>CP130737.1:17201521-18401521 GCA_030553155.1 Nippostrongylus brasiliensis
ATGAGGAAATTGACTCCGCTGACAAGCCGCTTAACGAGTGGAAAGGTACGTGGCATTTTCCGTTGTACATACATATTTGTCGATTTTATTCATTTTTCAGAGTTGATATACGGCGAAGTGAAGCAGTTTGAAAGCCACAATGACATATTCACGGCGTGATCCAGATGGATTTCATTTGTAGATGAGTCAGCTAGCCAAATTTTAGCAGAGAAGCAGGGCCGTAAAGTGATTATCGTTGTAGACGGTTCATGTAGAGCACTGATTGACCACATGGAACGATTGTGTGTCTAATATATTTGTTTTATTTCCAAACAGTTTCTTCAATGAGCTATGTCAACTATGACTTTTTATGTTGACCTTAATCTGTGATTAACCTTTCTATTTCGTCTGTGGCCTCAACTTGATGTACAAATCGGTTGCGTCCAAACAAAGTGACTCATTGCCGTCCTATGAAACTCTGTTCAACACTGCTCTGATATATACGTAGCCCTGGTTAAACTTCTATATGTTCATTCTGTCGGGTCGACCCGGGTAGCTTCTCGTACTTGTAAGTCCGTTTGATTTTTGTTCAGCAGAACTTTACCACCGCCTCTTCTGTTGTAGCTCCATGTCCTAGTCAGCCCACAATTCAAACATCTAATCAATGATTTATGTTCGACCGTTATTGTACAATATTGGTCTTTATTTGAGCTCTTGTTGAAGTGATAATTGTGTGAGATGGAAAATTTCTATTCGTTTGTCAGAATATATTGTATGTGAATGTTTAAGAAGAATGATTGCAAGTTCCCGCTTGAATTTGACCGGGAGCGGAGGAGAGTGATCCGTACCTGACACTGCGTAGATGTGTTACCATTCAGAGTTCTACAGCACATACATCAGACAGCTTTCGGAGGTTTCACTGGTTCGTAACGATCCCGTTTTTGTTGTGTTTGTGACCGACAACCCAAATTTGTCGGAGATAGGCGATTTACAGGCGAAGCTATACCGTCGGTATCCTCCACGTAAAAAGGTAAATATGTTGTGGTCTTCTCTCACTTGGTGTGTTCCATCACCAGGCGATGTTTGCATCCATATCATTATTTGACAGCCCTTCTCAATTTTTAGTCGTTATTGGGTTTCTATCCTGTTCGTCGACACTGTCTGAATCTTTGTGGCTGGTTAATTTTTTTGCCATCCTATGATTCGGCGAAGAGTTGCCTCTTGTAATTCCCTTCAACAAAGCTCGTTTGAATGCTGTCATTTCACCGTGAGGCGCGCTTTTGCGATTTGATCATGAGCTACGATTGAACCCGTTTTGCCTCATTGAAAGACGTGATCTGATAGAGAACGATTTTAATCAAAAGCTCCTAAAGAAGAGCTGGTGTGCCGGATACCGATATCCAAAGCAGCAGGGCGATTCTATCTCTCATTTTATGTGGATATGCTTCGTTTTGGCATCTGGGTTTTAGTTTTCTTGGGCATACTTGGATTAGTTAGGTTTTTACCCACTTTCCCTTTGAATAGTGGTGCACGCTCATACGTACTTCCAAACAAACAAATGAATAAATATATCAGTTCTCTCCATTCCAGAGCTTTGTGAGGTTAGAGATTTCATTTGAACCTAAATCTTTTTTTACAACATCTAAGCAGTCTTTGGGACAAAGTGCATATCTCTCGATCCATTCGAAGAGGCTGTAATGTAATGTTCTATATTTGTGAGAGAAGAGGAAAAATCAAGAAGCACTATCAATCAAATTCGAGCGCATAGAGTGGTGTTAGATTGGCAGCGCGCTCAGTGTTAGTTGCGGGAAAAAGTGAATAGAAATTGATTGTATAGCTTTTTTGAAAAATAGGAATATCTGTCAAAAATAGGATGCACAGATATTGAGAACGCATTCGCTTAGATTGATTGTGCACTTAATGTCGCCAACAATCACTGTTGGTATTACACTATCATCCCAGCTCACACCCACCGGAGCCCGTCCATTCTAACAAAGCGGTTATTGCTGTAACTTCACGGTTTCATGGATATTGGAGCTTTGGGTGAATTCAAATCTTCGTACCGGTGGTTTCGATGTACACGTCTAGCGCTATATTCATGTACACTCAGCGGCGAAAGACGGGATGTCACAGGGCTCCCAAGAACTCCAAATTATATTGCTAGGTTTAGAGGGACGACACACGAAAATTTGAAACATTTAGTAATGTGCGTGGATGTCTTTTGCTCAATATTTCACAGTGAGCAGGTCTATAAACCTCGGAACAAACGTCACATCTATTCATATCTTTCCAACCTAATATTATCTGCAGAGCCCTTTCCATTTACCCATTCCTTTATGCTGTTCACGATGCATGCAGCTCTAGTTCATCGATTCCCACATTTCAGTTTGTTCCTATTTGTCCATTCAGGTCTCCATATTTATCCAGTTGTTGGTGGTGTAAAAAAACTAATTTGAAGTCTTCCTTCCCAGGTCTAAGCGTTAGAGGACTTTTGGTTGATAATTAAATATTCTTCTGCAAGAGTTTGGGAAGCTCTGTCTTTTCGAAAACCGGAAACGTTGAGAATATGTTCTATGTAGGCTTGACTGGCAGTTTCGGACCACTGGGGGGGGCTTCACCATGGTAGTCAAGGGTATTTAAATCAAGGATTTCATCTTGGGTCCCGTGGCGAACTCTTTGAATCTTCAGTTTGAAGCGGATGCAAAAAATATTTAACAGTTGATAAGGATTTTATCAACAGTTCTAAACAAAAAGATTCCTTGGATGACATCACGGCAAATAAGTATATGTTCACAGCATTTACTACAAGATTTATAAACGAGAATCTACATACAGTGACTGCTTTTCTGCTTATCTAACGGCTCGTTGTACACTAAGATAATTAACTGAGATGCACCAGTAACGATCACCATAGAGACGATGAGATCAAGACGAGACATAGTAGACTGTAGGAGATCGATTTACGCCCAGATGAGTCCCCTTCGATGTGTCGTAAGCCGGGATCAAATTTTTGGTATCAAAACTTGGAAATGCCGATTCACGGATCGGCATTCGACCTACTTTTGTCCATTACAATGGAGAAACTCTAATAACATCGTTAACCATCTGCACTATTCTTAGGAAAAATAGAATTCTGGCATGCAGATACTTTTTGGAACTCTGCTCCTTTTTGTTGGTAGGAGAGTAGGGGAGTGAAAGTAGCGAATGTTTTTAACGAGAGTCGGTGGACAAGTAGTTTTGGTCAGTATGACGAAGTTGAAGTAATGAGGTCTCGTTGAACGTCGCGTTGTGTGCTCCATTACCGTTTGCAGTCTGAAAATGAAACGTAAATTGAGAGGGGCCGACGAAATACTAGGAGCACACTAAAATTCAAGAGCAACATTTTTCACTCTAAAATAAGACCTACTACACAAACACTAAGTACATCAGGTTAGTATGTTCACTTTTCAGCATTTTTCATTTCTTCTCCTCTTTTCTTTCTTATCTTTTCTTCATTTTTTAAAACATTTTGTCACGTTGTGATGATTGAAAACACCATCATGTTAAAGAGCTGGCCAATCTGTTCGCTACGACAAACCCGACGAGGCTCATCCTTGATGCTAGCGTTCCCATATTTAGAATGGTCTGCTATTATTTTTGACATCCATGCAGGCATCTCCGTGGGCTCATTGAAATCTTGGTGAATGTCAGTAGAGAATTGCTTCTTTTGAACAAGGAATTCAATGATAGCTGTCGATTCGCAAAACTGACGTCCAAAGTTTTGAAAATGGTGATGGTTGTCACTTGGTATAAGGTAATTCTAGAATTTGATAGTGTTAAGGTATAAAAGGTGTAGATTACGAACCTGCTGACGGTTTTGCCACACTCACGATCTTCAAGTTCAAGTACATCAAGGTAAAAAGGTAAAGGTAAAGGTGCCAGCGACAGTCAGTCCCTGAGGACGCGCCGCCACATTCGTGTCCCATTCAGGATCGTAGAGGCGTAGTGACTACGTATTTGGCCTATACAATGACCTCCGGGGACTAGCCGCTATACCAGGTCAGTGTCTTCACCTTTCCAGACAAGTCTGGTACCAATTTACCCAAACCCGGAGGAATGGAGGGTTTGGTTAGCCCGTGCCGGGATCGAATCGCTCGACCGTGCGGGTGACAGCAGCGCCTCTTACCACTGTACCACGCGGAAACCCAAGTATTAGGTTGTTGCTAAAGTCTTGCAACACTTTTCAAATTAACAGCAATTTATTCAATCGAAATCTCAGTCAACCATATAATCACCATCCATATACAGTAGCGGTCAAAAAGATATGTCACTTTTTTCATGCACAAATAGTTCAAATCGAAAGAACCTGATACCAGTCGATAGTTCTGACCACTTTATTTGAAATTGTGTCGAAACATACCGTTGTTACGAATTCTGTATTTTTTAAAAATATTTTATAGCGATTTTCATACGCTATTTTAAACGAAAATATCCCAAAAAATCGCCGAGCGTAGGATTAATCTGAGACAATATTCTGATACAGCGTGATCTAGTTATCATAGTGTGTTACAAATATTTGATTTACATTGCGGCTAAAATATAGATTTTTCTGAGCAAACATTTTGGTGGTCAAAAAGTGGTCAAATTTTAGGACCATGTGTCAAACAAAATTCTATATCTTCCTAATTTTCTAACGAAATTACACCAAATTCAAGAGTCGTATAGAAAATAGTTTCTAACTTCAGAAAATTGTTTTGTTCTAAGTTATGTTTCTTAGTTTGTGAAAAAATGTTTTTTAAAGTTGAGATTGCGTAAACTGTTATATTCGAAAAAGTTCAAGAGGAATCGACTCCATTTTCTCTCGGTTCATAGCACATTTACGGTTCTTTCGATACTACACGTACGCTAAAATAAAACAGAGTCCTTCAAAAAATATATCGCTTCGACTAACACACCATGCGCGCCTTTGCCCGCCGCCATACACTGTACTGGTAGTGACGGCGCATACGGCGTGTGTTAGTCGAAGCGATATATTTTTTGAAGGACTTTTATTTTACTCTAAATTACACGTATAGTATTGAAAAGAACATAAATGTACTATTAACTGGAGAAAAATGGAGTCGATTTCTAGGACTTTTTGAATATAACAATTTATGCAAACTCATTTTAAAAGAAATTTTCTCTCAAATCAAGATACCAGCTTCAAAAAGAAAATGAAATTCCTAAAGCGAAAATTATCTTCTCCGATGCGGCTATTTTTGATGCACTTTCGTTAAAAAATTAGGAAGATATAGAATTTTTGTTGACACATGGTCTAAAATTTGACCACTTTTGACCACCAAAATATTTGCTCAAAGAAATCTATATTTTAGCCGCGATGTATCAAATTTTTGTGCTTGCCACGTGCAGCAAGACGCTGTATCAGAATATTGTCTTTCAGATGTAGATCCTACGCTGAGCGATTTTTGAGAGATATTTTCGTTCACAAAATAGCATATGAAAATCGCACTATAAAATATTTTTAAAAATACGGAATTCGTAACAACAGTACATGTTTCGACGTATTTCTAAATAAAGTGAATAAGGTGGGTGCGGTAGAAATTCCCGTCATGCGATAAAAACGCCCTGAAAGGGGAAAAAGTCTACCTCTTGAATGACAACGCTCGTCCTCATGTCGCAAGAGCAACTCGTGAGGAAATTCAGGATTTATGCTGGGAGGTTTATCGCACCCACCTTATTCTACAGACCTTGCTCTTTCAGATTATCACTTATTCTGGTCCTTAAAGCAACACCTTCGAGATATGGAATTCGACAACCGAGACCAACTGGCAATAGAGGTCGGTCAATTTTTTTCGCCACAGCTCTCAGAGTTCTGGCGGAGAGGAACTGAAAAGTTGTCCGAAGGATGGGGAATGGTCATATATATGAATGGTGATTATGTCATTGACTGAGATTTTGTTTCAATAAATTGCTGTTATTTTGAAGAATGTTGCAAAAGTGTTGCAAGACTTTTGCAACAACCTAATACATTGAAGCTTTTGACATAGTAATAATAATATTAGTGTTTCATAGTGCTTGATGGTTTGCAGTCAATATTGGAATACTGACTCCAGCATGGTGGAGTGATATAATAGATTCTCGCACACGTTAAGTAGACCTTCCATACCTGCTGGGTAAATTGGCACCAGACTTGTCCGGTAAAGTAAAGACACTGACTTGACATTGTAGCGGTCTCATAGGGCATCTTTTTCGCAGCCAATCGCTTCGCCGACCTTATGTCTGAGATGTGTACCGAAGTACAGCAATTTTGACTTCATTTCTTTTTTTTACGATAAAATCATGAGACCTTGATAGAAAAAACGTCGGCGACGTGCTCCGACGCTCGTTGAGGTCGAATTACTTCACAGTGAATTATTCGGGAATTTAAACATATAGTTCGAATCGTCAGCTCGCGCTGAGTACGAAAATTTCTTTGATAAGTCTTCACCGATTACTTTTATCATAGTTATGGACCATTTTCACTGAAGCATTGATAATTGTTTTACGACCCCTCGACAGATGACATTGGAGACTCCTTAGAGGATATGTATGTTCCACAAGAAAAACAACCTGAGTAAACTCAAAAAAGTGATGCCCAGACAACGTGAACAACCATCTCTTTGACACCAAACATACTCCTTTTAAAGAAATTGGAAAATTATTTGGTCAACACAAAAGCGTTCTTGTCGTCTAATGCTACCGTCCTTGATACAACTATTGAATTACTAAGTTTGACGCATCGTGAAAAGCTCTCATTGTTTCACATTGAGGGTGTGACGAAGTATTTGATATGAAAGAAACCAAGTTGACGTGAAAAGCTTTCAAAGGGGCAATTCCAGTCTCAAACTTCGCTATATACATAACATTAGTGGCTACGCTACGTGTTTTTTACTGCTTTTGATCAGTTGTAATTAGCTAGGGCGAGATAACAGAATCGACCTCATTAACTCGTCGTCGCAGACAGGTCAAAGATCTCTAGATCTTGTGTTTTTTAACATGCAGTAGCCGAGATAAGCTCAAAAGCTTTACTAGATGTTTTGTTGATGTTCTAATTGTGCCAAAATATGGGACAATTTCAAAGGGCAACATACTTGGACAGTTTCATCCGTCGCCAACCGCGTTTTGGCATTAGCGATGGTACTATACTTTGGCTGTGGCCCTATCTGCTTCTTTCGATACATCCCGGACCCCCGCACTGGATCCTGAATGAGCTACCGCAAAAATGTGTCGACAATCGATGTGAATAAGCATAACCATAACAATGTCTCTCAGACATTACTGCATAACAGAATAACTTAGTTTTTGAGAATAAATGAGAATTGTCCTACGCAAATCTAAAGTAACCTTTGACGAAACGCAGAGGGTTGTGGAGATTTGCTGCCTCAAACTTCACTGCAAATAATATTCTCGCTTGCGCTATGCGATTTCCCCATTTTTGGCGAGCTGTAGCGGGAACGGCCCACCAATCTGAGGAAATTCTTTAGTTCCAGCAGAACACCTTACTATCCTCAACTGTGACCCGATGAAGCGAAATTCAGATCCACGCGCTTCGTGTAATCCGGGGCCAACTTTGAAGCAAAATTCGCATGTGATTGTTCAGTCCCTTATTTCTTGTCTACGGAAAGATTTACATCAATTTTCACTTCTACAGCGAAAACCAGCGCAAAACCGTGAATCCAACGGTGTATAGCTTTCGCGTTTCGGTGGAATTTAATTTTTCGTGCATGTATAGCTGTTCATATGGTAAGCGCGACTCGAGCACTAGCCGTCATGCTCGCCGGCCGGCGCTGGGCCGTAGGTCGGTGAACCGTCTTCGACCTGCGACGACACCACTGCAATATCCAGTGGGGGTAATTAGCACCTGATGCGACTGCTGAAGGTCCCTTCCTTCCCTTGGAGTCCTCTGTCGTCCGTTAGTGGCTGTCGTAAATCAGCACAAGATCTAGACGTTAAGGTTGAAAATTTGAGGTGTCTTCTCGTTCCATGTTTACTGTACAACTGATCAAAAGCAATAAAAAACTTCTCCCATGCCGTTAATCTTTAAAAAACTTTCGCTCGACTGATTTAACTGGCTGTAAATCAAAAGCTTTTGGTTTCTTTTAAATCAAATACTTCGTCTCACTCTCAAATTGAAACAATGAGGAATGTCGACAACATAGTCTGTTAAACATTCACCCAACATTTTGCACCACTTTTTCCCTTCGCCTGAGCACGTTCTCCTCTGGAATGTGCATATTCGTTACGTTTATTGTACAACCAACGAAAGAGCAGCTCTGTGCTACACCCTCTTAACACTCTCTATTCTGAAATTTGCTGTTCGCCTAGTCAACGTATGTTTTCATCGGATATTTTGTGTTTGCTGTTCGTTAATAGATCAATTTTTGGGGTTAGGTTATTTTCTCTTTTAAGTGACGAAGAATGCGACTGAACCCATCTGGAAGAACTCATTTGATGACGGGATGTGTCGTCTACCAGTCTTGGACAAAACTATGCGGATTATGCGATTAAGTTCTACAAAGAATTCACATTTTTGGAAAGCTGGAATTGATGGGATAAATTACACATAGTTGATTTTGAATATTTCATGGCACAATTTGAACAAAACAACTACTAAAGCTTTTAAGCTTATCTCGGCTACTCCATGTTACAGAAATTTGATGTCTGGTTGGAAATTGACTGTGCGCGCCGACAACTGTAGTCGTGTCTGAGTTCACTGTACAACTGACAGTGAAAAACACGTAACGTAGCCGCTAATTTTAAGAACTGCCAGTGGTCTACAAAGCTCTGTACCTCCAGATCGACTGTTAGCGTAAAGATAAAGGTAAGGTGTCGCAGCTGATCGATTCCCCCGAAATCAAATACTTCTTCTCACCTTCAATGTGAACCAATGAAGAATGTCGACAACAATCGCTCTGAAATGCACCAAATTTGCAACTGACCAAGCCAGAAATCCTTACCTTCTGAGCAAGTAATGGTACCAAATAATCACCCAACCCCAGAGGGATGGAGGGCTTGGTGTCAAAGAGATGGGAATGAGACGCTCAAAGTCGATTTTTGCATAAATCTCCTGATTCTGAAATTTGCTGTTCGCGTTAAGTGGAACATATCCTAAGAAGTCTCCAATGTCATCTGTCCAAGGGGTCGTAAAACAATTATCAATGCTTCAGTGAAAATTGGTCCATAACTTGGATCAAGTTATCGGTGAAGAAATATTAAAGACATTTTCGTACTCAGCGCGAGCTGACGAGTCGAACTATGTTTAAATCCGCTCGAAATATCCATCGAGGTCTCCTAACCCTGGACGCTCACGAGCGATAGCCGCGAGCACGTCGCCGACGTTTTTTCTATCAAGGTCTGGGGGTGGTATTGTACAACCACTCGCCGCTTATCCACACATACGTCTTTATGGCAAACGTTTCTCGTATTATGGGCAATATATACCATTTTCAGGTGAATTACGACGTTTTTCAAATAGAATTCGATACTTTCCAGTAAATTCAACACTTTTCAAATTGATTTCAACACTTTTAAACTCATTTTCATATGCATTTTTAAACGAATAGTATCTTAGAGACCAAAATTCTTAGGAAACAACACTTTTCAAATTGAACACAACACTTTTCAAATAGAATTCAACACTTTTCAAATTGATTTCAACACTTCTCAAATCGATTTCAACACTTTCCAATTCACGTTACACGACTGTTTAAAAAAACGGTGACATCATGGGACAATCTTTTATATAAAATTTCATATATCAGTAACCAGCAAATGAAATACAATCTAATCAGGAAATGTAATAGCACAAGATTTTTTCCCTTTCCCGCATATCTAACTTCCTTCACAATTAAGTGTCCGTCGCCGTATTCCTACATACTCAAGAAAACGTCTTCTCCAAGGTGATGTCGACAGCGAAACGCCTTTTGAGCAATCCATCTGCCTGGAAGGGGCACTAGTAGAGGTTATCGAGAATAGTGTTCGTTCAATTACACAACAGACAATTTTCGTGTGCTGCTGTGCCGAACGAGGTTAGTAGGTGGATCAGACTTTATTAATGGCCTAACGTTTCGACCTATCCGTCGTCGTCAGAGGCCTAAAAGTGGTTCGAAACTACTTATCTTAATTCTGCCCGGCCAAGCGCCGAACCGTCCCTAGCATTTTTGACAAACTTGAAAAACCTACCCCAAGAAACCGTAAAAAGCTAGAGATATCAAATGACTTACCCCGTGATCCACCGGCAGAGTGGTGCCGACGTGGCAACCAGCTCTGGTTGACAAATGATGCGACTGAGTCATATCAGTCATTCCGAAACCCACAAAACGGTGTAAACGGTAGGAAGTCATTGCTTATCGAAAGACACTCATTTCGGTTGTTCATACAAGGATTCCTTGCGGAAATCCAAAACGCTTCCAATGCTTTCCTAGATGATATCTCAGTCTCATATGATAGAATTCTGCACTTTATGTCGAAGTCATTCCCGCTATGCACTTCATGTCTGTGCCGTCCCAGCGGTGTTGTTAAGGTACCTCTTCTCTTACTGGCCAAATGTTCATTTATACGTGCCAGCAAAACACGACCGGTCTCCCCAATGTACTTGCCGTTGCAAGCCCTGCATTCAATTTCATACACTACTCCCGATTTCTCACAGTCTCCATTCTTTCCGTAAGGACAAACAACGCAGTTCTCCAATACGCATTCAGTGTCGTAGAGCCTGTTCCGTACTAACTGGCGTTTGATGTTGTCATTTGGGATGTTAACAAGAACAACATCTTCTTGAAGTTGAGCACGAACAAGGCATCGTTGTATTGCGGAAGAGAATGCGTCAGAGATAAAAGGAAGGCATAAGGGTACACGGTCTCGGAAGGGTCGGGCGCGCTGGACAGTGGTCGCTCTTCTTTGGTATGGTGTCTTCTTATAGCCGTTCTGAGAGGCTATTTTTGAAGCTAATATCACTGATTCTCGTCGTTCGTCCTCACCCGTGCACACTGCTGTAGCTGTTTTAAACATATTCCGCACAACGGCTCGCTTAACAGCAGCGGGATGGGCTGATTTTACGTTAATCAGGATATTTTTGGAGCTTCCTTTGCGATACCATTTTACGCTGACCATGCCATCGGATACCTTCACCTGCGTGTTAAGATAAGGAAGCCAGCCGTTCGATGGCGTCTCTCGGGTGAGCCTAATGTACTGTGATTGTTCGTTAAGAATGCGGAAGCATTCGTCCATCTCAGACTGAGTTGATGTTATTATGAAACAGTCGTCGATGTATCTACAGTACAGTAAGGGTAGACGAGCTAGCACCGGTTCTTCTATTCTACTCATAAAGCATATTGCAAGTACAGGTGCCAGTCGTTGACCCATTGCCAGACCCCTTAGTTGAGTATAATACGAACCCGACCATTTAAAGATGTTGCAATTCAGGCATTCTTTGACCAGAGTCATTATTGAGTTCCTCTCGAGTCCAAATGTGTTGATGTTGTTGATATGCCTATCAAGCATTTCAGACAACGCTTGTAAGGCTTGATCGTTTTGGACATTGGTATACAATGAGGTGACATCAAATGACTCTACAACGCAGTTTTGATGTAATTGTGCGTTGTGTAGATGCTCAAGGAATACCCTCGTATTTGTCAGGTGCGAAGGGACCATGGCTAACAATTGGCTTACGATCTTATTGAGAAACCATGATATTCGGTCGGTTGGTCCGCCAACACAGCTAATTATTGGACGAATTTTGAAGGTATCCGCGGACATCGAAAGCACATCTGTAGAGGAGAGCTTATGGGTCTTTATAAGACTGTAAAACACAGGACATCTGGGGTAGTCTTGCTTCAGTCCAGCGATCAACTTTCTGTCTAATCCCGCCGATTGTCCCAATGTTATCCAAGCTCTGTTCAAGCGCCTGCATTGTGAACGGAATTCCTCTATGGTGGTTAGACGATAAAGAGAGGAATCTCGCAGATGAAGTTCGTGGATACTTCTATCAAGTGATTGAGGTATCACTACGAATTCTCCACCCTTGTCACTCACGGAGACGCGTAACCTACCACTAGATCTTAGCTCACGCATCTCCTTGAATCCCAGTCTTTCCTCGAACGTCAAGTTTGTGACTCGTTGTCGTCTATGCTGATTGAGAAGACTCAAAACAGTGGACGACAAGATTCGCAATTTGGCGTCCACTTCTGGAACAGCCTGAGGTTCTCGATAAAAAGTGCGTGGGAATGGTAAAGGTGGCAGCGAACTCCGGGTGTCAATGGAAGTGGATCGCGGGCTCACTTCGCTCACATGTCTCACTCGCAACTGATCTCGCAGTCTTTGTAAGCCTCCAACAACTTTACGATACGTGAATGAAGTGACATTCTGTGCAACCGAAAATGATGGACCGAGATTAAGCAGACGTAACGCATTGGGTGAGAGATGAGCGTCTCCAATAATCGTGACTCTTTCCGAGTTACTACCATTCTCAGTGCGGGTAACGTCATCGCGGTGATCAACGGGAGCATTGTTTTCTCTGCTTCTACGAATCTCCTGACGAGATTGAACAAGTCTATCATATTTTGCACAAAGGGAGGACTTAGCCCTAGACCGAACAGAGTCGCAGATCCGTTTCGATTCACTTTCCACCCTCCTCCAAGTCCGTCCAGGAAGAAGACGCCGGCATGCAGTCTCTTTCGAGACGCACTTCAACAACGACGAGTACAATACGTATGATTTCTCCTTGATCACAACACTCAGCATCTGGCGGTATATCTTCCTTATCCTCGGGTGATCTTCGGATAAACCACACGTCGCACCGATCTTCTTGTTCGTGATGAAGCGTGGTAGCACGTCGGATGTCCGGCATCGCTGGAGGAACTTCAAGGACTGGCGGGTAGTAACCACTTTTTGGCGAAGCGATAGGGCTTCGCGCGCCAGAGAGAAGAACTGTGGCGGTACGTGATGTAGAATTCTCCAAGTTCTCTCTTCTTGAAACCTCGGCATGATGTTACAATTTTCGTGTGCTGCTGTGCCGAACGAGGTTAGTAGGTGGATCAGACTTTATTAATGGCCTAACGTTTCGACCTATCCGTCGTCGTCAGAGGCCTAAAAAGCGGTTCGAAACTACTTATCTTAATTCTGCCCGGCCAAGCGCCGAACCGTCCCTAGCATTTTTGACAAACTTGAAAAACCTACCCCAAGAAACCGTAAAAAGCTAGAGATATCAAATGACTTACCCTGTGATCCACCGGCAGAGTGGTGCCGACGTGGCAACCAGCTCTGGTTGACAAATGATGCGACTGAGTCATATCAGTCATTCCGAAACCCACAAAACGGAGTAAACGGTAGGAAGTCATTGCTTATCGAAAGACACTCATTTCGGTTGTTCATACAAGGATTCCTTGCGGAAATCCAAAACGCTTCCAATGCTTTCCTAGACGATATCTCGGTCTCATATGATAGAATTCTGCACTTTATGTCGAAATCATTCCCGTTATGCACTTCATATCTGTGCCTTCCCAGCGGTGTTGTTAAGGTACCTCTTCTCTTACTGGCCAAATGTTCATTTATACGTGCCAGCAAAACGCGACCGGTCTCCCCAATGTACTTGCTGTTGCAAGCCCTGCATTCAATTTCATACACTACTCCCGATTTCTCACAGTCTCCATTCTTTCCGTAAGGACAAACAACGCAGTTCTCCAATACGCATTCAGTGTCGTAGAGCCTGTTCCGTACTAACTGGCGTTTGATGTTGTCATTTGGGATGTTAACAAGAACAACATCATCTTGAAGTTGAGCACGAACAAGGCATCGTTGTATTGCGGAAGAGAATGCGTCAGAGACAAAAGGAAGGCATAAGGGTACACGGTCTCGGAAGGGTCGGGCGCGCTGGACAGTGGTCGCTCTTCTTCGGTATGGCGTCTTCTTATAGCCGTTTTGAGAGGCTATTTTTGAAGCTAATATCACTGATTCTCGTCGTTCGTCCTCACCCGTGCACACCGCTGTAGCTGTTTTAAACATATTCCGTACAACGGCACGCTTAACAGCAGCGGGATGGGCTGATTTTACGTTAATCAGGATATTTTTGGAGCTTCCTTTGCGATACCATTTTACGCTGACCATGCCATCGGATACCTTCACCTGCGTGTTAAGATATGGAAGCCAGCCGTTTGATGGCGTCTCTCGGGTGAGCCTGATGTACTGGGATTGTTCGTTAAGAATGCGAAAGCATTCGTCCATCTCAGACTGAGTTGATGTTATTATGAAACAGTCGTCGATGTATCTACAGTACAGTAAGGGTAGACGAGTTAGCACCGGTTCTTCTATTCTGCTCATGAAACATATTGCAAGAACTGGCGCAAGGCGCTGACCCATTGCCAAACCCCTTAGTTGAGAGTAGTATGAACCTGACCATTTAAAGATATTACAATTCAAGCATTCTCTGACCAGAGTCATTATTGAGTTCCTCTCGAGTCCAAATGTGTTGATGTTGTTGATGTGCCTATCAAGCATTTCAGACAACGCTTGTAAGGCTTGATCGTTTTGGACGTTGGTATACAATGAGGTGACATCAAATGACTCTACAACGCAGTTTTGATGTAATTGTGCGTTGTGTAGGTGATCAAGGAATACCCTCGTATTGGTCAGGTGCGAAGGGACCATGGCTAACAATTGGCTTACGATCTTATTGAGAAACCATGATATTCGGTCGGTTGGTCCGCCAACGCAGCTAATTATTGGACGTATTTTGAAGGTATCCGCGGACATCGAAAGCACATCTGTAGAGGAGAGCTTATGGGTCTTTATAAGACTGTAAAACACAGGACATCTGGGGTAGTCTTGCTTCAATCTAGCGATCAACTTTCTGTCTAATCCCGCCGATTGTCCCAATGCTATCCAAGCTCTGTTCAATCGCCTGCATTGTGAGCGGAATTCCTCTATGGTGGTTAGGCGATAAAGAGAGGAATCTCGCAGATGAAGTTCGTTGATACTTCTATCTAGTGATTGAGGTATTACTACGAACTCTCCACCCTTGTCACTCACGGAGACGCGTAACTTACCACTAGATCTTAGCTCACGCATTTCCTTGAACCCCAGTCTTTCCTCGAGCGTCAAGTTTGTGATTCGTTGTCGTCTGTGTTGATTGAGAACACTCAAAACAGTGGACGACAAGATTCGCAACTTGGCGTCCACTTCTGGAACAGACTGGGGTTCTCGATAAAAAGTGCGTGGGAATGGTAAAGGTGGTAGCGAACTCCGGGTGTCAGTGGAAGTGGATCGCGGGTTCACTTCGCTCACATGTCTCACTCGCAACTGATCTCGCAGTCTTTGTAAGCCTCCAACAACTTTACGATACGTGAATGAAGTGACATTCTGTGCAATCGAAAATGATGGACCGAGATTAAGCAGACGTAACGCATTGGTTGAGAGATGAGCGTCTCCAATAATCGTGACTCTTTCCGAATTACTACCATTCTCAGTGCGGGTAACGTCACCGCGATGACGTTACCCGCACTGAGAATGGTAGTAATTCGGAAAGAGTCACGATTATTGGAGACGCTCATCTCTCAACCAATGCGTTACGTCTGCTTAATCTCGGTCCATCATTTTCGATTGCACAGAATGTCACTTCATTCACGTATCGTAAAGTTGTTGGAGGCTTACAAAGACTGCGAGATCAGTTGCGAGTGAGACATGTGAGCGAAGTGAACCCGCGATCCACTTCCACTGACACCCGGAGTTCGCTACCACCTTTACCATTCCCACGCACTTTTTATCGAGAACCCCAGTCTGTTCCAGAAGTGGACGCCAAGTTGCGAATCTTGTCGTCCACTGTTTTGAGTGTTCTCAATCAACACAGACGACAACGAATCACAAACTTGACGCTCGAGGAAAGACTGGGGTTCAAGGAAATGCGTGAGCTAAGATCTAGTGGTAAGTTACGCGTCTCCGTGAGTGACAAGGGTGGAGAGTTCGTAGTAATACCTCAATCACTAGATAGAAGTATCAACGAACTTCATCTGCGAGATTCCTCTCTTTATCGCCTAACCACCATAGAGGAATTCCGCTCACAATGCAGGCGATTGAACAGAGCTTGGATAACATTGGGACAATCGGCGGGATTAGACAGAAAGTTGATCGCTAGATTGAAGCAAGACTACCCCAGATGTCCTGTGTTTTACAGTCTTATAAAGACCCATAAGCTCTCCTCTACAGATGTGCTTTCGATGTCCGCGGATACCTTCAAAATACGTCCAATAATTAGCTGCGTTGGCGGACCAACCGACCGAATATCATGGTTTCTCAATAAGATCGTAAGCCAATTGTTAGCCATGGTCCCTTCGCACCTGACCAATACGAGGGTATTCCTTGATCACCTACACAACGCACAATTACATCAAAACTGCGTTGTAGAGTCATTTGATGTCACCTCATTGTATACCAACGTCCAAAACGATCAAGCCTTACAAGCGTTGTCTGAAATGCTTGATAGGCACATCAACAACATCAACACATTTGGACTCGAGAGGAACTCAATAATGACTCTGGTCAGAGAATGCTTGAATTGTAATATCTTTAAACCAGTCAAAGAGCGGCTTCGCCGCTCTTTGCCTGGGCCCCGTGAGTACTACTCTGTCGAAGAGTCACTAAATGCTTGTGAATTTGACTGAACCTAGCGGTAAACCTACGAATTTCCGAAAAGTCCAGCGTAAACCTCCGAATTTTCGAAAAATCCAGTCAAAGAGCGGCTTCGCCGCTCTTTGCCTGGGCCCCGTGAGTACTACTCTGTCGAAGAGTCACTAAATGCTTGTGAATTTGACTGAACCTAGCGGTAAACCTACGAATTTCCGAAAAGTCCAGCGTAAACCTCCGAATTTTCGAAAAATCCAGTCAATCAGCCATACAACCGCGATCAGCGACGAAGATTCACCGAACTCAGAATGAATCCCCGGCGTTACTGTTATTAGAGGCATGCTCCCATCCGTTCCGTATATATCGAGAAATCCTATAGTTGGTTGTCCACGGGTGGACAATGAAGCAGTGTTGGTTGAGCAGCGATGAAACAGTGTTGGCTGGACAGAAGAGCACTATTGTTGTTTTATCACTGCTTTCAGCTCTCTTACTATAGTTGGTTATCCAGGTGAAGAGCTGAGCAGAGGAGCATCGTTGCTGTGCTATTACTACCTTCATTACCTTATTACACTTGGCAACTCCATTCCAGTGATAGCGACTCGATCTCATAAACCTAACGGTTCGCTGAGAATAGTCACAGTCGCTGAGAATAATCACCGAATTTGTACTCAGAATGAAACACCGGCGTTATTGTTATTTGAGGCATGTTCCTATAGCTCGTTATCCACAGGAGGACAATGAAACAGCATTGGCTGTGCAGAAGAGCACGGATGCTGTTTTATCACTGCTTTCAGCGGTTCTACTGTAGTTAGATATCCACAGTAGGACAGCGAAACAGTGATGACTGAACAGAAGAGCATTGGTGCTATTTTATCACTGCTTTCAGCGGTTTATCACAGTTGGTAACTCCATTTCACTGATCGCGACTCGATCTCGTGAACCCCATGTTGCAGACACCATCGCTTGGTTAGGGGTGCAGCGTGCACGCGCCAGAGAGCGTTGTTTTTGGTGAGAGTTGAAAGTGCGTGTGAACAGTAGAGAGCGCGGTCTCGGCGGAGAGCTGAAGTCAGAGTAAACAGCAGTGAGCGCGGCCTTCGAGGAGGGCCAGGGTGAAAAGCACGCAATAGCGTGTCTTCGGGGGAGTGCCCGCAAGGGCTTACTCGATTATTATATACGGAACGGATGGTCAGGTTCATACTACTCTCAACTAAGGGGTTTGGCAATGGGTCAGCGCCTTGCGCCAGTTCTTGCAATATGTTTCATGAGCAGAATAGAAGAACCGGTGCTAACTCGTCTACCCTTACTGTACTGTAGATACATCGACGACTGTTTCATAATAACATCAACTCAGTCTGAGATGGACGAATGCTTTCGCATTCTTAACGAACAATCCCAGTACATCAGGCTCACCCGAGAGACGCCATCAAACGGCTGGCTTCCATATCTTAACACGCAGGTGAAGGTATCCGATGGCATGGTCAGCGTAAAATGGTATCGCAAAGGAAGCTCCAAAAATATCCTGATTAACGTAAAATCAGCCCATCCCGCTGCTGTTAAGCGTGCCGTTGTACGGAATATGTTTAAAACAGCTACAGCGGTGTGCACGGGTGAGGACGAACGACGAGAATCAGTGATATTAGCTTCAAAAATAGCCTCTCAAAACGGCTATAAGAAGACGCCATACCGAAGAAGAGCGACCACTGTCCAGCGCGCCCGACCCTTCCGAGACCGTGTACCCTTATGCCTTCCTTTTGTCTCTGACGCATTCTCTTCCGCAATACAACGATGCCTTGTTCGTGCTCAACTTCAAGATGATGTTGTTCTTGTTAACATCCCAAATGACAACATCAAACGCCAGTTAGTACGGAACAGGCTCTACGACACTGAATGCGTATTGGAGAACTGCGTTGTTTGTCCTTACGGAAAGAATGGAGACTGTGAGAAATCGGGAGTAGTGTATGAAATTGAATGCAGGGCTTGCAACAGCAAGTACATTGGGGAGACCGGTCGTGTTTTGCTGGCACGTATAAATGAACATTTGGCCAGTAAGAGAAGAGGTACCTTAACAACACCGCTGGGAAGGCACAGATATGAAGTGCATAACGGGAATGATTTCGACATAAAGTGCAGAATTCTATCATATGAGACCGAGATATCGTCTAGGAAAGCATTGGAAGCGTTTTGGATTTCCGCAAGGAATCCTTGTATGAACAACCGAAATGAGTGTCTTTCGATAAGCAATGACTTCCTACCGTTTACTCCGTTTTGTGGGTTTCGGAATGACTGATATGACTCAGTCGCATCAGTTGTCAACCAGAGCTGGTTGCCACGTCGGCACCACTCTGCCGGTGGATCACGGGGTAAGTCATTTGATATCTCTAGCTTTTTACGGTTTCATGGGGTAGGTTTTTCAAGTTTGTCAAAAATGCTAGGGATGGTTCGGCGCTTGGCCGGGCAGAATTAAGATGAGTAGTTTCGAACCACTTTTTAGGCCTCTGACGACGACGAACAGGTCGAAACGTTAGGCCACTAATAAACATTGATCCACCTACTAACCTCGTTCGGCACAGCAGCACGAAAATTATAACATCATGCCGAGGTTTCAAGAAGAGAGAACTTGGCGTAATAGTAGTGTTTTTGAGATCAGGTTCCGACTGCGTTTTTCCGAAGAATGTGGGCAGCCTGCGGCAAGTAGTTCAATTCAAAACCGTTTCTCGGATGACCACTACGGCAGATGTAGCGCAGTAGTGAAGGTTCTTTTCTCAGTAATAAATCCAAAAGTTTTGTATAATAAGGAGCAACATACCTTTGAAAGCAGTAGTGGAACTCCTTACATCAACAAACCGATTGATCACTGATCTCTGTTGTCATATCGTTCAGTTTTATCTCTTGCACCCTCTCTCTCTCGTGATAGTCGATTTGCTCAGGTGGACACGAAGAGCAGCATAACTTTTATACCCGTTCAGGTGGGTACTACTTCATTGTTAGCTGAAAACTTTTTATTGCAGGGTTTTTATTCTTTACAATCTTGGATCTATCGAACACCTATAAGAACGGCTAGCACCAGCGAAATAAGTCGTGGCTTCGTTATTGAATGATACGAAAGCTAGAAGGGTGGTGGGAATCGATCACATGTTTTTGTTTCAACTCTAGCGAGCGCTGAGTTCCTCATCTGACTCGATATGGCACAAACAAAATCAAGCAGAGCAAAGAGATGACCCGACAAGGAGGTCCGTAGCGGCTGCTCTCAATGTTTTGTTATCAGGAAATCACATCGCGTGAACGCCTCATCAGGTGTTCGACAACCTGCTCATACGATTATGTTTCGTATCTTCGCTAGTTCAAGGTCCGAACATAGATATTTCCCTCCGTCATGTTGAGCGACTGAATCCTAACAACCTTCCTTCTTCATCCTGCAGACATGTACCCCAGTTACAAACGCTAATGTATTTTGAAGGGCACGTTAAAACAGGAGGAACAGTGGAGTCGAAGAGAAAGGCACAATTTGAGGTGTTCTTCGTCCTCTTCGCTACTTCCTCAATGCTCTCGAAAACACCTCAACTCGCTCACTTCCCTCTGCCCAGCCTTGAACCCATTTCGACGACCATGTTGACTTGTCGACCTAAGTGCACAGCTAGCGGATGTATTTAAATATGCGCGCTCCAAAGACGTGGTTGATGCATCAGAAATTATTCCTTCTGAACACCGTTGAATGGTTGCTGAGGCGTGGTATCACCTTTCCGTAACCCTTTCTCCATATTGACAAGAACCTTCGGTAGATGGATTGTCGAAAAATTTGATTTTGAATTCGAGCGTAATAGTACATACATACAGGAAGAATTTCAGCCAAACTCGCGACCAGTAGGCGTAAAATGAACCTAGTAGACAGATGTCAACATCCGCTCTGATGGAAACGAGTCTTAGCCAATTCCATTCATAATCATTTAATTTTCGAAGTTGGTGTCCTTCAGAAGAAAAACGTTTCAGTCAACTAGTGCTCAGTCTAAAAATTTCTGACGAAACTTTTCAAACAAGATTTGATCAAGCCTGTTTGAAATATGTAGCTAGAGTTGTATGCCGTGGAGAGTCTGCTTACTTCTCTAAAACAACACAGACCCAACAGCGTCCATCAATTATATTTGAAGTTTATCTCAGGCGACGAATTTGTAGAAGAAGTCAACGAAGCCTTCTCATCTCTCGTCTTGAGGACGCAAATCATGGCCCTGGTTGGTTGAGACCGGTCGTGAAAATAGAGCTAAAAAGAGCTGAAAGCTAAAAAAAAAGTAGAGCTCAATGATAGCCAAGTCGGAGCGCAGTACCCCTTGCAATATTCGCTATTTTTGTCCCGACGAAATGGATGCTTTTCTAAGAAACATCGCACTCAGACAGATTTCGTATGAAGGAAAGAGTGTGACGTTTAGGACTGGGTCATATGTGGCTTGGGGGGGGTGCAGCTAGATTAAAAAATCCTTGAACGCGTATTTCCCCCACAGAACCCTAAACAGATTGGTGTTATTATAGAGCATGGAGAATTTCGAATTGTGCATTTGATAACAATCTGACTTTTATGAGGATTCTACTAAGTATGAAGAGTAAATACAACACATCAACTGGTTGCACGCAACCCATATAGCACCGAGGACTGGCGGTAGGTTCCTCGGGTGTTCCGTGCGGGACCTCGTGGAGACCTCTCAGGTTTTTGGTATGGGACCTGGTGCTGAACGGTTCTACGTCGATAAAATAAAATCCGAATTTGAGAAGAGAGCACCCAATGAGACCATATCGTCTATAGTTGCATGGCCGCAGATCAAGATAGACATCATAAACAGTCTTTACCGTTGCCTTCCTAGGTGGTATGTGATATGTGATCGTTGGGTTGTAATCATAGTAATCTGCAGTTAACAAGGCATCGGCAAGCGTCGCCTATAGATAAAATAGCTACTGCCGTTCGAACCGCATCGGTTTGCTGGTCATTGCGCGCTCCATGGCTAATTCCTGGCGCCCCAATACCAATTATTAAATGTTCGTCTGTAAAGTTATTTGAAAAGCTGTAAATCGTATCTGTCCTTTTCGATGTTATTTATAGCTACGGAGACCTCTCCCGACGTCTATTATATTGTCTTTGTGCACTGCACACAACCGTCGCAAAATACCGTACCACACATTCATTTCAATGTATCTCGACACAGGTGCCCTCAAAAATTCAGACCTGTCAAGCAAAACCGAGGACTAATGAGTACCTTCACCGTTTCAGCGATGTCTAGAAAACGTGAGAAGAGCCAGTTCGCAGAAATCTGAACCCAATGTTCCGTCCCAACTCCTCCCGGATGTATGTATGTGGTTCCTTCTCTGTTGAACCACTCAATTTTCGATGTCAGTACTTCGACAGTCAGCAACTGCTCATGTTATTCATCCCATACACATTTTATTCAATCAGCATTTAATAGCCTCTCTATTCCGACTCCACTACTGGGCCACATTCTTTCGATATTATTCCTGTGTTGGAATACAATCCTAGCATGGTCGGCCGAGGGCCTGAACCACACTGAAAGGAGACACCCGAAAGAAAGAAAAACAACATTCGTACAACTGCGGTGGTTTTAATGACATTTTACAAAGAAGCAAGAAACCTTAGATGATCTGCATAGGTCTCCCTTTTCGCCGAAATTGAATTAATAGGTTAAGACCTTTCGAGTGACCACAAATAAGTTATTCTTCCTATTCCTCTCCCTGTTTACATGTTCTTTAAGGCTCATGGGGCACAACTGTGGCAATATTCTTCGCTTAGGATCTTCGCCGTGAATAGTTTCCACTGCGAACTGGAGTAGCGTTTACGTCACGAAACTGTGTAGCAGTTTGCAAATATTAATGACCACTGTAATAAAAAGTCGCCCGATAAAAAATGGAAATCACTATATTCTAGTTGATTTAAAATGAAACTGATGGCTAACCAAAGAAGAGCTACTAATATTGCCACGATTCAAGCATATTGGCCGCCCTTTCTTCAAATGGAGCTCCAATTGGCGTTTTTAATTTCCTTTCACTACGTTTCTGCTGAAAGTGCAAGACAAAGAAGGAGCCTACGAAAGTAATGATGTGACTACAATGCCTTCACGTACTAAAAGAATTCTCCTTATAGAAACTGTTGATCTACACCACCTAATTAATCTTTACGCGGTATATTATGCGGAAAACCTCTTAGGCCTTCATCTTAAAGGCAATTTCATATCAGCAGGCTTCAGAAAATCAATTTTCGACGGTAGCAGCTCTCTCGTCCCCACTGTAGTAGTCCGCTGGTAATTAAACTAGACGTGATGTACGGTATTTTGAGACGGTTGTGTGCAGTGCACGGAAGGCAATATAATAGACGTCGGGAGAGGTCTCCGTAGCTATAAATAACATCGTCCTTTTCTCTGAAGCTGCGATTTTACATTCAAGTACTCATTACTGTCTATAATCAGTGCTTTGTTGTTCGCTGTGTCCGCTCCGATGGCTAGGTTGTTATTGGCATTGTTTACTGTGTTTCAGTTCAGGTAGTGCTTCGTGGTTAGTATTGTAGAGCGTGTCATTTTCTATTTCCTGGCAAACATAAATGCTTGCAGGAAAATTCGCAGTGGTCACAGGTTTGTGTTTTTTGAACGGTATGATGCATGTCAATGAACGAATTCGAATCTGCAAACTGCTAAATTGTCAAGGGTGGTGGAACCAAGATCGCCGATTAGGCTAGAAGATCATTAAAATGATTGTTTGATGTGCTGGTGCTTGTTTTTAAGAGCAAAAACTACCTATATCGACGAATAAGGCAGGTGGACCGCCTGTACCTTCCGGAATCTGTTGTTTGCATGCGTCTTAAGTTAGTTAAATGAAATTCGCAAAACAATGACTATTGGAGTAGCGATGATTATCGTATTTTTAGGGAAGCCGAGACGGTTGTTTTGTAAGCATGATGCTTTTTCAGGTGGTGGATCTGGAATCGGGCGAGCTATCTGTAGTCGTTTATCCCAACACGGAGCGAAACTTATCGTCGTCGACTTGAATGCTGATGCGGCCCAGAATACTGTCAACGTAATTGGTATGTCTTGTCTGTGCCGTGTTATGTTTTTCCTCTGTTCTTTTCTTTTTGGCTCACGTGGTGCAGTGGTAAGAGGCGCTATTAACGATCGAGCGATCGATTCCGGCCCTAGGTAACTGAGCCGTCCAACCCTTAAAGGTTCGGTAAATCAGTATCACACTTCCGTGGTGAAGTGAAGACCCTGATTTGCTATAGCCGCTGGCGCTCGCAAGTCATTGTATTTGCCAAGTACTCGTTCACCATGCATCTATGATTCTGTCCGTCGTCCTTCGGAGATTGATCAACGCCGACACCTTTACCTTACCTTTTATCTGTTCTCTTGTTGATCGAACCTGTTTTCCCCTATTTTCTGGTGATGGGCTGCTAGTTCAAGGACCCGCGTGGTACAGTGGTAAGAGGCGCAACTGACACCGCACGCTCGAGCGATCGATCGCGTCCCGGGCTCACCAAGCGTTCCATCCCTCCAGGGTCGGGTAAATTGGTACCAGACTTGTCTGGGAAGGTAAAGACACTGACTTGGTATGGCGGCTGGCCCCGCCGGTCATTGTATAGGCCAAGTACGCATTCACCAAGCCTCTACGATTCTGAATTGAACACGAATGCGGCGGCGCGTCCTCAGTGGACTGATTAACGCCGGCACTTTTACCTTTACCTTTTACCGTTACGCTGCTAGTTCATCCGTACGGTCCGATCACAAACTCAGAAATCTAGGCTCTATGAAACAAAGGGATGGCCGTGCAAGAGTCTAGGCATACCTTTCAGTGTTTGCGATTTAGCTGACATAGCTATGCTCTGTATTCCTTCGGTCGACTGTTTTATTCAAAATGAACATTTATAACCTGAAGCTAAGATACGAGCTTATCATTGACTGCGAACTGTAAATGTAAATCACTGTCAATTCATACCAGTCAAAATTCCGGTCCATTTGATATCTACCATAACTTTGTTCAACCGTATCACATTGGTCGTACTATTATACCTCACGTTGCATCCCCTCCTTCTGGCAAATTGTTCAATAACTGTATCGTACTGTTCAGTACGCACATCATCAATACAATCGTCAAGGTTGTCTCGGGATGTTGTAGCACCTTGTTTTACTCGATATTTTGAAAAATGCTATCACCTCACAATCGGTGCTTTACGGAAAAGTTTCTTTCTCGTTAAACCCTTACGCTGTCAAATGGGTTATCCTATGTTGGGGACACAGCTGTGCCACGTTTTTGACGAAGTCATGTCGTTGAATTTGAGCTGTCTCATGAGTGTGAAGTTATCTTGTCATTTACGAAAGGTTGGATGATTAAATATGTAGATGTGACTACTTGACGCCATATGCTCGTCTTACCTGGCTATCTTTGCGGTACCTTTTCCGGTAGTCTACGTATTTGTCCCAAGGGTCCTGCGACGGTAGGCGCAGGGCGTTTTCTCCCATCGCATGATCGTAATATTCATTTTATTACAAAACTTGGTTGCTTGCAGATCCATCCAAAGGGCATGCATCCTTCGCTTGCGACGTGAGCAAGGTAAGTGTGGGCTTGTTTCACTTTATTATTCATGCCCAACTGATTGATGGTTGGTTTGTGTTTCCTTTTTAATATTTGCATGTATGCATTCATTGCGTTTATTTCAGGCTAGTGATGTAGCGAGACTACATGAGTTCAGCTTGAAACAGGATGAACGTCATCCAAGCGTTGTAGTAAATTGCGCCGGAATCACAAAGGTTAGTTTCAGTTTCCGTTTCCGTTGCACGATTGCTTTCCCTGTTATGCAGCTCTTCCGTCCTAATGGATGTAACCCGAGATTAATGGGATGACAAATTGAGTAGAGGCACTATTATACTACTTTAATCGGATTGAATCGTTACGGAACGCATATGAGGTCCTTTTGTTCATGATGTGAAAAGTCGTTTAACAATTTCACTTTCGAGAAAGTCCAAGTTGTTGTCATTTGTATAAGTAACGTCTCGTTTGAGGACTCCACCTTGCTGAAAATGTCTGAGAAGAATTTCGACGATGTCGTGGCCGTCAATTTGAAAGGAGTGTACCTAGTAAGTTCATAGTTTATCGATGTTTTCTTTCACTGTATTTTAAACAACCTGGATTGTGTTGCCCGTTTCGAGTATGCAAGTAACATCTACAAATAACTATGAGCCATGTACGTTGACGTAATTGGCGTTATTCGGAAAAGATGCGCTCTTAATACACCATATAGTGTCTTACTCATTTTTTCTCTCAGGTGTAGACCAATACTTAGTATGAGCCCTCTTCCTATGCTTGCTATCTTCATGGATATTTTTCGGGGAGTTATGATTAATAGTTGAACAATGTGTTTTTTAGTATCTGTGATCGTCAACGTCCACATTCAGAGACGTACATGTTGGTCAAATTACGAAGTTCCAACCCTACACTTTTCCATAGTATTAGACGTGTCCTAAACTTTGATTGCGGTGCTGCTTGATTCATTTATACTTTTGATTTTACTCCACTGGTAACAGTGCTGTTGTCAATTTTAGAAATGGCGTTTGATTCCTAATCTTACGTCAGTTTTTTTTTCAGGTAACACAGGCATTCGCAAAGTCAGCAGTTTCGAAGAACGCTCCTCTCTCGGTTGTGAATGTTTCGTCTATAGTTGGAAAGGTTCGTTTCTGAAGAGGCATTTCAGCGATTTGTTGATTAACTTTATGTCAATTTATGTTAAAGAAAAGGGCACCACTTGTATTTGATGTTTTTCAGGTAGGAAACTTTGGTCAGTGTAATTATTCTGCGACTAAAGCCGGTGTGATAGCTTTTGGAAAATCTGCTGGAAAGGAGCTCGCCAAGAAAGGCGTCAGAGTGAACGCTATTATGCCGGGCTTTATTCGAACTCCAATGACGGAGATGATGCCGCCAAACGTACGTTTTTTATTTATCATGCTTTTGTATTTCTTTTTTTCCTTTTTTATCTTTTGTTGCAGCAGACTAGATGATGTTAAAGTTTTTAAATCAAGCCTATTATGGTCTAGTATGTTTTCCGAAAATCGTTTGTAAACAAGACCGGTATGAGACAAATTCTTGACAAGTACAAATCATTTTCGTTTATTGCGTACCTCCGCGCCACTGTGCCGATCACTAATATCGCTAAAATAGAGCATATAAAACACCTAGAAACTGATGCTTCCATAGTGCTTCTTCCAGTTATTGTTTTTATTACATTTTTGCCCATTCGTCGCTGATTTCCGCATTCGATGTTCGGTGAGCTGTGTGAATTTTGGAACCACATTGTAAATTGACAATTATTGAATTAAGGTTTTGGCGAAGATCTGCGAGGGAATACCTATGGGTCGAATGGGTGAACCAGATGACATTGCCGATGCCACATTGTTTCTCGCTAGTGACATGTCTAGATATATGACTGGCGCAACGATTGAAGTAACTGGAGGGTTATATATGTAGTAGAATTTTAGAAGTAGTCAGATCA
Organism: Nippostrongylus brasiliensis; assembly: GCA_030553155.1. Lineage (NCBI taxonomy): Eukaryota > Metazoa > Nematoda > Chromadorea > Rhabditida > Heligmosomidae > Nippostrongylus > Nippostrongylus brasiliensis. Next base: position 17,228,655 of record CP130737.1, read on the forward strand.
GAGTTTTTGTGCCAAATGCAGATTTCTATATGTTGATAAACGTCAGAAAGGTGGATCTTATTTTTGTTACTAGGTTGTCCGAATAGTTCTGGCGATTTTTGTTCTGCGTTCTTCGTTCTTTCATAACCTGATCGATGTTCAACATATTTCGCATTTTCCCATTGTTTCTACGAAATTCCTCTCGTTATTTGATCGGATGATTTGTGCCTCACAAATGCTTAGTAATTGCGTTTCTCCAGCGAGTTGTCGAAGTATGGTGAGAGACGGAAGTGCGTTTTCGAACTATATTTTATTGCATTAGAAAAAATGTTTCAGTTCTAGTATTTTATTCCGCTAAAAAACGTAGAGTTATTCGAATGGTGATTTCTCGACGTGATTCCAGTGAGTTCAACGAACAATGTGACTGGGCGACGGGGCCAATCAAAACCGCCAGAACTATCCGTACAACCTACTACTTAACCTACAGTACAATACCACAAGTCTTTGAGAGCCCCTTACCAAAGGTTTTAGGGACCAAACCGATTGTTTCGCATTGTTTTCCTAATTTCTTGCTTTGTTTACCCATAGAAGGAGCACACTGTACGGGGAGCCTTATTTCACTCATCCATCGGTTTAAAATGACAAAAACTCTTTCTCAGGGTGCAAAGTTGGATACAGTATCATTTTCGAATTTCGTTTCAAGTACGGTTTTTTGTAAAGATGTATCCATACACGTCGACGAATTTGAACCGCTCCTGATCTAAAATAAAGAATAAAGATCCGAGAAAGAGAAAGGATGATTATCAGAAACAAGGATATTATGATAATCATGATAAACAGAACGGGATATTATCTCATTTACAGAACCTTCGTAAATGTTTGAAGGCCTATACATGATAAACGGGTGAAGGTGGAGGATGACAGGCGATTCCTACGTTATAAATAATTGAGTACTGTATGAAACGTAATGCCATTGAAAATTATGTAGTTTTAAAAAGTAGTGCTCGAATTAATGGCTGTTACGTTTAACAAAATAATTTATGCGTAACCGCTCAATGCATGGCATAGCTCTTCAAAGATGAGAGTTCGTCCTAGATTTGCCAGGATTCTCTTGAAATTTCTGAAAACCTGCGTTATAACAAGAATAAGAACACGTAAATATGTAGTCAAGTTCCAAGTACCTGTCCTGTAATCCTTCCCTGGGTTACAGTTGAGCGGGTTGGTCGGTGAGTTCGACGACGTTCTTCTTCGAACCCTTGAGCTCAGCAATAACTTCACTGATATCTTTCGACCGTGTTTCCGGGAGATATAGGGCAAGATATGTCATTGCCAGAAGACCGGGAACAACAAACGACGGAAGAAGAACGTAGGAACCTTAAAGCATAGGAAGTTGTTCGTTTTTGTTGTATGAATCCTTGGAAAATGGGCTCAATCTAGATTTTTTGAAAATAATTACGGATGGCGAGGACACCTACCAATCTTGTCATACAGCGGCAAAGTGATAAAACAGAGAATAAGCGCAGCCGTCTGATTGAATGAGAGTGCTAGCGATTGACTAAGTGCTCGAAATTGTAGCGGCACAAGTTCGGCCGTAATAAACCACGAAATAGGGCCCAATGCTATGCTGAAATCTCTTTCTGTACATAAATCTAAGACAAATCTTTGCCAGAAACTATTGACCTGTAGCTGATGCCATGCAGAACCACGGCCACTATGCAACCGTACTTGCTGGATGCGAATAGAAATTGTAATTGCGCACTGACAACGAACAAGGTCAGAGCGCCCATATTTGCGAAGCCACACGAAAGTAGAAGACGACGTCGGGGATACCGTTCGATCATAATCATACCGACAACTGTTGAAATACAGCTAAATAGTTTCATAGATATCTATGTCATTACAGAGTGAAAAATGGCTCTATCCTAACTTTCTCTGTAATTTTCGCTCGGGATCGTTTGCTGCGCTCAGGGTTCGTCCATACTCGGCAGCGCAATCCGGGCCAAGGGCAGAGAAGTAGAGAACGCGGCGCAGCAGTAAGCGTCTACTTGCAATTTGCGTGAAACGTGCAATTTTTGCACATTTTCAGCTGTAATACAGTGTTAAGCAGTGTTCTAGGTAATAAATTAGCGCCGTCTTGATTCTAGGCTGATCTGCGAAGAAAACGTTAAGTCTTATATCGAGGAAACTATTGTTTCATTGGCTAAAGCATGTCAAGGCAGATTTATTGCCGAGTATGGACAAGTCTTTAAACTATTTTTCTCAGGATTCCTTATTAATACATCGTAGGCTCATGCCCTTCTATGCCATATTAAGCTAGTCCCATTCATTTTTTCACCTCCGTGAACGACTGGAAAATCAGAATAAAATGATAAAATAAAAGTAATAAAAAGTGTACAAGAAAATTGAACCTGCGTGACTCATAGTAGTTACATTTTTGTTTTTGTTACTTGCACTTCTTAGGCTATGAGTCGACTATATTTTTCAAGTGATGTGAAGTACTAACCTCACAAATAACATGATAGTTGATGTTAATTCAGCGGCATCAGGATCTATGTTCTCTCTAATTAAAAAATCTGTTGAATAGTAAACTATCGGCCATACCGATGTTGTTGCTTGCAGGGCAGTCACACCTCAACACGTATTGATTACTATGATATAGACTAGATGTATGATAATATAACGAAGAGTAATAACACTTTCGAAATATTGTTTTCGTTATTGAATCGCTAAACATACCAAGAAATAGCCCAAATCGTACATGCTTTGTGGATACAAGCTCTCGTAAAGATCCGTTGTTTCCATCAGCTTCTTTTTCGTATGAAGTGAGTACCTTGGAAGTTTCCTGTTCATCTGAAATATTCGTATTATTAACCTTAGTATGTTACGTGTAATAATTAAAGAAAATACGAACCTGATCCGTGATAAAACTGTACAGATTTCTCAGCCAACCTCCTATTCTTTTTCCTATTTAGTAGGTACCTCGGTGAATCGGGAAAATAGATGGCCATAAAGACAGATAGTAGTGCTGGAATACAAGCTAACCTATAATGAATGCCACCTTTCACTGCTAGACTTTACGACTGCTCTGGGTAGAAACGTACCCTGTTAACCATACTAAGTTTGTTCCAAGAACAGTTCGCATTCCAGCAAGTGCGCCCAACATGTTCGTGGCAACAAACGCCATCTCAGCATTGAAAGACATCAATCCACGTAGTTGAACTGGTGCCGACTCCTTAATACGGATTGATACGGTAACATCTATTCACTTCCGATATATGTAATGCTAAAATGCTTGGTATAGAACGTTAAGCTCAAGGATTTGACTAATAATAGAAATAGAAATAATGGCCGTAGATTGGTCTCATGTTTTGGCTGTTGTAGATGACAGCGTGTAGATGACAAAATGGTCATAATTTTAAAGTCATTGTGACGAATCCTGTATCTTACGAATTTTTCTCGTACGCTCACCTTTGAAGCGGAAAAGGAATTGCCGTGAAACTCTAATTGTCTTGAACAAGAGGTTTTTATTTCAAAAATAGGTGAATCTGCGCCGTTTGGCCCTTTCCAGCGGCAACGCAGAGCAGTATGGCCAAGGGCAGGTCAGAGATGCAGAGCACGCAGCGTTCTAATGGATGACACGGGTGACGTTTTTAGGTAATTCCCCATAGTTACAGAGATTTTACCGACATTCTAGAGATGAACTGTGTCCCGTCATGATTGGAATGAAAATGCAAGATTTGAGAGAACCATCTGAAAAAAATCCATCAAGCTCAGGCACTGATTTGCTGTGGAGTATGAATGGTGCTCATTTGATTACTGCTATCAACCGCATTTCATAGTTTCCAAAGAGGCTTCCAGTTGCCTGGGGGTATCAGACACTCGAGGTATTGATAGTTAAAGCTACTTTCACGACATTGTTGAGAAAATCTTTTTAAACCATGCTTTGTAACATTCACAATGGAAGACTCGGCTTTATATACATAGGTTATTATCGTACCTGTAACAGTAATACAAGACTGTTCATCGAGATTCCAGCGGCCACAGCAAATACAACTCTGCTGGTCACGAACAATCCCGGTAATAAAAATGCTGTAGAAAGAGTTGAGAGGACAGCGGCCACGAAATTTGTGGCGTTTCCGAAAAGCAGACACCCTGCCAAATAAACTGGTTCCTTCTTTGTTCGTCTTCTACGAAATCCTCTCAAACTACTGCTTAATCGGTCAAGATATAAGAAAAGGCAATATTTTGCTTTGACTCACACTTTCGTCCACTATAATCAGCCAGAGGAACAGCAGCCACGCTGCCAACGATAAATCCGATGAAATAAACATTGAGCACCGCTGACCTGTAGTTAGAGGTCATTATCGCAAAGATGTAGTTATTAAGGTCTGTTTAATATTTAGAAAATCCTATTAGAGTTTCTAGACCTGAGGAATTTTATAGACACTGTTCTTCAGTTTTCCTTCAGCATTTTAGATTTTTTTCATTTTCAACTGGATCATACCAGTAAGAACTGAGGTGAATTCCTGCTTACTGCTGCTATCAGGTAAACAGATTAGTTTGCTAATCGCGCGCTTTTTAAAACCAGATTAAAGTTGGATCCAATTCACTGCATTTCCTCTGCCTGGTACCAATCGTTGACTTGTGGGCAATCCTCCAAAGTTGGTATTTTGAACAATGGAAGAACCTGCGTCAAGGTGGATGCAGCTATGTGAAGAGTAGTGCCTTTTGTTTTTTCTTCTGTGTTTTACACTGCAAATTTTTGATAACAACAGATATTAAGAGAGTATTCATCCGCATAGCAACAGTCATCTTTGGAGGTCCCGCTTGCTAGTTATATTTAGTATTTCCAGGATATCGATCGGCCATCGGAGAGCTAAATTTCATTTCCCACGCAAACTTCAGTTCAGCATGGCTGCAGCGAATCGGCATCTTTTCTCAGCAAAAGGTTCGTGATGAAATTTCTCTGATCTGTCTGATCTTCTAAAAGTAGAATATCTTGAAACCTTGGTGTAAAGCCACATTGATATGTTTTTTCACTATATTCGATTCAGTGTAAGTATGCCGCTCTTACCACACCCAAGTGAAGGTATCTTCAGTGAACGGACCGTAATCAGACTCGTTGAGAAATATCCGAAAACTGTTCACGGCTGTGTTCGGATAGGCATTGGCATAGCCCATCTGTAAAACACAGCGTGTATTACATGGAAAATCGTGACTACGTACAATGATTTCAAAACTTACCTGAAATATTGACGACATTGCCAATATGACACTTAAAGCTATTAAAGAAATCACATGCCTCCGATCCATACCTAGAATATAACCAGCTGAAAATTGAAGCCGTTTAACTCCTCATAGATTACGGAACGTAACGCAAATACAAAATGCCCTAAATATGTAATAAATCGTTCTTTACCACATCTACGTTTCATTCAAAAGCAAATAATATGATAAAGGTCGCTCAAAAGTACCGGAAACAAGGAGATTGAGATTACGTTTCCTCAAGTTAACAGAGGTTTATTTCATTTCAATTTCTTCCCAGCTTTCTATACAACATGGGTACTTCGTTCTCTTTTTTCTTTTTGTTTTGTTTCACATCGAAAGCGCAACGTACCCGTTCCGCTGATTTCTCAAACATGTTCACCAATATACCTCACCAGACCGGGCCCCGTGAGTATTACTCTGTCGAAGAGTCACTAAATGCTTGTGAATTTGACTGAACCTAGCGGTAAACCCACGAATTTCCGAAAAATCCAGCGTAAACCTCCGATTTTTCGAAAAATCCAGTCGCCGTTCTTTGACTGGGCCCCGTGAGTATTACTCTATCGAAGAGTCACTAAATGCTTGTGAATTTGACTGAACCTAGAGGTGAACCTACGGATTTCCGAAAAATCCAGCGTAAACCTCCGATTTTTTGAAGAATCCAGTCAAAGAGCTCTCTTTGACTGGGCTCCGTGAGTGTTACTCTATCGAAGAGTCACTAAATGCTTTTGAATTTGACTGAACCTAGCGGTAAACCTACGAATTTCCGAAAAATCCAACGTAAACGTCCGAATTTTCGAAAAATCCAGTCAAAGAGCGGCTTTGGTAAATCACCGTTTCAAGGGCCGTATATATGCAGTGAGATGAAGGGTGGTGTTGAGGGGCGGTGTTGGTAAATAAGAGTACCGAAGACTCGTTTACGAGGGACACGTTGATTAACATTATCGGAAAAAAGAGTGTGGCCAGTGTGGCCACACAACCGGGAACAGCGCCGAATATTCACCGAATTTGTACTCAGAATGGAACACCGGCGTTACTGTTATTAGAGGCATGTTCCCATCCGTTCCGTATATATCGAGAAATCCTATAGTTGGTTGTCCACGGGTGGACAATGAAGCAGGGTTGGTTAAGCAGCGATGAATCAGTGTTGGCTGGACAGAAGAGAACTGTTGTTGTTTTATCACTGCTTTCAGCGCTCTTACTATAGTTGGTTATCCAGCAGAAGAGCTGAGCAGAGGAGCATCGTTGCTGTGCTATTACTGCCTTATTACACTTGGTAACTCCATTCCAGCGATAGCGTCTCGATCTCATAAACCCCATGGTTTAACAGCGCTGAATAATCACCGAATTTGTACTCAGAATGAAACACTGGCGTTACTGTTGTTTGAGGCATGTTTCTATAGCTCGTTATCCACAGGAGGGCAATGAAACAGTGTTGGCTGTGCAGAAGAGCACGGATGCTGTTATATCACTGCTTTCAGCGGTTCTACTGTAGTTAGATATCCACAGTAGGACAATGAAACAGTGATGGCTGAGTAGAAAAGCATTGGTGCTATTTTATCACTGCTTTCAGTGGTTTCACAGTTGGTAACTCCATTTCACTGATCGCGACTCGGTCTCGTGAACCTCATGTTGCAGACACCATCGCTTGGTTAGGGGTGCAGCGTGCATGCGCCAGAGAGCGTTGTTTTTGTTGAGAGTGAAAAGTGCGTGCGAACAGTAGAGAGCGCGGCCTCGGCGGAGAGCTGAAGTCGGAGTAAACAGCAGTGAGCGCCGCCCTCAAGGAGGGCCAGGGTGAAAAGCATGCAATAGCGTGTCTCGGGAGGAGTGCCCGCAAGGGCTTACTCGATTATTATATGCGGAACGGATAATGTTATAATGCCCAACATTATTGAGATACTAAAAATTTGTTGTCGTAGTTAAAATAAAAGATTAGTTGTAGGTTACAAAAAGTTTCTATTCAAGTGACATTTTGGATAAGCCTAATTACAAATACTATAATATACATGATATTATATACTGTTGGAACTCCTTCTTAACAACAGCTACTGTAAATCTGGAGACCAAAATGTTGAAAATAGAGAACACGCATAATAATTGTTACAACACAAACTTCCTGGATTTTACAACGAACATAATTAATAACCAATTAATCACTAAGTTATATAATAAAACTGATTATTTCAACTTCAAAGTTATTAGTTTTGTACACGCAGACACATACGTTAAAGATTCGGTCAAAATCGCTACTATATAAGGAGAAATATTAAGAATAGCTAGGAAATGTAGCATTTTCTCCGACTTTCTCTGCAATTTAAAATCTAATAACATTATATATAAAGCTCTTTCTACATGTAGTATTAAGAACGAATTCATCACCTATAAATATTATGATTTTCCTGCGACAGAAATATCTATAAATGTGTTAAGGTCATATTAAGTGCTATATAATCACCGTTATTTCTTCTTCTTTGAACTCTCTCCCGGTCACTATGTGATTCTGACCAATAAGAACTGATATTTCTCTTTCTTTGACCTCTCTCCCGGTCACTATATGATCCCGACCTATCTCGCGCCATCCATCATTTGCTCTTCTTCGCACATATAAGGGGGGGGGGCACTACACGTAGTGCTCACACTTGTACTCCTGCCCTACTGACGATCCTCCGGGAGTACAAGTTTTTCGCCAACATACATCTCATTATCTATTATACTTCAAGCTATCTCATATCCATCTTTGACTGTGTACATCCTGTATAGGGCTTAGAGGTGAAACAGGATATTACTCACTATCTCTACTTGTCACCTATACTGTTTCTTGAAATTATACTCCTTAGTACCCGATGTCATCTCCCTTGTTTCTCACTTCATAATTTGCTAAGTTCTCTGATTTCTGGGATTATAGTGTTTCACTTGTTTCCGCTTACCGCAGCCGATTACTTCGATATCATGCTCGTAACCCATTAGGCCACCATCATTCTGGGTCTGCACCGACGGGGCAAGTCTTTATCGTTCATTCACAGCGAAGCTTCGAAAGTCACTGTTGTGCCCCTTCTTTCGTCCTTTTTCTGTTCGTTTTTATTGAATTTTTTGTCGTTAAGGTGAACACTCAAGTATTTCGTTGGGCAGTAAGGTCATTCTCAAGAGAATTTCACTTCGATTGTCCATTAGTTGCTAAAAGAGCGCTCCCAGAGGTTTACACGGTGAATTTTACTTCTTCATATGTATCGTATGTTATCTAACTTCCGATGAAAGAGTGTTAGTATATCCTTTTGTTTCGCAGATCTCGGTGGTATAAGAAGTAAAATATACTCCAGCTACACTGTAAACGACCGAGGAGTTCCCATTTATTTAACACGGATTAACTTCTTAAGGGATCACTTCTGTAAAGGATTGGGGTGCCGAGCTAAGCACCGTGCCAAAGTGCACGTATGGGGAGGTTTCTTCTCAAGAGGCACAACAGCTCTAGCTCATCTGCCTGGTAATGTTAGAGTTGACTCAAGACTGTACTGCGAAATTTTCATGAAGTGCCACACACCATCTAGGAAGTCTGTGTTCAATAGTTAGTTTTGATGGATTCTATTCATTTCTTTATGGACATGCTTAAGTAAGATTCGGAGAGATCACGTCTCGTGCAGACAATGCGCCACCATACGAGTTTGTACACGAAAGGAAAGCTAAATGGGTGGGGGAATTTACACCTTAGATTGGCCCGCTGAGTCGCTTGACTTAAACCTGATTGATTTTGTATGTGGCAACTGAACGCCCACATAAAGTTAGTACTCAAGTGTATCAAAGTCTATCTATTGAATACTTGTTCGCTGACCCACGTAAAGACGTCGAGCGTGCAAAACACTGGAAGATTTATGTACTGTAATAGAGGAGTATTGGGAAACATTGAAACCGGAAGTGTGCATGAGACACGTGGGAGAGATTCATTGGAGGATAGCCCAAGTCATTGAGACGGCAACACTCGAAAGAAAGCTACTCAAAAGAAAGCACATTTAACGCAATTCATAGTGCTATTCTAGAAAATGTACAGTCAAATATTGATTATTTAGACATTTATTTGCATCTTCATGATTGCATGTATTCAATACCAGATAGTAATAGTAATAGTAGCGTTTAATGGTTCCGTCCATACTTTGAGGCGACCTCGTGAGCGCTGCATGGCCTCAAAAATTATTAGGGCTGCCTTGAGCATAAAAAACATGCGTACCATGCGCACCACTGGGGTCGTGTAGGGAATTTTTTCGCAGCAAATCATTCATTGACCTTATGTCTGTTATGTGTACCCAAGTACAGCAATTTTGGGTTAATTTTATTCATTTTTTCATTTTTTTAATGATAAAATCATCGTGAATCAGTTTCTCAAACTGAAATTATTCGCAGTTGGAGTCGTTTTCCTCATGATCGTCACTATCACCCTAAAATTCAAGTAGGATGAAAGCAACTTTTGCCGCGCTATCCCATTCGCGTAACTTGTTTTTTCTGACTTTTTGCTGTTGAAAATCCGAAATCGTTAATTTGTCCTAGTACACATATGTATATTGGGGATGCAAAACTGTTCACAATTCGTTGACCAAGTCTGATGATTACAACGGTGTCGTTCTTGCTTAAGTCTTTGACGGCACCATCTCTGATATCACACCCGTTGAATCTTTTAGTTTAGCGCATCGTGAAAAAGTGCTTTCATCACTTTTTCTTTTGCAGTCTAATTCACCCTTACTCATTTTCGAATCGTGTTTGGTATTGAAATGATCGTCCTCAGTTTCTCTCTTCAAATATACTGTCCAAAGTTGGTTTAGTTAAAGTGTTGAAAAATTGTATTGCGATTCAGGTTAGGGTATCCCTGACGGGTGTAATTATGAAGGGCGAGATAATTATGCCGACTGGATTAACTCGTCGTTGCAGAAAGAAATAATGTTCAACTCGATATCAAATTTTTCGAAATTCCAAATGTCTTGTGAGCTACAGCCTGGATCGTGCTATTCTGGGTTAGCGACTGCGCTGTAAATACGTACTTCGTTCTCATTTAATATTGTTTCACATTTTACACATTTTTTTACAATTTTCACATTTTCTACAATTTTCACATTTTTACATCTACACATTTTAGAGAAAGGCAGATTGAAGAAAACGTTTTAACTCCTCTCATATAATCGGAGGAAAGCAATGCAAACATATAAAGATAATATGCAAACATATAAAGATTATATGCAAACATATAAACATATAAAGCCTTCGGAAAGTTCTCTGCTCTCATATAAGCAGGACGATTTCTTATTCTTATTAACCATTTGTTGAATAATTAATAAAAAATAAAATCGTATATGAAAATAAACAAAATTCATTGTAAAATGAATGATTTTTGTCAATTAATTGTTAATTATTGTTTGTTGTTGATTATTTGCTGTCATTTATTTGTTTTTGTTATATTTGCTATAATGTAAATACAAGTGATTTGTTGTTTCTTAGTTGTTCAATTTATTCTATAATTTCTTATTTGTAGCCTCATTTCGTTGTTTCATATTTTACTTTGAATTATCTTTATCATCAGTGTCGCCTATATAGTCGTATTACTAGTATATATTACTTGTTGCACATACTTGTTGTAAACGTACCTAGCGAAAAATGAAAAACGAATTATAACTGGAAAGTTGAGGGTGTCCTTTTCGATTGGTTCGAAGAACGTTCACTTTGGCTTGAAAAAAGTCCATATTGGTTTGAAAAGTGTCCATTTTAAAATGAAAATGGTATAAAATGAGGCTTGGTTCTATGAGAAAAAATGACAAATTGGGATTCATTTGTGGGGCATCACAGACACAAATTACAACCGGAAGTTCTGAATGTTCTTCGTCCGGTTTCCTACTTGTGGTGTAATGCATTGCGTCAAGCAAATGTTTGAAAAAAGTTTGTGTATGACACTGAGTAGGATTTTCTCGCTTCTTACATAGAATGAGTATATAGGGTGCTGCTTGATTTGTCCATATAAAGTTGAAAAGTCTAGAGGATAAAAAGGTAAACACGTTTCAGCGACGCAGTTCACTTCTCACAAATTCCATTGCTGTTTTACGCAACGATTCTTAGAAAGTTTCTTAGCCGTTCCTTGATGTCTCAAAATCCAAGCTGAACACTTTCCCCTTAACTCTAAGCTTTATGGCTTCGGATTTCAAAACGTACGTGTATGGTCCTCATTAAGAAAATTCGAATTGATGTAGGAAAAGTCGAAACTGGAGAACTGGAAAATTGGATAGTCTCTGGAAGCCTTCAGAAATGAAGTGAAACAAAAATTGATGTCTGTCGAATTGCATCGGTTAATTATTGACTTACAAAAGGGTTCGCCAGTTAGAAAGGTAATTTGGAAATCATAATTCAAACTTTCAGTTGAAAACTGTTGAAAAAGGGTGAGCAGATCTTTGAAGGAATGAAATGAGACTTTCCACTTGCTGAAGCAGTGGAGCGAGAGAGAAAGAACAAAGAATACGCGGCTGGATCGATAATGAAAGGATAGGTGGCAGCATGACTTTTCAGCTCCCGCGGCCTTTCATCTCTTTTAAAGATGGGAACCAGTCCTAATTGAGTAATTATGTATCAAAAGACACATGAAACTGAGAATAAAACAGCAGCTACGAAGCCCTGATCAACAAAAACTCTTGAATAGGAATAATGTTTAAAGACTATTCGGACTATAAAACTAAAGTTTAAAAAAAGTAAAAAACTGTAAAACTAAAACATATCATGACATCATCGGTTCTGATGCTTTGTGGTTCTAGAAAAAGAGCTGATCATTGTTTTCAAGCTCTTCAGGAATAATATTCTACCTTAGCTGCAATTATTTTTTCTTATTTTAGCAGAGAAACGACGAATGGCTTGGAGAGAGGCTACATTGTCCTGGCCAAATTCCAAAAGCGAGGAAAAAATGAGTGGGTCGTTCTCACTTTGAAATAGAAAGGCCTCAGGAGCAGATGGATATATGGCCTATCGAAATTCGATTTGATTTTGTGAGGTCATGATACGAGTGGCTCTGGACAGATTTGATAGGTTCAGTAGAAATAGTATCAATGTAAGTAGCTTCGATTTAGCGGAACGAAGTATTCTCAGGATATACGTGAAGGTTAGGGATAATTAATTGTTGAGTCAGAATTCTTCCAGAAAGTAGTCAGATCCTTCTTATTCTTTTTCTCCACGTTGGTTCGGGTCCGACCGTATGTTTTCAATTAGAAGCTTATTCAATGTCTTCGACGCATTCCGACCGACCAGAGTTGTGTTATGATTCTCACACGATAAGACAGCAGGGATTAAAAACAAAATGTTCAAGCTGATAAAAACTCGCGCTGACTTGTTTATGACAATCTCATTCAACAGAATGTGGAGCATCTTTGCATTTCTGGCTGTTCTACAGTCGGTGAGCTGCATGAGGAATGCGGATGAAACTGAATGGAATAGGTACGGTTATCTAGTGAAGGTATGTCTTCTCTCATTTTCCTTCATCATTTTCCCTACCAGTCAATTCTAGTGGCATTAGTTATGTTTGTAAGAGCTAGATGAGTACAACGGTGATCGATTTTACAAGGGCCTACTTAGTGTGCGCGCGACGCGCGACGCGAAGGCATGCAGAAGATGCAAATCGACCATAGCGTGGGAATCTCCTGCTATGGTCGATTTGCATCTTTTGCATGTCTTCGCGTCGCGCGTCGCGTGCACACTAAACAGGCCCTAAGGCGTTGGCGTGTTTAGCTTTGGATCATTTCGATGAGCAAGCCTTTTATTGATACTTCTGAGACAGATATATCTGTTGATCAAATCTCTAGAAACAGAAGTACTGCCATGAGTTGACGTTGTTTTTGTTCACCCCTGGAGCAACATGGATTAGCTGGACTGCTCACTTTTGCACTTTTCACTCAAATCTTTGTGGCAGAGTGGTCGGGAACTTCTCCTCTTAAACGGTTTCCATAGATACAAAGGATTAAATTAAGACTTTTGGTTCTTCTGGCGTCAAATACATTAGTATCAGTGACAACCAATGAAATATTAATTTATTATTCCACTAAAGGTGTGCCCAACGTTTGCAAGAGCAAACGCAGAACAACAATGGACCCAAAAATGTGTGTGAAAATGAAGGTGAAGTCTCTTCAGCACCACTTTGAAGACATAATCCTGCTGGACAGCGCAAAATACTATAGAAAATCCATAATGGAACAGAAACGCAGTGCAACGCCTAATTCCAAAGTATAATTGTATTAAAATCTTCAATTTCAGAACGATGGGATCCTTAAAATTTGATAAAAGTGTACTAATTTTCAACTGCTTTCGATCTTTGCACAATTGTAGTGCCAGGAAAACTAGTGTCATTCTGACATAAAGAGCAGAATTAGTGAGCTCATTTTTTGAAATGCCTATTTAGAAATAAAGTCACGTTTTTAGGTCCTGTCACAGTCACCCACAAATGAATCGCAAGTGATTGGCTGTACTGGCACTCTCATCACCCCGTCTTTGGTTCTCACATCGTCGAAGTGCATCGCTGCTGATGAGGGAGAAGTGTTAGTTATTATCTGCACATTGTTATTTTTCATGTTTTTTCCTATTTTCTAACCGCTCGGCTGAGGGATCAGTACTCGCCAGGCTAGCAGAGTCCTTCATCCCTTTGAGGTCAGGTGAATTGTAACCATATCTACGGGAAGGTGAGGACATTCACTTGAACAGCAGCTGCTTCCCTTAGGCTATTGTGCTGGTCTAATACACATTCGCTAGACCTTATGATTCTGAGTGATTGGCGGATGTGTGGCGCGTCCTCAAGGGTACCGATCAGAGCATAGCGCTTTGCCTCTAATTTGATGCAAAAGTTAACAATCCGTGAGTAAGAACCAGTTGCAAGGAAAACCTGTAGCAATCTTCCCACAACTTAGATGCTTTTCGTTAGAAGATAATGAATTTGCTAGAACTAGGGAAATAAATACAGCAGCGAACAGTGATGTTGTGTCGATGAAATACAATTTTGCCTTTTTGGTTGACTTTGAGTCGCAGTCAGAGTCAGTCAGTTGAATATGTAATTCTCGAAACAGATGCAAATTTTATCGGATTAACTATCGTCAAGTGGCTCCGCAAAAAATGGCACCACAAGAGGTCACTGAATGTTTTGGTACCTTTGAGAAACTTCTCTCTGAGAGAGAATGTGTGAAAGCAGTGTAAAATTATCGCAATTGCGAGGTAAAATAGGAATGGATTGTACGCAAAATTGTCTTCCTAGGGAATATCTCCAAGAGGGAACTTTAATTATCAAGTTGCTTGAAACTCTCTTCCGAAAAAGAACTGGGGCAATAGGCTTTTTCACCTCATAAGTACATGCGCCAACTTTTCTTGAAATGTTGACCGTTACAAAACCCCTCAGAGCCTGATCCGACAATAAAATTACTTCCAGTTTTTTGAGAGAAGCAATGATCGAAGCTCGTTATAAAGCGAATTTTCTTTTGGTATTGTATTTGTTAACTTTCAGCGGAAATGCTATCGTCATCTTCGCCAGAGGTCAATCTCACAGAAAACGTGCTGTTGGGACTATTAAGCGCGACGATAACATTGCCATTTTGGAGATAAATCGCATTAAGGATGAGGTGGGGCCTTTTTCATTTTTTGTTAGTAACGAAAAATGGACAGAAGTAATGAGAAGGCGCTCAAGTATCGAGTATTTTGTTACTAAATATCCAGTCCAGAACTATGAATGATGTACGATTGTTTTATGAAACCAATCTTAAGGTGAAATACCAACGATTGGCTAAGAAACTGTTTTGTAGATGTGCCCTCCTCCTCCTGCACCAGTTAGGATCAGCAGGCTGCCGGTCAATGTGAGCCTGAACTCAGTTCCGTGGAACTCCATCGACCTGGATACGTTGCCTGAGAAGAAATGCAGAATTAACGGATTCGAGACAAAGAATGGTAACGTTTCTCCAAGTTCTCTGTTCCCGAAACCTCGTAACGCTGTTATTAGGTTGGTGCAAAAGTTCTCGGACATTTGTGACTTCTTGAATTTGAAAAAGATTTTCCCTACATTTTCGGCTCCAGTCAAAAAATGTTATAGAGAATAGAAGAGCATTGATATTAACGGTTCCTACTTCAAATGAACCCTATTATTCAGATATTATAAAATAAACAGTTTTGTGTACCAAATGTCCGAGAACTTTTGCGCCAACCTAATACTATTGGTTTATGCTTATGTGCCGAGCGAGGTCAGTATGTGAATCGTAAATTTATTGGCTTAACGTTTCGACCTTCCCGTCATCTTCAGAAGCGAAAAAGTGATGAAAATGTGTAGAAGCATAAACCGGTAATAATGTTCTCCTTTCTTCATTTCATCAGTGACAGTTGCTGTTTGAACTAGCATCTTTTTAGAGCTTACAACCAAAATGAATGGAAAAGATTTCAAAACTTCCTTCTAATTTCCCGACTGAGTGCATCATCTAGATTGGGGAAGGTGTTAGTTTTATTTTGATTTGAAAAATGGAAATTTTGTCGAATACCACCGAAGGCTAGCTTTCTCCGAAAACTAGCTCTACACTGAGGACTTTTCAATAGCTTTCGAACCTGAGAAACGATGGAAAGTGTGCGTGAAAATCAAAGTGGATACTGCCTTCATTGTGAACCCTATAGCAGATCATCATTACACTCCTAGTGTAAATAGGTCCTTTCTAGTCATTTCGAGCCATTTGTGACTGTGTATGTACCTCTAGGTTTTACACATGCTACACCTGAGTGTCTCGACATTATTATCAATTTCAGTTGGACATTTTCTGTAGCAGTTTGCCCGTTTTCAAAGCAATTCGGTACCGACTGAAGTGAAAAAAGTCCACTGCAATTCAGAAAACCAACGCATTTGAAAATGATATATCTCCGACTTTCTCATACTTCACGCTAATGTTGTGGTTTCGCTGATCTGGTGATTCTTTTAGCATTTGTAATCTTGTAGATACTTAAATAGTTTCAGACGTAGAGCTTCTTCGATGACAGACTCTTCGTAAGACGGATAATAACGGATCAATAGGGGAATTCTGTTGTTTCATTACTCATTTCAAATGCTGGATTGCTATTTGTTTTCCTTTTTACTTTCTCTGGTGAAAATGCCATCAACGGACACGTCTCAAACTTATGCTGTGCTACAACAGATAGCTTATCATAAAAGGTCTGCTATAAAGTAACGCGAAGCTTTTAGTCACCAACTTTTCGACCGATCACATCACCATGCAAACCGATGTGCAACTGATGCGAGAAGGTGACGCATTCATCGTTGAAGTTGCTGAAAATACACCTATTTGCTGGGTAAACACAATTTTCATGTGTTGTCAAGGTTCAATATGTACAAGA
The DNA here is from genome assembly GCA_030553155.1 of Nippostrongylus brasiliensis. Lineage (NCBI taxonomy): Eukaryota > Metazoa > Nematoda > Chromadorea > Rhabditida > Heligmosomidae > Nippostrongylus > Nippostrongylus brasiliensis. The sequence goes on from CP130737.1 coordinate 17,245,254, forward strand.
CTGGTGGTTATTTGCTTCAGGACGACATTGGTCTACCGCTCGAATGCATGCTAGATGACGTAACATGGACCCAAGTTGGCTTCCTCGAATCGGTGACGAGGGCTGTACGTGAATCTTAATTATTTTGATTTATGCCCGGTAGAGATGAAATATTGTGCAGTAACATTTTAGGTGAACGAAGATGAGCCTGATGAGGCGATTCCAGTCACCTGTGAGAGCATTACGGTGAGAGAATTTATCTCTATTTAATTCGTTTCTATTAGATAACCAGAGTGAAACTTGACTACCATTGTTCTAGGAGTTTTTCTCCTCCTTGGAGAACAGCCAAAATGTTCAGTTCATTTTGGACAAACTATGTGACTCTAATGTTAGTGTAATTTGTCAAGGATAACTGAAATTCGCTGAAAAATAGAGCCGTCAATAACTAACGTGATGTGTAAGGCAGACGTGACGAGAGAATGTAAATATTTCATGACGACGTTTCGACGCTCATTTTCCTCTAAATTCTACGCAGGAATCCTCAAACAAATTCCAATTACAATCTATTTGTCCCTGTCTTATACCAACGGCAAAAAGTGCATGTGGGTGCAAAAGGCGCCACTTCCACCAGCACGGTCGAGCGATCGATCTTCGCCCAGACTTACCGAACCTTCCACGATTCGCGGTCGGGTAAATTGGTACTAGAGCTGTGTGAGTATAGCAGGTGACCCTGGCAGGTCATTGTATAGGACAAATACGCATTCATCATCCCTCTACGATTCTGAATGGAAGTCGAAAGAATGGCGCGTCCTTTGGGCGCTAAAAACCGTATTCTACAATGGCCCAGCAATGGCCAATCTTCTACGTTATGACGATTGATTCCCAGCTGTTTCAGAAGTTCACATTCTGGATTTTCAACACTGACGATCTTCCGAAACTGCTGGAAGAATATTCGATGGACGTTCTAGCGTCTGCTTCACGATGCTTCCATCGTTATAAAACGTTTAGAGCATTGACCAGCGGACTGGAGAACAATTAATTGAAGAATATTTGAATAAACATAATGGTGGACGTGTCGGATTGATCACGAAGAGACTCATTTCGATGGAAACGATGCTAAGTGTTACACTATCGCTGCAAGGATTTAGAAATTGCAGCTGACGCATGGTGCCCTCTGCGTCTCTGACTGCGGTTGCGCTGGCTTGCTGCCAAGCATGAATGTGCCATTGTTAATAGATTTCATGGCTAAACTTTGCAGTTCTACATCTTTCTTCCTCGAACTACTGAATAACCCCCAGAAACTGTCCCAGTAACGTTATCCGGCTGTCATTCAGTAAGTGCACATTCGGCTGCACTCGTTCCCGTTGGGATGTGTGCACACGATAGATTTCACCGCTAGAATTGTTTGCTCGAAACTACTAAAAAATACTGGCTCGGGAGAGTAGCAATTGGTGAGGTAACTGTTTGAGTGGAACACAAGCAAATATTCATCGCATAGGTGAAGGACCGTACTTGAATCAGGATCGTGTTTGCGTATGAAACCACAAGCTCGAGTGAAATAGACTTGGTTTCGTAGGTCATTTTTGAATTAGTTATACTGACGGTTCCTCAGATGCTTTTTTTCTTGAATGACATCGCAAGTCTGGTATTTCGTGTTTTTCTATCATTATCCGGTTAACAAGTGGCACTTCACCCTGAAAGATTATGAACCACCGACGAATCTAGAAGTGGAATCGACGAAATGAGTTATTCTGTGCAAAACTCAGAGCTAAGAAAGCCAACTGATTAGAATATCAGGTGGAGTAGCTGTTCCAAACAAGTACTTATCCTACACCATAAATATAGTCCAGAGAATTTCTTGGCCCAATTCTGCCTAGACATTGTTTTGTTCCCTTTTTCGCTTCCCTGTGTTATTTCGGTTGCTAATCACGAATGTTTGTTCTTCAATTTCAGGTCGGTTACGTTGTTTATGGGAAATGAGAAAGCAGTCCTTATTACCTCTGCAAAATTTGAGCAAAAAATCACTCTGACCTTTCGGATGCTTTGGTTCGAACAGTGCCCTAATTTCACTTTCCTCACTTCCTCATTCTAAAGCTTGTTTAACTGAGATAAAAAAGAAAACGTGAGACGCAATGGACACCGATAGAAGCAAAAAAATTGTTCCACATTTACGATCACTGCACAATTCATCAACCGATGGCACTGTTCATTGTACTAATGAGTGCTCTTCATTTGTTTCCCATCAATAGCAGTCGTCACACCCAACAGAGGGAAACGCTCAACACCCATTACCGCAGCAATGGAGAAGCTGTCGCGATGCGACATCGCACGCAACGCCTCCTCTAACCGCATATATTTGGCCGAAATTCAAAATCAAGTCAACGTCAAATCAGAAATTGATTCGAAAAAATCATTCAGCGTTACTACCGCTCCAGTTTTTGCATAGAATCATCAGAAATTCTTTCAGCTCGTCAATAGGAAAACTGAAAACGGTCAACATCTCCTTCGGAAGAAAACGCGCTCCAGCGCCAATTTTCGCACGCGGTTCATAGAAAAAGTTTCAAAGCAGCGATTGCCATTGGCATTACAAGCTTGCTTGCTCATTCCTTGTATTTGTTCATTTATTGGTGTCTGACTTCGATAAGGAGAGTTCGAGGTATTAAAGTCTTCCTTTTCTGAAAAATTGTGGTTCAAATCCATCTCTTACGGGCTGTATTTATTCCTGCATTCCAGTCTATTTTGCTTCACGCAGGTTTTTATAAGCTAGTGGCTGTCTGACACGGTCACGTGTGGTTCTGCGTGTTTCCCTTGTTTTGATTTAATTCCGATTATTTGTTTTCGTGGCACTATATGTGCAACTTTGCTCGCTTATTTATCTCCCTTATTCAGCTAGCTCCTCATCCCACCGTTGGATTTGAATCTGCTGCGAGGGTTCCTAAGGTCCAAGGTTTGCAGCGTTACAGTACTATTTGAACTTATTTATTTTTTATTGTTGTTTTTATTTGTTTTATTCATGCGCATGCTTTTTACCCACGCTTTCGTGTATTGTGGAGGTTTACGCGCTCCAAACGAACTGATTGGACGAATAGCGATGCGGCGATGGCCTTACTATAACCAATCCCTGATTCAAAGCTTGAAAAGGTGATACAGAACAGTGGAACCCATTTGTCTTCTTTCTGTGGGGTTGAGATGTTTCGCGGACATCATTTATGGTGCAGTTTTCGGAAATGTCAGAATTGATCGTGGAAGTAGCGGCCAGACTATATATTTATTGTGGGAAGATTTTTTTCAGGGTGGAGTGCACGACCTTTGTTGAAAGAAATGTTGTATAACGGATATGAGGAAAGAGACCTGACGGTTTTGAGTCATATTCGGGAATTCTTGGTGAAATATCGCTTTTATTGTCCACGAGATTACAACACCAAGGTGCGTCGTTGTGGCTCAAGCATGAAATAGTAGTATTTTGTGTTAAATTTCTTTTATCCAGAGAGATCAGGATCACTTGATTTGTTGTTGTTTCCTCTTGGTCTGACGCTTGATGGATGAAACGTTGCTATTGATTACGACTCTATCTATCATGTACAAATCAGTCCGTTGGAGTATGCGTTATGTTACTTCCTTTCAACAATCTCAGTTACCTTCGCTTTTGCTTTTACCAAATTCCATTTTCCAACCAATCCAAGATTTGCCTTGCTTCAGCTTTTAAAGTGCCAAATACCTTATGTACGAAGTTTGAGTATAACTGGTAGCAAGAAGTTACCTACCATCACTATAATGTTGAAAGTGGAGTAATGCCCATGAAAACAACAGAATACAAAGCACTATACAATACAATAATACAGCGTAATGCGAAAGGGAATTAAAATTCAAAACCTCAGATAAACCTTTGGAAAAACTGACTCGAACTTCGAGATGGCGTTCTCGTATCGCTGGCGACCAGCCCTTGCAACGATCTAGACATCGTTCCTAGTCCTTTTCTACCACTGCTGGGAAATGGTAACTTTTCTTCCAACGTTACAATTTCCCAGCAGCGCTGGCGCAAAAGAAGTCATTGCGGAAATACGACCATACACTGCACAATTCTGGCTGCAGAGCCCCATTAGAGTGTGGACACTTCTTTAGATCACACCGTGAACCCAACCCTTCTCCTGCACTTTTCTGTGACAGGGATATTTCGGCACTAGTTGGGAGTTTGACTTCACACATCTGATTTTGGTCGTCATCGTCAACGCGATAACTCGTACAAACGTGTCTGGCCCCACGGTGTCTGATACTGAATGGGACGAGTTGCGCTAGCAGACGCTGGGGGGTGAGCGTCGGTATAACAAAGGCCTAACACGATGCCGACCGTATGAGCCACCGTGTGGCTCATACTTAGACTACCGCCTGGGAGAGTATGAGCCACCGTGTGGCTCATAATCACGCACACACGCGCGCACGCCTGTCCAGCGCAGCGGTCGGCTGAAAGCGCGGCGGTCGTTAACGTGTTAAGGGTTATTTAGGGCGCTCATTACGAACCTTGCATTTGTTTTCGAAAATGGTGGCTCGAGACCACTCATATCTTTAACTTATATCGCGGTATCGAAACCATGTGCGTCGGTCAGCCGAAATCCTCCAAACGAATAATAGAATTATGATTAGCATGGAAAAGAACTTCTCTGGACAGAGTTTCGACAAAGCTCCTTAGTTGATGGCTAGGTTTTGAAAGAGTAATGACGAAGCGACAGAATGACAGATTATTCCGTCGTCGAGAGCCTTTTGGCGGCAGGATGGGCACTACATCTCACCTCTAGGATATTACTGAGCGCTAGGTGTTGTACTGTCTGAGACGCCCATACTTGTACATCGTTGCTTTCGAAAGATGCACAAACTTGTATTGGCCTAGTCGACTTGTTATTCTTACAGCTAATCACCGAAAACAGCGTCTCTTGTCGTTCCTGCCTCCATGTTGCGCCCAACAATACATACTGCACTGTGAGTCACGAACTACACACCGTTCCTCATATTCATAGCGAATACCTCAGTCACCAAACGCTCTTTTCTACATTAGTAGGTTTGTCTGCTGCTTCCTATACAACATTGCTTTCACTAAGGTGAAAAAAGTCGCAAAAATGCGTCTAGAATTTGTTTCTGCATTATTAAAAGATAAACACAAATAGAAAGGCAGATGGTTTGTACTACCCTATGAAGATGTCAAGGTGTCAAGTGGGTAGTACACTGAACCATTTCACAATGTCAGATTTGGACTAGAGAGATGGAAAACCTCCATTTTCGAAATTATCAGAAAAAATTTATCAAAAACGTCGGCAAACCGCAGAAATCACAAGCGCAAACGAGAACAGATCTGCTCCTTGTTTGGATAAGTTTTCATCACGTTTTAGGGCTCGGTTAGACGCCGCGCGGCGAAAATGCAAAATCGAAGCGCAATCAATAATTAACGTCATTGATCGAGTTCCCTCCTTTGCATTGGTGGCGCAGTCCGGTGGCGCCGCGTCTTAGCGAAAAGAAAAATTAGGCGCATAATCACACAGGGATGAAATCAAGCGAAAAAAAGTGAATTTCGTCAAAATGTCCTTTAATAAGTAATAGCAGGCTTTTGAAAAATCCGAACGACCAGTAATTCTGACTATGAAGCGCCACCGGACTGCGCCACTAATACAAAGGAGCAAATTCGATTAAAGACGTTAATTATTGATTGCGCTCAAATTTTGCATTTTCGCTGCGCTGCGTCTAAACGAGCCCTCATGGACATTTGGCCGGCGACATTCGATAGCCTGAATTTTTCAGAGAGTAGACCCAACCTTATATTTTTTTTGTTCTTCTGTTCTTCTATCAATTTCGTTTTATCTCTTCTCTTTCCTTATCCTTATTTATATTCTTATGAAATTCATCTCTAGAGCCTACATCTGTGGTAGTTCATCGGTTGCTGCTAATCATGAGTGCACCCAGTGCGATATATTAGGTTGTAAACTTTCCAATAGAATATTTTTTCATCGCATAGTAAAACTTCTGCTGGAGCTTCCGTATTTCTCTTTCGATTCTATTTCAGTTGGGCAGCTAATGCTCTTCTAAACTATTTATCGACTGTTCGATTTCGTTGGAATTCCTTTGAATTATGAAGCCCAAACCAACTATCCCGAACTGCTACCTACTTTGTAGAGGAGCTTCAGTCCTCATATACTATGTTGCAAAACATGCCACTGTATTGGGAAAGGTGCGAAAGTATGGCCGAAATGTTACCCACAATATGTCGCCTATACGAAATTTCGAAGTATCGAACAGAACTGCAACTGACTCAGTATTTTGGCTGTTGCAGGTGAGAAGTGAATGAAATACTCATTCGTAGCCGGAGACCTCATTGGTTCGGTCCTATTAAATAAGGAAAATCATCATCAATCATCATCATCTGAATTGCACCACACGTAGGAGATTTTTCGCATACTTTGGTGTTGTTCTAAATTAATCGAATATGAGCTCCTACATAAAGATGTAGTAGTGAATGTCAGGGTGTTCTTTCAGCAGTTGGATAGTATGGCTTGCAAACCAAACGGTAAGAAGGGCTGAGTACGCTACCCACCCGACGCCGCCAAGGACGTCTTCAAAAAGTCGAATGGAAAAATTTTTGGAGGATTATTGGACTTCGGTACCCCATAAATCGTAATCTCTAGATAGTAATCCTACAGAATATCACTTGCTCCTGCTGCTTACGAATCTCGCGTAAGAAAAAAATGTCAACAAGAAAGACCATTTCAAAACGGGAGCGGAAAAGTTTCTCGTGAATAAACTGCCAGGCTTCCACGCGTAAAATAGTTACCAGCAGGAATGCGACAAACAGTAGTCCAACAGTGATCCATTTACATCTCAATTGGGTTCTTTTTCGAAGAAATAAATTCGAAAATTTAAGATGCGGCAGATATTCAATTGCAAGGTTTGCAACCTTACATCGAAACTATGATTATTATAAATAACCAGAGGAATGATTCGATCTCCTCGCACAACAATTAAACTGGACCTTTAAGATATATTAAACTTGTTCAGTAATTTTTTTACGTTTGAGATCTAGATCTACAGGGTTATTAATGGAGTTTCTAGCTGTTCACCCGTGAAGAAGTTTTTAACGGCTTATTGCTCACATTCCTAAGTAAACATGGAGTTTCTTCAACGTTTGCATGCCATCATCCAGCCGATTGATCTCACCGCATCGCCTCTCCGAACTGTTTACAGAGGGTCCTAATTTCCTGATCGTTACGTGCCAACTTCAACCGAGGTGGCTGTCATCGTTGTAGTGATTTTCTCAATTTTTTGCTGAAGCTCTGTTGTAAACTGCACGGGATATTTATAGACAATTATTCTGGTAAAAATAGCTATCACGTCAGAGATTCTTTTTCGATTTTCGCCAATGCATCGGTACAAATCATCCAATAGTCGATGGTGAATCAATCATTGATCATGATCAACGCAATTTCTTGTTTTTTCCTATAATTACCTCATTTCCTTCTTGGTTGACGGACTAAACGTTCCCTTCGATTATCTTATTTCCACCTCCTTGCTTCTCTTTGACTTCATTGGTGCAGCAAAGCTCTGGTATGGCTGGCAACAAAAAAGATCTCTGCTGTATTCCTGGAAGACTGTATTATCGATAGAATTTTTTCCTCTAAGACCTTTATTCAGCTGACTCTTTTCTATCTAGTCTAGCAATGGAGATTTCTTCGGTAATCGTACGGAATCAAAAAGTCACTCAATTTGGCCCACAAGGCGAAAATTCTAAAATTAACAGTGTCATGCATAGTCTGCTCTAGCTTCTATAACTGTAGGACAAAGGCAGAGATTTATCCCACGAGTTTGCGAAATTATCGCTAAGACGTGCAGAAAGTGGGAAATAATAGTATAATTGCGCAAAATAAATCTACCTATGACTCTGATCAGTTGAGCTTTCAGTTTTCCAAAAACGTTGTCGCGTACATAATTTCCGACAGGATTGTGCCATTTCGTATTGCTGTCGATAATGACAATAGAAGGATATTTTGGTAATTGAATCGTAAATGAATAGTGAATCATTCGAGATTCTTCAGTTTTTTAAAGTATTTACCTCACAACTTGCTCCTATGGTGTCCAACCATTGAAAGCAGTTAGTCTACAATGAAATCAAGAAACTTAGGTTTACATAGAGTGAATTGAGTACACTGAAATACACTATACATAAATTGAATACATGTTGAATTAGAAGCGATGCCTACTGTCCTATGAACATTCAATCAAACGCATTTTCTTACATTTCATGCAATTTTGTCTTTATTTTTCCGTGACAGAGAATATCGTATAAGCGATTTTTGGGTGTTTGTTCTAAAACATTTGTTTTTCCCGTTATACGTGTTCAAGCTTGCAAGAGGACTTACTCTTGCTAATTACCGTGGAACTGGGACTTCAAACCAGGCACGTCGCTGATCTGTAAATCTGACAGTGTCGGTTACCCTTTCGGTCGCCGGCGAATAAAGGAATAATTGCTTGTAAATGGTCAACTATACTCTCTATGAGTTGTTGGAAAAAGCGGATCTTCGCGGAGTGATTATGCGTTCGAGTGCTTCATATAATTGCACTGTAGTGCCACTCATGTTTTTCCTATGTCATTCCAATCTAACTGAGGTGCATTCAAAATTTCGTTGTATTCCTCCTTTGTTTCTTTCACTAAATTGTTTCAGAGCTATGTCAACACCTCAGATACTTCCGGCTGTTTAAATAAGTCAAAAAGGGCTGTTCAGTGTTACACTCTGAGTACATGCTAATTTTTCGTCACTGTTCAGGTGTAGTGTAATCAGTGCGGATAAATAGGTCGGCAATGCTCAAGTAGTGCTTCCTGCACTTTACTTTCGTAAAGTGTGAAGTACGGATTGAGAGACGAAAAGATGACCGAAAAGAAATTGATGAATCGGGCTCTGTTGAGCTTTGCTTCACTGAGGAATGTAAACTTCTACAGTGATTCGCTTCTACCTCTGCTCGCGATTCCACCAAGGTAGAGCTTTTGTGAAAGTTTTGCTAATTTGTTGACGTTGTTAACCACAAATAAATCTAAATTATTGGCTGATTTGGAAGAAATCCATGTTGTGCTCCTTTTCTCTTGCGTTGGTGTCAATCATTTGAGAGTACAACAGTTCGGACTCCCCACATTCCGAAACTAAACTGCTAATTTACCAGTAAGAAGCGGCGAGAGATATCCCTATGCATCTATTTATTTGTTTATTTATATATTAAAATGAAATCTGAGTGCGCAGCCGAAAATGTAGGTGGTGAAATGTGCTGACAAAGAACTTTAGACAAATATATAACAAATTTGCTAGCTGTTGAAAGTTGTTTCCACCGTTAAACGACAACGCTAGTTTATTAAAGTCAGCTTTGCTAATTCACTCACGTTTGAGCAGCAAGAAGACAAAAAACCGCGAGACGTCGTGCATGGCAACTTTTATCGTCTTTTCATTCATCTTTCTTTCGTTTTTTATTCTGTCGTGTTTTTCATCGTAATTCCTCTGCCTATCCGCTACTGCTGCCATCACCATGGATCACGTGCCATCCGAAAAAGTTTTTTTTTTCTCTCACACCTGTGGCACTATCGTCTACTGTGTGGTTGTAATGTAATGATCAATATACTCACGAGTTTTTCACGAACTATTTAGTAGTGGAAAACAGTAGGAATTTTGCCACAATTTTGCGAATGCTTCTTTTCCTGCACTTCCTACACGAGTTTTTTCTACTCGGTTATCTAGTATACGAGGAGTTGGTAGGATGCAAGCGTAATGATGGTGTGAGATTCATTTAATTGAGTCATCTATTTTCTTTATAATTCTGCTAATAATTTCGAGCGTCGTATGCGCAGTTTTTTCTTACTCTACCGAAAATGACATCCAATCGTTCGTGGAGGATCAGTGACCATTGCGCGGCAGATCGTTGAAGGAATGAAAAACGTGAGAAAAAAGAAAATCGTTATAAAAAAGTAGTGATGCACCAACATAGACATAGATACATACATACGTCTCTAGTGTGCTAGTTCAGTCAGGTGTCTGATCCTTACCGTCTACTGTTTCAATCGCTTGTCACGTGCTTCGTTTTTATAATCCATCGTCTGTACTATTGAACGCGTTCTTCTTTATTAATTTATTTATTATTGTGTAAGAGATCACTCAAAGTGCGCAACTCGCGAAGAATTGGACGCGAAACACAACAGCGACTGGAACCAACATTTTGTTCATTTGCGGCTCAAGCAGGGTCTACTTCCTTGAAATTAGAGGTCTCTCATTTCCTCTACTGTTTTCGAGCATTTTGGTGAACAGCATCCCACAAAGTTTTTGGGCTTTAAAATTGACCGTGGTGATTTTCTTGTTTTTATTTATTTTACATTGTTTTGTTCTTTTTATTGCTAGCTTTAGCACACCTGTCGTAATGGACATGTGGCTCTTCGGTGCACGTGCTCCGTTTTTATCTACTATTGTTCTTCTTTATTATTTATTATATCTCATTGGAACCAACATTTTGTTCATTTTTCACGATTGTCTTTCGAGCATTTTGGTGCAAAGTTTTTGGGCTTTAAATTTGACCGTGGTGATTTTCTTGTTTTTATTTGTTTTACATTGTTTTGTTCTTTTCATTGCTGATAGAAAGTATATCTCATTCCTCCTTTTCACGATTGTCTTTGGCAAAGTGGTAAATAGAAAGACATAGTTCTGTAGCCCAGAAAAATCATTGACGTGATAAGAAATTACTTGATCGGGGGTGCATGTTCCATGGATTGTGTGAAGCTTTATTGTCAGTTCACTGTTCCATATATCTTTGATGAGTCACCTGACATTATCAAGAAAATCACACCAAATCGGAATTATATCAGCTTCAGTTCATTGTCGTGAATTTCAGCTTCTGTCATCTCTTATGTAGAATGTTTCGTTAAAATAAGCTCGCTCGTTAACACGTAGTCATTCGTGTCCTAGTATTAGGTTCGTGGTATATTTTACTACTGATCAGAAGGTTTTTTGGATATGAGTAGTTAGTTATGTACTTGAACTTTGCGCAGGAGTTTTGATAATTTTACTCATCGAGTGCTATCAGCTGACATTTGAAAACGCGTGAAAGGTTCATTTCAAACCAAGTTTTCACTACGATCCGCAGGTATTAAAAGTTCCGAAAGGCCTCCTATAAATTCCTGTGCGGGTAGGCATTTTGATCTCTTTACGCAGCTCGTCCTGGCTCATCTTCCAAAGTGTGACTTGTCGAAAACTTTTTGGTTTCTCAGCTCCTTCCACCAAACCAATCCTTCCACCCCTACAGTCTGAGGTAGACTGGTGGATAGATTGGTGCCAGACTCGCCAGCGAAGGCGAAGATGCTGACTTGGTATAGCGGCTGACTCCGTCAGGTCATTGTTTAGGCCTAGTACGCATTCACCATGCCTCTACTATTCTGAATTGAACACGAATGCGGCTCCCCATCCTTTGAGCACTGATCATCACCTTCACCTTTACCTTTACCCTTACTTTGCCTCTCTCTAAAGCCGCGTTGGAGAAAACGTTCACTTATAAAGGTGACCTATGTAGATTGTGAGCTGCACAACTTCTTTGAGCTAAAACCGGAGAAAATATAACCGAAGGCTCTACCTGGGTGAGGAAATTAGTAGTGTGACGTAATGTGTTGGTGTATATTTCATTCCGTATTCTATTCGTACGCTTTTAGAGAAAATGGAAAATTTGTTTCAAAAACTGCGGGAATTTTCGCAACAGCGTAGTAGTGGTATAATTGGAATGGACGTATAGCAACTAACCCAGCTGTTCTCAGGTGGCTGCTTTTGTAAATCTTCAGCGTTTAAATCTATTTTTTTAACCTTGTATTTTTCAAGGTTTAGTTCTATTCTCTACATATTGACATCAACCTTCTTTTTATCCAACCGTTTGCCTTATCTTGAGCCTAGAGATGAAACAGGGTATTCGCTTTAATTCTAATTATCATCTTTTCTGTTTCGCGGTACTGTATTCTTTATTTTCATTCGCTTTGTTGGTGTTTGGAGGAGCTGTGCCACTTGGCTCCATTTGAAAGGTACCCGGTCCCGTTTCATCGCTGTTGAAGATGTCACGCGAAGAAATATATCATTCCATTTCACCACGCTCTCGTATTCGACACAAGCGATCGGTGTTTAGTGAAGATTGAATAAGTCTCTGCTTCGTATCACTGTTTCATAAGCTCGACGGCCAGCATTCGTGCGACACAGCAGTTGCCACAAGTGTAGGAGGACGTAGCATTGTAAAGCAGCAATTACGTATCGTCGACCTGCAAACATCAAACATTGAGATTGAACCCTATTTACATTGATCATAGCCGTCTTCAAGCCGTGTCATGTAAGAAGGAAAGCTTTTACTGATTTAGATTGATTCGACATCCTCACATTTCTACATAAATCTTCGAACGCACATCTGATGGATGAGGTTGTGTGTTCGATTTGAATTTCGCTTGGATCTCTCGGCCTGCTATCTCCGATGAAGAAAAAAGTCGCGCATCTGCGAAGATCTGTACGATCATATGATTGCGGTGTGCTCGTCATCGGAACGGCGATGTGAGCCGAACAGTATCGGTTCCGGAGATTAATTGTATTCATTCTTGTGGGCTTTTCTGAGCCGGCCGGCGTGCTCTGTTTCATGTTTTGGGCTCGTCTCGGTCTTCTTACACGACTTCCTGTAAAATGTGCACACCAGTTGCCGGTGGCGCTTGTGTGTTTCTATAATTTGCGTTGCGGCGTGGGCGATGGACGTTGTAACGTTCTGGTGAACAGCGGCTATCCAAGTCCCGCCGTCCGAGAGGGCCTCCCGCCGTCGTCCTCCGACTTTCACTTCATTCCTCAGATCATCCGCCCCGCCACTAGCACCAGCTTCATCGTTCAGCAATCATCGATGAATCCATCGCTTGTTAGCTCATCTTCCTATGGGCTGACTGGTCTGGTGTTTGGCGACGACTTCTCCTGTTACTCATACCACAAAATCCTATGCATGATCTTTAGTGGGGACGGTCAACGTTTCAACGGGGAACACTTATTTAATAGACATGACAAGACAGCTCGTCCACCATTTCGATGTCCTCCACCAGTAAAGTAAGCAAGCCGAAATCAATCCTTTCAGGCTTCGAGATAGTTTCGCCGTTCTTTCACTCTTAAGCTCTAAACATCTGCTATAGTTCGAATCTGGCCGTTTATAAGTTAGATACTGGTTACCAGTGGGTTGATTCACGTCGACACAAGGTTTGTTCCACCTGTTAACCATATTAATTTCTTTCAAAACCTTTAGATCTTCAATTCGCGAGCCTCCCAAATGATGTTATACACACTGCTCTCTCATTTTGGAACTTTCATAGTTGAAAGGATTGGGATTCTAGACCGTCACGCCCTTTTCCACTTAATTTGGCTGTAGACTATTTTGAGTGAACGAAATAAGGGTCTTACTCAGAGAAATTGAGCTGATTTTCTCCACAATAGGACCAAAAATAGTGGGCGAGTCATTAATTGAGAAAGATTATTTAATTTTAGCCTTTCATTGTTCTCGCTATTGTTGTAGTACTATGGTTGCTCCCTGTGGTCACCAGCCGTTGTACGTTTTCGAATTGTGAAAGCTGTAGATTTTCAAAATTTCAATTTTCACTAGAGTTTGAAGGATCTGAGGATTTTTTTCAAAAATTTCTTTGTGTCCTCAAATAAATGGACGGATTAGACGAAGGCTTTCAAGTTGTTGCGGTATCCAAACAATAAATGTCAACACTCGACACTGCCGCGCTCTACCTCACATCTCTCGTTATCATTGGACGGACTTGCAGCTCGGCTTCATCTCTCAGCTGAGTTCGTTGAGGTTTTGCAAGGAATTTTTCAATGTAAATCCTAGAAAGGGATCTTTAGGTAGTGCATGTATGCTTGTAAAGCTTGATGAGAATTCTCGAAGTCTGTTTTGTTGCTGCGGTGGCGCTCATTACACATCGAAGCTTGTGGGCGGCGGTAGAGGGCTACTCCCCCTCCGCCTCCCCTCGTCCGACACTCACTTCATATCATTCATTTCTCTCACTCTTTCTCTTCTTGAACTTTATCTTCATACATGTTGCATATGTATTAACACTTTAAAGATTAGAAGTTGACATCATGCCTGTTCCAGGCATGTGTTTGCTCTTGTCTTGCGCTCATTTTGATAATAAGTTCAAGCGACTCCTTTCTCCTGAGAATCTTGCCACATTCTCTAAAGCATTTTTGCCTCTATTTCAACTAGCATACCACTATTAAGGTTGTTGTTGCTCTGTAACAAGTTTAATAAATGATAAATCGTCAACTTTATTCTTCATGAGTGAATCCTTTTTGCGAATTAAAATTGACTTATATCGCTGAATTTCAGATAGGATGCCGGAGGGCAAAGCACCACACTTTCCCCAGCAGCCAGTGGCACGTCAGAATGACGACGGTTCACTAGAGCTGGAATGCTTCCTCGATGCATCTCCGCAGCCAGATATCAAGTGGTTCTACGACAACGTCAGTTTTCTTTTCTGCTTGGACTTTTACCGTCGATGAGAAGTCATCGAGCGACATCCGAAAGTAAATACTTTTTACAAGGGAAATACAACACCTTGTAGTACTACTAACGCTGCGAATGCTTCACTGGTCTTTTTTGCTCCTTGCATCAACGGATTCTGCGAATGATTTTTTCGACTGTTTGCAAACTCACTACTACTATTATGCCCCAATGGTTGGAGGTACTAGCGTGGTATAATAGTAGTAACCGAATGGAGATATCAAGAGGTGAAGTACTATGATAGTGACAAACAATTTTAGATGTAGATCTTACAATGGTTTTGCTAGGCTTGTTGGTTAACATCACGATGTTCCGGGTCGGCGCAAGATGCGATTTCGAATCCCGTGTTAGCCGCGATTTTTGCAGTGATACTAGCGCCATCAATCTGACACCTAATTCTGCTATACATAGCAATGATCCGCAAAAACGCGGGAATATAAGTTGAATTTCATGTTATTTAATTTTAGTGTTGTTCTACCTAACAAAGGAGAATTTCAGTGGGTACCATGGCACCTTCGCCTATTAAGTACCTACTTCATGTGCAAAACCGAAGTGGAAATCAAAACCTACCTCTATCCCCATGCCTAGCTAAAATTGAAATGCAATGAAAATCGTGATGTTTCGGAAACCAAGCACATTAAGGCCGAAGTTTCTACCTGGAATAAGGGCAGCGCTTTTAAAAGCGTCTTGCTGTGGGTAGCTCTCATATTTTTCGAACAAACCAACAAAATGAGAATGTGGTCTTTGAAGTGGTTGGTTTACTGTAGAGGTGCATCTTACGAACTTATTAAATGAAGTGATGAGTTCACCTCACTATGAAAGTAGGTCAGTGATTCAACTTGATGCAAAGAAA
The DNA here is from genome assembly GCA_030553155.1 of Nippostrongylus brasiliensis. Taxonomy (NCBI): domain Eukaryota; kingdom Metazoa; phylum Nematoda; class Chromadorea; order Rhabditida; family Heligmosomidae; genus Nippostrongylus; species Nippostrongylus brasiliensis. Next base: position 17,260,654 of record CP130737.1, read on the forward strand.
TTTGTGGTAAAGGTGAAGCAAAAGGTCGTTTAGCCGAATAATTTCGTGGTTTCTTTCGAACTACAATTGATCCAAGACTGATAGTTTTCGAGGGTGGTCCTCGTGACCCTTGAAGGTATCGATGTCTTTTAACTGACGGTGTCCTTTTACGCTAAATATTACATGTTGAGTCTGCGTGATCGTCGATTTCGAGACTTCAGTTGAGCTTGGCGGGTTACCTGTGTTCCCTTTTATTTTTCTAGCAAATAAGAACATGAAAGTTGGTCGAGACGATCGGTGTTCATCACGCCGTTTCGGCGAGCTTAACGACTATTCGCACTGCTATAGCAGTGTGCGCGATTTTTGTTCTACGGTGTAATATCCGAGAGAAGTGTGTAATATCCTATCTGTCTAGAACGCCAACATTCGTCGTTTAACTTTTAAATATTGAAGACAGGAAATAGGTGAAAAATGTGTTACATACTGAAATTCTACCTGAAGAGTACTGTTTTTACAAACCGATAACTTTAAAAAATTCACATCTTGGGTCGAACACAATGGTATGAAACGGAAACGAAAAATTCGATCAGCTCTGGTGAATATTTGGCGATGTAGGATTTATTTAGAGGTTCGGTGGCTAATTTTCGATTCCAAGAGGTAAATTCAATATTACCTCGCTTTGAACAAATTTCGCTGAAAACCTAGTCTTCGTGAACCCACTTTCGCTAACGATACCAAAAGTTTCCTGCGCATTTCTAAGAGCTCGATGTAGGAAAGTGGTTTTTCTCAAACAACTTACGCAGCCACTTAGTCCAAGAATTGACTGACTATATGAGCATTAGGATTAAATGAAGTCAATGTATAGTTGTAAAACTGAACCTATTTCCCTGGCTTTTGTATTTCTACTGATTTATAGAGAAGGGTTGCAGCTACTTGAGCAATTTGTACCCAGTGACTGCTTGAAAAGGACCTCGAACGCTTCAAACAATATCTTACCAACTCACACTTTGTAGATGAACTTAACTGGTCTGATTACTCACTTCAAAGTTCTATAGTCATGTGAAGCGAAAACATTTGTTTACTCAATCTTCTAGAGGGTTCATTCATTGGTTCATTTTCAGAAGGAGGTGAAGCAGGATTCGCGTTTCCAATTCAAGCTGGATTCTAAGGGAAATGATTCCTACTCTGCCATTCTTCAGATTAAGGTGAGCTTTTATCAGTGTTATTTTGCGCTTTTGCATAAGGTGAGAACAGCGTCTGCTTGGAATCTGCACCAGAAACCGGTCACTGACATGAATCTGGTGCGGTTAATATTAACGCGGTGGCGCATTACCATTCTGGAAGCGAAGCTCGTCGTTCATTAAATCGAAAAAAATACATACTTGCTCAGCTCATTCCCTGGAGTTGGATTATAGTAGCCAAATAAGGTGCGAAATAGAAACGCTTTAGTATTGTGGTGTTTCACTCGGAAAGTTGTGAAAATTATGCATTTTGTGTGGACAGATCGTATTCATCCCTCTTAAATAATGTTGGTATCTACATTATGATAAAAAGTCCTCAAAAAAGCTCTCTAACTAGCCTAATTCCAGGATCTCGCCGACAGTGATGCAGGAGGCTATCGCTGCGCTATTGTTAACCCTCATGGAAAAGGAAATGCCAATTTTAATTTGAAGCTTACTGGTGAGATTTTGGAGATTCTCGCCGGTGCTTCGTAATCAGCGAGCATTTTTCTAAACCACCATTGAGCAACCGGTAAACTTCATTCCTCGTCAGGCTTTTCATCACCGACATTCGTGGAGAAGCCTCAAATATCGTCGAGGGATGATGGACAAGTAATGGTGATGGAATTCCGAGCAAAATCAATCCTGAAACCCACTTTCGTTTGGCACAAGGTATGCCGGTTTGTCAGGTTACCCCAGTTCGGTTTCTTCTCACCCTTCGCATTTCAATAAAAAAGATTTTTAAAAGGTTCTGTTAACTCTTCCGTTCAAGATTTGTCGTTCTGAATGGTGCTCACACTGCTCTCATTTGTTTTTGTTTTCTCAAACTTCTTAAAGCGCTGTGATCTGATATCACTCCTATTTTAACTGGTACAAAAGTAGCCTTAGAGTTCAATTTTTTGTTGAAAAATCTCCAAAAACTCCTCTGCGTTTGTCCAGTGTTCACATTGAAGATACTTCCACAGAAGCCCACGGTTTTTAAAATGATCACTAAACCATGTCTCATTCATGACTATTTTGCCACGATTGTTCGAAGAAGTTCCTTTCGAAGTTATTACATTTGTAGGGAGATGAGATTGTTGCCCAGTCCGACCGTGTTAACATCGTGCTCAGAGAAGAAGCCAATCAAATTTATTACGCTGCACTAGAAATTAAGGTTGGTTTTCAGCTCTTTTTCTAAAATAGTATATCTATGGTGTACCTAGTGGAAAATTATTCATCATGTTCAGGAACCCACAAAAGAGAAGGACGCTGGTCAGTTCATTTGCACAGCCAAGAATGACTCTGGAAAGCTCACAGCTACGTTCACCGTGAAGTTTGAAGGTGAATACTGCATACGTTTTCAAGTTCTACATTATTTTTCCACACAACTTTGTCTATCAAACAATTATGAGCGGTGGGATGTGTGTGCAGGTTCTCAAGTCGATCGATAGTAGGGTATAGCAGTAACGCCTCTCTTGGCCTTAGAAGTCATTAGAAGTCGTAAACAGAAACCGAACTACGAAATTCTATAGAGCAGAGTCGGAAAACTCAGTCTGCAGTTTCGACTAAAGTCGTATTCATGCTGTGCAGCAGCAGCGCGGCGGGAATGGTTGCGACGCTGCATGGCGTCGGTTGCTCTGCTGCCGAGTATGCAGGGCTCAGCCATGAGGGAGTTACTCATGAGGGAGTTACCGAATAGAACTGAAATTGGAAAATACAAACAGAAAATAAAGCCAGCTGCAGCGATCTCTTGCAGTTCCCCAAGGAGCACCCACATTCACGCGAAAGCCCCAAATCCTGCAAGTCACGTCTGAATCTGGAGATCCAGCCATCGTCTTCGATATTGGATATCAAGCTGATCGCAACCCAGAGGTATGAGTACCTGCTGCTCGTTCTACCCTAAGCAACGCTTCCTAAAATTTCCCTTTCAGGTTATGTGGATTAACCCTAAGGGAAAGAAAATGAAGGAGTCGACCAGGATCCGTTTCGTCACCACCCCCGATGGCCCCAACAACACCTTCACTGCCAAGCTAGAACTGAAGGTCAGCTATTTCTACATACTTCTCATGGGTCTCATATTGACTGTTGTGATGTTTTTTTACTCTTCAGAACTACAAGGCAAAGGACTCTGGAACGTACACATGCAACATCAAGAACGAGGCTGGAGAGGCAAACGTTGAGCTCACGTTGAACATTGAAGGTTAGTTGAAGGAATCGGATGACACTGTTTGCTACGCTAAGCGGAACCCTAGGAGTTTTTTAAATTTTCTATTCATAAAGTTAAAGCGCTTCATTAGTTGTTCTAAAATAATTGACTGTTGCAGGACCAATGGATGATGGCGGTGATGATGGCAGCGAAGCATAAACACACTACGAAGAGTGCTAACCGCTACTCCTCCCAAGTCTCACAAGACCTTTCCCGAAGATATAACTTTAAAGTGTGGTGTTTCATGTTCAATTAATAAAGCTGTAAATTGTCTGATTCAATTGTTAAACTGGCTTTTGCCGTTAGTCTTTCAAGCCTTTTAATCGATTGATTGGGCTTCAGCAGCTCCTATTACCTTTCATCTAAAGGTGCTTGTACTTATAGAATAGTGTACCACTAGTAGAAGTACTGAACCGTTGTATCAAGCCGTGCGCTTAGATGACCGGAACATGAATTTACCCTCGATGGTGAAACAGCGCTACAACTTATAGTTTAACCGAGTCCTCATGGAGCGTATGCCATGCACTTTGACTCGGAACAATTCGCATTCCTAAATTTATTATGTTCGTCTGCGCCAAGAACACACAAATAGCACAAGAATGTCATACTCTAACTGAAACAAGTTCAAAAGAGCAGGTCTAGAACCTTGGACAACAAAGACTAATCTGGCACAAGTAAATTTGGAACCACTGTTATCAACTTAGGAGTTATCCAATGCAAGGAAGCAAGCGTCCACGGCTCTAACGAAATGTAACTAATTAACCCAACATTAGGCGCACGAGAAGGTCCAGCAGCGGATTAAAGTGAAGGGACCCGTATCATCCCAGAAACGTTACCAAGTTGTGTTTTATCGTTGCGCAATGTCCAAGTAATCCACCTATCAATTAGCCCTATCTGTTACCGTGCCGCTTCCTCTGCGTCACTGACCAAGCTTGACTATGCTGTGCTGTACCACTAGCGATTGCGTCTGTAGTCTCAAAGAAGGTTTAACTTCGATATTTCATCTTATTGAGACTACGTGAAGGATATCGCTTTTCTCTCATAATTGTTGTGGGTATTTTCTCATATTTGTTGTAGGTCCTCAGGTAAGCGGGCGTTCTGCAGCGTAAGAGGCGCTGTCACGTCAGGGCTGAACAAGTATTTGATCCATCGGGCTCGGGTAACTTGGTACCAGAATGGATTGTTAAAGGGAAAATGACCTCACTCCACTCTGGACGTTATCATGGCTGTCGACTTCTGTGGATGGGGGAAGCACCTTGTGGGATGAGCCATGCACTCGGTTCCTATCTAAATGGAACTGTGAACATATTATCGATGCGTACTTGCTTCATTTAATGATATGCGGATTCCAGTTGATATTCAACTCGGTGTCTTTCTCTTCAAGGAAAACATTACTCTAATGCCAAGAGGTGGGCGGACTGATTGGCCTCAGACCGAGTTCGGACCACAACAGTGGAGGAGAAGGCTGGGCCATTAGCCACTTAATGTCATTTCATTTTCGTCTTTCGTTAATTTCGATATCAAACACTGATGTTGTTGAGGAACACGATGGGAGCTGTCATTTTGGGAATGACTAGTGTGGAAGAATCGCGTAAAGTACATAGACAAAAGACGCGGGCTCATCTCCTTTTCTGCACTCATCCCCTTTCCAGTCATCCATTTCCTGTTTCTCTTTCTTTGTTCTTTTTCTTTGTGTAGTAGAGAGATTATGATATTTGCATTATGTGCTGGAAGAAAATTAAATCTTAGCAAACGCCTCAGGGGTAGGAAGGAAGCGGTACATTTTATTCCTCGTTCGGGAAAGCACAATCGTTCAGAAAAGGAGGAAAGCATCAACTAACGATTAAAAAACCTGTCGATTCATCAATGATTCACAAAGTCGGAAGCAGCTACTGAAAGTTTGTGCAAAGGTGTTTTATTCGAGGAAAGAACTATTCCCAAATTTGTGATACGATGGGCAAAGGTCGTTCCGGAAGCGCATAAAATTAAATGAAAAGGAGGTATCGCTGAGAGGTTACGAAGTTGTTGTGATAGTTGCTACTACAGTTTATCTTACCACACTCTGAAGGTGTGCCATGTACTGATAGCTGGCTGACGCGCTCCAATGAGACCGCCCTTGGCGCGGCCGCAGAAGGTTTTGGCTTCTTCGCCATTTCTTGTCAGTTATTTTTTTTAACATGAAGATGGCTCTCGTGCTCTGTCCTTACTCTCCTTTGCCGTCGCACTGGCTTGGGAATCTTGTGAATTCCGAGCTTTTAATTGGTTTATGTTGTTTTTATATCTCTTGTAATATTTTCTGATCTTTCGGAAATCGTAGATCAAACGATTATTTCCCGCGTCATTACGCTTTTTTGGGTCCAGAATTCGGGAGCAACGTTCTCTTTAAATTGTTCGCTCACAATAGATTTCTTCTCACCTGCACGTTGTCTTTTCACGGTCGTTAATTCAGCTACGAGCTCTCAACTGCATCGAGATGAGCTCTCAAAAAACTCCCAAAGACGACTATGAAACACTCCGGAGCGATTCTCGTCATATCGATCTCTACAGGGACACACCCATCAGGTATTTAGGTGAATCTGCCTTTAAAATATAATTGCTAGCACGTACTCACATTCCTTGCAGTTAATTGCCTTCAACATTTGTACATTTCGTTGCTGAAACTTCCGGTCCGGTGGACTTGCTCTGGGGTCAAATTCATGAGCAGTATCCTAAATAACCACAGTGTACGAATTTCGGGAAAATTGGTGATGGTCACTCCGACACAGTCTCTTATCTGTATGCTTAACCCTGAGGAAAACGGTAGATTCATAAAAACTTTTGCATTTATGGCATATGAATGGGAAAGGCATCCGGCTAAATCAATCTCGAGTTTTGAAGATTAGTGAACTCGAAATTAGTACGAAACCAACGAAAAATAATGAGAAGATAAGAAAATGGCAAACACCTAAGATTTGTGCCATTGATACCCTGAAGGGCTAATTCATAGGTTTCATGGTCACCTTCGAATTCGTAGACAAGCAGAGGACACCCTATAAGCGAAACGCAGATGTAAAATAGTTAACTTCGAGCATCAATTGAATATTTTTAATTAATTTATTAAAAATTTGATTTCGCTTATATTGGTATGGAGATGATGTTTTAGGATCGTAGATATCGCAGACATGCTCAAATTGCCCAGATTTCCTTGAATTCGTTTCCGTCTTTATTGTAAAAAAACAAAACCGATCTCATTACAGGTTATGCCAATGAAATTGGTGAAGCATTTCGATCGCTGATTCCAGTTTCTGCAGTGAGAGCTTCCTATGTAGTCGCGCTGGGATATGCTTGTGCTGATGCGCTCGACAAGAGTAATAAAGCGTATAAAGTGAGTGGTTTAGTTTCGTTTTGTTCTTATTGTTTTCCTAGAAACTTTCCTGCTGTCGTTTATTTACAATTTTTCATAAATTCTACACTATACAAGGAGGACGATGGTGAAACGTTCATGATAACTGCTTTCTGGAAGTCCCGAATATTTTTAGGGTTGCTCTTCGTTCCCGATATCCCTGTTCAGTCAAAGATAGAACTCCGGTTTAATAAGTTATTTTCACTGTACTTTTACTATACAAAAATATAAACTCCAACAGAAGCAGAACAGCCTTTAGTCAAAGAATTGGTGTATTTAATCAGTTAAGATATACCACTTTTGGTGCCATGCTAAAACAGAAGTAGAGCATATTTTAGTCAAGGAATTGCAGTATTTCACATGTTAACATATACTACATTCGGTGGCATTCTATAGCAAGAGTAGAACATTCTTCAGTTAAAGAATTACAGTATTTCACCAGTTAACATATACTACTTTTGGTGCTATTATTTATTAATTCTTTTATTTATTTATTTATTTATTTAAAACGCACCAAAGTGCGAACAACTCAGAAAACAAATGGGAAATACATTTGTAATTGTTAACATTGGTGTTATACATTGACAACAACCAGATCCCTTTAGCACCTGGGGTGAATATGGGAACCCAGTAGTGAAGGGCAGTAGGAGGTCAGCATTGCAAGCCGTGGAGATGGGCGACTCCGGATACCAGCTTAGTAGGTCCGTCAACCCCATCAGGACCCAAACCGGCCGAAAGGGATGCTTTATAGGTATCTGGAACGCAGTTGCACTAAGACAGGAACAGAGTAAAGCAATATAGAAACCCCATTAAGAAAAACGAAACAGACGATTTTAAAGCAGGCTAAATCGCGTCATGGTCTATTTGATTAAACGTTCGAGTAGAAAATCGTGAGACTACTCACCTAATGTTACGAAAAGCTCAGATGATCGACAACGTTCTTTCGATGAAGTATTCGTTCGAAAACATGACTATCTTTGGCTTAAAAAATTTCTGACGGCAACAAATCAAACTATCTAGCTGTTCTGTAAAATAAACAGTTGAGGAATTGAGAGTAGTTGTTGTTCAGAACTTTATGGTACTATATGTGAAAGTAACCCTTTCTTACGCTGCTAGGCCTAAAAATCCAATACTTACTGGGTTTCAGCTTTATCTCCATACGAATAATGCGAAAAGCAAGTGCCAAATCAGCTGTAGACCTCCTTCATTGCAGGCTTTTGAGATTAATGACTTTTAGTTCGATCTGAAACGAATTTTATTATCTCACCAGGTGATAGTTTTGAAAAATCGATGCCACCATCATCCCGAAAGTGAAAGGACTGAGACCTGTCCATCATCACCCCAGAAGCTTTCGAAACCTTAAAATTTCCAGCTCTATGGGTAGGACCTGACATTATTTGGTCTACCTGACCTGTCTGCTGGAAAATCAGTCGGACCAAAATAGGCAGTGCTAAGAAGAAAAATTCGAATCAAGCCCCGGAATCACCTGTTCGGACCGAAATTAACCTGTTATGATAACCAGAAACGCAAGATCAAGGCACAATCGCAGAGAAACTGTTTAAAAGCAAACTGCTCACGGAATGTGATGGAGAATCGAGAGACATGTCCAAAACCGACCGCACCGGACGCGCAACGAGACGGATGTTTTTATTTCCTAAATTATTTTTCCGTCATTCTTTTTATTTGATAGGACAAAAGCAAAAATTTTTACCATTCCGAATACTATCCAGCTTCTAATATTTTCCAAATAATGCACTGAAAACTTGCCTCAAATGCTTTGAGACGAGCTAAAACAATTCGGCCGAATGGGTTCGTATGCTTCTTACGCAATTTTCAAATGTTTTCGATTTTAGTTGCTGGGTGAGATTTTTGAAAAAGTGCTGGTTTTTCCAGAATGTGTTTTATTGTGCATAAGTGCACGGTTTTTTTTTCATGTTCGCTACGTCTGCTTCTACGAACTGTTTCGAATGTTTTTCGTTATTAATTCCCATAGGTGAAAAACCGTGAACTGTAGCATGAGCTGTATATGTGACATTTCAGCAAATTGCGTAACTACTGAAAAATGCGTTCAAAAAATGAATGCGCATTCTCATTGTACATGTTCCTTTCTCTTTGGTTTCTACTTGTATTCAATAATGTTTTACTGTCATAATATTTGTCATACATATGTGTATTCAGATATACAAAAACGAACCAGAGAAACGCCGAACGAAGGTCGCCATTGCTGCAGCCGACACTTTTCTATGGCAAAGTCTGGCATCGGTAGCTATTCCCGGTTTCACCATCAATCGAGTTTGCTATTTTTCGGCTGCAATATTGAAAAGGTATGTTTGCGACTTCTTTTTGCGTTAAGATATGCTATATGTATTGTTTGTTTTGCGTTTGTATACACTTATATATGTTGTTGCTCTTGTATTTATTGTATCCATTGCGATTTGTCCATTGTATCCATTATGAATTGTCCTTTCCCACTTTTCCTTCCCTTTTCTCCATGTCTGATTTCTACCTGTGCATTCATCTTTCATTACCCCATTCCAGTATTATCCGTGGCTTTTGAAAAGGTGAATACTCTCCTTCTCTTTACCCCCTTGAATGTTCTTCTTACATCTAAAAAACCCAAGAGACCGTCTTATTTATTATCCAGTGTTAGTCTACTAGTGGTCAAAAATGTTCTTAACTTCAACCATTTTACCTTCTAATTGGCATTGTAAGCTGTATTAGAAGCTTTAACACACTACGGAATGAAATATAGATAGCAGTCCGACACTTGTTCTCGAAAATTCGGTTCTTTTATTCTGCACCTTCCACCTAGCACCCTCTGTACGCACCATAAATAAAAGATCAACACTTGATTGTGTCGAATTGAAGTCAATGTTCGATGCGACTTTTCCTCTCTAGCATGGAGTTTCTCTTCTCTCATATTATTTTGAATCTTTTCTCTACTCATCTGAGATCTCTTTGCAACAAATGGCGAAACGAATCTTTCTACGTTTCATACATTGCCTTTTTATCCACTTACTGTCCTACTAATTTGATCGTATCCCAAGTATTGTGTAAACTTACAAATTGAACCTTCAGGGTTAGCCGTTTGTCGCCACCTGTGAGGAAATGGGTTGTGACGGCTATCGGTCTCTCGACGATTCCTTTCATTATTCATCCCATTGATGCTGCTGTCGAAATTGGAATGAATAGGACCATTCGTCGATTGTACAATGAGGAGCCTGTTAACACTTGTGAGTGATAGGTCGGTGCTCAAAGTTATCCATTTCCGAGATTAACGATGGGGTGCCTAGTGTAGTGAGATGAGTGTAGTGAGATGTCCGTTTAATTAGCCACGCTTGCGATGACTGATGGTTGTACATGTTCTGAACCTAGTCATTCGGTCCTTTGATTCGTGAACATTTTGCGAAATTTATTCAGAAAAGTTATACTAATCCGAATAGGTCTTCGATTAGGTCTTGTGATCCGATTGTATAGGAATCGCTGCAATAGATTAAGGTATGCTGACCAAAGTAGAATCTCGTGCAGCTTACGCTCATTCGTGTACCATTCGCCTTCTCTCGTATTCTTTCATTGCGCTCAGGCGAAATGGTGTGTATTAGAAATGATTTTTGAATAAAGTTGTTTGTATACATCGAACTGTAAACGGAGTTCCATCTTATTTTGGTGAATTGGGCTAGAAACGTCGCTGAGACGTCTTTGTATTGGTTTTTCAGCACTTCAACTGGATGATTCTTCGGGTCTGACCTTCCAAGTAAGGAATTGCCTATTGCTTTCTTTCTCATAAACGAACTTCCGCTTTGTCCTCTTTTGAGCTCGTGGGGTCAACGGATATCATCTAGAAAAATCCACCATTATTCATGGTGAATTTGTTTTTGTGTGTGGGAAAGAAGGAATATGAGCACTTTAGGCGACATCTTTTTGCAAACATCGTTTCCGGTTGGATTCTTGTGTTGGAATAACTGTCAGTCACAAATCATGTTAGTGTAAGCTAAAAAAAGCTAAAATTGATTAAATTGAAAATCATTGACAATTTGCGGTCTTGCCATTGATTTCCTCATTCTGGGTATTTCCAGAGAATCTTGCGAAAGCTCCACTGCTCGTAAACGGATATAAAAATCTGGGTTGTTCACATCCGTACATCAGAAGAAAGGCGTGTAGCGTACTCAAGGTATGTCATCATGAAGTACGTTGTCGAAGTCTGAAAAGAGAGGCAGCTTTTTCGGAAGTCGTTCTTTTTTCTGGTTCCTATCTTGGCTAATAAGAGAAGCCACTAACGTTTTAATAACTGCATTAATCTTATACATCCGTAGTGCCATTCTTATCATCAACGCTTGTACTTGACGTTTTCTGACGTCCATATTTCGCAAAAGCTGAATTTAAGGAAAATATCTGCTGAATGACTGATGTCCTTTGTGTTTGTTCTCGCATCGAGTTCTTATTTCATCCTTTCTCATAACGCCCATCAAACGGCATTAATGCACATTCCATAATTCAATTTTCCAACCTCTCGCAAGGCCTTTTCCGGGTTATCGTGTACCTGCCTATCAATAGTAGGTTGTTTTATCATCACTCCTCAATCGCTCCCTTTAACACATCGACACATTCTCCAGTCGATTTCTTTTTCTCTCCTTTTTCTTGCTTTTCCCTGTGGTAATGCTGTTACACATTATAAGCATAATTCGTTCAATTGATTTTGTGTGAGCACACTTGCGCACCAATGAGGGAATAAAAGAGCAACGAGCGATGGAGATTCCCATGGAGACAGTTATTAATTCATAACGCACTATCCAGCGTGTGTTGGAAGCGCTAACGAACAAAATCCTCATTCATATCATTTGCGCAGAAGTACGATTTTATTACAAGCCGATATCGTTTCTAAAGGGGTTTTCGTAGTTTTGAACCAGCGTACTTTTATGTCTCTTTCACTGCTTTTCTATTGGGTTAGCTTCGCAGTCGAGAAGATCGGTCTAGTTTTTTTCGTGCTGAGAAGGTCCAATCGTTTTTAAATCATGCACAATATTTCATTTCTAACGTGGGAACATCTTGCTATCGTTTCTAAAATGACCATTTGTGGCCAATAACTGAGCAATTCTCTACGCTGCGAAAAAATGTGGTGTTGTTCCTGGGCAACTGCAAAAGTACTGTTTCTTTGTGTGGCTCCTTTTTTTTCTAGTGCGGAATTGGTTTATACTCAGATACTTCCCTAGATACCTAGATGGCTCAGCTTCACTAGGCGTGCGGACCCTAATTCGGCTGTCATTCGTATCCTTGTTTCGCTATCGTCATCTACTTAATTGGACGGAGTCGACTGTGACGAAGACAAGAGTCAGTCGTTCTGGAAATAAACATTTTCTTAGCACATTCGACGAACACGTCAGACCATCTTGCAGGTGATCTTTCTTTAGGATGAGAGTGTTCTTGCAGAAGTAATTTCACTGTTTTTCATGTCCAGCGGTCGCCTCCTCCCATCATCCGCACTATTTATTGTTCCCGTAGACGTGGTATCTGCCTTAGATCAAAGCTGTCAAGTCTGCCTCGGTGTTGATATAGCTGGACGAACTTCAGAGGGCACCATTCCAGTGCCCTGTATGGCTTGCGAGTCAGGCCACAGATGATCAAGCAACTCTCCTGGTGAATTCTCCCATCATGTTGTCCATGTTTGAGGAGCATTCAGGTGAACGTATGACCATCCGTTACGTTCGTCATGTCAACCATCACGTGATTTTATGAACTGTTATTTTTACCGATTTATCCACAGTCCAATCTTCCTTCTAGCTTCGTTTAGCTCTCGGAGCATTGTTTCGCAGAACAAATTTTCGAGAATAATTTATCGCTCACACATCTCGCGAGGGAGGTTGCTCAGCGTGCTCCAAAGATTCACAACGAGACCCATATTGTTTTGTAGAGCATCGAATGGCGATTACAATGGTATAGTTTGTTTTTGCTAAATGCAAATGAATGACCCGAAAAAAAGGCAAGAAATCTTGACCGCTAACTAGTGGCGAGAAGCTAGTGGCGAGAGCACTTTTAGTTGTTAACTAACAGATACTGTATCATTGTGGCTCGGTGGGTAGCATGCAGGGCTCTCAATCTGATGGTCGGTAGATCGATCCTCTTGCTGTGCTTTTCTTTTGCCTTCGTACGCTAGATACCAAAATACGTTCCTTTTGGAATTTTGTCGCAGTTGCGGGATAGAATCGCGTTTGGGAGGAGTATGGCCAACAGAGTACGCACAAATGATAATGTCTCCTAGTACATATGTATGTGCTCCCATATCCACCATAACCAGCCCAAATTGACCGCAAATTCAGAAACCAATGTCAGATTCACGATCAGCGTCGCGAATAACCCCCGTAGACAAAGTTTAGGCTAAATAGGTGATTTCGACCCAACTACCCAACTTTGTTACCTCGGACCCTAGCAAGCTCACGCCAGACACAATGTGAAAAGCCGATGTTACATTTGTGAATTGCGAATTTGTCAACAGCCCAATTGATCTATCTTGATACAAAATAAAAGAAACTTATTCAAGCTGGTTAGGTCAAAATCACCGATTTAGCTCAAACTTTGTCTACGGGGGTTATTCGGGGCACTGATCACGAATCTGGCATTTGTCTTCGAATTTGGCTCGATTCTGGTGGTTGCGATCTAGAAGCCCATTTGCCACTGGTTAGTGGTCAAGGTTTTTTGCCTTTTTTGGGCCATCCATTTGCATCTAGCAAAAACAAACCATACCGTTGTAATCATCATTCGATGCTCTACAAAACAATGTTGGTCTTGTTGTGAATCTTCGGAGCACGCCGAGCAACCTCCCTTGTCAGTCCAGCGTCTTCGTCACGCACTGCAATGCGACAGTAAACAGCTAGGGCGAAACGGTATCGTTTTGCCTGACGCCCAATCCCCCCCCCCCTGCTTGTGCGAAATGACTATGCGCGAATTCCTGCGCTGATCCGGAATTCGTTCTCACCGAAGGTAGGGTGTCATTGCATCGCAGGAAGGAACGCAGAATATTGTTTCCTGTGGGTAGAAGATCGGCGAAGATCTTGTCTGGTCATGGAGCTTTGCCGTTTTCCATACTCCCAATTGCGGCTCGTATCTCGAATGGTGGAATCCTTGGCGTTGTTTCACGGGTGGGGATATCGGGATCTGGTACAGTTTGTGAAGAATGGAACACTTCAGTGTGAAACCTCTTTGTAATGGATTCTCGAAACGTGAAGTGGTGACGGTCTTGTTCATTCGTTTCGTTGTCGGTTGTGATGTGATGAACATGCCGAAAACGCGGCGTCACTTTTTCGAGCTTCATCTTTTCTGTACCGCTTCCCATACTATCCTCCTCATGTGCTGAACCTAATCCTCCTGCGAGAGTTTTTTTTGCAACACGTACCGGGTGCGAGCCGCTTGATTTTGGTTGCAATCAAATGTGGATTCCAGCTTCTTCTCTTCTCAAGCAGTGCTTCGGTGTACGCTATGATGAGGGCAGTTCCGTTCGATTGTGAGGGAGAACCAGCGTCAACACCGGCTTTCAGTCCTTTCAGAAGCAGCTCCTGGTCTTCCCCTGGCTACTTGCCGACTCGCCACTTATGATCGATCTTCCTTCAGAAGATGTCCGTTGAACACGACTTGCTTCCTCCTTGTCGTGAAGGCACGATCTTGTTTTGGTTACTTGATCTCACGAGGGAGGTCAATGAGCTTCCACCAAAGATTCTCATCGAGAGCTATATGGTTTGATAGAGCATTGAGTGGCGATTGCAACGGTATAGTTTGGTTTTGCTATGTGCAGGTGGGTGGCCCAAAAAAGAACAAACAAAGAAACCTTGGCCGCTAACCAGTGGAAGAGGTGTTCTAGGACATATCCAAGGGAAGAGAACCATGGTGGCTTAGTGGGTAGCATGTAAGGTTTGTTAGGCTTTTCTTTTGCCTTCATACGCTAGACACCAAAATACGCTCCTTTTGCAATTTTGTCGCACTTGCTAGATAGAATCGCGTTTGGGACGAGTTTGGCCAACAGAATACGCACAAAGGACAATATCTGATAGTACATACATATGTATGTGACCCATACTTACCGTAACCAACCCCAAAAACAAAGGTCAGATTCGTGATCAGCCCCCGAACAACCCCCGTAGACAAAGTCTGAGCTAGACCGGTGATTTTGACCCAATCATCCTCATTAATTAGCACAAACCCAAGCTAGCGCACGTCAGACTCAGCCGGAAAAACCACTGTTGGATTTGTGAATGGCGGATTTGTCACCAGCCCAAGTGATCTTTCTTGATGGATATCAAAAGAAACTCATCCAAGATGGAGCCTCTGTGTTCTTTAGAGTCCAAAAGTGGAATATTAGAAATAAAGATATTCTCGGCAACAGTGGACCTTGGTACACTACTCACTCGACGCTAGTAAGGCTAGTGAGCTCAGAGTCACCGACTTAGCTCAAATTTCATCTACGTAGATTGTTCGGGGCGCTGATCACGAATCTGACCTTTGTTGCTGAATTTGGAGTCGTGTTGGATTGGCTACGGCAGGTATGGGTCACATACATGAGTGCTAATAGGTATTGTCTTTTTATAAGCCCTTTAGCCACTGGTTAGTCGTCAAAATTTTTTCTCTTTTCGGGCCGTCCACTTCCACATAGCAAAAACTAGCTATATCGTTATAATCGCCATTCGATGCTCTACCAAACCATAGAGGTCTCGATGATAATCATTTTGGGAAGCTCACCGACCTCCATTGTCAGCATGAGTCGTACTGTTGGATTTGTCCTACGTCCATCGACGATATTCTTCCTTTGCAAGCAGCGACTTGCAATGGAAGGGGCGTGCTGCAGGGATGTGCCAAATTAGATGGTTTTCCATACGCGTTCCTAAGGCCTATGGCAAATTTTCTGATCTTGTGGCCCTTCCCGTTTCCTTCTCCCACCTTTATCTTGTGTTGAAGTCTCCACCGACGAACTTTTAGGACGTCTCTTTCGTGATGACTTTGCTCAAGTGTCTGTAGAACGCATGTAGTTACGAATGACCAGCTGTTGTGTGTGGGAAGTAGTAGCTGATAACTGAGATGGTCTTCTGATACGACGAATGAAAACGCAAAACGGCTAGGCGAGGAAACAGAATCTCATGAGAGTCGACGAGATGGACGACAGAACGGTACACGGTAAATCCAACGTCATCAACATTTCGAGGTGCTTCTTCTCTCCACGGATGACGAGAGTCCCGTCTTTGAGTTGACGAATGTCGGCTTCCTGCCAGTAGTTTCGAGAAGTACGAAGAGGTCAGCGAAGGATCAAAGTGTCCCAGCGTTGTACGTGCAAAGTATAAAACAAGCTCGATGTCGTGTATCGCCACTATTCCGAATTGGTGAAGAGCTGCGCAACTTGAGATTTCTTCGCCTTTCACAGCTTGTTACCTAGACGGCTAAGATACAGATGCTGCTGTCCTGGAGGTGGAGAATGTTTGCTCCGGGCTCCCGGTCGAGGTGTTGCTAGCGCGTTCATCCGGCACAACTTTGAGGATCCAGTCCTTGCCAAGTATGGAGAAACGGGTAATTCACTAAAAGCAGCATGACTGAAACTGCCAGAAGCTCTTACCAAAGCAAAACTTCCGCGGTGCATCATTATTTTACACGCTTTGCCACTCCCCGATACTTCAAGACGCCTGATTGTCGAAGGAAAGATTTTTCTATTTGCTCCGTAAAAGAGAGTTTTAACTCCACCAGTGAAAGATGTAGTGTAAGCTGTTTAAGAAAACATCCACAATCATTCACAGCGATTTCGATGGCATCGCTAACAATGATCGTCATCGTTTTTTATAGCTTGTGGAGTTGAAAACTGCTTTTGCCATAACGTATGGAAGAATCCGGCAGACTGCACTAACCACTGTGCTACCGATGCACTACGTTACGAATCTCCTAGCATCTCTATCTTAAGCGCGGTCGGGCTGTTGCTACCAGCACTCACCCGTAATCACGGGAATGAGCCGGTAAGCCGATATCGGCAGTTACCAGTTAAGCTGATAGCATTTCTGATATGACACGAAACTATTCTGCTATTTGCCGCTTTTTGTCTAGCGGTTTATAGACGAGAACTAGTTGATTTGAAATAGAGGACTGCGGACTGCTGTATCGAGGCTTTCGGGTCGCGGTATGGCAGGAAACAGTTCAATCGCAATGGCTTGAATCAGTATGGAAGAATCCTTCCCCCGACAATGTGCAGGCTTCGAATTAACAACTGCACTCTTAACTGACTAACTAGCTAATTTTTAAACTTCTCATCCACATCAAAGCGGACAGTGAGACATCGTCGAAATATAGTGGCTATCTAGGAAAAATTATCTGTGATGAAGCTCTTTGTTCTCTTGTGTTACATCAATCATTTTAAACTCAACCATTTGGTTTCCCCTTTGTTTTTTGTACTGTTTTTATGGTGTTATAGGTCCACTTACATAATTTCTCCAACTCATATCACGACCAGAGGTGGATGTAACAAATAGTGAAATGAATAAATACGAGATCTTCTAGGCAACGTTATCCCAGAGAAATCGGCTTGGTATTCTTTCATAATTTATTTATCCTGACTGCGTCGAGAAGACGACTGGTTTCCGCTTCGTTAAGTTTATTGGCTCGTATGCTCTTCACTATGAAGACTTTTTCTGGGTGGCAGTTTATTCACTTTCCGAAGCTACGTGTGCCCACCTGGTATAGACTCCATATGGGTGCCCCGGCATTTATATTTGCGGAGCAAGTTCAGCGCTGTTCTTGGAAAACTACAATATCTTTTTCTCTTCATAAACTTTGAAATTGTAGTGTAGTAGTACAAGATTCTTTTGTTCGTTAGAGAACAGGCAGTTTTCAAATGTAATTGATATAAATGTGGACTAAACTTGCACATGTGATGGCTACAATTTCTTCGCACACGATCAAATATATTTGCATCAGCTGGAAATTGTATTTGCAGGATGCAGCACGTTGAAAGTGGAAAATTTTTCTTGCCATTGTACAATTTCATATTCATAACGAATTTCGTTAGCTGACGACGGTTATTAATTGGTTCCCAATTCATCTAAGCTACATACTTATGTACGTTAGATGACGACATCTATTATTTCCATTGCTGTCCGGTGACAAAGAGCTCTTCCATGTCTTGGAAATATATCGTGTCGTTTTTGCTTTTGCAAGGCGAATTTGCTTGTGCGCAGACCTTTGTTTATTAGCGAAATAGTGCATTTGGTTTATTAGAATTTGTATTCGGGATAAAAGCTTTCATTCGCTTATCTATTTCAACGGGATATTCAATCCCTTCAGTGAAACGATGAGATGCATATTTATTTTTGCCATTTCTCAACGCGAATTTCCGTCGACGATGACTACTTTCAATGCAAAGTAGTTGTTGATTCGATTTGCATAATTCCAACCCCCACGAACACCAATCGTTCCATTTTTCAGTGAGCTAGAACACCCGCCTACTGTAGTGCTCGGGACTCAAAAGTTCTGTCCGGAATGCTTTCAGACTTTCAGTTATTGTTCATGCATGAGGAGGAATTGTAATTTGCAGTTTGGTACACTCAGTTTAGACGTATTTTTTACGATGGACACTACCGCTGCTTTCTGCATGTTGTGCGTAGCTCGGCTCTACATAGATGTAGCAACATTATTCGTCAGAGGAGGCCGAGGTTTTAGGCTGATCGCGTTTTGTAGGCTGTAGGCTGTTCCTGGAATTATGTAGGCTGCGCTTCGAGTCTTGATGCCATATTGTTATGGAATCTTGGATTTTTCTTTTGCGAGGAATCCTGACATTCAACACACAAAGGATGTGTTAAATGAGTTTAGCGGCAACTATAGAATCAGTGAATCGCATGTACTTTTGCTGAACGCCGACGGCTGAAGGTGGCGCATTGCTGCAGTCCTTTTGTCAGTGTCACGTTTCGAGTCTCTGTAAATGCACTCTTGAACTGCAGTGTCGTAGTCCTTTCCTTTAGTAAATTTTTCAGTGGATTCGGACAATGTTTCGTGATTAATAACAGTTAGTAACATCTGGTTTAATACTTTGCGTTTCATAAATTCACAGCATCTCCTGGCTTGACAGGTTCTTTCTCTTTGAAAAAGAAAGCTCACCATCTGAAGCATAAAACTCTTGAGGAAACCAAAAATAAATGCAATAATCGCAAATCGAAGCGGTTTTCTTGAGGTAAGGTTCCTCGCACTAATTTCTTATGGTATGGATGACGAAAAATCGGCAAAATAACAACTGAACCAAGGGTGACGTATACAGTACCGGACGCGCCGCAACGATAAAAAAAAACCCGCCGTTTTGAATGAAATCGTATATATTTCTGGGCAAAATGACATTTTAGTGAACCCTCGATTTTCGGGTGGCGTATACATAGTTATTAACTGGCAGCTTTTTTGCGGGTTCCTCAAAACCTTTTATTTGGATTAGAAGTTGAAGGCTCTGTTCTGTATGTTATTTAGTGAGAATTGCTCACATTTCATTGATGCCTTGGTAGCTTTTTTAGCATTTTTGCTCACCCTAATTTTTTCTTGTTTTTGGTCAAGATGGAGCGGGCGAAGCAAAATGACAGTACAGCACCGTGTCCCAAATTTCTAGTCTCGCTCAGAATTTAATATTACGAAAAAAGGTGGCGACGCCATTGCCAACCTAATATCATAACCGAAGCTGTGTATTTGTTGCTGCTAGAACAATCCCCACGAACAAAATTTGTGGTGAAGTTCACCAGAGGTAAGATAGTTCCCTACAATTTGTCATTGTTGTTCATATAAACTCAGTTGTTTCGCGTTTTTAGTCCACTTTGATAAAATTCGTTTGATATTGAGTTTGATGAAGTCATTGTCTGACTGAAGCAAAACGGATGGAACTCTTGAACTTTCTGGGAGCTCTTCGTCCAAACATTGTCGCTCTCAGCTCTGATTTGGAGTTGCAGAGCTAGTGAAAGTATGTGAACTGCATCATTAACTTGCGAATATTTATCGACTCGATTACATCGTATCACATGCTCGTCAAGACTGCCTAGTCATACTACGTGCTCTTCCATTTCCACTCCAGCTACTCGCGTTTCCGTTTTTCTTCGCTTTTGCTAAAACTGCACGAGTACATTTTCGAGAGACCTCCTGGAAGTACTTTTTAATATGTGAACAGCCAGAACATGATATTTCGTCGCTGCAAGTCTCTCAAAGGGTAATCCTTGCTCGATCGCCGAAGGGAAATGTCATCTCAGTGATGACATTATGATCTAGGATGGTCCCAAGAAAGGTGCCATTCGCTATGGAACGTCGACATTTATGCTCCCATTTTGCGGAGAATTAATGCCTGCATAAGAATGCAGTGCGGAGATAAGTTTCCTCATTTGTAGGCGATTAGTTTTCTTTGATGAGACAGCAAATTAGATGTCGCGTTAGTAGGATATGTGGTTATCACCCAACTCTTGACTACGTTTGACAAATCGATTTTCTTTTACTCATTTACTTTGTTGTTTTTTATTTGTCTACTACGACTTGTCGTGCTAAAAGTGAGCGTTGTTGTTAATAGGACAAACAACCATGGAAACACTAATGAACACGAAACTAAAAAATCAGATGATTAGTCAGATGATTAGTCCACAGAGAACACGCCCACCCAACTCTTGAACTAGGTTTAGGTTCACAAATCGATTTTCTTTTACTCGGAGGTTTACGCTGGGTTTTTCTAGGTTTACCGCTAGGTTCAGTCAAATTCACAAGCATTTAGTGAGATGATTAGTTCAAAGAGCGGCGAAGCCGCCTTTTGACCGAAAAAATTCCTAGGTTTACCGCTAGGTTCAGGACTGGATTTTTCGGAAAAATCGGAGGTTTAAACACGACTTCGAAAAATCGGAGGTTTACGCCGCATTTAG
Organism: Nippostrongylus brasiliensis; assembly: GCA_030553155.1. Taxonomy (NCBI): domain Eukaryota; kingdom Metazoa; phylum Nematoda; class Chromadorea; order Rhabditida; family Heligmosomidae; genus Nippostrongylus; species Nippostrongylus brasiliensis. Next base: position 17,281,309 of record CP130737.1, read on the forward strand.
TGCTTCTACAGAGTAGTTAGCCGCTCTTTGACTGGATTTTTCGAAAAATCGGAGGTTTATAGGACAAAAACCACTAGGACGAAAAAACAAATAGGTTCAGTCAAATTCACAAACACGCTCAGTCAAATTCACAAGCTTTGTTGTACGGGGCCCAGTTTTCGACTGGATTTTTGAAAATCGGAGGTTTAAACTAAAAAATCAGATGACGTCTACTACGAAAAATCACCCAACTCTTGACTACGTTTGACAAATCGATTTTCTTTTACTCATTTACTTTGTTGTTTTTTATTTGTCTACTACGACTTGTCGTGCTAAAAGTGAGCGTTGTTGTTAATAGGACAAACAACCATGGAAACACTAATGAACACGAAACTAAAAAATCAGATGATTAAGCCAAAGAGCGGCGAAGAATCTCTGTGATGACATTATGATCTAGGATGGTCCCAAGAAAGGTGTCATTCGCTATGGAACGTCGACATTTATGCTCCCATTTTACGGAGAATTAATGCCTGCATAAGAATGCAGTGCGGAGATAAGTTTCCTCATTTGTAGGCGATTAGTTTTCTTTGATGAGACAGCAAATTAGATGTCGCGTTAGTAGGATATGTGGTTATCACCCAACTCTTGACTACGTTTGACAAATCGGTTTTCTTTTACTCATTTACTTTGTTGTTTTTTATTTGTCTACTACGACTTGTCGTACTAAAAGTGAGCGTTGTTGTTAATAGGACAAACAACCATGGAAACACTAATGAACACGAAACTAAAAAATCAGATGATTAGTAGAACAATTAAAACGGAGTCATAATAGAACTCCCATTAGGAACATTTTCTAGAAAGCTGTACTAATGAAGGTCATTTAGCAGATTATTTCTGTGTGAGGAAGTACCTGAAATTTCACTAGCAGAGATTGTTACCACTTAGAAAGGTTCGCATGAAGAAGGTTTCAGATGATCATACATATTCTCAATAAAGGAAAAATGTTTTAGTTTCGTTTTCGACCCTGGAGATGTAAGATGTCCAAGAAATTGCAGATGTGAGCTCTAAATTTCATGCTCTGAACAGCCTGTACTACATGGACGTGCACAAATGCGGACCCTGTGTTTAAGGGGCGCATTTGAACTGATAGTGAGATGTGCTGCGTGATGTGAAGAAATAAATCAAAATGAACAAATGAATAAGCATAGTTGAACTTCAGGTGGTGTAGCACTTTGTCTTGGATAGGCGAAGCTGCCAACAGTAAATTATATAAATGATCTGATTTGCTGTAACTTAATCACGCCCACATATGTGGTCAGGTTATGAAAAAGTGTATTTCATGATTTTTAATCCACTTTCTGTAGCGGAGTATAAGATTTAATCAGCTTTCTGTAGCGGAGTATAAGATGGGTAAAATTTTCGGGCAATATTTTCACAGCAGTAAGTTTTTTTTAGAATCGAAGTCAATTTCAAAGTTTTTTTTTACCTGAAAACTGTTGGTTTGCTATGAAACTTACATCATCTGGCTAGTGGCTCAGCTTTCGTATGCGCATATGAGAATGATCTAATTGAAATACATAAATAAGTTGCCGTGTGAATGCCATTGTGGTGGGAGGATGTTCAAAAAAAGCTGTGGCTTTCCTTTCATTTGAGCTGCGTTTCAACTGGGTTATTGTGACATTCTAGTTTTATAATATTACCGCGTTCTTGCGGGTTACTAGTAGAAGTATAATAGATGTTATATGATGGTGCTAGGTTCATCTCAAAACTCGCGGCTCAGGCGGGATTTGAGCCTGCGTCAGGACCTATATTTTTTGCAACGAGTTATTGTAATTGATAGATTCATATCAATAAGAAGGATCCAGCAACATCTGAAGTTTTTTGATATAAAAAGACCGGTACTGGGATGCACATCATGCATGTTCTAGAAATATTTTGGTTTCCTATGTATTTCTGAAAGTTTTATCTGCGGACTCTATAAGTTGATGCACTTTTTTGTTCATCCATTTTCGGAATATTCCTATCTCATTGCTTTACCTCCTGTCATAGTTAATTATCCATTCTTTCCATTTTCTTCTTCACAACTTGAAAGTTATTTTCTTTTTTCTTTCACCATTATACGAGACGAAGAGGACGGGACTATTCGGGTGCACTTCGTATAATAAAAGTTTGTAAAGCATTCAGCCGTTCCTTTCAGAGAATAACCACATCAATGACTTCAACGCGGCTGCCAACCGTTGCGAATCTCACCATTCCATTGATCTCTAGCACTGTTGCTCCAGCACTAACAACATCTCGCTCAGTATCGGTATGTTGTCCATTCTAATAGATCGGAAAGATATGAATGAGATTTTCGTGGCGGCTCGTATGTTATAAAATAGTACCGTTAATTAGTCCATAATATTTTTACCATTTGACCAATACTCTATGCGCGTCCTGTCACTAATCGCAGATTTCGATTGCTTTTTGAGTTCTCTGTAAGTTTAGAAAGTGATGGACCTGAAACTCGTCGTGCGAATGAGCATGTTTTATGAACCTGAAACACAGCAAGTGTTTAACGGGATCCTTAGAAACGTTACAGTCGAGCTTGTGTGAGGATATCATTTTGACGAGTCAATGCCTCAGGCCGTTTTAAAGTCTGTAGTGAAATGAGTGAAATTGAAAATTTGAAAATCAGAAAATTAGAAAACAGAAAAGAAATTGGTAAAATTGAAATTTTGAGGTGAATTCACGGAAACCCCGGTAAACTAAGCAGACATGATCGATGAAGATCGGACTCGGATTTGTTGCAGAGCACGTATGCACCTATATGGCCATTGAAACCCATCTGAGCGTGATCGACAAGAAAATCAATGATTCAATGAATTGGTGTCTCAACCTGTTAGGACTCGATGTAAAATGAAACGAAGGTTGTCGTGTTCCGGAATATCCTACGATTTGCACCTTACCACCCAGATATTGTACCTTCGGGCTGTCACCTTCCCTTGAGAATTGTCTCGAAAATACCGAAGAGGCACGAATTTGATTGCCTGACTCCTTCAACTTCACAGGAGCTGATTTCTGTTACGAGGGTACTCATTCCTTGTTCGTGTGATAGTATTAGGTTGAGTCATCAATAATCGGACACTTTCAGGTGTTCAGATTCAAGATCAAAATTCCTGTCAATGCGGGTGCCGGGCAAACCATGTAAGATACCGATAGATAGAAGTATAAAAGCTCTACGACACGGGTAACTGCGTTCAGTTTCGTAAACTGTAATGATTATTCCGGAATTCATTCCGTTTGGATCCCATATGGAAAACGTCATGATTATTCTCCTCCTATCTGGCCACAGTGCTAACCAATCCTATGGATGCACGAAGAAGATTTATGGGAAAATTGCTCCTATTCGAAGCACAGTCTACTCCTGGTTTTCGATATTCAGTTTCGGCGACTCCACCGCTGAGATTAAGGAGAAGTCAGTACGCTAGATGGAGTTGTGGATTTGGACGTACTGAGGAGCGAGGTGGAAACAGATCCATACCAAACCACTCGTGGATCATCAGACACCCTCAATATCCTTTAGTCATCCGTGGCTCGTGGACTAAAGTCGATCGGATCCGCAAAATACTATAATATAGAGTTGCTTCTTTATTGCACTATGGCCTGTACGAAATGGATCGAAAGTCTCGTTCATATCTTACAAGATAGTCTAATATTTCCTATTTGTGCATTTTATTGAAATATTAACATGATAAATCAGGCAAGCAACACGACGACGACAACTTTTGCCATTTTGATCGCGATCATCATCGTCGCTGGTGTGTTGGGCAATTTGTTCGTCGTCGGCGTGATCGTCTACGACCGTAAGATGCTCGCATCACCGGTGAATCAGTTGCTGCTGCAATTGGCCATTGCGGACATGGGAAATCTAATATTTTGCTCACCGGACGCCGCTATGGCATTGCTCGATCGAGGCTGGCTTCTTCCAAATGTCGCTTGTCCAATCATTCGTTTTCTCCAGGAATATTCACTCTATGCCAGCGTTCTTTTCCAGGTAACGAAATTTCTAATCGCTAGCAGGTAAAATGGAGAGCCGCAGAAGTATTGGTGATATTTTCGATCCATAAACCTCACCGAATGATTCTGATCCAGTACCATCACTACAACATCCAAATCTACTATACAGGGTGTCTCAAAAAAATGTACCTCCTGTTTGAAATGCCATAACTTTGGTGTGTATGAGCCAATCGAAACGATTCATAGCTCGAATAAAAGATAAGAAAAAAGAAAATTTTCTGGTATATGTTTGGTGAGGATTGCGCCATGTACTCGACCGAGGCCTCGGATTTTGTACCTGATTGATAGTGCATGGGTTATATGCTTGCTCTACTTTGGTCGTAAACAGGTGATATTGCTGTTATCAGTTACTCCCAAAGCAATAAACATATCTACTCACCGCAGCTTTTCGTTAATCACGGAACGACATCAATATCGATCAATAATTGTAACCACTGTTTGAGAAGCTAAAACTTTTCCAACAGTGATGCATCATAAGAAAGGATTTAAGAAGAATGTAAAATGTAAGAACCATCAATATTGCGCCATGCTTCCGTCCGAATCGTCGGATTCTTGACCTGATTGAAAGTTCACGGGTAACATCCTTGTTCCACTTTGGTCGCAAACATTTCATATCATTACGTTACACTTAGGGCAGCGAACAAAACAACTCAGCTTTCGGTTAGAGACGGATTAGCATCACTATCAGTCACTGAGTGTTCATTTTGATCTGAATAAAAAATATTGTCGTATTGTGAAAGTGCATCTCAGACTGCATGTTAAACTTGTTATGTTTTGATGTTTATATGTTTATTGCATCAAGAGAAACGCGTATCAGCGATATCACCTGTTGGCGACCAAAGTAGAAAAAGCAGAACTTTCAATCAGGTCTAGAATCCGATGATTCGGGCAAGTGCATGGCGCAGTCTTCATGGTTCATACATTTTACATCCCTCTGAATTCTTTTCCAATGATTGCATCATGGTTGGAAGAGTTTCAGCTTCTCAAACAGTGGTTACAATTATTGATCGATATTGATGTTGTTCCATGCTTAACCAAAAGTTTCGAGTAGTAGATATGTTCAGTACCTCAGAAGTAACTCATAGCAGCAATATCACCTGTTTGTGACCAAATTAGAGCAAGCATATAACCCATGCACTATCAATCAGGTCCACAATCTGAGGCCTCGGTCGAGTACATGGCGCAATCCTAACCAAACACATACCAGAAAATTTTCTTTTTTCTTATCTTTCATTCAAGCTATTAATCGTTTCGATTGGTTCACTTTCGCCAAAGTTACGGCATTTCAAACAGGAGGTACATTTTTTTGAGACACCCTGTACATATGTACATAGAAGTAACTCGCAAAAACACAATAATAATAGTTCACGTTTTTTGTTAAGTATGACGCCAGCCTAACTGGTACAGTGCCAAATTCAGCTTATGAGAACACAGTTGACTCCGGTTGAGGAGAAGGTGAGTCGCTAGTTGATGTAGTGGTGAAGCATCGCGTTTTTTCGGATAGGTCGAGTCGCGGGTTGGAATCTCGCCTGGGAGGTAATTTTTAGGATGATCCTAGCACCATCATTACATCATCTGGTCCAAACACCATCTTGCTCACCATATGAAAGATAATGGGTTGCATTATCGTAATGTTTGCTTCGCTTTTTTATGGTGATATTTGGGTTCTCAAATTTCGATGAAGGAAAATGACATGTTCTGATTCTTCAGTGTGGTTTTCATGGTAAGATTTATGAAAGGGCGCGATGGAAAGAGAGGTAAAATGGAATACTGTGAACGCTCAACGGCTTTATTACGTTCAACTTTGATTCCACAGATTAGGAGACAATGTGGGATGGAAGGGAGCTTTATTAGCTATTAGTTATTATTAGCTCATTTCATTCAAAGTCCTTCAACCCTTGGTTTATGACAGTTTCTGCTCGCATTGTTTCACGTCTTGTAGAAGTTGAGACGGAAGTGACCAAATACAACGTTTTTAAACTTTCCATTGCATTTTCTAAAATGTGCAAAACAGTTTCAAACAAATACTATCATTCAGTTATGTGCCTGCCTGTCGAATGGTTTGTTTCTCAACAATGAATGCTAGGCTGTTTGGTACCAACCTAATCTTGCTGCGAAAATGCCACATTTTCTAATCTCCTTACCTTAATAGATATGGGTATCTTTCTGTATTTTGTCGGCCGTTAAACTACGATATGCGATTGACACTAATTGTGAAGTGAGAGAAAACTTCAGTAATATTTGGTGCATGTTGACGAATGCCGACTACAGTTTTGAATTGGGATTTGGACGTTTTGGTGGGTGGCGATAGCGCAGAAATTTGGGGTGTTGACAGAATGCCATTTGCTTGATTTTGGCATTTTGTCAACATCTCCGCTGCTCGATGATCTTCTTCGAACGGGGCATTTCGGCAACTGGAAAACGTGCGTTCTGCAGATGGGTAGTATGTAAATGGGTAATATATTAGTAGTTGGAACTTGAGATAAAGGTAAGGATAAATGGCTCTGTGTTCATCAGTTGCCCGAGGACGCGCCATGCTTTCGTGCTCCATTCAAATCTTCTCAGACACGACTGGTACCAATTTACCCGACCTTTGCCAATTTACCAATTTACCGAGCAGGTCCAAGCTTGCGGTTCGAGAATCGGAGGGGGTCGTTATTTATGGTCGTCAGAAGGGAGGGTCATCCGCGGTCTTGACCTCATGGAAGAGCTGTCTGTAGAAGCAGGTTCGAAGAATGAAAATAATATAAAAAGCAGAAAATGAATAACGAAATATTTTTTTAATTTTTTTATCGAATACTAGTTCGTCCACTAAACTGAAAAAAAAAACTTAGAACCTTTGGAAAATTTTTGAAAGCAGAAAAGAAGGCCTTAGTCTCGTTTTTGCTCAAATATCAACTAATACACCATTAAAAACTGTCTAAAAGGGTGGATATCACGAGCGACCGAATATAACTCCCGCAGGATGGAGCTGCCGCATCGATATGGGAACAATTCGGTTAATTTTTGAACCTTCAGAAAACAATATACACGTCGAAAACTGGACGAAAAGAAGATGCTATGTTTCTCAAAGTTTCCTCCAAAAATGAAATCTACGTAGATTCAGAGTTGTACAAACTTGGGCTCGAATCTGAAACACTAAGATGAGTGTAACTCAGGATAAGCATGAAAACGGAAAACTGCCAAAAATTTTCTAGGAACTAAGAGAAATGTGCTTTCTTTGTAGTACAAAAGTCTTTGATGAAATCAACTGTTCCATCATTGGCAAATGAGCTGAATGAACAAAACAATATCTAAAGAAAATGCCGTCAAAAATCGAATCCCCTGCACCACCTGACGATCGATTTGTTGAAGTCGAGTTAGATATCACACGAAAGCTTTTTCCTTAGTTCTTCCATTTCAGGATGACGCGATTTTTCAGTTTCAGCTTTCAGCTGAGGTATAATCGACTATCTGAAGATGACGTGTTGCCACCGCGTCCTCGGTTCCGTGGGTGTCTCCACTTAATCGATCATGGCTCAAAATTGAAAAATCGTGTCTTGGAATTTGAAGGTAGAAAAAAATGCGTCTTCATACAAAAAAGTCGTCGCAGGAGAATGGTCCGATTTTTGGTCGATTTTTTTGGCAAAAATCGACAAAAAATCAAAGCTCTCCTGCACCACCTAAAACGATTGATTATTACTCTGCAAAATCTATTTTGTTTTCGTGATCTAACATTGCAATAAATACAATTTTGATTCGGTGTGCTACCTATTTCTCGATTAAAAGTGACTTGTCTTCTCATTCGGCGGATGTGGATGGGAAATTTACCCTGATCGTTAGGTATGAAATCTCTCTCAGGATACTTTCATTGTTTACTGTAGAATCGTGAAGACTCAATAGTTATTGAAAATTTTATTACAAGGATCAGCTCCACTTTTGCATCCAAGTGACTTTGCTTTCAGCAGACGAAGCCGCGAACGAGATTCCATATTGTCCCTGCGACATCTCAAAAAATCACTTTTTGATTTGGGCCAAATGACACTTCGAAACCCGATGAAACCTATGTAGATGCGAAACAGTCGTTGTTCGTGAAGGGGGGGGGGTCGTAGCGGACCGTTCTGGAAGGGGGGGGGGAGGTCGTGAATTTTGTGCAAAAATCGAACCCCATGCTTGAGCCTGCCCCGAAGTGATTGAAGCCGTGGTTACCTCGGGCGAGGATCAATTGTTCGACCGTGCAGGTGTCAGTAGCACCTTTTACGATTTAGCCACGATCACCCATACTTGGAATATGTTACAAAACGTAAAAAAAGAGTATCGTCTTCCCTCGCGTCTAATATTCCAACAGCATTCATAGTTGAGCAACGTGGGTTGTTTATTGAGTCAGAGCAATGTAGCAAGTTTGAAATCGCTTTCATCCATAACTTGATGTTGCCGACGAGCTTTTTCAGTTTTTAGTTGCTATTAAATTCAACCGTTTTTGCGAAACATTCCTAAGGCTTCGTTCAAAATTCACGTAATGATGGCTCATCAGGGCTAGATTATAGGGAACGAACGTGGGAACTAAACTTCGAATGTTAGAATGGGTTTGAAACCTATGAAACGTAGTTGTCTACCTGCTATGCTGATATTTTTTGAGAATAGCATCTGAGACAGAAAAAAAATCGTTTTCTATTGATTTACGTTGTGATGGTGAGGAAGCTTGGGTCGTTTGTCTAAAAGTCAAGATGTCGGACACATTTCAAACCTTTAAATTTTTCGATAACATTTTGTTCGATATGAAACAGGTATTTCATTTCATTTCATCCAATGTTTCAGATGACAATTGGCATTGAACGATTCATGGCAATTTGTACTCCGATGAGAATGCAGAGGTTTTCTAGCCGAACAACTGTTGGTTTCGTTTTTGTTACATTGTTTTTGTACTTTCCGATATTCAAGATTTTAGAGATAAAACTCATTTATTTTACTAATATTTGGATTTTACATAGGTTTGAGTTTAATACCTTAAGTGAAGGATTGTGAAGGTGTGATCACTGATTCCACTCCAAACCTACTAAGGGGTTGATGTTTTCTGAAGTAACCTGACGTGGGGGAACGAAATCTACGAAATCTTAAAAACTAATGTCATCCTTGGTTGGTTCTAAATCATCAGTCCCTCCCGCTCTATATTTTTCTGGGAAGTTCATCCAAATTGATTTTGTTGACACCATCCCACTAATGAAAACTAATAAGTGTTTACAGATGTTTTTCGCATGTTCTACCCATATTTATAAAATATTTTAATCAGATAATCGTGACTTCTGGCATTTGGACGATGGCTGCTGCATTTGCCTTTCCATATTTTCTACACATGGGTATTGTGCATCACTTTTGCTACTGGATGAACATAGGAAATAAAACCAAGTTAGTTTTTAACACAATTTATGCTTATTATCGATTTTGTATTCAATAGTGTGATAATAGAAAAATGCGTAGGGATTGTCTTGTTCTCTAGTATCTAGTATTGGAGGTTTTTTTCCTAATACGTTTCTGAAGAGGCGTAAGAGTTAGAGCTAATGAGTAAACAGTCGAACTCACTTCAATCGTAGTTTAGCCATTTGATGTTCGATTATATAGGGTGATAAGAAAGTCTTGAGCCGTTTGACGTCTACTTTTTCTTTGTTTTCTTATTCCAAACACAATGCAGATTATTCACGATATAATCGCCATTGTTAGTCGGAACCATAGGGTCCCTGATAGGCAGGTCAGCAATCTTCTACTTGCAGAACTGAGCAGGCTGGAAGCCAACTGTGCCCGTATAACATCATCGACTTTGGTGGCTCTTTTTTCAGCTAAGAAGCAACATGGAAGGAAGATAATTGATAGCTGTAGGGATCTGTATAAGTGTAATAAGATGATCACAAAATCGTGTGCCACCCGCATTTCTCCAAATTTTTACTAGTCTCTTCATCGGCATACGGTACTGCTGCATCATTGCGAGTGTGCACCGAATGTACTCTCGGCCGTTTTTCTCGAACTGCTTCCGCGAGTTTCCAAAGCGGAATTGCTGTAACGACAGCAGAGATCATGTGCTCTTTCGATACCATCTTGATGCACTTCATTCCCGTCTTATGCCAGAAGCAGCATCGGAGAACCTTCTTATCATGTACTTCCGATTTCGCTTCCGTGAAAGCGCTTCTGCTGAGGGCAGCAAAACAGCTTTGCGTGATTCCAAGGGAGAAGGTTTCCGCCTCTCAAATTACCTACCTATGATTTTTGAACGTGTTTTCAAGAGAGCGAAGAAGGACAGACTGACCAGCGAATGCCCGTGTGAAACACGTGCTGTCGGTCAGGACGTCCGAGCTCAGTCCACTCGGCGTTTCTCTGTAGCGAGGGAATGGAGCCAACTGGCAACTGTAGTATGAGTGTGTTATAGTCTCCTTGCGGGAGTACGAGTGCTTATTTCTGGATCCGCTGCGACAGCTGCGAGAAAGGCAGAATTTTCTAATAGGAGCCCTACCAACCACGGCTTGTCTTTGATGCCGGAGTCTCGAGCTATAAAACGAGATTACTAGAAATCGACGGTCCTGAGGATTGTGGTGTCTTCTACGAATACAGCGCTGATGTTGCGAATGGTTTCCATCGTCCCAGTGCTGTGCCACCGTCCGTTGAAGATGAGGGCTTAAATACGTTTTTATGGAAATGACATCGTATCTGAGGTTAAAAAAGATGGTTCAGATATTTATAACCATCGTAACGCTGCTCCGTGAATGACTAACAACAACCACATGCTTAGGTTATGGATACAATTCAGAAGTCGGAAGTTCTGAAACTTTCAAGCAAAGTGGCTCAAGACTTTCCTACTATCCTATAAAGGAGTTCGTCGCCCTATGTGCTCAACGGCACGGGAGGAACTAAGTCTAAGTAAGTCTATAAAAGAGGCTAAAGGATGTAGGAACATTCATTCGTGAGAGACCTCTTCCTGTTTGAGTTATCGTGAAACGACAAAAAACTCGTTAGAGTGCAGCGCGACAGCAATGGAATTTCTTGTGCTTTTACGCATTCACTTGGGATTTCTTGCAGTTCAACGAGCAGTGTAATGCGATTTATGAGTTCAACTATAATATGTTGACGTCTAGTTTTTGCGCTAATCACCCACAATGACATCATTCTTATTATTTTTTTGTAATTTTCTAGAAATCAGACTTTCAGATTGCTATTCAAATATGCGGAATTCCTTGTGTTATACGCTTTGCCTCTTGTGATGCTAACAGGTGTTTACACTGTAATGGGACGAGTTCTCTGGGGATCATCGGAAACGATAGCGAGTGAGCAACAACAGGTAATGCTTATGAATTAACTCCGTTTCCGCTTTGCTATCGAACATTCTTCTTAGAATTCGTATGAAATGCGGTTCATAGAGTCATAATCATTTAATTGACATCTAGTTGAACCATTATCCTTCAAATATTCTCTGTTGTTCTTGAATTGGAGCGCTTAGTTGGAGTGCTGAAACTTGACCGTGTGCAACGTAAAAACTTCTCACTAAAGATGAGTAGAAGTTCCAGATGACATATATAGGTAGAAAAATACTAATTGATTAATTTCAAATTAACTAATTTTGTTGCGAAAATTAATCGTAAAGGAACATGTTTCTTTTGCTGAAAAGTTGTTTCAATGAATGACAGTCATATTTGCTAAAAAATCCAAAAAATTGGACTTGTCTGAATGAAACGAAGGACATCAAGAATTCTGTTAATGTTATAATGTCTAAAACAAGTCGCGAATAGATATTTTCTGCTTGATTTTGATTGGTTTTGATTTGTTTCCGTGTAACGAATTATCAGAAATGAATAACGATAGTGTGTGGATGTGGAAAGACTGCCACAATTCAGTACATTGTTCGTGTTTGCTTTATTCGTAACTACTTTTTCGTAAGCTGATTTTTAAACAGTGAACTAGTGGCGAAGTTGCATCGTTGTAATCCGATAACACTGTTTGACTAACACTGTTTATGCAGGTTGCTATCCTGAAACTGCGACGCTCGGTCGTTAAAATGCTTATTATTTCGATGTTGCTGTACTTTCTCTGTTATACGCCAATTCAAGGTGAGGTATAACGTGTATTCCTACAAAATCTTACTAATTTTTTTCAATCAATATTTTATACAATTGTATATCTCACGCTATATACATATGGTAGCTGTCTTGCTAGAAGAAGGTTGATCTCATGTGTAGGAATGTGTGATTAATACTTAGTTTTTTACTTATTTATTAAATGCACTTTAGTGTGGGTGACAAAACAGGTATCCTAAACAGTAAATTCGAGGTGGAACGCACGGTAAAAAGGTCGCGTAGTCTGCCTTTACTTAGAGCTCGAAAACTTATAAGTGTATCCAGAAAATTCGTGACCCTGAGTCAAATCCGAGTCTCTCAGTCAAACACTATCCATTTTGAGTGCACGAGGGATTCGTTTGCCTGAACGAGAAATGATCGTTGAACCGTACGGATGGAAACAGCCCCTCTTACCGTAGCGCTGCGCGCGTTTTTCTGAAGAGTTGTAAACAATACGTTATTAACTTGTTGTTGTTGGTAACACTTTTTTACCTCCTTATTTTGTGAAGTACGTAGACCGTTAGAAATGGTCTCAATTGTTCTGTAACTGATTCAGGACTTTTTATTATGGAAGCGTTTTTCAACGTATATATTGCACTTCCCAAGTGGCTTCGCCTTCTGTTCAATGCCCTTTCGGTTATGAGGTAAGTCGCCCTTGTTGAGTATGCGCCGTGTTTCAAAACAATTATTTTTGTTATTATATTTCGCACTTTCTTGTCTTAACTTATTTAGTTTTTCTAATTATTTAGTTCACAACTTAGTATTTGTAGGTTTTCAAATTTATTGTTCTTGATTCAGATAAAAGATCAATTTGTAAAGACACAGAGGAACTGTTCATTTTGTTGAATAGTTCTTTGAAAGTCATTCAAAATGGCGGGCCGACTTTGGGAACTTGTTTATAGTGGTACTTTTGAGCAGTAACTGTCGCTGCTTAACACGTCGACTACGAGGCCATTTTTGTGCGTCATGTGGGACAGCTTGTTACGCGTAATAGGGCACACAAATTGCTTCAAAAAATTGAATCAAAGTGTTAAATTTGAGTGCGAATGTTCTCATACAGATGTCTGAGAAATTCGTGATGACTTCGTCGACTCGCTTTGCAGTAGTAATGTACAGAATATGCAGCTGGGGATAACATTTTTGACCACTTCGTTTCCATTGCTGCTGATCAGATCAGCTTTTATAGGCAAGGAAAGGCAAGGTGTTTGGATTGCCACTGACTCTAATTCTGTTCTCTGGAAGTGGGAAGGAGCCAATTTTGTTGTTTAAATTGTCTTCAGGCAACCCATGATTACTGGCCATAGTTTGAAGAAGAATTAGTAAATAAATTTGCATTGGAACATGATGCAAAATTAATTGATGCCAACCTGTAGCATTTCTAAATTTATTCTGCTCGTTCGAACAAAAAGAAAAAGCAGAACAATCGCGCATCATTGTGCCGCATTATCCCGAGGGACAGACTTGCTGTCATGGCATTAAGCGACATTTTCGCCAACGTTTTAATAACTGTGTCGGAAATCTGAGTTTTTTTGTGATCAGCTGCAGAGAGAAATGGATTTTCAGCTCGTCTCTGAATCCTATCGTGTACATTATGTGCTGCCGTCATTTTCACTCACGTTTCATGGCTATTGTGCGCTCGTTGACGAACTGGACGGTCTGCTGTACACAGTCCTCCTACAGTTTCGTCAATGGCAATACCGATCGAGCAACGGGTTTCTCCAGATCGCCCTATGTCTCATTGAAACGATATGGATTCCAAATGGAAGGGCAGAGCGTTTCTGCTTTTTGAGCAATTTTTCAAAAAAAAATCGGGACTGTTATGTCGCCCACGTGGGCTCGTGAACTTCGTTGGTCGGAGGAACAGAACTGCTCAGAAATAGCGATCTACACAAGAACGATCGCTGTGTAGTGTCCCTGACCAATGATGCAGATGATTTGTGGCCCAAGTTCCACAGAGGGATGCCGTGTGCCTGTCTTTTTACCTTCTATTTTGTCCAATTGTCCGTGTACAAGACTCGGTTGAGGCAGTTGTAAATATCCCTCCTTATATTTGACTGAATTGTTTTGTACCCTGCTTTACATGTTCTCTCCTGAACTCTCATATTCAACGCCAAGTTATGTAGGAAGCGTACTTCTCAATATAACTTTTCGGATGTTTTAATGAATTGTTTGCTATGAAGCGATGAAAAAAGTGGGACGATAGCCAGAGTTTGCAACGTCTCATCAGGCTAGCTGGTGAGCCACAAGTTTCGAATGCGTGGCGTTCCTCATTTGTGATTTCTGCTGCTGGCCGTCATCTGCGAGACTTCAAAGGAGTGGATGCACAAAAAGGAAGGTAAACAGTCTTCCATTCAATTTGTCTAGTATAAAGATTCTTCTGCACTGCGGTGCCTGTTGTTTCGTATGCCGGTGTTCCACTCACTAGCTTGGAAAACAGCTATCGTGTGTAACAGAATAGAAAAAGTGTTTAAAGTGTTTAGGTAGTAGTGGTTACGGTTCTGCTTTGTAAAACATTTTTTTCCATATATATGTGTCCATATATATTTACTTTACTCCATTAACGAGTTGAATGTAATCTGCTATTTGAGCCCTATTCAATGTTCCTCGCATCACTAATCTTACACCAGTTCATACTTTGATGTGGCAGTAAGGCAGCAATGAAGTAGTGGTGACACAAAGGTTTTCACCATGGTAGAGCCGTAATCTTCATCTCTTTGGGGGGTTAATTGCGGTCCCGATCGCAAACATCCTGTTGATGATTTAGTCCAAACTTGCGTAATATACCATAATCACGCAAAGCTCTATAAACGGTTAAACTCGCTGTCACCGCCCTTGGAACTCGTTTCATGTAGAATCCCTGCCAAATCAGCGCTTCTAACGTGGTGACCCGTCAACAACGCGGCCATTGTTTCGAGGGTGATTCCGAAGCGATTGCTCGAGCGCTTGCTCGAGGGAACGCGGTGTTAGTTTATGAACTGAGTAACTTACCAATCTACTATGGGCAACGATCCACCAGCACTCTGAATACTTCTTTGACATTCACAAATGTTTTCCTATCTCAAACACCGTATCACAGAGCTTATTGGTCCACGTCAGATACAAATGAGTTTCACTGCGACGCCAACTTTTGATCTTCAGTATCGAAATTGATCGCGAAAGCAGAGAGAGAAGGTAAAGCGGTCGCGCTGAAAATCCTCATAACAGCTTCTACTTATGAAATTCGGAAGGGTTTGCATTTGCATTTGTGACGGAAATTGAGGGAAAAGAGAGACTGAGTCCACTTTGTTGAGCTCGAAATTTCGAAGGCGTCACGGGTAAATGTATGCCCGACTTGAGGTTCTCTCTCGTTTCTTTAGAGCGCGGCGAGGAGTTTTCGCAAATACCGAGAACCCATTGTGGGTGCGGCTTATCCATGCGCAGAAAGCTCACAGGTAAAACTCGAATGTCGACCTCTTCAGGATCGTTCTCATACCGAGGATCATCTTGTGGTGCTTGATCCAGAAGACTACCGACCAATAGCATATCTTAATATAACAACTCAGCTATTCGAGATCTATTCCGCTGCATCGGTCTACATCCGCTTCCGTTTCAAACACGTACTTGAGCTTTTATTTTTTCCAACGAGAAAATATCTCTAGGTGTCAAGGCCTGTACGTCGACAAGGAACTCCTCTAATGCTGCCGCTACAGATAGCGAACCTGTATAGAGCTATTTGCGCTCCTTAATTATTGGCTGTACAGAGTGCGGGGCACTCCGCTTTGCGGGAAAATGCGGCAGCAAGAACGGAGCTTCCTATCAAAACTGTAATTCCGGAAACGTTCATATAGACATGCTCTCAAACTTTCCCGATCGTCCTGGGCGTTTTTTCACTGGAGCAGACCCATCAAGCAGAAACTTCATACAGTATGCGAGGGATTACAACTCGCTATGGTATCCATATGTGCACAATTAAATATCCCAAGGAGAGGACCGTACTGCTATGGAATTCATGGGCAGGTCTACCATTACGTTGGGCCGCTCACTCCAGGTGATGGAACGCGTCCTAGATTTGGCGAAATTTACAATTTAGACACGAATGCAGCCGATTCAGAGAGAATGAACTGCCCTGAGAATTCAGCACGTGATGTGTATTTGAACATGACTCTCCACCATGCTCCACAACATTAATGTGTTCGATCAGTCATTTAAAATGATCGGTGAAGTAGTCCGTGGTGAGGAGTCTCGTGCTTTTTCGAAAGAACAACGTGTCCATTAGATTGATATTCAATGTCATGCCTGAACTCGACAGACGGCGATACAATATACCTATCGCAAATGAGGTAGCAGTCGCGTACGTCGGAGAAGATGATGATGTTCCAGCAACGCGTTCCTTAGCTGTTCCTCATCTCAATAAAAAAATGGAACATATTGGAGACATCGATCGTCGATGTGGTCAACTTACGTATCCACTTCTTTTCCTAGAGGTAAACCTATATGGAATCAAAGCATAACAAAGGGAAGAAGTTCGCGGTTACGAACTCGAGTCAGCTAGAGAGAGCACTACTCACTCCTGATCTCGCTTCGGAGTTCCTTCAATCCTCTCCACCACGCAGGGAAGTTCTTCCAGCAGTACCTCGTGGATTCGTATGTGAAAATTGAGCAAAACCGTCTCAATTACGCCGGAACACACCAAGGAGAGCTACGCTGTGATAGCAATCAGGGATTAATGGATCACTTGGTGGGCAGTGAGGATGTTCAAATAGCTGTCGGACGGCGGATCATCCTTCCTTCTTCTTTCCAAGGAGGGCCGCGTGCTATTATGCATCAGTCTTATCAAGACGCCATGGCAATCTTTGCAAAGTATTGCTCACCAGACTACTCCATCACGTTCACGTGCAACCCAAATATGCGGGAAATTGTAGAAAATCTACACGAAGGTCATACGACCGGATGTAGTGGCGAGCGTCTTCTATATGAAGCTCGCTGTGCTCGATAAACAGTTCTTCTGCATGCATATTTTGGGACGTGTCTCCGCTTTCATCACGGTGGTAGAATGACAAAAACGTGGTCAACCCCACTGCCACATGCCGCTTCTAATAGTGCCTGATGCTAAACCACGGAGTGAACAGCAAGTTGATGCCGTCGTCAACGCCACGCCGCCAAATCCCCTCACGAATCAGCGTTTTCACAACATTGTTGCAACGCATATGATTCATCGCATGTGCGTAACAACGAATATAAATGCGCCACGCACGGTGAATTGCACTTGCTCCAAGAAGTTTTCGAAGGAACTTAGAGATGCAACGAGCATTGACACGGATGGGTATCCGAAGTATAGGAGGCCGAATGACAGAAGATCCATTGCTATAGGGGACGTCCAGTTTGGCAATCGACAGGTCGTGCCCTATAGCCCATACATATCTCTGCTCCTCAACGCACTCATCAATGTAGAGGTCTGCCGATACATCCCAGCGGTGAAGTACCTATATAAGTACGTGTATAAAGAACCCGTCAGAGCTTCTCTGCGAATCACTGGGCAACAGAGTGCTGCGTCACGGAACGAAATCGATGCCCATCTGAGCGCTAGACATGTTTGTGCCCCAGAGGCGGTACACAACATATTGCAGTGTAACTGTCAGACCAAGTCCGACACCGTGTGTAGGGATCATGTCCATTTGCCCAACTTTCAGACGGTCACTTCCCTACCTGGAGCCAAGAAAGCCGCATTGGAAAGAGCTGCATCGAGGACTACCACGTTGACTGCGTGGTTCTAGCTCAACGCTGAATACGATCGCCTACAACTCGAAGGAGCCTTGCCATCGCTAGATGCCCGAACGCTGCTCTTCAACGAAGTGCCTACGCACTTTACATTCAATAGTGCGCGTGGAAAATGAAAAAAACGGCAACGTGGAAGCAGACAAATTGGTCGAATGTATACCGTTTCACCGAAACCTCGACCGCTTCCATCTACGCCTGCTCCTTCTCAATCGAGTGAGCATGAGATCATTCGAGGACCTACGAACTGTCGATGACGTTACTCACGACTCACTCAGAGATGCAGCTCGTGCGTTACATTTGCTCCAGGACCACATACATCTCACAGCATGTCTCGAAGAAACCGCTCAGTTTGGGATGCCAGCAGAACGTCGGAGCGTATTCACTTACGTGTTCGCATTTTGCCGAATAGCAGATCCGCAGGCGATGTTAGACAGATTCATTGCTGCGATGTCAGAAGACTACGTCTATCAAGAACAGTTTTTAGTGGAGGCGGGTGCTTCGGCATATTTCGACCTTCTGGACGATTTGCTGCTTCTACAGTACGATATACGCCGTAGCATACGCCCTCTTATGAAAGGTCGGCCACGCCAGATCGTTGAACACTTGGATCCTCACCACCACGAATGTGAAGGACAGCAGTTGTACACGCAGCTGAACGACGATCAAAGGGCTGCAGCTGATGACATTCGACTTTCTTTAACGTCCAACAACAGCATTAATTGTTTTCAAAATGATCATAACTATAATTTTTCTGTGCATATTGTTGATTTTGAAACTTTCTCAAGTAATCCATTTTCAGACCCTTTTTTGATGGTCGTTCCTTGATGAGAAGCATTGATAAAACGGAAAATATAGAATGGGTAGTAACGTTTCTATACGACGCCCTTTACCACATCTGCAAAGGTCGACGCTATCAGGTTGTTAGCTTGGCGTGGACGGTAATAGCTGCTAACCTGCTGCTTGTAGGTAGAACTGCAGGTTCTACATCTGAGTTAAATACAGCGTCCAATAGAGTTTGTTCAATGACCCCCGTGAGGCAGTGGGGCGTGTCATCGGATGTCCGACGTCTATTGTCGACGGTGATGATGCTCCAGTCTGTGCGGTACTGTGGATTTTCAGATGGACGGCAGGTCCGGAGTCGCCGGCTGAAGATCAGAAATGGTCTGATGCAAGGTGACACGCTAAGTCCGCTGCTGTTCTGTCTAGCCATAGCACCTGTCTCAGCATTGGCGATCTAGCGGAATGACACCATTGCAACAAGCGAAATTCTTCAGCACAACCGCCTTGATCTATGTATTAGTTCGGACAATCGCGCTGGGCGTTAGTAGTGGCTTCAATCAAGCTTCGCGATTCCCGATTGAGTTGGTATGGGCATGTGCTTTGAGCAAGAGATGACACGGTGGGCAGAAATGAACTCGGTCTCGACATACAAGGAACAAGACCGAGAGCACGTCCGAAACAGCGGAGGGTGAATACGATATATGTAGACCTGAACGCAGAAAGAGTCCATCCACACCACGCGCCTGATAGAACTATGTCGAGGAATTGGTAAAGCGACTACCGAGCGAGACAAATGCTGAAGAAAACCAAGAGGAGATGCGTGCTTGGCGTATCTGGAACATTTTGATCTCGGTCTCATGGCTCATTAGAATTTACGCCCAAGATACATGGAAGCTCGATAAGCATCGAGTGAACTCAACCCTGCTGAAGAGACATGACCGGATGGTTTTCATCCGGTACCTGTTCTGAAATCTGCTATCATGAGAGGCAGAGAGAACGGAGTCGAAACGATGTCTACTCTCCTAGAAACGATCCCTATTGTCCTGAACCAACTCCAGTGAATTTCGTTTTTTTCCGGCGCCAGTGGTAATTGCCATCCCTCCGACCACTTTGCTACATTGCTTATGACTTTTTGTAGATCTTGTGTTTCGTTCTCTTGAATTTCCCTGTAAATCTTGAGGTCATCAGAGAACTGAACTCATTTAGTGGGGAAAGTTCTATCCTAGTAAACCTTTAGCTTTCCGTGTACAATGGCAGGAGAGCTTCATCGAAGCTCTCGTGGAGCTCGCGATGTGAGCTGGAGGGCAAGCATAAGTGTGGTCAACGCCTCCAATGACTCCTACACACACTAGTTGGATGAGATGAAGAAGTGGCCTATTGTGCCAGGCGCTCGCAACAGCTCGACAAACACATGAAAACTACGCGTGTCGTAAACGTATAGATGACGTCCTTCATAATTCGGCGTACCAACAGTTTTTCTGATTCGCAGTTAAGGCAACTGGTCCAATTGGCTTCACAAAACCTTGGCTTTGTTAAACGTTGAGAGTATTTACTGCAGACTCTTTGCTCCCTTTAAAATTCGTTTCCGTAAAAAATAACGTTTGGTAGTTTTTCAATCTCTCTCCAAAGCGTTGAGAACAACCGTAGAAACAACAGGCACACTAGTTTCTGGAAAGAGTTAGCAGTCGTTTCGAGGCATTATAGTTCTATCCCCAAGATGTGCATCCTTTTTGAACACCTACCAAGACTAATCGAGAAAAAAACTGCTTTCGAAAATATAACGAGAGATGGTTGGAAGTGAACAAATAGCCACTGATGATGTAATTAGTCGCAAGTCTTGTGATAGATTTTGATGAATTTAATCATCTCTCCTAGTCTCTGAAGCCTGCGTTCCTGAGGTTGCGAAAAAACTTGTGAAATTGAGAAATGCGCTTACTTTCATCTGTCGATCGTCATTTGGTTCTCGTTGGATATGCATTGTATGTCTATTGTATTCACGTAATATTTTGTGCTGCGACTGTGCTCGTATGAATGATGCTTGACTTGTTCTGTTGTTCTTCTGATTGTATGTTTGTCACTATTAAAAATCTCTACGCACTTATCTAACTTCATTGAAAATGCGTTCGTCGAAATTTTACCTACAACAGGCGTTGTTCTCGGTGCTCATTACAGATGTGGAATGTGCTGTGGACACTTTAATCGATTTCAGTTGGTGCAGGTAGATTCAGGTGCGTAGTTGACATTAGTGCGACAGAAGTGGCTGATTCCAGCACAAATTTCGCAGTGTATTCGGTGGGTATGAGCGTTGAAGTGGAAAATTCGTCCCGTTTGGTTCGTTAAGTTGTCGGAACGTTTCAATTGTCAATATCAAGCTACTAACGTTACGATACAAGTATAATGAGCGGTTCTTGGTGGACTTGAAGCCGAATTGCAGCTTTGCCGCAGGGTTTTACATGCACGTGTCTGACCGTTAATTACAGGGTGGCGAAAAATTACGTGCACGTGATATTCTTTTGATTTCTAACCATTATACAATGACTTTTTGCATATATTTTTCCTACAAAATATTTGTTATATGTCTGTTATCAGGTTTTCGAAGGAAATTTTTGATTTCCTATTGATGCCGAAAAACTGTGCAAGTCGAAAAGTGATCGCCCATTAAGCGGCAGGTGGGATGATCAACTCGGCACTTTATTCGTGACTCGGCATTTCTCTAAGAACCGTTCAGGAGGTAATGAATTGAGTAAGGGCATCTTCAAACCAAACTAAGAAGTGGATAGAAGTGGACTGTTAACAAACAAGAGTAGCACAGAACTACTAAGAAGAGGACTGACCGACAAAATGAAGTAATCTTCAAGAAGGTGGTCGTGCAGTTCTATCTTTCGTGCAAATCAGATAAAATGATAGCAAAACAAAAGCTCAAACTTTGATGTTATCGAAGGTGTGAAACACAGGCTCTCTTCCAGCAATCGTGAAAAAATATAGAAGAAATTGCGGGACTTTGTCCAGGTGCGCCGCAACGAGGGCGCCCTCAGCTCTGACGAGGGAATTTTTGCCGTTGAAGTAGCTAGAAACCTTCACGATCACCCCCATCTTTTCAACATAGCTCTAGTAAATACTTACAAGCAAAAACCTATCAAGATGGTCTGGTATCCTAGAAACTCAATGGTTACAAGCGCTCCTGATGCTTCAGACATGACCTTTTTGATTTTTATCGATAGAAAGGATAAAAGTAATGCGCAAGTGTGCCAAGAAGGGATCCTCATGGAAGCTGTAGTGTCGCTGAAGCACTTTTAAACAAAAGTATTCCAATTTCACCTTTCAATCGCGACACATGTACCCAAAACAGCGGTGCACCGTCATGAAACGGAAATCAGCTCCTTTTTGACTACGAGTTTCTAGTCCATGAACACTCCTGATCTGAACCCACTGAACAAGCCTGAGGAGTTGCAGAGGGAGAGGAGTTGCAGAGGGAGAACTTACAAGTCAAAAACAAAAAATTCGGTCAGATTTCGAAGAAAAAAAAACGAAATTTGAAACAATATATACGTCTACTACTTGCGGCGCACCATCGATTTGATGGAGTAATGAAATAGCGGCTGTATAGAAAATCATAGCTGCTACTTCAGAAGCTTTTAGTAATTATGAAATGCCACGCCCTCTTCTTGAATATAAATAACGTTATTTGAACAATTGTCAAAAGAGAGACAAATTATAAACACTCTTTATGGCGCACGTAATTTTTTGCCACCCTGTATATGCTCTTCCACGTTTATCGCACCTTATGATATGGAAAGTCACTCCTAAACATTAAAAGTCGTTGGTTAAGTGAAAGTTCAATTAAACAACTTCGCAAATATAGCATATCTGGCGAATTTCCCTGGAAAACAGTTTGAGGATCGAAAAAGTTCATCGTCGGCGACGAACACGCATCCGAATAACGGTTTGGGTTCCTCTCTTACTCTCAGCAACAATCCACTGACCCAGTTAACACCCAGTCAAAGGAGCTCTTCATATTTTGAGACCAGGTAGCATCTTTGCACGAGAATTTAAAGTTCAACTGTGAGAATAAGGCATGCAAGTTTCGCCAACAGCGCTGCGTGCGTTGAATGGAGCAGATTAGCTTGCCACAGTGAATAGTTTGGAAGTTTGTGGTTCAAAGCGAAGTCATTAATTGGTGGTCAATACCTGCGGTGGGGCGTTTGATCACTTACACTTTTTTCCTGCGCAGTTCGTAGATGCTCCATACCATTTCGTATATTTCCGATACCATTTTGTATTTTGTCACATAATTTCGTAAATGTTGCATAGCATTTCGTCTTTTGCCATTTCTCTTCGTAAACATTTCATATTATTTCGTTAATCGTGCTCGAGTATCTTATGATTCGTCACATATATACTTTTTGAACTGTCTTTTTTGTATTTCCAGACATCAAAGAAAAATATAATATATAGTAGTCTAATGTGGGTAATAGTAAACAAAGGTGAGCAAAATATGCAAATATTGTGAAAAAACCTCAGTCAAGTTCAAAACATGAAAAAAACATGAAACTATTGTAACTGCGGAGAGCGGCTACAGTACTTCCTACGTACTGCTAATTAGTGATGATTTCTCGATTCAAACATCGGGTAATGTAGCTCATCATATTTCTGAAGAAAGTGCTACCGTCTTCGGCGGTCATTATGCACCGAGGACCAGCGTATTTGACACAGAGCGCTTCTGTGAACTCTTGGGCAGGCTCTTCATCGTCACTGAGGAGCAAGGCATAGGAAAGGTGATACTTGTGATGGACAATGGTAGGTTTCACCATGCTCCGAATGTGCAGGCTCGAATTGAGAGTTATGGACACCAATCACTATACCTGTCACCATATTCGCCTTTCCTCAACGCCATCGAAACATGTTCTCAAAATTGAAGGATTATGTGTGGCGCGAAAAGCGACGAAACGAAGAACACTTTGCAGCAGCTGATCAACACTGGATCAAGATTTGTGGCCGCCGAGGACTATAGCGCTTTTTTCAGAAATATGATGAGCTACGTTACCCGCTGTTCGAATCGAGAAATCATCACTACATAATTAGTGGCACGTAGGAGGTACTGTAGCCGCTCCTCGTAGTTACAATACATTATGGGGTCCATATGTTTTTTGCATGTTTTGGAGTTGACTGATGTTTTTTCACAATGTTTTCATATTTTGATCACATTAGTTTACTATATATTATGTTTTTCGTTGATGTCGGGAAATACAAAAGAGACAGTTCAAAAAGTATATGTGTGACGAATCTTAGGATATTCGCGCACGATTTACGAAATAATATGAAACGTTTACGAAATAAAATGGAAAAATACGAAATGCCATGCAACATTTACGAAATCATGTGACAAAATACGAAATGGTATGGAAAGTATACAAAATGGTGTGGAACATTAACGAACTGCGCAGGAAAAAGGTGTAATACTGAGTGTTCCGGGTGATCAAGTATGGATGGAAGAGTTGCGTTGTTTCATATTCCCGAAGAGGAATGTTTATTTTGTTGCAGTGAGATTTGCGTCTTTGTGTGCAGGTAAATTTCCAGGTTAGTTGTCTTCCATTCCCATGTAAAACTGACAATCGCTCTCTCAAATGGGTTCAAAGCAAATGCGAGTCTTCTAGGTGTCAAATTCATAAGCAAAGTGGTAGGCAGTCCTCAAGAAGTTGAACCAACTAGGGATTAAAGCTCTTTCCGCTTACTGTACATAATAAACTTGGGTCCAAGTGTCTTCGGCTTTTCGCTTTTCTGTACAGGAATCAGTGTGGTGTGAAATACGCCGTTCAAGGTTTCGCTTAATCTAGGGTGATCCACATGAAGTATTACGCGCTTTAGCAAGGCCATTTTCTGAAGCGCACCGAAAGCCAATTTGGAAGACGAGGTGTTACGCTGGGCATAAAAAACAGCTAAGAGCATCTACTGGACGTTCCAGCAGGATTGGGCACCAGCTCACCGTGCCAAAAAGACCTGGAGTGGTGTGAGGCAAATCCTCCGCATTGTTGAACAAAAGAAATTCAGCCCTCACACTCGCCCGATGTGATCCCTATGGACTTCGCCATCTGAACGATCCTAGAGCAGAAAGCCTGCTTTTCTAGATATGGATCACTAATTTCACTGAAAAGAGTTCTGGTGAAAACATGGAACGAAATTCCACCGGAAATGATCTCACGCATTCTCAAAATTTTCTGAAAGGGATTGAACGCTTGCATTGGAGCCAAATGTGGCCATTTCTAATGTGATGCGTGAAGTGTCATGAGAGAATTTTTTTGCCTTTCTGAGGAATGTATACTTATCTTATTTGCTTCGTTCAACGAAGAGTTGCATGTAGTTTTTTGTGTAACACTTCATGTGGATCACCCTGTAAATGTTGTTATCTTCATTCCCGGAGCTCCGCTGATTCGTGTGGTACTTGCTTCGAATATAAACATCCTTTGAGGTTAGTTATATTTTTTAAAAATTTACATGCAGAAGCAGACAGACCTTCGCGGACAACCTAAAATTCTCTGACGTAGTTCAGTGGAAAGGGAAACGGAACCGCTAAGTGCTACCGCAAATATAGTCTTTTAAAGACGAGAACGAAAGTTTAACTTTATAGACCGGATATAATTCTATGTTAGAGTAGTTTCTACAATGTCAAGTAAAACAACTCTGAAACAAACGATAGCGTTAAATTATTTGATCATGTTCAACAGTATTCAGAGCGCTTGCTGATGTCAACTCAAGAAGTGTGGAACCATGAATGTGTGCATTTCGCGCTTTATCGGATCTTCTTCTTTAACTTTTCGTCTGTTGAGCGCCTGGAAATAATCGTATGTACATTTGCTTCAACAGAAGCCTTATTCTTTTGTAGTTTTAAGGAGTGAACTAGACTGATTTGCATCCAAAATTACCAACCAAGATTGGATGCTTGTGTGTTGCCTTTGTTTTCTTATCTTTAAAAAGTCATGAGAAACAAGAGGTTTGATACGCATAAATGTATCCTTGTTTCAGGAAAAATTAGTCAAAATAAAAATCGAGGAATATTTTTGGGATGAATTGAAAAGTGCTTCCCGTATCCATCGAACTAGTAGGACCTACTGGTTTACCTTGACACACGAGGGGGATCAATGGTGACGTTGCTGGCGCCCGTTTAGTTAAATCGATAACCAACCGAACGAGGAAAGTGATACAGGTGATACGTTGTAATGAGTTTATTTGATGAGGCGGTTTGTTTTCAAAACTTTCCCATTTCGACTGATTTTTATTCGACTGCGAGATGGCTGTAGAGTAGTGAATAGTCATGTTGTGAAAAGAGCGCCTACTAGAGCGTTAGTTATTCGTCTGTTCTAGACTGCAGCCGTCTGTTATGATGTAGATTAACTTTCAAATGTTCAGCAATATACTATATGACATCATAGTACTTTAGAACGATGATTTAGCTACGAGCATCTAGTTTTAGAGCAACTGACTCTCAGTCTAACGGCCCACCTGAGAATTTCCGCAAACGACAACATAACGAACGGGAATACTGCGTCTGCATATAACATTGTAGATGCCATGGCAAGTGTGAAAACACCGAACACCTGAAATAATCCAAAACAGATCAAATTTGTGAAGAAAGAACTATTCAGATATTCATCGCCCATTACAGTAGTTTAACACAAACATCCTGGGCGTTTCAATCTATGAAATGAACCGCGAGAGGCCGTCGTTAAGTTGGAGTTTTAGAGAAGCTCTAGGTAAAAGATCAGTCGATATTGTGAACTCACCACGATCAAATAGAAGAGAAAATGAAGTAGAGACGCGTTAGGGGGTAGCACAGGTACAAGATCATTGAAAAATGCAAGTATTTTGAAACCGGGAACAATTGCGATAAGCACCACAGCGAACAATAGTATTACGGTCGTCGTGGCGTTCATTTCTAAAAATTCTTCTTTCGAACCTGCCACAAAATCACTCACAAAAGAAAAAAGTCAATTCTAACGTTCAGGTGGGTGGCGTATACCTGCTGTGTGGTGGGTTGGAACAAGGTAGACCACTGGGCAATGTTGGTCGATAGCACTTCAGTGTTCTGGAACTGAGTGGTGAACTGGTCATCGAGGCGTGTTTGGCAGAAACCTCATAGTGCATCCATTAGGTGAGTGCAGGAATGTCGTACAAGAGAACAACAAGTGAAGGGTTGCGGTTTACCGGAGGAATGGATTCAGTTTCCACTAAACCAGGAGGGTTTGCCGTTCGTTCATGATCTGCTTATCAGGCTCGACATCAATAGACGAGTCTAATAGGTGGCGGCACACTGTTACTTCCCTTTATGTATCTGTCTCTGATTTTTCTTGTTTTTTTTTGAAATTCATCCGAAAACGGCGTATTTTTGATCGATTTACAATTCGTAGAAATACAATACTATTGTTTACCTCATATGTAGGTAGTTACCAGTCATGAAGGATCTTTTCAGGCAGTCACCGCTGTAGTCTGTGAACAGTCGTAGTTTAGTTCTTCTCAGTTGATTGTATTAGGTGGTCGATCGATATTGATTGCAGGCACCTTTAACAGCTTTTTATTCACGAGCTCATAAAACAACGCATTGAAGAATGCTCAGTTAATGGCCTATGAATTATGATGGGTCCTTCAATTGACTTTCGTATCGTTGCAAAAGTTTGGTCTCGTACGTTCAAAAAGGCCCATTTTGACTTCAAGGAACAACGGTAGCCGCAGAGAGCAGTTGCTGTGGATTTAGTAGCTCTTCTGGAGCTGGTTTTAGAGGATGGCTGGCGTAGTACCGTGAGTAGGAAGAGGAACTCGAGAACCATATACTCTCACAAACTGCCCGTCTCCGAGGCTTTAGAAAGACTAGGAAATAGGGCACATTGTTGCGCGTTGTGTGTGACTGCACAGCGCTCTATGGATTTCACGCGTACGGCGCCGTCCATACGGGTGGGATTGACATAAGAGAACCAAGAATCGTCTTCATAGTGGTCGGGATGGCTTTAGTTCAACCGTCACTCTGCTTTCATTGTCCAACTACAGATGGTGACGGGTGCATGCACGACTCTCTCAACTTTTCGAAGAAATTTTCATTCGCCCGGCAATTTGGTTAGTAGCGCCAAGGAGTGGGTACTATGCACGAATCACATGCCAAATCTTCCGTTACTCTCTTCCAGCAAACCAGAGAAAATTTCAAAATCCGCAACTCCACCCGAAATGGGACATGATCGGTGTGCAATTGAATCTTCCTACTCTCTTGCAGCGAGAAAATTTCAAAAAATGAGACATGCTTTCGCTTTCGCTAGAAGCTGCTACCTACAGATGCTACTGCCACCAACGATGTCTGACGTCGCCACTTCGATGACGACGGAGTAGCCATTCGTGGAAAACATGGGAAGAACTTCTTCAGCCACAATGATGCGTATTCACCTGTCGAGAAGGAAACTTGGAAAAAATTCCAAAATCTCCGATGGCCTATTCAGACCTATCCAATACATTCGTCGAACCGTGCCCCGACAAAATAACATTTGTTCCTTTCGTTCTCCATTCATTCAGTCACTAGAGAACCAACTCGACGAGTAAGAGCACCTCAAAACGTGGCTCGATGAATTCTTTTCATCAAAACTCTAGAAATTCTGTACGAGGAGAGTTCAAAATTTATCTATTAAATAACAAGATGTTGTTGATGGAAATCATGCATAAATATCTCGGATATTGAGTGGAATAAAGAAGAGAAACAAATTTGAAAAGAATGGCAAAAGTGGCGGGAACTTTTTCGACGACCTAATATTATCTATTTTATTGTTTGTATTCTGACCTGAAATGAGCTCGAAACGCTAGGTTTCCACCTGACAACCTCCTTAGTCAGAAGAGATAAAAACTGAAATAATTACCATCGATGTCGAGATTTAAAGTTGAGAGAACTTGGAAGATATAATTATTATATTCGCTCTCCTTTTTTGTGATTTTGTCATCAGTTCTTCTTCTACGGTGGTAAGTTCCCTTGAAATGCCTTTTTGGTCCGTTATTGTTGGGAACATCAAAAAATACGATAATATTCTCCGGGTGTGACTTTCGATGAAATGTAGCATAATAGAGTTGTCAGTTGTCGTTCTGTATGTAAAATTGAAACAGGTCTGTCGAAAACCTCTGATAAGATGACTTTTTGATCCGTTTTTTGCCTTCCTTAGAGCCTTGTGCACTCACGGTTTAATCCGAATGTCTGTCACCGTTTCTCTGTCGTGTATCCATAGATTTACCTGATAGCAACTTAGGATTTGCCTGCATGATTTACCTCACAGGCTAAAGGAGCACGGGTTGCAGCGTTAATAGATGATTCCCCCCCCCCCCCCCAGCGTAACTCGTCCATTCAGTATCAGACACGTGGGGCCAGACACGTTTGTACGAGTTATCATGGTGAACTCGTACAAACGTGTCTGGCCCCACGGTGTCTGATACTGAATGGACGAGTTACGCTGGGGGTGAGCGACACCCTCATGGTCGAGCGACGGATATTCGCCAGGTCTTACCATATCTTCCCGTTCGATTCTGAATGGAAGACGAATGCGTGGGGCGTCCCTAGACGAATCATCAACGCTGACCACTTTACCCTTGATTCGCATTACCAGTAGGCTTTTGACAGCTTATCAGTTCTGAGAAATAATGTCTGGCAATTGCTTCGGAAGGGTTACGTAGGAGTGATCATAGTTTATTTATTTTTTGCTAATTACAGTATTCTTTATTCTTCATTCAAAATATCGGTAACGTAGCTAGCACCAGTAGAACAAAAATGAAAAACACACTACCGATAAAAACCTGTAAAAAACCGGTAAAAACAGCACAGATAAAAGGAGATTAAGTACAATAGCAAAGGCTCTTAATGAAGACAAAAGTGGTCAGACTCCATCCGAGGTGCCTCAACAAAATACAGGGGAAGTTAAAAGAGGGCAGCCGCTAGGTACAAGAGAGCAACCGTCAAGACATGCGGAGGAGTAAAGCGCAAGGCTCATTTTGAGAAGCAAGGGATAAGCAAAATCGGTGTGTGGGATACTCTCTACAGGATGAAGCTGAATCGGCCGTCGAAATGAATACAGATGATTATTATGCATCTAAAGCGTCGGTGAAAACCCTACCCCTCAGAGTGACAAACATCTAACGTGGTGTTGGATGGTCGAGAATAGAATATCAATCAGCATTTGGGGATAGATGAGGGGTAGTACTGCTTTGTATTGTTCTCATCACGTCATTCTGTAGATTCTGTAGTGGTTATTTCTGGTTGCTAACATCTGGTAGTGTGCAGTTTGCAGAAATACGATGATGAAGATGGTGCCAGAGAACGCCGTTGGAGGTGGAGACATGCCCTGGAAAAAAACGCCACACCACATAACTGTGTGGCAGCTGCTACGACTTGTCGTCGGGTTTAAGCTATGCGAACCAATCATCCGAAGTTGACCAATCCAAAACCATCTCGACGACAATCTATTTTGGAATGGTGAGTCATTACCTAATCATTTTTTCTCTTTTTTCTCATTTTTGTACTCCGCACAATCTCAAAATCTAAGATTTTTCTTCCTCTTGTCTTCCTCATCCCTCGCATCTCTTTTATAGACTATATTCGAGTATCTTCTAAAATTATTGGTTACAATCAATTTGAAAAAAACTGGTCAACTATTCATAAGTCAGCAATTTGGATTCATCGTTCTAACCGATTTGGACCGCTAATTCTTAATATGAAAGAAATTTCTTCATTATATCAACCGAAATCAAACGATATTTTTACGCGGAACGAATCTCGAGGGTCTATGTACTGAGTCTCTTTTCCCTTTTTCTAATTTTTAGACTCCTCACAATCTCAGATAAGGGATTTCTGCTCCCCTTTTCTCTTCCATCTCGTTTATGGTCTTTCATTCAGGTGTATCCTAGAATGATTGGTTTCGATCTATTCAATTCAATTCAATTCATAGCTTTTCTTGAAGCGACTTAATAGGGTGTTTAAACTTTTAAAAAACTGTCGTACAGCTCAGCACCCAATTTATTCGCTTCAAGAAAAGCAATTCGTGTTTTTGAGAGGAAATGGCATTAATTCTGCAGTTGTAGGAAAGACCTTTAAAAGTTTAATCATAATTAACATTCCGTACGTTTCAATTTTTAAGTCATTTTTTTCTCACCACATTTTCATCTTCGGATCAAACACAAGAGGTTGATTTCGCTCAGCAGTTTGGATTTATCGTTTTAATCAACAATATCCGCCAATTTTTAGCAGAACGACAATTTTTAGCAGACTACCACAAACAATTTATTCTAGATGGGTCATTGTTTTAGGGTGTTGCCGTTTTCTAATTTTTATTTCATCACAGTCTCAGCGTTAAGATTGTTTCAAACTCTAATTTCCCTCAGTTGTCTTTTCTCGTTTAGAGTACTTATTTAAATATTTCCTAGACTCGTTGATCAGGGTTAAGAAGACCGACCCAAAGGCAATCGCTTTTGCAATGGTCTTTGTTACTATGTCGTCTTTCCATTGCTCCAATTTTTTGAACTCCTCGCGATCTTGGAGAAGGGAGTTTTGTTCAACTTTATTTCTCTCCCTCAACCTTCCTTTGTCGTCTGAAATTTTTGTAAAAATTCTACCAAAAATTCCCGGTTGTGATCAAAGGAAAACTCTGTTAGAACTCATAGTTATAGTTCAGTCGCCTCAACAAAGACAGTTCATTTTTTCGAGAGAAATAGCGTCAATTTCATGTTGTTGTGGAAACATGGCATCATCGGAAAAGAGAGAAGGGAAAAGGAAATGTGGCTTTTGAGGGGCTCAATTGAGTTAACATTGGAGGCATTTTAGCGAGGACATTTCCCTTTTCAGTATAGGAGAAAAATTATCGTTTTGCTGCTGAAGCTGCGTGCGTAATCAGGTTGTGGGAGAGACTTTATCATCGAGCTGAAATTTTGCGATAGTGGAAGGAAAGTTGAATGGTCGAAATGAAGTAAATAGGCGAAAGTTGAAATATGAGTGACAGCAATGCTTCTCCTTGATCGCGCTTGTTTATCTGCTTTTTTTTCGCTTGGAGTTATTTAGAATTTTGGTGAACTATGTCCAAGACAAGTGAACTATAAAACGTAGAAGAAGACTCTCCTTGTTTTTTTTTGCTTCTTAAAAAGTTCTTCGACTCAACTGAAATGCCTAGTTTCCTGCTCAATTTATCAAACTCTAATCCAGCGCGGTTTGTGAAAAAATGAAACCTATATCCTGTTCTAGCTAAGGGTAATCGAATTTTATTAACTTCTCCTCGAGAGAGCTCTTCACTACACTAAAATCATGGGAGAAGAGCTCGGATTTGTCATGAAGGATCTTATGGGACATCATCAAATCGAATTTCCTTTGAACTGACGTTGATCTTTCTGGGCTACGGCTTTCGTCATGATGTTGATCTTTTTCTAGCGTTTATGGCAAAAGAACGGATTGTAGGTGAACTTTCCTTTTCTCTAAATGTACATTTCGTAGAAAACCTTTGAATATGTAGGCTCACACTGTTTTTGCCTTAGACCACATTCTCGTGATTCCTGTGGAAATCATTCGCGAACGCACACATTCACAAGAAAAACGTGAGGAGATGCCAGTTTCTCCACACGTTTTTGCCGCAAAGAAATCCTTCGAGAGCCACTTTGATGTAATGTATTGAGGAGCCCGTTCGGTGGTCGGTGAGTGAGTGATGGATAGATAAAGGTAGCCATAGCCGACGGCAAAAGAGCGATCGCTTGTCATAAAAATGTGAACAATAACAATCGGCTTTCTCGGATCATGGGACTCAAACACGTTTTTCAACCCTGAGTGTACAAAGTAGCGCTTGAAATAAATCCTGCTATGTTCTTTTAGTACCATTTCTCGACACGAGAAATTTGCTCTTTGTATATTCTGATATCATGAGCAGCCCATGTCAAGGGGTTATGTCAATATAGTAACCTCAAAGTAAGCAGACTTCAGTGATAGCTGACTCCATCGATTTGATTATTAATGTAAACAGATCGATGAACATCACTTACAAAATATTGTGACGATAATCAATCATCAGATCGAGGGTTGCAGGAATTTTATAAGAATATTATTATTAGCAAGAAATTCGACTTCAATAGCAGTTATACCATGTGTCTCACAATCATACTCCACCGTTTGCTTTTACAGTTTCCAATCTGTTGAGGGATAGAGGCTTTATTTTTTGAACGCTTAAATCGCCGCAGTATTGGAGAGGTAGACGACCATCGAATCTCAAAACTTTGGAAGCCGTTCGGCTGGAGTTAGGGGCAAGAGAGAAATTTGTTCGATAGCCGAATTGATGGCAATTTAGTTATAACATTAATAAACACAAGCGACGAAAATCGCATGACGATCGACCACCCTTAGGGAAGCCGAAGAACATGCGCAAAAGTACCAATTTGTGGCCATCTTCTTGAAGTATGATTTCTCGTGATCATTTTCCATAATGGTCAAAACGGTATCCGAAAAAAAAATTCGGAAAAACCGAGACTCTTCAGCAACTAAGGCGAGGTTTCCATATAATTATTGAGATGCTTCGAATCTAAAGCTCTTCAAACATGCGGATATTTCGTGCAAAATGATCTGAGAATAACCAATCATTGGATGACTACAGTACCGGGCGTGCCGCAAAGATGGAACGGCGGCAGCGGCGCTATTTTCCGCCGCGCGCCGTTTTTGGGGTCCACGCGTGGTGACCTGGTCGGAGTCTGCCTCAATTCATTTACGCCGAATGCCCAACGACAGTCCCCTCGATAATCGAGGGGTCAAAAATCGCTTGTTAACAAGCCGCCCAAATATGGAAAATTGTATACGAAAATATATAGCTCGAGCTGCTCAGTTCAAATACATACTGACTTTTACGAATGAATCAATTTTAAACAAAGTGTTGAAAAACGGCGGTTTCTGCGCAAGAAAGCGCCGCTGGCGCCATTTCATCGTTGCGACACGTCCGGGACTGTAGTTACAGAAAATCGATAAGAGTAATAAGTAATATCCTTTAATAGGTTCCAGCTTCAGTATCTTTGATGCATTGCATTTAACAATTGAAAGCCTAAAGTTATACGTAACTGACGTTGTCGTGGTTTTCGTAATTAACAATGTCTACTCATTTATTGGTAAGCTTAGTAAACATGTCACTCTATGAAATTGGCTTCAATCATGTACATTCGAGTGAGTTTCACATGTCTGCGGTCCTGGTTTCAGTTTTAGTTTCGTTTCACCACAATTAAACATATTACACTTTTACGGTCGTTGCTCATATTTACTGGTGTTTTCTTTTTCTGCTATTAGGTCGTCGGAAAAGTTTCCCGCCACTTTTGCCAATGTTTTCAAAATTGTTCCTCTCCTTTATTCCACTCGACATCCGACACATTTATGCATGTT
This sequence comes from Nippostrongylus brasiliensis, assembly GCA_030553155.1. Taxonomy (NCBI): domain Eukaryota; kingdom Metazoa; phylum Nematoda; class Chromadorea; order Rhabditida; family Heligmosomidae; genus Nippostrongylus; species Nippostrongylus brasiliensis. The sequence goes on from CP130737.1 coordinate 17,315,362, forward strand.
TACCATCAACAACATCTTGTTATTTATCAGATAAAATTGGAACTCTCCTCCTCCAGAATTTCTAGAGTTTTGATGAAAAGAATTCGGCGAGCCTCGTCGAGCTGGTTCTCTAGTAATTGAATGGAAAGCGAATGGAACAAATATTATTTTGTTGGGGCAAGGTTCGACGAATGTCTTGGGTAGGTCATCGGAAATGTCGGATATTTCTGAAACTTTTAAAAGGTCTCCTTCTCAAGAGGTGAATGCGCGTCATGGTGACTGAAGAAGGTTTTCCCATGTTTTCCACTAACGGCTGCTCCGTCGCCATCGAAGTGGCAATGTTAGACATCGCTGGTGACAGTAGCATCTGCAGGTAGCAGCTCCTATCGAATGCCTCATTTGCAGTTCAGCTGCAGACCGATCATCTACCATTTCGGGTGGAGTTGCCGTTTTGAAATTTTCGCTGGTTTGCTGCAAGTGAACAGCAGATTTGGCGTGTGATTGGTGTACGTCACCCACTCCTTGATGTCACTAACCGAATTGCCGGGCGAATGAAAATTTCTTCGGAAAGTTGAGATGGTCGTGCATGCACCCGTCACCATCTGTAGATGGTGGCCGCTAAAGCATGCTCAACTATGCACCCTATTTCCTTGTCTTTTTAAAGCCTCGGAGACGGACAGCCTGTGAGGGTATATGGCTCTTGAGTTCCTCTATCAACTCACGGCTACTACGCCGGCTATCCTCTGAAGCCAGCTCCAGAAGATCCGCTTAAGCTACAGCAACTACCCTCCCCCACTACTGTTGTTCTTTGAAGCCAGAATGGGACTTTTTGAACACACGAAACCAAACTTTTGCTGCACTAAGAAAGATAATTGAAGGACCTACCATGATGCATAAGCCGTTAACTGAGCTTTCTTCAACGCGTTGTTTTATGAGCTCGTGAAGGAAAGGCAGCTTAAGGTACCTACAATCAATATCGACTTTCTCTGCAATACCTGTAGTGCTGAACCAGGACAACTGTGGTATATGTAGCTCGTAAATCATCCTACATAACGGTTATAAAGGTGAGATCCCGAAACCCGTTTTAAAATTTTGGTGAGCGGTCAAACTGAGTGGCGGGAAACTTTTCCGACGACCTAATATTTTGTCTCAATGAGCTTTATTTCGCCTCCAAAAATAGCAATTAAGTGTGGTCTAATAAGCTCCTCCTGTGATATTTTCCAACGGTCGTCATATGGATGAACTTTCCTGTGGTACAATAAAAGGGCACCTCAAAAATTTTGCACGAACGAAACCATTTCTGTCCGAGCACTGTTGACATGTTGCAAGCGACAAACGCGACGTCGCGTGTCTCATAGCTGGTCCGTCCATGGGGGATGATGATCCATGATTGGCCCATATGGCATCAGTTAATCACTTGCCAAAAACAGGCCTTCTATCCTGTCCACTTTTTTCGACTTTTCTGCTCTGCTTCTTCCGTTTTATTCTATAGCTTTATCAATATTCGCTTTATTTGTCACCATCGTTTGTTATACTAGTATAATAACTATCACAGCTGTATGAGGACGAACCGAGTAACTTCGATATGTTTGTTTTAGATCAATTCTCTACATGTGGCCTCCACATGTAATAAATGTTATGTTAAGTTGGTTAGCGGAATGAACAAGATGTCCGAGGTAAACTTTAATGATTGCCGTGCAGCAGCTGTTCTTTATGATTTCCGCGATCGTTTGAAGTTTTATCTAAATTGTAAATGGAACTTATAACAAGCTGGTTAGCAGTTTACGGCGCTTTTGATGGAATAGAATTTGAACCTTGGGCAAATCCTTCTACGTAATAACATGTTTTTACTAGGGATATGGTCAAATCCGAAAAAGTCATGCATGACACGGCAGCTTTTGTTTAGCCGGAGCACGCTGACAGCAACTTCACTGGTCTCAAACAATAGTTTGCGATGACAGGAATTATTAATATCGAGGTTCTGCCTTATTTTTCCCTACAAAGTCAATAATGTGGTTTCGTACTGTGTCACAACGTCCAGGTTGTGGTGCGTTTTGAGCAGCGACAAGCGCCGACGGCTCATCCTTTTAGCCTAGAGTTCTGATTTTTTTATTTGATTATTGAAAGAAGCTAAGGAATTCGATTAATTGATTCTCAAATTGATTAGAATATACCACACAACGTCTTCCGCGCATTTTCTCACTGCTTTTAGTGGTAATTCATTCAATTCTATTTCTCCTCGGTATGTGCAGATTACGATACGGTATGTATTAGTTGTAATAGTTGGCTGAAATCAACGCAATTTTTGAAACCCCCGCCTTTCTTCGCTTGAAAAATCTTATGAGCGAGTGCTAAAAGCAGAAAACGATCGAGTTTTGTTAAAGGGTTATCCATCAATCTTGACGAATACGTATCGTTTAAGTGTCAGTTATAAAGTTTGTTGATCGATGAGATCGATTTTGCTGCGGACCTTTTTAGTTATTGTGAAAATCCTGAAAAATATACCGACTCCCAATCATTTGTTCGAACGGCTCTCGGACCTGCCGCTATTGAGTTCATCAGGAAAAGTGGAATTCCTACATTTTCTACTCTTTTATGAGACAATTGTTTCACTTTTTTTCAGGACTCGTTCTGTCACTTTCGGATCGACTTGGAAGACCATGGCACACAGATCGGGCGATTCAGCGCAGCTGAAGGTGATTTCTCTTTCTTCGAAGTTTTTCTTCTTTCTTCTTTTTGTTAGTTTCTACTCAAAGGTTTTTCGACAAGAATTACGTAAACATGCCTTCGCGAACGGGATGACGAAGTGGGCACACTTTTCACAAATTCGAAAAAACGGAAGCTTCTTCATTCATAGCATATTTCTCGCATGCGTCATTAGCGTTTCTCAATCACATTGAAACTAGTCTCAAATTAGCAGGTGCAACTTATTAAGTGCAGCAACCTGAAAAATACAAACATCAATTATTCGGCATTATACCTGCAATGCGTACCTTCCATCAGAACTGTGAAGTTTCAACTTGGATTCGCTTGTTTAAACTATGTAAGAAAACAATTTTAGAAAAACAGGAAACACGAAGTTGTGCTAGCTACGTTTTCGTGAAATTTTCCTTTATCACAGGTCATATTTTTAGTCATCTATTGCGCGTTTAGTTTTTCCATTCAATTTCCAACTGTTCTGCTTTCACAGCTCTCAGCTGGTTTGATTGTGAGTGACATTTTTTTCCTTGGATTCAACTGTTGTTGCGACTTTTTTCATACAAAATTGTTTTCACATCGTCGAGGACTTGCAGACCAGTTGACTGGCTTTTCAGTGGGACACATTTCAAATGAATTTTAGGACAATCAATAGTAGTGCGGGTAAATAAGCGCAACTTGATATTACTCAAATATCGCTTAGTATGCTCTTTGCAAATGTTTGATGTAATTCAATCTTTCCGTACTTTTTTTATTTTTGGCGGAGTTTGCAAGGTCAGAGATATCTCTAGGCATCCTCTAATTTAGCTCGTCTATTATTTTATTTATTCTTCGTTTATTATTCACGATCTTCAATCAACAGACCTTAAACAGAATAGCAGATAGTCTTATGTGACTTATGTGGCATATGACGATTTGACATGAATAGCAATATAATTTTAATAGTAATAATTCGGTAATCATTGAAAATCAAGATCATATGAAAAAGGTGACTTTTAGTAGCTTGATGAGGTCATATTCAAAAAATCGTTGGTGTATGATGAGGGGCAGTCGGAGCAGTATGAATTTTGGAAGCAGACAGACTCAAGAGTATGATTGGAGGAAGTGGAGTTTTCCTCTTTCCAAGCACCTCACTCGAAAGGAGGAAAAATTCCACTTTGTCTAATCGAAGTGCGTCGTGTCCTTTCGACCATGCATGGCCGATAGCGTCATTTTCATGGAGTTGAATCCGTCTTAGCCTCTGATTCCTATTATTGCGAGCCTCTTAGCGTTTTTCTGGTCATTTGCTGAAGTCTTAAACCTGAAAGTACCGCGCCCAGCGGCCATATGTTGTTATCTGAGCCAGTCGAGACTTGGTACATTATGATTCCAATGGGGCTACCTGATCCCCTGGACGCCCCATTTGCGCTCCTCGAACCACATCGTTCAGCTTGAATTTCACCGCTCTTCCTCCACTAATTTTTGCTGTTACGCCGAAATTCCTATCAACTGATGGCTTTTCAAATGCCATTATGTTGTGTACAAATAAATTGTGTTTTTTCGCCTATCATTTAACTCAATATTATTCATTCATTTTTTATAATGTTGCACACCATTTTGAAGCATGCTCTTTCGTTATTGATTATCGTTTGTTTCAAGCCCAGAATTTGTAGTCGAAAGTCTAGGATCCCCTACGAGGAGAGAATTTGTAGCATTTCGCTTCACGAGTGCCAGCTGGGAAGGAAAACAGTGGTAGTTCATGAAGGCAAAAAGTAGCTCTGTATGGCACAGCAGCATACGAGAAGCATAACACCATGGCGAAGTTTCAGGATGAAGGAGCTTTGGAAGTGCTGATTCTTGTGTTCTTCTTTGATAATATTTTGATTTATTTGAGTTATGGACGTTTGAAGTTATGCGACGAAAAACGCAATTTTTTGTGCACAATCTTGTAGGTGACAAGGGATTGAACCGATTAACAGGCATCCAACGTCAAATATCTTTAATTTATCTGGAAGTTTTGTTATCGATCCATCAATACATACATACATATGTTGATATCTTTGTTGCGATTGTTAGCTATTGAACTCCATCAAATAAATCAAGGTTAAACAAGGTGTTTGGATTTTAATCCGAATTCTCAGACACATTCCCCCACTCTTGATATGTAGTGCTACAATTTATTTTTCTATCTTTTATGCAGTTTAAATTATCTTTTATATTCCTCACCTTAGGCTTGCGTGAATTTCGACCTGTTCGATTTTGAAATAAAAAGATGCCACTCTTCCTATTACATAGAATGGTACCTACTGCAAATGAAAGGTGTTTTATATTCTGTGAATTTCCGACGTTTAACTTAATGTAGCTGTTTTGTATCGAAAAAAAAGACCGTCGTCACAAAATATTTCGCGTGATTTCTTGTGTTGTCAATATCGAAATTGAAAATCAATGCAGTTCGTCTGAGAATTTCTTGAAAATTCGATATTGAATTTCAACACGTGTAAATCCTTTCTACTTCGTCATTGCGTAAATTTTTCTTTTGTTTTGCTTGACCGTAGCAAACGACATGGGCGGGTAACAATGCCACTTATGAAGGAGAAACAACAAATTTGCCACTCTAAAATTTGAGATCAAGATGAATTTGTTGGTCACAGATTATAATGTTGCGTAAACACGTAAAAGCTCACACAATTAGCTAACGACCGGACTCAGAAAAACTTTCATGTTTACGTCTTTCTTGTAAACTCAGTGTATTAACTGTGTAGGCCACTATTTGTAAAACATTCTGGGAAAAACCTGTCGAACAACAGCACCAAGAATGATTTGTCACGCACTTGTCCTAGAAGTACATAAATTTACAAACAATTTCAAATACTAGAAAAACCCTTGACATCTGGCTGGCGTTCGCATACAGCCCTCAATCGGGGAAAGGGTGGAGGGGGGGGGGGGTTAATGGCGTGGACATTTTTACTCAATCACAAGTGGAAATTGCTAACATTAAACTCCATAAAACACCCATAAATTCTTACTCTTTAAGTCTGCTTGATGGCTCCATTAAATAGGTCGTAAAATAGAGAAAGTACGCACTGAAAGTAAAATTAGGCCCATTGTGGCACTCTAAAATATACCACAGTTGCTTCGTTAGCCGCGCCTTGGGTGTTCAGGGGTCTCGATACCTCGCAATAGTAACCAACCACCATTGCTGATTTCTACTCGAGCCAGCGATCGAATCGTTACACCTCGGCCCGGATTCGTGAACGAGGTAAATGTCGAACATTCTCCAAATGGCGCGATTCATCAACGCAGGCTGCGTTGTTTTTCGATGTTCATTCGAGTTTAATCAAGGTATAACCCGCTTCGGTGAAGGAGTGAATGTTCCGAATAACCAGAGTGGCACGCAAACACGGATTCATCGAGTCGTTACGGGTATATTCGAGGTTTATTCGAGGTTCATACCCTATCGCTAGTTCCAGGTTTCGAAACACTAGTTACATCAGTGAGATCTGGTACACTCATCAATATCCTTGATAAATGCATTGATGAATCACAATTTGTGGAACATTGGGCGTATGGTTCGCAGTTTATTACTGGCACACCGTTGATGAATTCGGCCACAGTAGCCATTAGCCGGGATTATCGCATACTCCGATCCTCATGAATCAGAAATCATAACACCTCGACGGTAAAAAGCGTATTCGGTGGCCCAGGTGTATCAGAAACCGCCCTTTCTTCCGTAGTTTTGGACCATGGCGTTTACCTTTCAATTGTGTCACCTTTTTTGTTGAAGAGAATGCTGGCTTTATCCTGTGGAAGCTACCAATTGGTAGGGATTTGGGCAGAAATTGGGAACATGGAGTGATTCCGCCTATGTGGGTTTTTATATTTAATTTTCTTCTTTTCATATTATTAGATATCTCCGACTCATATGAGCCAGCCGATATGAGAGAAATGACCCTTTCGCTGTGTAGTCAATCGTTTTTTCTATTAATATAATTATATTCTGCAGGCTACCAATTGATGGAACATGAAGAAAGCAAGGAAAGGATCCAAACTGTTGACAGGGAATGACTAGTTTCTCGAACAGAAACCCGTCTATCTACGTGAACAGTTGGGAACTTAAAGGAAAACACGGCAACCTAGTGAGACAGGGTAAATATGTACACGAGAGAGTGGGAGATGGCGAATGAGCCGGGGCTTAGAGAACAACAAACGCAATAATTGAAAAATACTTAAAATTAGAATTGTAAGGATGGTGTTCAGCAACGATCATTTTCTTCAATTATTGAGAGCGTTGTGATCATTTTCGCTTTATACTTTATATATTTTCCTCAATGAGTTACTGGAGTATTCATAGAAAGAAGCGTAAAAAAGCGAATTGAGCGTTTTTTTTTAAATTGTGTCGTAATTCCAGAAATCAAAATTTTCTGAATTAGACACCACGCACGGTTTCTACTGTACCGAAACTGCCCTGAAAGAGACCTTCTGAAGGAGAGTGTCTTCTTCTCATGTCACCGAAGTAGAATCAGTTAGAGGAAAAACTTGTTCATTGTTAAAGTGGAGGAAAGATAGCTGTGATATTAGTAAATTTTCGAGAACCAGTAGCACGCTGGAGAAAACAACCTTCTAAGAATGCCATAACTGAACTAAAGTATACTAAATCAGTACATTAATTTGAAATATAAGCTATTTCGCGCTCAATTGCCGCACATTACGATTATATTGGAGAAGAAGAACTGACAAATCAGAAATTCACTCGACAGTGTTAGATCTATACAAGTTCAACTTCAAATTTAAATTTACCACCACATCATTTTTCAGGAAACTATAGACCCGTAAGTATTATCTCAATATTTTGTAGCTCGCCATCTAAAGGTCCTGTCTGTCACGATCCTGTCCTGTCACGATCCTGTCTCACTGCCAGTATGGATTTAGGAATGGTAAATCTACGTAACTCAGTTTTTGGAGTCTTTAGAAGACTGGTCATTACATGTTGATCAGAAACGTCGTGCAGACGCGGTATATTTTGAATTTGAGAAAGCATTTGATGAGGTCCCCCATAAATTTCTACTACATAAACTGCATCAGTCAGGAAATCATCGTAAATGATCTCATTTTGCCTCTCGGAGTTACATGTAAGATGTTCGCGGAAGACGTTTGACAACCGCGAATTTTTTTCAAGTGGAAGTGAATAGTAAATCTCGAAGACTACATATACAGTCTCAGTACAATATCGGGGATTGTGACTACTCCTTTTTTGCAATGAAAATAGGAAAATAACAGCTGGAAGCTCTTAGAATGTCCTTTTTCCCCATCCAGGTTAAAAGAAAACTGTTATTTGTTTATTCTATTAATCAATATTTGTTTGTATTTATTTGTTTCAGTAAGCAGTATTTGTTTGCATTTATTTGTTTCTTGCAATAACCATTATTTGTTTCTACTTGTAAGGAAAACTTGTGCACAATCAAAAATTCCAGTAAATCAGAAGCTAAGGATCATTTTCATGGACCACGCTTCCTATAACAATCTGCAAAGGTCTACTATTAAGTGGCACAAAAAACAGCCTTCGAAATTCCGAAATGTATCGAGAAAAATACAGTACAAGACTGCGACGTGGCATTGCGCCACACGGTCCCACGCGGCCACTTGAACGTGGCGCAGCAGAACGCCACACTGTCGTCAACGTGTTAAATGGTCTAAGCATTAGAGACTACCTTTGTCGGTAGAGAAAACTGATGTCTTACATCTGGGATTCTTCTAGTCCTAGGCGAATGTATGACATGGATCGAAATGTTCCGTAAGGAATCGATTGTATTGGGTACCTGGGCTTTCTTATAAACTCAAAACTTGATTTTGGGCAACACTGTGATAACATCGCTGGTAATGCATTAAATCGTCTTTTCATCTTTTGAGGTCGCTTAACACTAGAGATCCTTCGATTCTCATAAAGGCACATAAAATTAATGTTCGTCCAATGCACGAATATGGAACAGCTATTTTCTATCCGTCCAAAACAACGGTAATTGATAGGTTAGAAAAGGTGCACCGCAGTTTCACTGAGAAAGTTTTCAATCGGGCTCTAGGTTTCACTTATAGAAGCATTTCTCACATAGCTGTATTAGGAATAAATTTCGACAGTCTTCAACTCAGGAAGAGAAAGATAGATCTGATTACGGCGTATAAAATAATGGAAAGGACCAAATTCTCAAAAGTTCTTTTCCGTTGCATATTCACGAACCAGAGGTCCTGAGGAAAGCTGATTCTAATAAAGCCGCAAACCAGACTCAGACGAAACCTAACTTCTTCTCGGTCAGAGCGGGGATGGAGTATTCCAAGCTGAGCAAAAAAATACAAGGTCCTCATAATTCGAACACATTTTCAAATTTCATATCTGTTTAGTAAAAAAAGCGATACACAGGTTCCCATCTCTTTGATGTCCAATTCTGAGATAAGGGCTGTGTTAATCCTACGATTTGCTACTCTAGCGATCTCATGAACTTGGTCAATTTAGTTTGTCATAATGTTGGAGTTGTGTTGTTAGTTCTGTATTTTTCAACACAACGTATGGTATCACCGCATGAAATGAATTTGAATTTGAGATCCATATAAGGAAGTGATGATAATTGTAGAGCTCGCCACGTTTTTTTCTATAACTGACAGTACTTCACTTGTTAATTCGACAAATTGTTCACTTTAATTGCAGTTGGAACTGGTCTTTGTTTGTAAAAATTGTAAGGTCGGTTTCCAAATCCACTCGGGATTCCGAAATATTATGATTCTAAAACAATAAGGTTGTATTTCATGTAGAAACGATCTAATGTGAATTACTGGTCTTCCTTGTGTTTTTCCTTTCTTCTCCGTTGACTAGTACTCTTCTTATCTTCATTTGAGTTCTGGGTTTCCTAACTGGTGTAGTTTTTGATGTAGATTTTTTGTCTTGTTGTATATTCAATCCCGATGCCTTTATTTATACCAAGATTTCTTCTTGTTTTGTAGATTTTGCGCACTTCGGCACATTTTAAACAGACAAATAAGATGAGTAACTAATTGAATTTGTTAGGAAAGTAATGTCAGTGTGGCATTGTAACCAAAGTTTTCGAGGAGAGAGGTATGATAAGAAAGCATAAGTCGGTGAATATTGTTCGACAATCGGCGCAATAACAATTGTACCGTTTTGAAAGGTTGCTCTCGCTTTCTGTTTTTTATGTTAATGCTGAAATGCATGCAATGTTCTCGTAAGGTGCTTCTATCATTCTGGAGTCCACATTCTTTTATTCTGCAGAAAGTGCTAATTATTCCGGCGCAAATACCCTCCATCCATCATATGAACAGACTTTGAGCAGCCTTGTTACACAAGAACAATTTCTCAGCTACCCCCTTTGGAACGTTATGTTATCACGTCATTTCAAACTCCCTTCGAGCCCGCCTGGCCTCGAATTCCTCTTGCTCTCAGTACGCTTTTCTTACATCTTGTGTAATTACTTTTTGCAGATTCTTTTCCATTTTTGCCTTCAAGCTTATCATTGTTCTGTTTGCTTACTAATCTGCTTGGTTGCTTAAGTGTCCTTATAGTCGCAGAACACAAATAAATAATTTTAATAAATAAAATAAAGCACTCTCTTCTTGAAACCTCTTATATTTCGTCTATGCCGAAACTTTAGGCCATAATAATAAATATTGATCCATCTCGTAACCTCTTTCGGCAGAGCGGCATACAAGAACTGTAAATAAACAATATTTCATATCTCCATGTCCTCTCGTTTTTTGTCGATGATTTCTCAATATGTTTTACTTCTGTTGTTAGGTGGCAATTTTTTCTTGCTGTTTCTTTTCGTCTTAGTGAACAACAAAGTGTGAAAGCCGTTCCATCCTGGCATGTTTCAAAATGTCTATAAACAATTCAAAAACCCGCCGCAGGAAATGATATTATATTTTAAATTATCACATCACCCTCCATATTACCATACCCTTAGAGTATATTTTTTTCTTAAGATACGTTATTTCTACTACACATGTGTGCTATGGGCACAAACGTGGTAACAAAAGGATATCTGTTTATTGCACTTTTTTTGCAACTTACAGTCTTGGACAACTTTTGCTTTAATATCCTTTCCCATTCCTTTTGTTTTTCTCTCGAAAACCTACCCTGCTCTTGTCTGCTTATTAGATTCTTTTTGATTGTTGAAGCCCTTTTATACGTCGCAGAAATCAAGGAGAAAAATACAAATGCTGGTCACGTTTAAGAATAGATTATAAAAAAAACTGATTGACCTGTTAGAGTAATCCTCGTGCTCATTCTTCCAAATTTCACAAATCAAAGCAGAACATTGATCATTTGGGTAACACTGAACAGATGTATGAGATTTGTTGGCCAGCACCTACCTGCAGAAGTCCGCCTTACCTTAGTCCGCCCTTTCACTTTTTCTCAACATTGTCGCGTGTTTAGAACTGCTTCTCACCACCGATATTCTGGAGGAAGCTGTGAAATTCTTATTAGGAAAATCTGGGGCTATCTGGATGAGTGGCGAATCCATGAACTCTAGGGGGTTTCATCGCCTGATGATAGGAAGAGAATCAGGATGAAATGACCTCTTTCTCTGCCTCTCTATAAGGTTGGCAAGGGGCAAGAGATGCGGTGGTTGTTTTGCGCTCACTGGAGGGCTCAAGAGCTTGACAAGTACGTAGCTTATGTGGATTCGACCAAAGAACTTTAGCGACGTTTTCCGGCAAATAGTGCAATGGCAAATTCAATGTAATTTAGATCTATATTTCTATTATTTATGTACCTTTCACCAGGAAGGAGCGCGCGTGGCACAGTGGTAAAAGGCGCTACTGACACACGCACGGTCGAGCGATCGATCCCGCTCACGCTAACCAACCCTTTCATCCCTCCTTTTGCGTCATCTTTATTAAATGCTATTAAAAATTTAGGATTACTGTAGTCTGCAAGTAGGTGTACGGTCGTGATTTTGTTGCTACTAAGCGCTGAAAGTTCTGAGGCTCTTCATCAACGATCTCGTAGGGTGTCTTTTAGTTTTTAGACCTCAGTGCTACTGGTTCTCTTGGATTTTCGATGTTTTAGTCGATTCGATTGGGTAGCTAAGATTTATGGTGAGCTTTTCGCCAGTGGTATTTACAAGTCGTTGATTTTTTTTGTTGTTCCTGCTTTACCCAATTATGTGCTATGCCATCGTTACATATTGTAGTTCTTTCGCGTTGCAGTTTTTGTAGAAATCGATTCGATCGCTCAAAAATTCTCAGGGACAGGAGGATTTTTTGCTTTCTGACGTGTTGCCGTCTTGAATTCGCCCTTGCAAAATCTGGTAGACCTCACAAGAGAATAAGAAACCAAAACTCAGGCAGGAATTTCTCCCATTAACGGTTGAGGTATTACGTTCCATGTAAGTGGCGCTGGTTTCTAATGTATGTATCGTTCCTCAATTTAGTATTACAGATACAAAGCCTAAAATCTTTTCTCACCTCAGAAGGTGGACTTTTAATGCTCAATTTGATCAAATAAATGAGAGAGCGGTCGTTACTAGTGTGGGAATGTGTGGTGCTTTGGTGGAAATTGCTAGAAAAACTACGAGCTTGTGTCCTTTGATGGGTGTGTGTACTTTGAGCGCCTACTTGGCATATCTAGAAAATGCTATGAAGATAGATTACCTAATGAGCAAACGAATCGTTTAAGGAAAAAAAACGAACGAGTTTCGCGCGATGGAATCTTCCTCCTCATATTAGTTTTAAGCGTAGAGGGGATGAATGCTGAAGCAGTGCTGACGAAGCCGACATCGAAGGACGACGACATGATCGAGTACGCCCGTGGGATAGACAGACCGAAAGAAGGCAGATAATGAGAGAGTCGAGTAGAGATGAAAAATTGTCGACAAGTGTAGTTGCGAGAGGGAGATGAACGTTTGCATCGTGTTTTTTTTCACTGGTACCAACGTGGAGAGAACTCAGAACGCTTAAGCATTCTCGAACCTTCGATAGTTGCGTAGTGTACACTTCTGAGTGCAAGCGGTTGTGATAGCTTGGAATTTCTGTCCACTTTTCCCTCGTTTTCTCAATTTTCAGAAATCTTCCGGTCATTTTCTGTAGTTTATATTGCCACAGTCATTCAATCGCTTTGTGTTTAGCCCCAGGAACCTTTGGCGACGAAATTACAGCGTATACAGCGCAGCAATCTATGGAAAGTCGCCCATCGCTCAAATTTTCCTCACGTTCATTGGTTAATTTTTTTCTTCAAGTTTGATTCTCAAATGACCTCCCGGCTTTTATTCTCCGGATATAATGTCCAACGACTATTCAACGCAGTGATATTAAATCTTATCTGCAATTTTTGATATGTATCCACAGGCTAAAATCGACCAGGACAGCGTAATGAGGTTGACCTTGTGTGCTCGTCATCCCGGTAAAGTCGAAGGACGCATCCACGAAAACCGTAAATTTCGAATTTCTCCTACACTTCACCTGCCATTTGATAGATCACGCTCTTCTATATTTGGTCATGTTTTCCTTATCTAGTAGAAAGCACGTTGAAAAGAGTTATGGCGAAGCGGCGAAAAAAACGGCTTTTTCTGTTTAACGCGTTTCATGCAAATGTTGACGGCACAGAGTTTTTTCCTAACTCTGATTGCTTCACTCTTCTGCATCCATTAGAGGCGGTGATAAGGCAAATCTCACCTATTTCTAACAGGCGAGTTAAAGGGGTAGATCTTGCTGGCCTACCGAGCATCAGCATCTGGACCAAAGAATGACTGTCGCTTAGTTATTCGTTTATTATATATTTATTCACTGAGTTATTGAGGTGAATTTGAGACTGTTAGTGGAGTGCGCAGACCACGTAATGAATATAAATAACAATGACCAACAACAGAACGTAGACAATTAATAAGTAAATACCGTTATCAAATCTTCAACAATTTCAAACTCGAACCTTTCCGCGTTGTCTCTCAACCTTATCCTATGTTTCGTAGCTGCTGAGTATGAAAGGGCATTTGAGGTTTTGTTCTGTACTATTAGGTTGAGCCATAAGTAATCGGACATTTCCGCATGTGCCCGAATTCAAGATCAAATTTTACGGCAATGAATGCACCTTTCCGAACGAATGAGGTACCATTCGATAGAGGGAAAAAAGCGCTATACAACGATCCAACACAATCTCTTTGGTAACGTTGCTCTTTGTCACAAATGCCCCAGAATCGCACATCACCACCAAATTGGGTGCTTGTCAGGTTTTAGAACGTCTTCTGCCTTTCTACCTTTGTCGACCAACTGGACACGGCTGGGATGCCTAGAGTAGAGCCCTCGTTTCTCATCGCTAATGATTAGATTGTTCAGTCAGTACTATCTGTACTTGAGAATGAGACGAGAAACTGCCGTGTCTACTCTGCGACCGGCGCCCTCTGTGTCAAAGCTTGAGATATCCGTCGACCCAGTTACCTAACCTTACCGAGCGACTTTAGTCCTCGATCATCAGTTGATTGAAGAACACTAAAGGTGTCTGATAATTCACGAGAGATTTGGCATGGATCAGCCTAAAACTCGTTCCTCAATAGGTCCAGATCCAATCCCGTCGGACGTCCTGACTTCTCCTTGTTCTCGATGACGTAGTAGCCAATGCAGAAGTTCAAGAACAATGGTAGATGGCGCCTTGAAGAGGAACACCTTCTTCATAAATCTGGTTGAAGCGTTCAAAAGACTGGTTCAAATAGTGGCCAGACCCAGCCAGAAAAAGCATGACGTTGCAAATACGTTATTTGAATGGAATGATCTCCGAAGCCATTAGGCTCTTTCAAGGCAGACGTCATCCGAATGGAATCGTAATGTCCGACGCCAACGCGACGTCGATCGGACGAGTTACTCGTAATGACGCGTGATAACCCGATCAACCGATGACGCTGACCTACCTATCCTTCATCACACACGCGTCGCGCGTCACTTTATCGACGCGTCGTCTGAAAGAGGCCATTGTAACAGTGGTCAACGTTACTAAAGCGAATGTGACACAACGTTTTGTAGTGTTTTTCCCACTATCGAGTGACGCCTTACTCGTTTTGATAGGTGCCCTAATTGATGAGAAATTTCATCTTGAATCCGAGCGCGCGCAAATGTCCGACTACTTATGACTCAACCTAATAAAATGATGTGGGAAGAAATGAGTATAACTTTGTTATACTTGGCTATGAACTACTGGAAGAGAGTCTATAGACGTCATTCGTGACGTGATTAATCACCGAAACATGTCAAATAGTAGTGCGAAGCATGAAATTTTACGCCGTCCTCTAATGATTTTATGTCAGAGCGTTGTGTGGTGTAGTTGTTACTTCGTGTATCTTCATCCATAGAGACCACCCCCTGAGGGTATTCAAGTAATGGCGTCCTCTGTGCGCACATACACACACACATCTCATCCAATCCGATTGTTCGGTTCATTCATTGTGCTTGAAAGCCAAACTTCCTGTTTACTTGATTTATGCTAATGCATCAACCGGTGTGCTATAAACAGCTAGCTGCTTATGTGAAAACCTCAAATTAGTACTGATCCATTGGCATAGGGAACCATCTGAAAAAAATGAAAAAAATCTTTTCACAATTTTTGTGAATAGCAAAACTCAATTTTTTCTAGAGAATGCTATCTCATGGCTAATATCTTACAAATGTCCTAAGTGTTCTGTGTATTTTCCCGATTACAAAAAACATCAGCGACAAGGCCTGTCTTTAGGGTGTTGTTTTGGAAGAATTTTTGTATTTTTAGCATTAACAGTGTAAACAATTCTAGTTTTATTACCCCGTCTTTGCGGGTTACTTCTAAATATACTAGAACTAAATGCTGTAGTGGCGATGCTAGGGTTATCGCAAAGATCGCGGCTCAGGCGGGATTCGAACCAGTTTCGATTGTTGTACTTTCCTTAGTTCTTTTCATTCTAGTTGATTTCTTTTGATTTCTGCTTCGTAGGTACCAGCGTATATTTCTACCAGCTTTCCATCGGCCTATCGGTCGCCAAACGTCTGTTCGCCAACTTCGCTAGGCGAACAACTGTACTAACCTTGGTGGAAGTTGGGAACAGCCAAAAAGCACAAATACCGACAGAAAATTTGACCTTAGCGATAGCTCAAAACCACTGAAAAATAAAAACTGAATTTCATCAGCTCCCTTGTCGCTGTGGATGCATTTGGTGTACGGTAACGGACTATCGCCGATGGACCCATATGAGCCACCCATGACAAACATCGCTTGGGTTTTACTTATTATATAGTAGGGCCCGCGTGGTACAGTGGTAAGAGGCGCTGCTGACACCCGCACGGTCGAGCGACCGATTTCGCTTCCATCCCTATATTGGTACCAGACTTGTCTGGGAAGGTGAAGACACAGATCTGGTATGTGGCCCCCGCAGGTTAAATACGCATTCATTATGCCTCTACGACTTGAATGGAACACGAATGCGGCGGCGCGTCCTCAGGGGACTGATCAACGCCGGCACCTTTACCTTTTACCTTTATAGTAGGACTTATTATATAGTGGTATAGGATTGTGCTTTCCTATACCGACGTTTTGAGCGCTTGCGGAATACTAAAAAACTAAAACTGTGCACACTGAAAAAGATGTAAATAAAGGCTCAAACATTTCCCTAACACGCCTAGCCTTGCAGATTTTCCACTCTATGCTTGAGGCAGAAAAAAGGTCAATTGAGCGCATACTTCGCAGCATTGGATATGACGCCTTGTGGCGTTTCCCTTCCAATATCTTTCAAGAATAGTTTTCAAGATTTGTTCGGCCGCCTTGACGTCTCTCACTATGTAGGATGTCCTTATTATCCCAATTCCTAATATTTGAGTATATTGTCAGATATTTATCTATCCACAAAGCGTCTTTTCCTCCGAAGTGAATTGCTTGAACGATTCCATATTCCCTCGAGGCCTATGAGTTCAGACGCAACCAACGCAATCCATTTAGTCAATCCAGATGTGCTAAGTCTATGGTAACCATTGAAGCGACTTAAGCGTGAGATCTTTCCGATAAAATCTTTAAATCCCTCTGGATTTGTGTATGCAAAGTAAGCATTATAGTATAGTGCATACAATTTGAATACTAGTGTGCCCCTTTCCATAGCGTTATGACGGCACTAAATAGCTCGTGTGTATTTTATGACGGCTTTGCTCTTGTTGAGGAGATTTTTCGTCTTTGAATGGCTCTATTTTGTTCGCGTTTATTTCCGTTTAGTTGCCTAGCCGCCGCCTCCATTGCAACAATTCTATTCGAGTTAGGACAGATTTATTGTGTCGTTATTGCGCAGAGTTGGTTTTATCACTAACTGACATCACTGAAAGAAGCAAACATCGATCAACAAAATGTGGCCGGATGTGACGGCTAGCAGACAAAAACTGTTGGGAACTTTGTTTCTCTCATTTTGGTGAGGGCCGTCTGAACTTTCCAACCTAATATTTTGCGAAGTAGACTTGGATTTTCATGTTCCCTGTTCCTTGAACCTCGGCTGTGATGTGTGAATATCCTATGTCCTCTCTTTTCTCCTTGATTTTCTTTTTATATTTTTATACCTTGTGAGGTAGTTAGGCGAGAATGTTCTTTGGCAGCCTGACTTCTCGACTTCATCGTCGTTTTCAGAGGCTTGAACATAGTTTACTGTTACTAATCCGACGCGTTGGCGGTACAGTGGTAATAGGCGCTACTGACAACCGCACGGTCAAGCGATCGGTTCCTGCCAGGCTAACCCAGTCCTCCATCCTCCGCAGTCGGTAGGGTAAATTGGTACCAAACATGTCTGGGAGGTAAAAACTTTGACTTGGTGTAACGGATGGTCTCTCAAGCATTCACTGTACCTCTACGAATCTGAATGGAACACAACATCCTTAGGGGACTGATCAACGTCGGCAAAAGCCGCTTTCATTCTACCATTTTTGACAAATTGTTAGGAACACTAAGTAAAAATTCTTTTCAAAGAAGATAACCATACCATTTGCACCGCTAACGGCTCTTGGCTCATTATTAGTGTTGCTTTTAAGTAAGTAATGAATGGTCAGATACCCCGGCACTCTATTTATACGGCTTCAAGGCGTCCAAAAATGACAAGCACATCGGGACGAAAAGCATAGGAATATCAGAATATTTACACAGACTTGAATTCGTTGGCGAAAGTTTATCGAAGAACCCTTATACGAGTTGTGAGGGTCATTATCGACCTGGTTTCGTTTTTTCGATGTCATGGAAGCTGGATAGGGGAAGCAAATTACGCATTCGTGCAATTTGCTGCTGTTCGGTGCTTAAGCAGGGCGAGTTTTTCGGAACTTTACTGGCACGTATATGAGAAAATGCCATTAATGATGCATTTTTTCAAGGCGTAGCCACCAAGCAATCCCACTGCTGCCTCTCAATTGTTAAGTGGACGTCATATTTAACGGCCTTTCCCTCGTCCTTCCTAACTTCTCAAGCAAAAGTATCGAAAGATATTCTCGACCGTCGAATGGTATCATAAGGAAAGCTGCGAGCCTATGTCGATATTCACATCCAGTGACCACAAGATAGGCTATCGCTAGTAGTGTGTTCCGAAGAGCAGTCAACATGTGCACCTTACATAGACTGTTAGACGAAATTCCCACCTTGCAACCTCGTGAAGAAGATAAAAAGAATATGTATTGATTTATCTATTTATCCGAGACGTGGACCAGAGTCGTATCGTACATGAGAAAATTCGAAAGTACAAAAGCACTTCACATTACTAACAACCTCAAAAATGGTGACTAATAGTCAAAAAATGCCAGGCGACACTTATCGAAAACAGGCCGGTAAGTATCAAGAACAATATTGCCGATGCGGAGGTTTGAAGACGAGAGAACTTTTTGGTTGCATTCGGTTACTTTTGCAGATGGCACCGTAGTTATGTATTGGAGCTACAAATTAGATTCTTAAGTACTTACTCTTGTGCCGCCTGTGTATCTTGCATTTTGTCTGAAGGCCATTTCTTTGGTCTTCCTCAATAGTGAAGACGGTGTCTAGCGGTACTTTCGATGTTAAACGCTATCGCAGGGAATGCTGCAAGATTGGATTCGTAAGCGCCCCTTCAGACTCAACCGTAGCAGTAAGCCAAAGCAGAGCAGCGAAAATGGGGTGGGCGTATCTCCGCAATAGCTGCGCCCCTTCACGGTCGTCCACTGAACTTCACAGTCGTTGTTCAGAAAACTTAAGTACTCAGTTGACGATGGGGGTGATTATCGCCCACAAATTTGAAAATGAATGTCAGATTTGTAATCAGCGCCACTGATAACCATACTGACCGTAATTGCAACGAAAAATGTTGTCCTGGTGCCTGGCGTGCCGCAGGTCCTTATCTTTCATCATTACTGCGTCGCTGCCGCAGTAAAGTGTGAAAGGGCCTCAGGTGGTCACTCGCGATGTCCCGCCACATCATGCATATTATTTGGCGACCATTCCTTTACTCTTCCTCAGTACTCAAGTGGAGGTGTCTAACGGTACCACCTGTATCACCTGTCGTACAATTGGTTATCGATTTGCTCGAACGAGCGCCAGTAACGTCTCCATTCGTCCCTGTCGCGTTCCAAAATAGACGAGTAGTAGGTCCTGCTCTCTCACAAAACAAGAAACGCATCGAATCTTCTGTTATTCTAACGGTATTTTTTTCAACATTAAGTAGCATTTTGCTCATGAAGCCGTCTCAAGAGAGACTGAGCTTATATTGCGCTCCCATTATACTATAGCCACCGATTGGGTAAGGGCCCTTACACACCTGACGACACGACGACGAGCATTCTCGTCCAACGCGGCCGATCACGCGCTGCAACGCGGTATCGATTAGAGCAATGCGGCCGCCGCAAACGTCGCGTTGGACGAGAATGCTCGTCGTCGTGTGCTTCGCTCAATTTCATACTCAACGACTAATTCGTCGCTCAAATTGCACGTCGTCGGGTCTGTAAGGGCCCTAAATCCTTTATTACCACACAGCAGCTGTTGGAGTTCTTTGTTGTGTGATGATGTTAAGAATGAAAAAGAAGGCGACAACGACATGGCCGTTGCTGCCTGTTAGGTGTCTTTGTTGGAGAAATGCAGCTCGTCAGCACAGCTGAGTGTTGCTGTCCGACGTCCATCCATCTGTGCCACCACCACCATCACCGATGTAAGCAGCCGGCAACAAAGGGGAATCGAAGGAAGGAGGGTCTTGGCGATGGTTGCGAATGTGTGTGTGTGTGTGTGCGTGAGTGTGATGTATCAGCGAGAAGCAGAGCTGAGGACAAGTGTACACAATGAGTGGTAGTACACACTTCATCTTGCATCCACCACAAAACCCCTGAGGGTAGGCACGCGATTAGAAGTCAGGGATCACACTGTGTGTGTCCATTCAGTCGGTCAGCCAGCTGAGTGCCAGTGCGTGTGTGTGTGGGCCTGTCAAACGCCAACACTGCTGCTGCTGTTGTTGCTGCTGTTGCTGCTGCTGTCCATCTGCTCTTCCGTATGAACTCATCACTCCAACTGTCCACCGATCGACCTACACTCGATCGGTCATCTCACTAATCGCCAATTTCACACATATTCCACATCGACTCGTTCCGAATTCCGCATCTGTTTCACTTCGACACTTCTAAATCGAGTCAGCTGTTCAATATACACATATAACACTGCTCTGATTATGCATCAACTTTCGGCTGCTGATCGAAGGCAGCGATTGATGAGACGAATCCATACGCTACAATCTGAGGATCAAAGTACACATGGAAGTTCACTTGACCTAGACTTCTCATTACCTCTCGACGACGATGAACCATCAATCGATACGACACCGAGAATTAATCGGAATCTACTATTTGTGCCTGATATTCATGCACTTGAATTGGACCGAGGAGAAAGGCCTCCTCATAAACGGGTTTGGACATTACATTCATTTTCAACGAACTATTTCAAAACGTTTTAGAGAATTCGCTCATGGGGTTGAGTAAACTTGAAGACAAAATTGTTCTCATTTCAGGATGTCATCGAAAAGATTCCGATGCGTGCTCGCTCTCAAAGTTGGCTGATCCGCACTCGACATCTTCTACATGAAGAAAGGGTACTCTTTTTCACATACTGAGCATGACAAATTGCTGGATTTTCCGAAAATAAATCCACTTCTCGCATGAAATGGAGGCCATCACTCTTGACGCTAAGAAAAAACCGAACGAAAGTGTATCATGTAGCAGAAGGAGTTCCTTTATCCTTAGCATTTCGGTCAAAACACGGAGCTCTTAATATGGGATTTTAGCCTTATTTCAACATTTTTCTCGTGGAATGCTATTCGTTTGTTTATTGCTGACAAGTGTTTTTTTTGCGTATAATTTGGTGCCTAAATGAAAAATGACTTCTCTTTTATTCTTCTTATAATCCTATGTCTTATAATCTCGTTCTCTTTCCTGATTTAGGCTTTTGTTTCTACAACATTCACAGAAACCGCTTTCTATAGCTTTCTAAGTAACGATGTCGTGGATTCGCATGAGGGCATTACAAGTGTATAATTTCCTGTTTACTGTAGTCTGGCTCTTATTCCATGGGAGTTCTTAGTGCAAAAATAATGTTACCTAAAGAATTCTTCAAGTTTTCTCTTCTAGAAACCTTGGCATGGTGTTATAACTGTTGTAACGAGGACCGAACGAGGTTAGTAGGGTGAATAAGATTTATTGGCCTAACGTTTCGACTTGAACTTCGTCTTCAGAGGCCTAAGAAATGGTCCGGAACTCGTTGGCCCTTGATCTACCCGGCCAGAACGGTGCGATGCTTGGCCGTGCAGCTCAAGAGTGCAGGGCCCAAATTCATCATTGGTAAACCCCGATAAACCCCGAGATATACCCCGAACGTCGCGCAACCGAGATTCGTGAACGCACGTCGGGGTTTAATCGGGGTTTATCGCGAGTCTGTCACACCTCGCGATGAGGCAGGGCTTGAGAGACCTCGACGGTAACGAGCGGGGTTATCGCCCACGGTGTCCGTTCATGAATCTGGGCACAGCAGTTGTGAACCGCTTTTTAGTACTTGAAGACGGCGTTCGCGACGAAACATATTAGGCCAATAAGTCTGATTCACCATACTAACCGGCACAGCAGCATACTACAATTCTACCTGTATTTTTTTATTCGTGTCGCTCATACAAGTTCATATGTTTGGCTTGTTAACGCCGTTCAAAAGCGGCTTCATCCAAGGTTCCTGAGTACGTTTCCATCTACTACTGATCAGCTTTTCCTCGAGGCTTTATTTTAGGGAATGTAATTAAGAAATTAGATTACTTTGCGTCAAGGCAGACTCGATGTAATCGTTTAATTTTTTGGGCTAATTGTTCTATACTTCTTTTTTCTTATGGAGGTTGGAGACTACATATGGAGAACTTTGTTAGGACGTCAAAGCATAGCATTTAGCTCGTGTACGTACATGTGTAAAGTTTGTGTCAATGACTTCTTCCGTACGGGCTTGTGTTTTGGTGAAATGTTTCACTTTATTTCACACACTCTGAGATTGTTAATTTTGATGACCAGCTGCTCGGCCATTTCATTCGACTCTCCCAACAAACATTCGCGGTCGACATGAGGGGGCTGGGTTATAGGGTTTACATTTTACCACAAACTGAGGATTGTGGAAAACTGTTGTCACGTTTATCCGTAGACCTTGTAGTTAGTGGGAAAATAGCCTGATATTTTGTCACCATCGGGCAGGTCTTGAGAACAATTCATACTCGGAAGCAAGGCAGTGCCCCAATAACCCGGAGTAGGGCAGAGACGCTGAGAACGTCGTATGGCAGTGGTCACAAAAGTTGAGATCTTTGGGTATGGCAAGGTCGCGCACAATTGCGATTGCAAATGGTTCTGTAAACAAATAATGCCGGACAGCCTATTGAAAACTGCTGTTAAAACTCACCTGCAGCATCGCTCTGCCGCCAAGTATAAACGGACGTTGATGCAATATTCTCGAAATGAGATGGGTTCGTTTCCCCTCCCGTCAACTAGAACTTCCTTCATATACATGTACTCGACTTTTACGTCTCCAAATGTGAGAAGAACTGATTTTCTCCCCCCAGAGTTTTACCGATAGTCAAAGTTCAAAATAAAACTGAGTCGAACATCACTTAAGGCGTGAGCTCTTCTGTTCTCTTCCCATATCAAAGAAATGCTGAAGACATGAGCAGTTATCTAGATTTTTTCATCCACCTATGCTGCTTTTCAGAGTCGTTTTTAAGGTTTGACAGCAATTTTATGGAGTAGTTCAAAGCCGAGACATTCCACATTCAACCTATGAGTTGCCAAATATAAGCGAGCCGATCGATAGTGAACGAGTGCATTATTTAAAGTATGATGCCATGTGGCTTCCTTTATCGTCTCACCATCTCCTTTGAATGGCAGCCCTGAGATTTGAGCATAAGGCTTGCAGCGGTTAAAAATTGATTGAGCGTTTTTTTCAGCTTGGACTTGTTTCGGGGGGCCTTTTGCAACTTCCTTCTGCAACTCAGGCGAAGGACCTTCTGCATGGTTGCTGTGTCGAACATTTTTTTTAAATTTTGGTGTTTAAATTTTGATGGTCGACTGGTGTACGCAGTGTCCGAATTCAATTGGACTCGAAGTTGTTGTCCTTGATAATTTAGATAGGATACATTTTACAAGCACACAGAAATGGAGAACAATATTTCTGGAAATTTCTTATTTGGTGGTCTTTTTCAAATTTATGTGGTTCTCTGACTGCCTAACTGCCGTCAAAAGTCAAGCATCGTACTTGTCCCGTGGGATATGGCCCCTTTGACGAAGAATTTTTGAATATCTTTGATAGTTAGTTAGAATGCAATTTGCGAGTACACATGATGCTATGATGAGACCGTAGCTCAACTTTTCCGATCCCGAAATTTTTGGGGTATCGGATCGCTTCCCTTAACGTTTGATAGAAAAAGTCTCTTTAGGTACAAAAATGTATTTTCTCTCCGACACTTGCCGATTTAAAATAAAAAATGTCTAAAAGAGCGACTTTTTTCTTGACATTTTGGTACAAAATCTGAAGAAAATTCAATTTGATTCAAAATCCCATTAACAATTAACCTTCTTTTCATTAGTTGGAGAGGTCTTAACTCAATCGATTCGCTTTCGAGACCCAACATTTGATTATTACAGATCATAATGTACGTTTTTGTAAGCGTGCGCCCTATGTGATTTTCAGGTAAATCGCTTCTTGCAGCTTTCACTCTGCATGGAGCATAATATCCTAAAAATATCCAATGAATCAATTAAATAGAACGAGCAAGGGTTAGTGAAACTGCATCACTCTCTGTAACCAAAAAATGCTAGATCGACAGGATACAAATGTATGCAGATTAGTGAGCATTCCATTTGAGTTACCACCTCTGTAATGAAATGCTTGATGAAGCTTCCTTTCCTGCTTCAATGTTGATGTATCCTATTTTAGCGTGATATATGAGGCTTTTTTGATCAATGTCTAACGATTTATAGCATCATTTATATCAAATATGTGGGAATAATGAATAGCTCTTTTCAGCAAACCTCGCCGCTTATCTCACATATGATGCTGATATTCTCTATACTTTTATTTCTCATGTCCCTACCGTGGAGTTTGTTTTTCTGCTTTAAGGTGATAAAGTGCGTGATCATTTTTTTATTTTGTTTTATTCATTTGTTTATTTGAATGTCGATTATTTCGGCCGTGATGGGCAAACCACACGAGAGATTTGGCTCATTTCAGAGAATATCAACGTGCTGTGATATTTCGCTTGGGGCGGCTGATTCGCGGTGGAACAAAAGGCCCAGGACTATTTTTTGTTCTTCCTTGCATCGACACATGTAAAATTGTAAGTTTTGAAAACACATGGTACCTGTTTGCTAGTGATATTTGTAAGGAAATACCTTGCTTTTTATTCAAAAAAAAAACTACTTTATTTGCTTGTTGCTTATTTATTTACTTGTTCAAGGCCCTGTGAGCACGCGGAAATATACCGTAAAATTCATAGCAAGCAGAAAAGTTAAACGTAAAGTAGCCAGTATTGTCCTTAACGGACACACCACACATTTACCTCCCATTTACAATAGAATTGTAGAGGCATGATGAATTAGATGAAAAGCTGCTCTTTAGATTTCACCATGCTATAGTTAATATTGAGTCGTACTCTTTTTCCTAATCCATAGAAAACAAACAAAAACAGTGTGCTTGGCAAAAACCTTGTTGACCACGCGAGGTTTCTTCTATCCAACAAAAATCTACAGCTGAAAACTTGCAAATTTTCATGAACGGTATCCAAATCTGTACGTTTTGCGTTGAAGCATGTTTCTTGTAAGTTTTTTCTTTTCTTTTTCCTTTTTGGGACCTTTTGATTCTGCATTCCTCGTGGCTTGCGAAGAGTTGAGAAGGCCATTCCCAGTATCTCTTCCTAAACTGGACACATCAAATAAGGAGGTTGCATGTCGTGTGCGTAATACACTAACCTGTGGTTATTTTTTTGTTTAGGAGCGGTAACAAAGTCTTATTTACGAGTGCAAATGAAACAAACTCCACCACGATTCTAGTATTTTCGAATAACTTGATGGGATATTTTAATTTTCCGGATATCAGTTTTTCGCGATTTGATAGGCTCCCCTTATTACGGCTTGAACGAAGCCTTCATGGAACTCGTGAAATCCCATGTCCTCCGCCAATCCGTAAGGGCTTGTTCAGACGACGCGCGTCGAAAATGCAAAATCGAAGCTCAATCGATAATTAACGTCATTGATCGAATTTGCTCGTTTGCATTAGTGGCGCAGTCCGGTTGCGCCTCATATAGGCAAACTTACTGGTCGCTCGGGTTTTTTAGAAGGCTTTTTTTAGATTCCTTATTAATGGAAATTTTGACAAAATTCACTTTTTTCGTTCAATTTCTTTCCTATGTGATTATATGCCTAATTTTTTTTTGCCTATATGAGGCGCAACCGGACTGCGCCACTAACGCAAAGGAGCAAATTCGATCAATGACGTTAATTATTGATTGAGCTTCAATTTTGTTTTTTCGACGCGCGTCGTCTGAACAAGCTCTAAAGTATCCCACCTGAGGGGAACACTTCCTTGATCTGCTTCTTTCAAATGACGATGATCTTGATTGACAAGTTATGAGTCTACCTCCAACAGGCACGAGTGATCATTCGAGTTTTTCTTTCACTATAATGGACCACGCTCCCTAACTTCAGCTCTTACTTTCTAAATTGTTTTTCAAATGCGACTATTCTAAGGTATGCCAATTTATAGCTAACGTGATGTGGCGCAAGACGTTATAGAAAGGAGGGGTGTAGATGGGGAGTATGAAATGTTCCTGAGGATTTCGCTACACGCCGTAGATATGTTTTTTTTTTTACTTGGGGAAAGGTTTTCACCTCAAAAACCTCACTGCCTCAGTATCTCCAAAATATGTATGAGCACAAAACAGCCTTTTTTCGACAATTACAATAATAAGCTAAATTTTTCCAAACACTACTAGACTATCTGTCGGAAGGCTTATATGCGCAGTTATCAAATTTTTAAAGGTATGGCCACAGAGAACATCAAAGCATTATTCACTGCTTGTAAAACTTACATCAGACCAATTCTAGAGAGTGGCACTGTAGTTTTCGCTCCTTAGAAGAAGAAGGATATTGCTGCAGTAGAGAAGATCCAAAATAGTTTCACCAGAAAAAAGGTGATAAGATATGGCGGATCCCTTTATTCTCGCATTCCTAGGGCTACAATCCGGAACAAATTTCTTGCCCGTCATACTCTAGAGTCTCGTAGAAAAATGGGAGACGATTAGATGCCTTTCAAAATAGTCGCAGGGGTATGTAACGTCAACAGTTCGGCGCTCTATGAGATTCTACAATTGAAGACTCGTTGTGGGGAGTTTGAATAATCTTATCACTGTCCCAAGATCAACATTTTTGCGCGTTCGTTTGAGGCTCGAGCAGATTCCACATTTACTTTTTCAAAACGGAGGTCTCTCAGTCAACTTTTCACCTTTTACACGGATAGCTTCCAAGAATTTGCTGAAATTTAATTTTTTTCGTGTTAACATTTTTACTCTTTTTGTTGACTTTATTTGCGTTACTGCTGACTTAATGTGTCTGTCTTATTGTGCTCTTGCTTTATTTGATACTCATTTTTTTTTCACGATTGCTTTGAACATCGTGACAAATAAATAAATAAATAAATAAATAAAATAGAGAGAGCCGTATCGTCGCTATTGAGAAGCAAAGTCGGCTCACTAGTACTCCGAAGGCGCAAGATGTTTCGGATCTGTACGATAGCATCAGGCGATTTGCTATTTTTGGAATCTTCGTTTTTTTTGTGAGCCTTCTCTGCACAACAGTCGCTCATGCTTACAACATTCCTTGTTGTTTTTCCCTCATCGCTCACAGAACAGACAAAATTCCTTCGTTTTAAGTTCAAGAGCAGGAGGTCTCTGAAACAAACATCGTCTAAGTATCCATTCATACTTAGCAACAAAGCATCGCAGTGACGACGAAACATTGGACATAGTCGCAAAGGAAGCACCGCCCTAGTAGGCGTTGAAGTTGAAACGTTTCGATATCTTTCAACTATCACGGAGCGCTTTTCATTGTCTTAGGAATGAGATGGTTTCGTAATTGTGGACTGTGTCGCAGAAAAATTAAGAACGTTCAAAGATCCAGAAACTAAGGACTACAAATTTGACGAAGACGTATTTCAGCGGAACACCTAGTCAGCCGTACTTACTTGTGAACTTTTACTATTATTACTTCAGCGACACAGTCCATAACTATACTTTTTCACTACTTTTCCACTATTATTGCTCCTACGTTTCACCTTTTTAACTACTATATCGGTTAATATGCTTAATTAAGTGTTAGTTTTAATTTTAATTTTAATTTATTTTTTAATTCATCTCTTTGTGCAAGGATATCTTTTGATCAAATTCTTTAATTCCGAATAATTTCCTGTGAGTGTTTGTTGTCCCTCCTAACATATTTGCGAGGTTACCGATTACAAAGCTCTTACCGATTTCCTTACCTTGATGCTTAACCTTCATAGTGCATATGTATTTATTCCGGTTAACTTTGATTTTGATTTAGTTGTTTTTTCTTTTACTTCTATTCATGGTGCGCCACATGGACGTATGAATAAATAGATAAATAAATGTTTCACTAAAATGCCATGGTCGTTTGAAAATCGTTCATCGCGGTGCTAAGCGACCCGCTTTCCAACGTCGCGATTTCGTCGCGTCGCAGTACGACCAACCTCGGTATGCGACAGCAGCTTCTCAGTTTTCATTCCTTCTGTTCTCTTTTTCACGGCGTGACTGGTGCTCGCATACGGCCTGTATAATTAGATTAAATGAGGTTAGACGAAGTTTTTTAAATCTGCCCTTGTAACTCGCTTCATTTCGAAGTCACTCCATGCCATCCGATTCAAGCACTGTTTGAAATAACCATTTTCTTAAGCATAACTTGTTAATTGATATTTATTAATTATTCATATTATTTATATTATTATTTATACTCACCTCAAGAACAGATTCTTTAATGCAGTTTTCTGAACATTTAGGTGGACCTTCGAGTGCTTTCTTTTGATGTGCCCCCTCAGGAGATTCTAAGTCGCGACTCAGTAACCGTGTCCGTTGAAGCTGTGATTTATTTCCGAGTTTCAAATCCGGTAAGCTCATTTGTTCGCGTAGTTTCGTTAACATCGGATCGCAGATAAAAACGAAAAGAAAAGGACGTTTCGAGTATGATTCTACACCGTCGATGTGTTTGCAAACGTAGATAAAGAGCAGATGGATTACGAAAAAGGTGGTGATTTGGGGTGTTTCGTCCGCTTATTTTGATGATAAAATCCCACCTTTTTTCTAGAGATCTGTGCTGTATTGTTCATGACCTTATCCGCCCCATGAACTCCTCTCCGTAGAGGGCTCCGCCGCTGGCTTCATTGTCTTCTTTTATTATCCAGATCAAGTTAATGCTAAGTAATTTGATTGCAGGTGATTTCGGTGACTAATGTGAACGATGCTCAATTCAGCACACGTCTTTTGGCTCAGACGACGCTGAGAAACGTGCTTGGTACTAAAACGCTCAGCGAAATGCTTTCCGAACGAGATGCGATCGCCAGTGTGAGTTTGTAGCCGAAACATCCGTTTATAGTCGGCAGCCAAACAGCAGGGCAGCAAATGGGCTACTTATCGCCGCACCCTTCCACCGAACCCTTGTTTCGCGATTCTTTTACCTATTCAATTTTGGAGAGTGGGTGAATGTTGTATTTTCTATTCAAAGGGCTCAAGAATCTCATCGGCAGCTCCAGTCAGTCTTTTTTCAAAGCGTTTTATAAATTGAGTACTGTATAGTTCATAAATTCACTTTTTATCGACCCGTGTGTGACGCAGAAGAGCGAAGTGAACTAAAATGGAACCCCAACTGGAAACTGAGCTCAATTCCTGAAGCCAATAATAATGTCGTTGTAATTCCGATAACGAGAGCCTCTGTCCCTCTCGGTCGAGTTTCCAGAACAGCTGATTGGCCCCATGACTGACGGCTGGTAGCTTACAATGCCGTATGAATGTATCAACAAAACAGCTGACATTCACCGACCACTGATTTAGTGGCCGGCACTGGGGACACATGCTTTGCGGAACATTACGAACAAGTGTTGACCGGTATGGAATTGACGTGATTGTATTTCAGATCACCGAGAAGGTGCTTGACGAAGGCACGGATCCGTGGGGTGTGAAGGTACGCTAATAATTTTGTTAACGTACTTTTTTTTTACCGAAGTTGAGTAGAACGGGGAATTTTACCGTGAGCGTTTGTTTCTTTACACTTATTCGAAGTGCTCATATTTGCGGTGGTCATTCAGCATTCTATGCGCACTTCACATTGGAATGACCAGACATTACGTAACTGAATAGTTAGCAGTGTTTGAGTAGAAGAGTTAAGACTGCTACGGAGCGCTGAACCGTGCCACTTTATTCTGTTCAGATTGCTATGTAGTGTCTCAGAAGCTTTGTTTCCAGGAATAACGTAAAGGAGCATGTATCACAGAAATTTTCGGTTTTTTTTTCAGGTTTTTCAAAATGGTTTTAAGACATGCTGAAACAAGATTTTTCGTACTTTTCCCTGCAGAGCAGTTCACGAGCTTTAAAACTGTATCGAATTCATAATTAATATACAACACAGTTTGCCGGAAAACTATCCAAACAAAATTGCATTGAAAAAAGCATACAGTCATTTAATTCACCCTAATGATTCATTTGGTTCACCCTAATGGTTCACCCTATGTACTATGTCCCGGTTCAGAAGTTCTAGATTGTTGTACAGTGATAAGTCTAGAAGGGACAAAAAAATGACAGTTGCAAACCCCACAGAAAGTCCAAAAATGTTGCAATAATACTAAATCAACACATTCCAATGAATCATCCTGCACAGTGACGATACTGGTGTCTGTGAAGAAACCTCAGAAAATCAATTTTCTTGAAGAAAGCTACATTTTTTCAGAATTTCTCAGGACGTAGCGATTTCAAAAAGCAGAAGGCGGTGTATACAGGGTGGCGAATAAATACGTGCGCCGCGAAGCATCACTAAAAAATCCAGCGTAAACCTCCGATTTTTCGAAAAATCGAAAAATCTCTGTGGAAGCATCACTAAATGCTTGTGAATTTGACTGAACCTAGCGGCTTCGCCGCTCGATTTTTTCCAGCGTAAACCTCCGATTTTTCGAAAAATCCAGTCAAAGAGCGGCTTCGCCGCTCTTTGACTGGGCCCCGTGAGTACTACTCTGTAGAAGCATCACTAAATGCTTGTGAATTTGACTGAACCTAGCGGTAAACCTACGAATTTCCGAAAAACGATTTTTCGAAAAATCCAGCGTAAACCTCCGATTTTTCGAAAAATCCAGTCAAAGAGCGGCTTCGCCGCCCCGTGAGTACTCTTTGACTGGGAACCTAGCCGTGAAAAATACTACTCTGTAGAAGCATCACTAAATGCTTGTGAATTTGACTGAACCTAGCGGTAAACCTACGAATTTCCGAAAAATCCAGCGTAAACCTACGATTTTCCGAAAAATCCAGCGTAAACCTCCGATTTTTGGAAAAATCCAGTCTAAAGAGCGGCTTCGCCGCTCTTTGACTGGGCCCCGTGAGTACTACTCTGTAGAAGCGTCACTAAATGCTTGTGAATTTGACTGAACCTAGCGGTAAACCTACGATTTTTCGAAAATTCCAGTCAAAGAGCGGCTTCGCCGCTCGCCCCGTGAGTGCTACTCTGTGGAAGCATCACTAAATGCTTGTGAAAACTGAACCTAGCGGTAAACCTACGATTTTTCGAAAAATCCAGCGTAAAAGCGGCTTCGCCGCTCTTTTGGGCCCCGTGAGTACTACTCTGTAGAAGCATCACTAAATGCTTGTGAATTTGACTGAACCTAGCGGTAAACCTACGATTTTTCGAAAAATCCAGCGTAAACCTCCGATTTTTCGAAAAATCCAGTCAAAGAGCGGCTTCGCCGCTCTTTGACTGGGCCCCGTGAGTACTACTCTGTAGAAGCGTCACTAAATGCTTGTGAATTTGACTGAACCTAGCGGTAAACCTACGATTTTTCGAAAAATCCAGCGTAAACCTCCGATTTTTCGAAAAATTTTTCTTTGACTGGGCCCCGTGAAAACTACTCTGTGGAAGCATCACTAAATGCTTGTGAATTTGACTGAACCTAGCGGTAAACCTACGAATTTCCGAAAAATCCAACGTAAACCTCTGATTTTTCGAAAAATCCAGTCAAAGAGCGGCTTCGCCGCTCTTTGACTGGGCCCCGTGAGTACTACTCTGTAGAAGCATCACTAAATGCTTGTGAATTTGACTGAACCTAGCGGTAAACCTACGATTTTACGAAAAATCCAGCGTAAACCTCCGATTTTTCGAAAAATCCAGTAAGCGGCTTCGCCGCTCTTTGACTGGGCCCCGTGAGTACTACTCTGTGGAAGCATCACTAAATGCTTGTGAATTTGACTGAACCTAGCGGTAAACCTACGATTTTTCGAAAAATCCAGCGTAAACCTCCGATTTTTCGAAAAATCCAGTCAAAGAGCGGCTTCGCCGCTCTTTGACTGGGCCCCGTGAGTACTACTCTGTAGAAGCGTCACTAAATGCTTGTGAATTTACTCTGTGGAAAAAAGCGATCACTAAATGCTTGTGAATTGTGCATCACTAAATGCTTGTGAATTTGAACCTAGCGGTAAACCTACGAATTTCCGAAAAATCCAACGTAAACCTCTGATTTTTCGAAAAATCCAGTCAAAGAGCGGCTTCGCCGCTCTTTGACTGGGCCCCGTGAGTACTACTCTGTGGAAGCATCACTAAATGCTTGTGAATTTGACTGAACCTAGCGGTAAACCTACGATTTTTCGAAAAATCCAGCGTAAACCTCCGATTTTTGGAAAAATCCAGTCTAAGAGCGGCTTCGCCGCTCTTTGACTGGGCCCCGTGAGTACTACTCTGTAGAAGCGTCACTAAATGCTTGTGAATTTGACTGAACCTAGCGGTAAACCTACGAATTTCCGAAAAATCCAACGTAAACCTCTGATTTTTCGAAAAATCCAGTCAAAGAGCGGCTTCGCCGCTCTTTGACTGGGCGTAAACCCGTGAGTACTACTCTGTGGAAGCATCACTAAATGCTTGTGAATTTGACTGAACCTAGCGGTAAACCTACGATTTTTCGAAAAATCCAGCGTAAACCTCCGATTTTTCGAAAAATCCAGTCAAAGAGCGGCTTCGCCGCTCTTTGACTGGGCCCCGTGAGTACTACTCTGTGGAAGCATCACTAAATGCTTGTGAATTTGACTGAACCTAGCGGTAAACCTACGATTTTTCGAAAAATCCAGCGTAAACCTCCGATTTTTCGAAAAATCCAGTCAAAGAGCGGCTTCGCCGCTCTTTGACTGGGCCCCGTGAGTACTACTCTGTAGAAGCATCACTAAATGCTTGTGAATTTGACTGAACCTAGCGGTAAACCTACGAATTTCCGAAAAATCCAGCGTAAACCTACGATTTTCCGAAAAATCAAGCGTAAACCTCCGATTTTTCGAAAAATCCAGTCGAAGAGCGGCGAAGCCGCTCTTTGACTGGGCCCCGTGAGTACTACTCTGTAGAAGCATCACTAAATGCTTGTGAATTTGACTGAACCTAGCGGTAAACCCACGATTTTTCGAAAAATCCAGTCAAAGAGCGGCTTCGCCGCTCTTTGCCTGGGCCCCGTGAGTACTACTCTGTAGAAGCGTCAATGAAACACCTGCGTTATTGTTACTTGAGGCATGTTCCTATAGCTCGTTATCCACAGGAGGGCAATGAAACAGTGTTGGTTGTGCAGAAGAGCAGGGATGCTGTTTTATCACTGCTTTCAGCGGTTCTACTGTAGTTAGATATCCACTGTAGGACAATGAAGCAGTGATGACTGAGCAGAAGAGCTTGTTTTAACGAATATCAAAACAAATATGATTATATATAGGAAAAGCGCGTGAGAACAGTAGAGAGGACAGAGTAAAGCGCATTCAATAATTAGGGTGAAAAGCATGCAATAGCGTTCTCGATTATTATATACGGAACGGATATAGGAGTAGGACATAACATTCAATAATTAAGGGAAGTTCTCTAAGTAGCTCCCATGAGCTTTGATATCGGCTCCCATTCCTTCATTTATCGCACGGGTGGTGCGCCGCAAGTACCCCTTGTCTATGTTGCTCCATATTTCGGAAAAGGCTCGTCGAAATTTGACAAATTTCTTGCTGTAGACTCCTATGATATTTCTCCAAAACATATTCGACGGCGAGCTAAAACGGATTATACCGGGCTATTCGAAGGCCAGAAACCTTCCGTCGGAGAAGAGCTGATTTCGGTCAAAAGAAGCGCATTTTTATTCTTGCTCCATGAAGCAGAGCGCAACTTTGTTGAGAAAACTATTTGGCACGTTTCTGTTTCCCGAGCACTATGGCTTTCCTGTGAATTCAATACTGACGGAGCTTAGCATGATTTAATATCTTTTTATCGATAAAATCAAAACAGTCGTGCCTAGAGCACCGAAACTGTTCTAAAACATCAAGAATTCAGGAAACACACTTTTTGCCGCGGTTCTTTGATTTTAATTGCACGTAAGGGTTGGGCTAGTGAGATGGTGGCGATTGTGAAAATTTCTAGGCACCTCATTGGTAAAAATTTTAACCTAAAGTAAAAGGACGCCCTTGCTGCGGCGCACCGAGACAAAATGCCGCAATTTCTTACATTTTTATTCCGATTTTTCTCCTCTTGATAGGTGAGGACTTGTACCTTCCAGATATGATAACTACAAAGCCCATCCTCTTCTTCAGTTATGAATTGAATCAATCTGCAAAAAAGGTGGAACTGCGTGGACATCTTATTCCAGCTAACATCATCATGTCGGTCCGTCCTTCTTTTAGTAATCCCATGCCACAGTAGTGTGTTCACCGTCCGCTTCTGTTACCTTCATGGACTGAGCGGAGTATGTCCTTCCTACAATCACTGCTTGTCAGTCCTCTACAGCTTTCTTTGAGGAACTGTGAGCCTCCAAATAATCAGCGAGCCCGCCACGCCGCTCTGAGCTTCCTGTGCGATTGCGTTATAGTTTGAATAGTTCCTCGCTACAGTCTGAAGAACAAATCTCACCCATACAGAACGATTAAGAAGGGTCACGTGAATATTTTGAGTAGAAAAAGTACGCTCAAATGTTCTATACAATTGCCAAAATCGAACCGAATTTCACGCGCACGTATTTATTCGCCACCCTGTAATTATAAAGCGCACTGAAGTGTATTACATTGTAGAAAAAGTTCTCTACGTTCTCCCACCGTCTTGGTATCACTGAGCACCAAATCCGAAGGACAAGGAGAATAATAGACAAGATGTGGTTTTTAGCGTAGTTGAGATGGATTTCGAAAGACTGCACTTTAACTGTTCAAATTTTTTAGCGAAAAGCTGAATGTTCTGAATAGGATTTCTCCTTTCTCTACGGATGTATGTACTCCAAGTTCGTATATTTTTGTCGATATTTTTTCTATGACTTTCACGTTGTAGGTGGAGCGTGTCGAAATCAAAGACATTCGTCTTCCTCATCAACTAATGCGAAGTATGGCAGCTGAAGCTGAAGCCGTTCGAAGAGCTCGAGCAGCCGTCATTCACGCTGAAGGCGAAAAAAATGCCTCACGGTGAGTGCAACGGCTGGAAACTCTGACTTTTCCCATCACATTGGTCCCTTTTCTCCATGATATTAACCATTTTCATACATATATCTTAAAGGTAAAAGGTAAGGGTGTCGTCAGTGAGCGCGTTAGTGAGTTCCCTAAGGACGTGCCACGCATCCGTGTTCCACTCAGAATGGTAGAATCACGGTGAATGCACATTTGGCCTATACATTGACTTGCGGGGGCCAACCGCTATTCCAACGCAGTATCTTTACCATAGAAGGCCCGCGTGGTGCAGTGGTAAGAGGCGCTGCCGTCACCCGCACGGTCGAGCGATCGATCCCGGCCCGGACTAACCAACCCTTCCGTCCCTCCCTGGTCGGTTAAATTGGTACCAGACTTGTCTGGGAAGGTAAAGACACTCGCGATCAACGCCGACACCTTTACCTTTACCCTTTACCTTTATCTTTACCTTCCTAGACGAGCCTGATACCAATTTAAGCGACCCCGGAGGGATGGAACGTTTGGTTAATCCGGCTCCGGATCATTCGCTCGACCACGCTTATCAGTGACTAGCAGTAATTTTTCGTTAGACTAATGTATTGCTTTCCCTAAGACCGCCAATCTGTACTTTTAACCCTCGTCTTGAAGAAAAAAATCCGCAAAAAAAGTTTTGAGCACACATGCTCTTGAAAAATTGGACACCAGTAGAGCAGGAGAATATTGGCAAAGTCTCGCCGTGAAACTGAAAACTAATTGGGCAAGTAGGTGACTGGAAACTTGTTAGACAACATTTTACCAATGCTTTTTTTTGCAATCCTTGACCTCTGTTGGTCCAACATTCTCCTTAGTTATCACATAGTTTGCGTGATGACCAAGCTATTTCTTGGAGTTCAGCAACATCTAATTTAAGAATCCCATACTGGTTACACCTTGCCTAATAATTCGTTTTCCTGTCTTGTCTCAAATGACCACGAGGAATTATTAAGGTGCATGATCGGCACTCAGTTTGTCTTCTAGGTACCTATTCAGATTTTCTATTTCGTCCACAAAAAATGTTTGTAATAATTCCTCCATATTTTCTGGTAATAACATCATTTCAACTCTTTTACGTTTCAGGTGGATGTCTGAAGCAGCAGAAATCATAAGCGGGAATAAAATATCGGTTCAACTTCGTTACCTACAAACGTTGCATCAAGTGGCTTCGCGAAGGTTTGGACTGAATTCATTCATTGACTTAAACATAGCCTCAGGCTACCGACTTTTACCTGCCGCTTTCTTAATAGCGTCTGTTAGAACTGTAATTTTCGCTGAAACGATGCCATGTCCATAGCAGATGTTCGGCACTTCTCAATGGGTTACATTAATCTACAACTCAGGCTGTTTATCATTTTCAATAGCACCCAAAACAAGTGACAGCGCAACCTCCTTCTCATTACTTGTTCTGAAATAGATTAAGTCAAGTGACATTTGATTTAGTCGATTTTGACAAGTTTTACACAAAGTCGGCGGTGTTGTCTGTTACCAAATTCAAACGAGTAAAGTTCTGAAACGATAGTAATAACTTTTTGAAATCATTTGTCGGTTTTTTACTCCTTTTCCAAAACGATTATCTGTCAAAAGCGCCTTGTTGTGAATAAGGGAATTCTAAAAGACATTAGTTTGAGCTCTCCAGAAGATTTGTTAGTATTTGTCGTGTTAGTACCCGAACAAATATTTCACTTTAGCAAAAAATCATCCGCTAAAGACCCATTTGCTCGCTCGGCAATAAAACAGGACATAAATGATGAAAGCAAGATTAGGAGCGCACAATCAATAACAAAATAAAAAGGGCTGGTGGGGGAGATGCTGTAAAGTGGAACTAGCAAAACAGATAACACTACTTATGAACTAACGACATCAGAAAATA
Organism: Nippostrongylus brasiliensis; assembly: GCA_030553155.1. NCBI lineage: Eukaryota > Metazoa > Nematoda > Chromadorea > Rhabditida > Heligmosomidae > Nippostrongylus > Nippostrongylus brasiliensis. The sequence goes on from CP130737.1 coordinate 17,352,115, forward strand.
AACGGGATAGGTAGTATAAGAAAGCGGGCGCGAAAAATGGTATTGTTCTTTTTCCATCATTCTGTAAATTATTCTGCTATTTGCCGCTTTTTGTTTGGCGGTTGATAGACAAGAACTAGTTGATTGGCTTGTATATTTGGAGATGCTAGGTTATTCGCCAAACACTGACATCGGACGGGAAAACATTTTGTAAATTGATAATAAATCGGCATTCAATATTCATTAAGATTTGTCTTTCTTCGTACTCAAAGAAGACACTGCTCCCTTTCAATACTACTTCCTATTGTAAATGACCCTTCGGTATCCTTAATCACATTGCGGGCCGCACTTTGTCCCTCTCTCGTGATCGCGTACAGACTGAAGACTCGTTCATGCTCGGCAGCAGGAACAGTGCAGCAAGTGAGGGGCGGCGCCTCTTCAATGCGAAGTCTGCCGCAGCAACAAGAAATTGCAACAAATACTCCCCGAGCTACGTATTACAGTTGTTGCGTTCTCCACGAAATATATTAATAGAATAAATCATATGAATACCTTTCTCTCGCCCTCGCTCTTCTGCGGGCCCCTCTGCGTCTCTGTTTCACCTCTCATGATTGTAGCACCCCTCTGCTGAGGTGTATAAATGGTATTAGAGCAAACTCTTGCTGTATATAACATTTCTCAAACATATAATAATGTGTGCAGGCTGTCTTAAAAGCGTATTTTCATACACCTGTATGTATGTTTAGAGTGACGCCACTATGTTATCTGATTATTTTCAGAAACAGCACCATTGTTATTCCATATCCCACTGAAGTTGCTAAGAAACTGGTGAAGAAGTTTTCCCAGATGGGCTGGAGTTCGTGAACGGGAATCGTCTTCCGACAGTGTATTCAATTCCACGAACGCGAGTTATATTGTTGTTGTGGCTTACTTGAATACGCTGTGAATCACATAATTATTTCATGCATGTATATTGATGTATAATGGATAAGAAGATTTTTTAAAACTTCTCTCATTGTGAATTTTGGTGTGCTACTCCCCGTTCTATTTTGCTCCTGGTTAGCAGTGCGAGAGAAGGAACAAAGTCACATCATCAGGGGGTCAAATTCACGTGAACTCTTGTAGGAAACCATCAAATCTTATTCGGTAGCTTCGAGTTGTGGGTACTATAATATACAGGGTGGCAAAAAATTACGTGCGCGCTAAATAAATTAATAAATAATTAATTAATAAATTCGACCAATTTTTACCTACTGTACAGTCCCTTTCTGCATGTGTTTTTCGTATAGAATATTTATTAAATGCCCGCTATCGGTTTTTCGTTTGAGAATTTTGATTTCCAATAGGCCCTTGCAGACTCGACGACGAACGGTTTGCGCGCCGAATTCCCCGTTATAAGTGCACTTGAGCAAAACACGCATTCCCGTCCAAGCGGTGCCGTGTACTCTACAGTCAAAACACTGCATTGCACGACGGCACCGCATTGGACGAGAATGCTCGTCGTCGCGTCGTCGAGTCTGCAAGCCCCTAATCCATTTCGAGAAACTGTTCAGCTCGAAACGCGATTGCAAAATATCGGGCAGGTGGATTGGCGAACTCGGCGTTTTCATCGACACTTGGTCTTTCTCTATGAACCGTCCAGGAGATTGTGAAGCAATGGAGTGAGGAAGTACATGTTCTAACAAAAGCTGGAAGTGCATGTACAGTGGCGGCAATATATTTACAGACGCCTGCCCTCTGCGTGGTTCTTTGGCCATAACTTTGGAACCAGAGCAGCATGAGAAATACTGAGCATATACTTCGCAAATGCTTCTGTGCCGGACAAGGTTAGTAAGGTGGATCAATCTTTATTTGGCCTAACGTTTCGACCCTTTCGTCGTCGTCAGAGGCCTAAAAAGCAGCTCGAAATTCCATGATCCTTGAACTACACGGCCAAGCGCCGCATCCTCCCTAGCATTTCTGACAAAGTTGAAGAATCCCCCCACGAAATTGAGAAGTCAAGAGAAATTTAATGACTTACCCCGTGATCCACCGTCAGAGCGTTGCCGACGTGGCAACCTGCTCTCAATATCAGTCGATGCAACTGACAACCCACAGAACGGTGTGAAGGACAAGAAGTCATTGCTTATCGAAAGACACTCATTTCGGACACTTATCGAAAGACACATAGCTAACATCAACACTTTTGGACTCGAGAGGAACTCAATAATGACTCTGGTCAAAGAATGCCTCAATTGTAACATCTTCAAATGGTCAGGCACGTATTATTCCCAACTAAGGGGTCTGGCAATGGGTCAGCGGCTTGCGCCAGTTCTTGCAATATGTTTTATGAGTAGAATAGAAGAACCAGTGCTAGCTCGTCTGCCTTTGATGTACTGTAGATACATCGACGACTGTTCCATAATAACATCCACACAGTCCGAGATGGATGAATGCTTTCGCATTCTTAACCAGCAATCACAGCACATCAAGCTTACTCGAGAGACACCATCGGACGGTTGGCTCCCATATCTTAACACGCAGGTGAAGGTATCCAACGGCATAGTAAGCGTAAAGTGGTATCGAAAAGGAAGCTCCAAAAATATCCTGATCAACGCGAAATCAGCTCATCCCACTGCTGTTAAACGGGCAGTAGTACGCAATATGTTTAAAACAGCTACAGCAGTATGCACGGGCGACGACGAACGACGCGAGTCGGTGATATTAGCTTCCAAGATAGCCTCTCAAAACGGCTATCTGAGAACATCATACCACAGAAGAACAACTACAGTCGAGCGCGTACAACCCTTCCAAGACCGCGTACCCTTATGTCTTCCTTTTAACTCTGATGCATTCTCCTCTACAGTACAGCGATGCCTTGTTCGTGCTCAGCTTCAAAACGATGTCGTTCTTGTTAACATCCCGAACGACAACATCAAACGTCAGCTAGTGCGAAATAGGCTCTACGATACTGAGTGTGTGTCGGAGAATTGCGTTGTTTGTCCTTACGGAAAGAATGGAGATTGTGAGAAATCGGGAGTGGTGTATGAGATTTCCTGCAGGACTTGCAACGGCAAGTACATTGGGGAGACCGGTCGTGTTTTGCTGACACGAATAAATGAACACCTGGCCAGTAAGAGAAGGGGTAGCATAACATCACCGCTCGGAAGGCACAGGAATGAAGTTCATGACGGGAATGATTTCGACATTGTGTGCAGAATCCTATCTTACGAGGCTGAGATGTCGTCCAGAAAGGCATTGGAGGCATTCTGGATTTCCGCAAGGAATCCAGTTATGAACAACCGAAATGAGTGTCTTTCGATAAGCAATGACTTCTTGTCCTTCACACCGTTCTGTGGGTTGTCAGTTGCATCGACTGATATTGAGAGCAGGTTGCCACGTCGGCAACGCTCTGACGGTGGATCACGGGGTAAGTCATTAAATTTCTCTTGACTTCTCAATTTCGTGGGGGGATTCTTCAACTTTGTCAGAAATGCTAGGGAGGATGCGGCGCTTGGCCGTGTAGTTCAAGGATCATGGAATTTCGAGCTGCTTTTTAGGCCTCTGACGACGACGAAAGGGTCGAAACGTTAGGCCAAATAAAGATTGATCCACCTTACTAGCCTCGTCCGGCACAGAAGCATTTGCGAAGTTTAACATCATGCCGAGGTTTCAAGAAGAGAGAACTTGGAAAGTACTGAGCATATATTTAGAATCCTCGAAAAATTCGGTGCTAGGACTCCACGTGGCCACGCGCCCGCCCGTGCTGCCGGCCGCCCAATAGTGTCGCCCCCTCGCCCCACCCCCCCCCCCCCCCCGCCCCCCTGCCCCTACCCCCCATCGATAGTCCTATTACCTATTACCTATTATAATGAAACCGCGTGGCTTCGCCACGCGGTTATATTGAAACCGCGTGGCGAAGCCACGCGGTTTCAGGCTAGGGGAGGAACTCCGGGGCGGGTGAGTCATCCTAAGCGTTGTTGGATAGTTCACGGTTCGGATCCTTTCGTAGCCTTCGGTTTTGCAATGCTTAGGATGACTCACCCGCCCCGGTGTTCCTCCCTTACCCTGAAACCGCGTGGCGGAGCCACGCGGTTTCAATATAACCGCGTGGCGAAGCCACGCGGTTTCAATATAGGGGGGAGGGGGTGGGGCGAGGGGGCGACACTATTGGGCGGCCGGCAGCAGGGGCGGGCGCGTGGCCACGTGGAGTCCTAGCACCAAAAATTCTCTACAAAACGGACTAAATTGCATACAACGTCTCTCTGAAATTGTAGAAAGAATCGAGTGGAAATAAATTGGTCATGAGATAGTAAATGGTAAACACATTCTCAAAATTACAATAAATTACAATGCATCATTAAAACATGTTTATTATAAAACAACAAGTCAGTATTTAGTAGGACAGCCCTTGCTCTTGATCACAGCCAAACGGTTCCGCATTGAGTCGACCAACTTTATACATCGCTCCACAGGAATAGCGCTCCACGTTTCCTTGATGATTGCTTCCAACTCGTGAAGATTCTGTGGCTTCAAGCGCTTCAAAACTCTATCCACGTCATTCAGGAGATGTTCGATAGGCTTCAGAATGAAAGCGCTTGAAGCCACAGAATCTTCACGAGTTGGAAGCAATCATCAAGGAAACGTGGAGTACTATTCCTGTGGAGCGATGTATGAAGTTCGTCGACTCAATATGAAACCGAACTGTTTCGCTGTGATCAAGTGCAAGAGCTATCTTACCGAATATTGACTTGTTCTTTTATAATAAACATGTTTTGATGATGCATTGAATTTATTGTGATTTTGAGAATCTGTTTACCATTTACTATCTCACGACCAAATAATTTCCACTCGATTTTTTCTACAATTTCAGAGAAACGTTGAATGCAATTTAGTGCGTTTTGTAGAGAATTTTTCGAGGAATCTAAATGTGTATTTACAGACGCTCAGTATTTCTCATGCTCCTCTGTTTCCAAAGTTATGGCCAAAAAACCACACAGAGGGCAGGCGTCTGTAAATATATTGCCGCCACTGCAAATTGGCTCTTAATACTGGGTCCCTCCCTTGTGATCGCTTGAAACTTGCAAAACCACTCTCATCTTTTTAACGCAGCTCCATTGAATAACTGCAACCGAATAACCACCGTGAGATTCTGATATCCAATAAAATTAATGGTTTCAGGCGATTAGTGCTTCAGGCAAGACTTTTTTATTTCCATCGAAGGAAAAGATAAAAGCAATGCAAAAGTCTATGGAGAAGAGATCGTCATAGAATCTACAGTGTCCCTAAAGAATCTGGAAGAAGAAACATCCCAATGTCAATATTCAGTAACGATGCATAAAGACAAATCAGTTGTGCACCTCCATGAGACCGAAATCAGCTCCTTTCGACCACAGATTTGTAGGCCTGTAACATCCCGTAACTGAAGATGTCGGACTTTCCCGTTTGAGCAGTTACACTAGAAAAACTCACAAATACAAAACGAGAAATCTGGATAGATTATGAAGAGAACTGATGGAAATTCGAAACTATAGAAAACTAGAACTTGTGGCGCACCATTGATTTCATACAGTAATAAAATATCACTTATATAGAAACAGAAGCCAGCCACTTCAAAACATTTGCTAACTATGAAATTTCACGTCCTGTTCTTGAATATAAATAAATTTGTTCGACCAATAGTCTTAAGGAAGATAAATTCAGAACACTTTTTATGGCGCACGTAATTTTTTGCCACACTGTATGTGGTATATCAGCTTGAATATATTGAGTAGGCTCTGTAGTAAAGTCTTCATTGAGCGGCTTATCGTTAGAAGCTGGTCGAGGCTAGAAAGAGGACGGAAAATCATAGAGCAGATGATAAGTGGTGGTTCAGTGGTGGAATCCGCTATTCAGGGACCATTCATACTCGGCAGCAAAGCGGCGCAGTAATGATTAAACAATGGACAGAGACGCAAGAATCGGAGCATAGCAACTATTGATGCTTTTTTTTAGACGGTACCCGAAATTTTGGCACTCTTCCAGGGAAGGGATGGATTCTAGCTCTATGGTGGACACCGTAGAGGAGGTGTGGAGTCCTGACCGGACAAAGCCATCGCTCTGGCGGCCCAGCTGAACTGTTGAACTGTTGAGTATAAATGACCCTTCACTCTTCTGTCTTGATGATTAAAATTGCGATTATCCACAAATCCATCTTCACAAATCACAAAGTTACCCTTGAAATAATTTCGTCCCTTGTTAGTTCGCCTCTGTATCGATGCCGCCCCGAGTCTGGCTGCAGGTTATTATTGCATACTCACGAAATTTTGAAGAATAACAATGTTTGGACGTTTTGACTTCTCCGTCATTGTCTAACTGAATGATGAATCTCTGAATGACGCTTTCCTCTTCGTCATTTTTTTTTTGTTTCTATAAAAGAATGTCGGGGAATGTATCACAATCTATGGCCTCCTTGTTCTCTGTGCACTTGAGTTCATACAGGGTGAAACTAACTCGCCTGCCTAAAAATCGAATGACTTCTTCCAAAATTTGTGATTCATTTTCTATCATATTCCTTTATTAGCTCTATTTGTGCAGTCTGATCGGCTTAACAAGCAGCGTTTTCTGCATAAGTCCTTCCTTTACAGCTTCTAGTGGATTTCCTGGTTTCGAATTCTCTTAATAAGCTCATGGATCCTCAAGTTTATCTCTCATGTTGTATTCGTTCATTGAATTGAAATCACTTCCCATCAGTCAGTAGTCGCTCCATTTTGCTGTTGTCAGGTTTTTCTTTTGTTCAAACAAGATTTAATACCGTCCCACTTATTTTTTTTTGCTTTTGACGACAAACATTTCTCGACTTCTATAACCAATTTCAAGAGAAGAGTACTGAATGGAAGCTTTTTAAGGAAATCTTGCTTAGCAGCGCCAAAAAAAAGTAAAAAAAAACTGAAAGAACCGCAAATAAAGCTTTTCGCTTTGGAAGCATGAAAATTCAATCGGCAGCAGGCGGTTCTATGTAATTGTTGTGTCCGTCGTTGCGTACATATACAGCCAAATAATTCGATTTGGATAAGCAGAAAGATACTTTTTTATAGAGTTAAATAACCAATAAATTATGACGTTATTATTCTGCACAAAATCTGAGCCCAGTTTAGAACAGCATCTTTGATTTGTACTCCATGAAGGTTCATGGTCCGTTATCGGTGTTTCTTCTTTTCTCCTTCTTTCCTCGTCTTTGAACGTATATGAACATTCGCACCTAAAATGAACCGCATCAATTTTGAAGATGAATTGAATCCATTTCTAAGAGGGGAGGAACAAATATAATACATCACGACTCATTTGTTTAAAGTCAATATGAAAAATAATCAGGGCGTAATGTAATATTCAACTAATGCGGCGGAATGTGTAACATATTGAAAATATTGAAAAGCTCATATTTCACAGCAAGATATTTGACTCTTACCATGGATATACTTCGAAAGTACACTCGACAATCGTATGAGCAAATAATATCCAATGGAAGCGGCGATAAAAGCAACAATGTGATGCTGCCACGTAAATATTTCCAGAAGGGGATACAACCAGTACTCATCGAAGAATCGAACGGAGAGTATTCTTAAATTAATCGATTCTTTGAAAAGACGCAAAATGCCTTTGAAAAATTATTGGTCTTTTCTTGATGTCGAAAAGAATTTGAAAAAGGATTGCACTTCATTTGCATCATTTTTCAATTTCACTTTTTGACTGATTAGAAGTTCCAGAGACGGAATTTTCAAAACTCACATGACATAGTAGATAATAACATGTGTAACGGCCATCCATAATGAGCTCTTGGTGGTAGGAGCATCCTTTTCGAAAAATATCAACTCAAACAATACATAGATCAACGGTAGAGTATGGGTGACATGATTAAGCCATGAAGGAATCAATTCCGCCACCCATTCGGGCATGACCAATTGAGGATCTATGGCATATAGACCCCAGAACAATAAGCATGTGACCTGTAAATGCTGATATCTTTTTAAGATGAAATATTCTCACTGCAGCGGCTCCTATAGCTGCGAAATAGCTCCAAATATGGGAAGGTTGCGAATTGTTGCCATCTAAAGGTCCACTCATACTCATTTTACGCTGGCGTGACGCGCGGTTGTGACAGGGAGCGCTCGTTCCAATTGTAAATTTCCATTCATCATTTCATTTATTACACGGGACAACGCCGTGTGTATGAATAAAAAAACATCCTATAATCAACAATCTAAACATAAGTAACATTGAAGCAATTTCAAACACTGCTAGTAACACAATCGATTTTAACAAGCAATAGTAATCGAACCAACTAAACAGCATAAAATTTGTCAAATTCTTAATTTTTACGTAATCAAGTGCCGATCTAACGCGTTTTTGAATGCCTGCATTCCGCTCGGTAACAATTTAGACCTACTGATTTGTAAATAGTCAGATCCCGCTCTAATGGTAAAGAGGTGCTGCCGCAGATTACGTCAAGCCCGAGGAAGGACTACTGAAGTGGCACCCCTTCTATTAGCAGTCGTTCTACGGGTACAAAACTGTCCAAGATCAAGGCCACTATCACCGGTGAGGATTCTGTGAAATAGAATAAGGTCAAATTTTCTTCTTCTCTGTGATAGCGTAGGGAGCCTGAGGTCTACATTCCTCTCCTTAAAAGAAGGAATTCCGTCATATAGGAATCCAAAGGCTCTAATCATGGGTTTCCGTGTGAAATTATTCTGCACCTTCTCTAGTGTCGCTATAATTTTGGCCTTATGAGATAAATAACTTAACCTATAGAGCGATTCATTTTCAGTGAGTGTAGTATCTTATGCCTTTTTAAAGCGCATATTGTTTGAATTTTTTGCAGGCTCAGTTCTCGACTAACTCCAACAACTACGTGTCTCACCAACGCGCCGCCTTTGCGGCGCTGCTCTGTCGCTGAGTGTGAATGGGCTTTTAGATAGAAGATGAAACCGATACTGACGCACAGCTTCGCTGTAAAGCAATACCTAGTTAGTCATTAGTTTACGATTAGGGGGTTATAGTCAACCTACTGCTTCTAGGACCCTAACTAATCTATGGATCGTTTAAGTCATATTTCACTGTTTTTTTTCATAAATTTCAGGGTTCAGCACGAATAGTAGGAGGCGCAGAACTGGATCAATCAAGGAGAATGTTGCATTTTTCCGCACTCTATCTTCATGTGCGATCCAACTACTTTTTTTGCACGACTTTATCTATGCGGCTCACCTGTTTTTATTTCTAAATTTTATGCGCCTTCTAAAAACGATTAAATTGTGCAATCAACGGGTTTTAGTCAAACTCTCATAAACGAAATGCGCCATGCAGCTCATTTTCACTAAAAATCATAGATGTTATACGTAGTCTCGTGCATTTTCTTGCAGCTATATTGCGTGGACGCACTGGACACTATCATTATGAGAACGACGAAGTGAAAATAAAGATCCGCCAATGTGAAGAATCACTTACCACTGCCACAGGAAATATCGTACAATGATAAGTGTAGTCAATAGCTGAGTTGAGCACTCTTGTTGGGGGAATAATCGTTTGTATCACAGTGAATAATGAAAATATGGTTAAAATAATCTGCAATAATGGACGTCACAGATATGTTTCGCCTTCATACTTTCCTTGTATGTACTTAGCTTCAAAATATTATAAGAAATACTCACAAAGTTGAGATTGGTCAACATAACCAGCTTGTAGATGTACCACTCGAAACCAAGTCGAGGTTGATAGTGAAAGTCATAATAAACAGAGCTGCACCAAGCCACTGCGAACGCGAAACGCAGAGCATTGTATAGATAAGACATCACCTTCAGAGAGAGCGTTTTTATTTATTTTTTCTTTGTTTTCAAAAAGGAACGATTTTGAAACCAGATGTGAGATACACTGTGTTGTTCATAGTGCCGTCGGCATTCATTCGCCAAAACGATGCCGGTGGCAGACTAATCTGCCGTTTTTGCCGTTTCGTCATAAATTTCTTCTACAAAATTATTCTGAGTCAAGACACATGAATGGAATCGGAACAAGAAATAGAATATGAATCAAAATTTCTCTACATACATATTTCCTCTTAGGAATTCGAGTTATCCGAGACCCAAGAACAATCATGAAATATGTGGGAATATAAAAAACAGAATCTATCCTTATCTGCAAGCAATTACTGAAATTTGACAATGCTTTACTTTAGCAACAGCTTCTAACAACATCACCGCAAATCGGAATCTTTATTTATCTCTTTTGAAATAATAGAAAAATGACCGTTACGCCATATTCCATTGAGGTCTGGTGCTAGTACGACCATTTGTTGCCATTTCAAAGTTTTGTAAAGACGATCCGTCTTGAATTTTTAATGAAATGAATATTTTCGCCAAAGAACTGCCTCAGATATACTTGACTGCTCGCATCAAATTTTGTAATATTTAAGGAGCAATTCCTTTTCGGTGATGTAACATTATTCGAACCTTACTATTCGAAAACTTTGTTGGGGAAAAATGAACCGTCTTGAACGTCTAAAACTAAATTAGTATCGTAAAGAATTGCCTGAGATAGGGAGCGTGTAAGTAGAAGAACTATAGTTCTCCTTCAGAAAGACAATAGCAGCGCAACATATGAAGTGGCAACATGCATGTAAATGTGTAAATCCACTAAAAGGTTTATGCAAAATTGAAGGAATGCATTGTCATCGTCCGTGTGCGACGGTGCGAAGATGAAGGTCTACCAGTAACCTGTATTGATCGATCGCAGAGGATCTAGCGACGCGTCGAGGAGCAACAATAGCTGAATCGTTAACCCTGAGTCATTGTCATCGCATGTGGCACGCATGAGCAGTTCTTACATAATATCTATTACGAAAAGCTAAGCAGAAAAGGCTTGAACTAATACCATATCAGCTGCGCAAAAAACTGATATACTTATGGGTGTGATCATTGCGCTGTTTGATGAATGGATTATCGTACAAAAGCAGTGGAAAAATGTCGATCAACAAAAAGAAAACGTCCACTTCGTTACTTTTTAAATGGATATCGTTTATACGTCCCCCACGACATAACGCCACAGCATGCGTGGTTGTCGCGCTCCAAGGCTAACACGCATTATGCGTCGGTTCGCCGCTGCTGCAATACGGATGCTGGCAAAAATTTTCACCGGTTGTTGTTTGTAATCATCTGCGATCGTTGTCAATTCGGTCGTTGTCTCCAGTTTTCGGCTCTTTCATTTTCATATTAAGCTCAATTTCAGATGTCCCGTTTGGTGGTGTCAGCTGCACGTAATGGCAGTCAATTAGTCGCTACGAGACGTCTTGCCATTACAGCAGCTAAGCCAACTCCCGAACTTGCTCATAAGTTAAAGGTATATTGAGGGTGATCCGCAATTATTGATTACGTGATTATTCACCCTCAATTTGTTGTAGGTGACAATAATTCCGGGAGATGGTGTGGGACCAGAACTAATTTACACAGTGCAGGATATTGTGAAGAGCACTGGAATTCCACTAGATTTCAGAGGTATGCTCTCGGTGCTTTGTTTTTTGCTTCTTCTAACCTTCGCGTTACATTTGATTTGTGCTTTACTAAATCTCTGCTTTTGTTTTTCTTATTTTGTTTTTATTCATCTGTTGTCCGAACAGGTGTGTTCTAATTGATTAGAAAACCAGCATCGCAACGTAGAATTTTGCAATAAGGAGTTTTCATACGTAAGATGTTTTCTTTATAAAGTTATCGAAGTTGTGAGCTTGAAGGTTGAGATAGGATCAATAAGCAGCGCAAATAGAAATACTCACGAATTAGTGTTGTGTAACAATGCGTGGTGGTCGATTCGTTTTTCGTCGGTTTTGACATTGTGTTCACAGTTCAAGTCATTTACGTCAACATAACATTATTTTGAGGTCAACCAGCGGAAACGACTTCGAGATTTGTTCACTCTATACGTTTTTTTGTCAGTTGGATGAAAAAATTTCATCTCGCCCACGTCTTCTGTACACTAGTGACTACATTATTTATATTGAATCAGTCTTGTTTTCGGATATTTCTATTGCAGAGATTTTGCTGGGCATCCGTCCCTTCAGCTTCTACCAAAAATAATAGTGATAAAATACATAATGTAAATGTACACTTCAGCTTGAACTGAACATATAAACTGAACTGCATCGAGCATAAACTCAATTTTAGATGTTGAAGTAGTGAGAAGACAATACAATTCAATTTGACGGAATGAAATCACCGTCTTATTTGATAGACACTTTCCTCGCGATTTCACTTATTGAATACACTGTGCCGCCCCTCATTTCCTCGGGAAGTGGACTCAGCATTTATGTGAAATGGTGTTAGTGACTATCAAAGAATTTTCGGCACTATTCAACTTAACGAACTCCAGCACTCGATTTTTTTCAGTCAGATTTTTTTTTCTCCGAAATTCGCTGAAACTTTGCACAGGGAGGTAATTGCGGGCGCGGACGAATCTGCTGTCCGTTTTTCACGTGGGTGGTCTCGGACCACCCAAATTGCTACGGTGGTGGTCCAGTCAGGATCACCGATTTCGCTGAAACTTTGCCTATGGGGGTTCTCTGGCGTTCTGGGGCCGTATGCTCGTCCCTCCCGGCCGGGTGATTGGTACCCATGCGTATGCTCGTCCCTCCCGGCCGGGCGATTGGTACCCATCGCCCGAAGGCGGGGCTCGGAATGAGCGGACGAGTTATGCGCCTTGAATGGCGCATAACTGCGCTGCGCTCCATTGCTAAATTGCTGGTACACCGCGGTACAGACCGGACCCTCTACTCGTCCGCTCATTCCGAGCCCCGCCTTCGGGCGATGGGTACCCATCGCCCGGCCGGGTGATGGGTACCCATCACCTGGCCGGGAGAGACGAGCATACGGCCCCAGAACACGATGGTGAAGTCCGTTTTCCAAATGACGACCGAATAGGGTACTTATAGGTGAGTCTCACCAGGTAAGGTCGGTAGGTACCCACCTATAACTGCCGTATTCGGCCGCCATTTCGAAAATGGATTTCACCATCGTGATCAGGACACCAGAGAACCCCCATAAACAAAGTTTCAGCGAAATCGGTGATCCTGACTGGACCACCCATGTGATCGATATGGGTGGTCCGAGACGACCAGGTGAAAAATGGACTTCACTATCGTGTTCAGGACCCCAAATAACCCCCATAGAAGAAGTCCAGCGAAATCGATGATCCTGATTGGACCACCCAAGTAGCGATTTGTGTGGTCCGGGACCACCCACGTAAAAAACGGACGGCAGATTCGTGATCAGCGCCCTCAATTACCCCCCTGTGCAAAGTTTCAGCGAATTTCGCAATTCGAAAAAAATCGAGGACTGGAGTCCGTTAAGTTGAATAGTGCCGAATTTTCTGTTAATGTGAAATCTTCCATTAGTTTTTGGCCTGGAACAATAGAAATGGCCTGTGTAGCTTTTTTATAGCCCAATCGTTGTATAAGCCCAGTCCCGCTAGGCATTTCGATATCATTACATGAAAGCTTGCCGTAGAACGTCGAAAAAATCACAGAGCAATAAGGTATGAATCACGGCGGGCTGAATCAACAATGCTAGGCAAATATCCGTCCACCGTTTTGGTCTATTTAGCTTCTCTTCATGAGAACCCTGTTCAGAGTATCAGAACTTTAAGATATATTCTTATTTGATGAGTTTTATGAATAGTTTTTCTGAAAAAATTAACTTATGGCTTTCTATTGGTGTTTGCTGTCCTATTTGTTTGTACCTCGGAAAAGTTCTTTTTTCTTGGTTGAATACTCGATCTGTTGTACTGATTTATATGTTTTTTATCAAATTTTTTGAGATACGACTCGTGCCAGCATGTGGTGCCATAGGATCTTAAATTCTTTATTGCGTGCTGATTTTTCTCGCTGAAATTGTAAAATTATCTTTTTTTTGCGAATCCTACTTTCCTTCCTTCATTTTTCTTAACAAATTTTCAATTTTTTTCAGAGGTTTTCCTGTCAGAGGTGCACTATACACGTTCGGCGTCGATAGAAAATGCAGTTAAATCAATTGCTCAAAATAACAATGTCGCTCTTAAAGGTATGTGGCGCATTGGTTTGCTCCTGTTTATTTCTGTTTCGCTTCAATTTTGCTACCTTTATCAGATTGTGCATTTGAGGTGCAATCCAAGAGTCGGCTGTTCTCCACACTGAAGGCGAGCTGAGTGGTCTTAATATGCGACTGCGCCGTGCATTGGACTTGTTCGCCAATGTTGTACACATCAAGGTATCATAAATGTTATTGAATCCTGTTCTATTTATTATATTATATATTGCTCCTTTTCAGTCTCTGGATGGTATCAAGACCCGCCACGGGAAGAAACTCGATTTTGTAATTGTTCGTGAGCAAACCGAAGGAGAATATTCTAGTCTTGAGCACGAACTTGTCCCAGGTGAGTCGCGTTTAGCTTAGCTAATACCTTTACAGTAGAATTGGTAATGGGATGACTTTCGATGCTTACTATTGCATTATCGCTCATCCACTAGACTTTTTCTATTTAAACCGTTAAACAAACCGTCGCTTAGCGTAATTGTGAATATGGATGACCTTCTACATTTTCTTGCGGTAGAGAAAATACGCAGAAATATTGTTCACGTGGTGAAAAATATCTTAGTTCGCAAAATCAGGATGCTCAACATAGTTTTCCAAGTCTCTTTGGAATATTCGACGGATGTAGGCGAAACCTGCCTGAAACCTTTCCGCGCATGTGTGTATTTATTTATTTACTTTTTGCTCCGTTGAGTATGTAACTATGCAAGTAAAACGAGGAAAACGTTCAAAAACATTGAAGTTCCAGTAAAATTCAAACGATAAAAGATTAAGAAGTTCAGGTCTAGACAGAAATAAGACACGTGACGTAGCACAGTAATTAAGCCTCCTAGCAGTTGGATATTACAGGTGTGATTGAATGCCTCAAGATCTCCACTAGAGAGAAGTGCGAGCGTATCGCTAAATTCGCATTCGATTATGCCACGAAGCACGGACGAAAGAAGGTGAGCTGCTTTCTTCGTGTTATTGCTCTAAAAATCGATCCCTCGTTTCTTTTGGAAATCGTGGGCTTTGTTTTCGTTGTTGAGTAGACACTTTATGTTGTGTCCGTGCTGTACAAATGTTAAAAAGCTAAACCCGTAATGGTGTTTTTGCCAACTCAAAAAATATATTCGTCAATACTCACCGTTTGACTAATTACAATGTGGCGAGGGTTAATGGGAAAACTGGCGCTCAGCCGACGCGCCATTTCTTTACGACTGCTTTTTCTCACGCTGGAAGGCTTTAGGTCGTTCAGTCACTTTCAATCCCGCATTTCAAGTACTAGCGTTGTCGAAATTTCTAGATAGTTCTGGTTTCGTTGTTTTCGTTCTAATATAATATTTTGAAAATGTTGCCGCGTTGCACCTGAAATAGCGGTGATAAGATTCGAAACTCGTTACTGTTATTCATAGGCTGCAAAATGATCCAGTTCTAATTGATTATCGCTTTGTTCGTTTCATTCACCCTCTAACTTGTTCAGCTCTTTTTTTGCAAAAATGCAGGGGTGGTACTGAAACGTATTTGTTCTGAAGTGTGAAGGGATATGAAACGAATCGTTGCTGATGTGGTGGCCTTCTCCCAATTTTACCGTTTTTCTGTTGCTCGTCATGGAAGGCACTTGAGTATTCAGCTTCAGAAGCCTTGTTCCTTTGTCGTTGCTTAGTGAATCTTTCCACATTCAAAATTTGCCATACTCTGTTGCTGCATTTACAACATGCACCGGCTGATATAAGTTTATTGTGAATCTAAATCTTTCACTTCTAATAGTCAGTAAAGTGATGGTTAAAGAAGATTGCTCTACCTAAAGTCGAATTGTTACAGGTGACAGCCGTTCATAAGGCAAACATAATGAAACTCGGAGACGGTTTGTTCCTGAAGACATGTCAAGAGGTAAGTCCATGTCGTTATTTCTGTTTTTCTGTTATGAAATTTTTTCTCGTCAATTTGGCTCAGACATTGACCATGGAGGTTCACTGACATGCTGATCACGAATCTGCCATTCTTTTATAAATTTCGATTGTAAACCTTCTCGCAACGCTAGCAGGGTGGTACAGCTAGGTCCACCGGTTTCGTCAAGGCATCATCTAGGGTGGTTCTTTTGCATACCGATCGCGATTCTAGCGTTTTTTTTCGAATTTCAGCGAATGGCCATCCGCAAAGTTGAATTGGGTGATCAGGTCAAAATTAGAAATTTCCCAAAACTTCGTTTGGACAGGTTATTTGGAATGGTGATCACGAAACTGAGCCCCTTATCTCTGATTTTGATTTTTTTTCTGCAGATCTAGGTAGGTAATCCTTCACGTCGCCAAAGTTCACCCAGTCCCACGCCTACATTGCTTACCTGTATCTGTTTGTAACGGCCAGATTTTGAAGAGCCGACATCAGGATCGGATGCTGTGTGAGTTGCGCGGTGCTTCAAGTAGAAAAGTAGAATTGTTCTTCTTCCTCTAATTCTTTGGATGCTCAAAGAGGTCACATCGTTCTCAAGTGTGTATTTTCAAATTCTCCATACCCTAACACCAATCTGAAGAGGTTCCGGTGAGTAAAAACTGGAGACCTTTTTTCTCTGGCTGCAACCATACCTCTCCCTCCAACCAACATAGCACCTAGAATAATGATCAGCATCCAAAATATCGTACTTAGACGAATTTTGTGCCAAGTCTGAAATTTTGACCTGATCACCTTTGTCGACGACATGGTTGTCCTCTGTGTAAAAATCAGAAAATCAGAATCAAATGAACATCAAATTCGTGATCAGCTCGGTTCAGAAAAATTCCTTCTGACCACTGAAGTGGAAGTGCAATGAGTGAAACAGTGCCGACATTTCCTTTTCATTTGGGTCGATCGATAGATCGCTGAACGGCTGGTAACGGCTGCATTTGTATTGTTTACAATTTCAATGGAATTGAATTTAGAAATTCGTCTGGTTCATTTTTTCCTGTTGATAATTATTTTCACGGTGCATACGAAATATATCTTTCAAACTAGTGTGGTTCTCCTATTTCAGGTTGCCACTCGGTACCCAAAAATTGAGTTTGACTCAATGATCATTGATAACACTTGCATGCAGCTCGTTTCGAAACCCGAACAGTTCGATGTTATGGTTATGCCCAATCTCTACGGAAACATCATTGACAACCTTGCCGCTGGGTATGTCGTTTCGAATTACCCTCATTTTCTCTTTTTATGCTGTATTTTAACTTCCACTTTCGCTTTCACAAAGTCACGTTTATCGTTGTTTGTAACTTTGGAGCTCTAATTGCAGTCTTGTTGGTGGAGCAGGAGTGGTCACCGGTCAATCAGTAGGAAGCGATTACGTAATTTTCGAGCCCGGAAGTCGTCATTCCTTCCAAGAGGCGTTGGGAAGGTAAGTACCATCCATTGTTCAAATTTGTTTCACTTGTAACATATGTACATTTCTTTTGATATGTACGTTGGATCGACCTGAGAACGCTGCCTAATTTTCATTCACGTTCATTTTATTTCGGAAATTTTCCAAATGAAGTAACCCAACAGGCTACTCTGACCGCTCTTCAATTTAAATCATTTTTAATTTTCTAACTATTGAGAGATATCGCAGCTCGAGCTTGATAGCTTTTTGGTAATCTCCTTGAGATTCTCCATATAAGTGTTTTCTTATCGCTTCCATATGTAGAAGAATACTATAAGTGCGTTTTCCTTGCCGAAGGCGCTGTGGTGTTTCGAAGTTTTAGCTCTAAAAGAGACTGAAATCAGGGAATGTCGGAAAGTAACGCTAATTTAAACGATTTGTGATGCTGCTATGCTCACTAACACTCTCGTAGCCATATTTGGAAACATTTAGTAGTAAATTTTTCGAAACCCTGAACAACGAGTTTCTGGACAAATTTTATCCGAGAAATTCTTATAACTGATATATCTGTGTAATTAATCAAATGCTTCAGGTCAATTGCTAATCCAACGGCTATGATTTTGTGTGCAGCTAATATGCTCAACCATCTGCATCTCAACGAATATGCGCTAGCCCTTAGAAATTCCGTTGAGAAAGTGATACGCGATGGAAAAGTGCGAACAAGAGACATGGGAGGGTAAGGATTTTGTTATAAGAAACTTTGCTCATTCACAAAAGGGAAGGAGTGGGCAGCAAATATTCGTTTTAGTGCTTTAGTTGTTATTATTAATTTTTTCCAGATATGCTTCTACCACCGATTTCGCGGACGCCGTTATTGCCAACTTTGAAATGTAGAGTTTTGATAAGATGAGTATATATAGCATGATAGTTTATGATCACTCTGTCGCCTTTTTCTGCCTTACCGTGTGAGATGGTCTAAGTCTAAAGAATGTACTTTCAAGTGTGTATCCAGGCCTCCAATTGTACATGTTTGTTTATGGGCGATTTCTTTTCAATGTCTACTTTTCGAACTAAAGCGCCGTCGCTACTTTAGCTTTTGAAGATTCTCAAGGTCTTTTAGACACAAGAGTTCTATTTCATGCCAGAGTCTGAGTGCTTTTTTAGGGCGGCTGCATCGCAGTGCTTGCATAGGAATAGGTACGTAGAAAATTCTTATCCTGTTAACAAATTAACTTTCTTCTAACAGTAGCACTACCTCATCTTAGTAGGCTCAAATTTCGGATGATTGTGAACCGAAAGGGCCCATTTGATTAATGTTGTACTCCTATGCAAATGCTTTTGCGATCGCTTTGGGAATGCGTATATTCTCGAGCCTTCTGTAGCCGCGTAATAATTGTAACTTTCTTAGGTAGCTTTTGTCGGCTGTCTCTTTAGGAGTCTTAGGTTGTTCATATTCAAAGTGCCTTCTTCGATGTTTCGAAGCAAGGTCGCATTGTTGCTGAGCATAAATAAATCTTTTTGTGTAGTTTTTGATGAGTGCCTACATTGGTTGATTTCCTAATTTACTGTTTTTTTCTGTGCATATTGCTTGCAACTGTTTTTTGTTCGATTCGTAGTTGCAGTTATCGGCTCAAACCATGATTTCCATTCTTGACTAACGTATTCGTGACATGTTCTACACCTTCTTTTAGCTACCAGGTGCTACCACCAATATTAAAAGGCCCAATCATACTTTGTAGCGAAGTAATTCTTTTATTAGCAAGTTCCCAACTAAAATCTTGTTCCTTTCGAGCCCGTAATTCTTAGTTTTTTTTTTTGCGGCGCGATCCATGTCACGATGGGGTCCAAGTGTTTCGCTGCCATGAAAAATTTCCAGAACGTCACCCTTTGCGCACACTGCTGCGTCACATTCTCTGCGTCTCTGCCTTATTCCTGGTCATTTCAACGCTGTTTGCTGCCGAGTATAAATAGGCCCTAAGAATAGCAAAGTCGGGAAAGGGAGTAGGCGTGATGGCAGAGCTGGCCGATGAGTATACATACCTTTGCGCTTCCAATCCACTTTGATGATGCTGTCGCAGGAAACTATGAACTTAGTTATGGGTTACCCTAATCATTGTATAGGTAAAAAAGCGCGATCCGGCTCGGCGGAAGTTTGATTGATGCAAGGGTGGGCAGAGCGAGCTGTCCTCTCCGCTACTAATAAGCGAGCATGTATGAGTGTTAATATTACTGCGCTTTTTCCGTCATCGTCTGCTGCCATTCGGTGAGCTTTCCTACTTGACGGACATCGAATCCATCTCTCGTTTTTTTGTGAGACGGTTTCTGCTAAGCTTTATTCCGAAAAAGAGGTTCACTGAGAGGTTTACCTCGTCTGAATGTCGCCAAGACTTTCGTGAAACTGTGTAAATCATGTGTTCAACTGTGATTGGCCACTCCTGGCTACTATAGGGATCGTTGTTATTCTTTACGAGATTCAGTGCACTGATAGGCCACCCAATAGTAACAATTCGTGGGGAAATCCTGTGAAAATGTGATTCTGGGGAAGCCATGGGAAGATGTACTGGTAAATTCATGGGCGAAATTGACTCAGACTGAAAGCTGTAGTTGTACTCCCTGAAAGTGGTAACAGAGGTGAATCTCGTCACTCCGATACGAATTACACATGCTCTATCTCTAGTATCGTTATCCTGAACAGTAAATGTTCCACTCTTTGATACCTTTTGCTTTTCATCATCAGACTTCAATCTTTATAGATGAGTGAAGATCTTGAAGAATTTGAGGACGCGGTCGACTTCGAAAAGCCGCAAGTTGTCAGATCTGAAACGCCTACCTATATTGTACGTTTTGTTTTTGTTTCAAGTCATATTCTACTGGACGACCGTTGGTGTAATCAAAATCTTTTTGAGCGATGCACACCTCAACTCTCCGTGCAACGAGAGCCGCTGACTAGGCCGTCTGATATTCATGGCATTCAAGCGTCGACATCGTGTTTTGGATCTGATGCGAATTATGGGCCGATTTTATCTCCATCGCACATGAAAGGCTCTGTGGTAAGTAATTAGGTTTCTCCAATTTTTCCCCAACTGCTGCACGACAACAACAATAACTGGAATTAGTGTCAGTCTTGAATAGCCTGTCGTTGCTTCACTCTCACTGGTCTTCTTTTTTTCAATTTATCTTTTCTAGTTTGGCAACTTGTGTGAGTGACTATAAACACCAGACTTCTTTCGTTATCGAAAATCTGTTTCACGTGAAACTAATTCGAACGAAAGCGTGTTTCATGTTAGTTTTAAGTTCTTCTTTTTAGAATAGCATGCCAGTTTTCACTGGAATTGGATTGCGTTAGAAATTGTAAAAGCAAAAGACGTGTGGAAACCAGACATTTGCAAGTCTTTCGATTTCCATCAGGTCATCGTGTTGTGATTAACTTCTGCTAGGTACGGAATGTGTTAAGTAGGATTAGCATGAAAAGTAAAATATCCGAATAAGCTCACGTTTAAGATTTTGCTTTCGTTATTGCTTTGAATTTCACTTAAGTTTCTCTTGTAGTAGTCTTTACTTTTTTACTGATATTTATTTATTTATTTACGACACGTCAAACAGAATACATGTGTAAGAATTAAATGACAACACAACAAAAACAAGAGGTCGGACATATGTGAGAATGTTCAAGGGGGAGATCAAAACAAAACAAAGAAGAAGAAAAGCGTTCCAACAGATAAAGTCAAGAAAGACGTAAGAGCATAAAGAAATGAAGCGGGAGTAAAACAGAAAATCAGGAAAAGCAGCGAGCAGGACGTCAAAGCAATGGGCATCACAATACGGGGGTCAGGCTATTAGTCCCAACCACCAACTGGCAGTTGTAATACACTCAAAAAATATTCTGACACCTTGAAAAGGAAGGCAATCAAGGCAAGGATACTACTGCAAAAGGACTGGGCACAAGAGTACCAGCAGTAAAGCGCTCATGAGGGCAGCCCAATTAGGAGGTCCTATGCCCAATGAAGAAAACACACAACTAACTCAGATCTGGTAATCGGTCGAGGTAAAGAAGAAGGACCGACCGGATTTACAGGGCGATCCTGCATCCCAAGGAACAATTTCCAATCGAAAAAATTATAACAAGATCAAAACGCCTTCCACGCGAGAAAGAAAATAATCCACGGGCAAGGATACTACTGCAAAAGGACAAACCCACGCACAACCGACGAAGAAAAAAAAAGAGCGCTGATGACTGCAGTCCAATTAGGAGGTCCTTTGCCGGGAAAAAATATGTCCAACTAAAAAAGTTATTCGAGAAGCTATAAAAACTTGGAAATTTTAATACCGCCAGGGTAGTAGGGAGTAAAAAACCAGCACCCCGAAAAGTTGTTGTCCATTGAGGAAGAAAGTGCAATTTCTAAAACGTGAGCTAGAGATATTACACTATCGTGTGAGACTCCTATAAAAAAAAACTCTAGTCAATGCAAAGTAGAAAATTAGAAGAAAGGAGAGAGAGTGGAGGCCCAAGATGGCAATGGACGCGAAAACCAAACTCCAGGGCCACGGAGCGCGTGAAGTCGCAAGCAAAAAAATGAAAACCTGTAAGCATGAGAAATAACAACGGTTCCAGAAAAAGAACAACGCACCTCAGAAAAAACCTTTCTGCTTGAGAAGCAGTTCCAGTCCTTGAGCAAAAACTTTCGGAGACGAGCTCATAATCAGCTGTTCAGGTAGATCATTCCAGATCCTGACGGAACGGACGAGGAATGAGTCCAATAGAAACTGAGTATGCACACTCCCTGTAATTAGTCGGAAAATGTGGCCTCTAGTTCTAATGGCAACTCCAGAGGTCCTAAGGAGTCCTTCAAGGTTAACGTCAACAAGTCCATGAACTATCTTAAATAGAAGAGTCTGGTCGTAAACGACTCGCCTAAGCTGAAGAGAACAGCTGCCCAAGCGAGATAAACGCTCCTGGTAAGATAGTTCAAAAAGACCAATCCTCGCGAAAATATTTTTAGTGAACTTTTTCTGCACGCGCTCTATTTTATCGATGAACTTTTTCTTCGAAGGTGACCAAACTGGCGTGCAATATTCAAGAATGGGTCTTACGTATGTTTGGAACAGTCGAAATAGAGCTATAACATTGCGAGTGCAGAAGGCTTTAAGTATAATATTGGAGCTTTTGTATCCTGAGGCCACTACTTTATCAATGTATTCTTCAAAAGAAAGCTTGTTGGAGTAGAGTAAACCCAGATCCCGAATGGAGTCGACTACATTGAGCTGGGAATCGCCTAAACGAAACTGTGCTCCGGGATGATTGCGCCCCAAGCACATAACAGCCGTTTTTTCCAGGGATATATTCAATTTCCAATTGGAGGACCAATTAAAAACGGCATCCAAGGCGTCTTGAAGGGCCTTGGGATCATTAATTGAAAAAATTTTTGAATCGTCAGCATAAATGGAGCAATAGACCCCATTAGGCAAAGAGCTCGGCAAGTCATTAATGTAAAGTAGAAACATCAGTGGACCCAGACAGGTCCCCTGAGGAACTCCACTAGTTGTATTGTAACAGGCTGAAAGAGAGCCGTTAATCAGAACTCTCTGAGTGCGTCCGTTGAGGAAAGCCTCAAGAAATCTAAGCAGAGCACCACTAATTCCATAGGCTTCAAGTTTAATAGAAAGCAGAGTTAACGGTATCGAATCGAAAGCTTTGGTGTAATCAATAAAACATGCGCTAACATATCCATTGTTATCGATAACTTTTTGCCACAAGGAGATCGAGGATATCAACGCAGTAGTCGTGGACTTTTTTGGCAAGAAACCGTGTTGATTCTCGCAAATAACAGATTGATTCTTGAGGTGAAAGAGAATCTGCTTACAAACTATTCTTTCAAGGACCTTGCTCGTGGATGGGGTAAGGCAGATTGGCCGATAATTCTTGACTCTAGCTCTGTCGCCTTTTTTAAAAATGGGTTTGACAAAACTTGTCTTCCACAATGCTGGAACTTGACCGTGAAGTAGACACCAATTGAAAATAAGAACTAGTGCAGATGTCAAGCCCAGTGCAGCTTTTTTCAAAAAGACGTACGGAATAGCATCGGGTGACGTTGAATTACGAAGAGGAAGTTTTGTCAACGTTCGGTAGACAACATCACCACTAATTTCTAGGTAATCAAGCTTATTATCAACGAAAGAGGGGCAGATTCGGTGAACATCTTGATGATTCGTGTACACTGATTCGAACAAACACGCAAACGCTTCAGCCTTCTCGAGATCAGATCTACACGGATCACCACGATCATTTATTATAGTACCGATCTTGCCCGATTGTTTAATCTTAGAGTTCACAAAACCATAGAAAACTTTTGGATTGTTGGAAGCAGCTATTTTTTCTTCATTTTTCAGACTAGAGATTGCCAAAACTCGCTTAAGCTTCCTTGAATAACGAAGGTACTTTTGCAGACCAATGTTGCCACGTACCTGGTATAATCTATGGACCTTAGCTGCCAGTCTACGAATATACTTAGGATATCGGGTTCTCCGCACCTCTCTCTTCCTCAGAGGAACATACTTACGGATCAAAGAGTGACATATATCTGCATAGGTAGAATATATCTCATCAACAGTGGAGCAACTGGAAAGTGTTTCCCGCCAATTGATATTTAGTAGTTCATCATTAATCGCGAGGTAATTACCTTTAAAATAATCGAAATAGTATCGGACAACACTCGGTTCTTGAGCAGCAAATGCAACTCTAAGGGAAATAGTTCCATGATCGGAGGTTGAGAATGGTGGGAGAACAGCGATATCCTGCACCAAATTTATATTATTAGTAACAACAAGATCTAGAATATTCACCCCATGAGTAGGCTGGTTAACGAGCTGCACTAGCGAGTGTTCGGTGCAGAAATTTCGGAAACCACGCGCCTGACGGTTGTACGTACTGGATGTTACACTGCTCCAGTCAATTGAGGGGAGATTAAAGTCACCCAAAAGAAGGCAATCTGGATATTCATAAAATAAGCCCGCAGCAGCTTCCAAAAATTGATCAAAGAAGGAGATGCTACATGCAGGGCTTCGATAAATCAAAATAATGCAAACAAACGAATCTTCGAAATCAATGCCCAGAGACAGACTCTGGCAGTAGGGGGAAAAATTACGAGTAAAGAGGAGGTGGTGGGAAACATCTTGGCGCACTAGAGCTAGTACACCACCACCGGTGATTGGACCCGATCTATCACATCTGTAAATATCGTAACCGGCCCCTGCGCACAACGTCGCATCATGAATATTGTCAGGTTTGCACCAAGTCTCGGTAATACAAACTACAAGGGGGCGCCGGGAGAGGAGGAAATGAAGATCAGGGATCTTGTTACATATCGATCTAGCATTAAAAAGAATGATCTTATCAGTTATATTGGATTTCTCAAAGGGCCGGTATGGTTTTATTTTTTATTCATTTACTGCGCGTATTGGTGTGATGGCAGTGAATATATGTAGTTAGTAGGACATACAACCATCCAAACAGTACAAAACATGAACTCTTCAGAGCTCAGAAATTCGATGTTGTTTGATTTTCTGTTTGTTCATGAATGACGGCACGACTAATCCTATGCCACGGTTGTTTGGTTATTCAGATTTATTCGAGGGAGAGCTGAGATACGTGTTGTCGATGTTGACTTACAAGCGTGCTTGTTCACGTTGGTGGTTTATAAACCTATCGTAGCGGTTGTACGAGAATATTTCGTTTTCGACACGTATCACCTTTGTGTTTTGACAAATGCCAACAAAATTGTTTTCAAAAAAATGCATTGTAAATTATTTGCTGCAAAACTTTAAATTCACTAGTCGTTAACGTTCGCACGTTCTGCTAATTCTATTAATAGCTAATGTATTTTTTGTTAAGGAATGCTCCTCATCGGCGTCTCGACGCGATCGTTTGACAGCACTACGTCGACGAATGCGTGAAGAGTTCGGTGCACGAGATCTAGGCTTCTCACAAGGAGTAACTCCTGACTGTGATACGTTGAGTGTGGCCAGTGAAGCCACCAGCTTACATTCGTGGCATCGTCGTGTTCTTGCTAGTTCTCGGACGTTGGTACGTGTGTTTCGTTCATTAGTTTTTATAAATCGCTCTAGGAAAGGTGAAAGGCATAATCTGTCCATATACAGGTCGTTCATCCCTCTGACAGCATGAGCACAAGAGCTGGCTCATCTCTTCCTCCATCTGCATTCTTGGCGCAGGATTACCTTCACTCTGAACCTATTCTTGAATGCGAACCATCGTCCTATCCTGTTCCTCCGGTTTGTTTATTTTTCCTTAGCGATCTAAGATTTAGCAACAGAGTGTGTCTGTGTCTTTGATTAAGCGCTTGGCTTGCCTCCAATAAGGTGTCATTGGAGTCTACTCGTAGGGCTCGTTTTTTATGGAAAATCTCATTTCTTGCTTATAAATCCAGCCAATCGACTCTGTTCAAAATCGAACATCTAGCTCGCTTGCTGGGTCAGTGGCTTCATGATAGAGGTGAATCAGTTGATAGTGGAATGGCTACTAGGGAAAAAAGTAGATTTTTCGAACTCTACTGAGGAAAAGAGAAGATTCTCCAAACCAAGCCTAAGATGAACTAAACTACGGTTTTTAATGCGATTATCTAGCTATTTCTAAAGTATCTGCTCAGCTTATTAGGTCAACGCATTGCTATCAGATTTCTCTTTCAGCATCCTCCAGTTTTTCATTCGTCCGCTCCTTCGTCATCTATGCTATCGCCTACTGGACCGCCTCCTAGTCATCCGCCACCACCATTACCTATAAAAGATCCCACACGACAGGTGCGAATTTTTTCACTTTTTTAAACATATGATTACTCCCAGGTCTTACAGACACCAAACGACGTACGTTCTCCTCCACCTCTTCCTCCAAGGAATCCCTCGATTCGATTACCCGACCCGATTGCAGCCGAAGTTGTTTCGAGAATAAATGGTCCAGTTGAAAACGATAGGTATGATTAAAATTTCAGTTTGTTTGATCATGCTTTGTTTTCATTGAATCAGTGATTTAGTCCCAGTGCTCAAACGTCGATTGTAGAGACTGACCAACAAACGATGACTCAGAGGTGTGACATTCGTTGTTTTTATTTGTCGATCTCGCTATCAATGTCGAATGCTGCTGCAGTGATATCAACTAAAGCTTCTTCTAGAGTATCGTCAACATCGAACGATTCGTTACTAGTACCAAGTAGCGACTCGACAAGTTTAAGCGGTCGACGACGAGGTCACGCTAAGACAAACTCACTGGACCGAGGTTTAACCTTGGCCAAGTCGCTCAAGGTTGGTTTCCTTGTTTCATTGTTTATTGTTTACCACGCGATGCAGTGCTAAGAGGCGCTACTGGCACCCGCACAGTCGAGCGATTGATCCTCACCCGGGCTAATCAAGCCTTCCATAACTCCGAGGACGGGTAAATTGGTATCAGTCTTGTCTGGGAAGGTAAAGACACCGACTTGGTATAGCGCCCCCCCCCCCGAATCATTGTATACGCCAATCACGCACTCACCATGGTCCTTGGAGAGCTAATCAACGCCAAAACATTTACTTTTACCTTACCTTATATTTTATTCTAGGCCGGTCCATTCCCTCCACCAGCTAACAAATCGAATTCGCTCACACGCCAAGAACCGGACGACGATGGTGAAGAATGTGCTCGTAACACTGCCGCCGAAGGAGTTATATTGCAGATAACTACGAGAGTTATTGGAGATCAACCAGTTCGGGTTCGTGACATTTTGCTTTATTTTTTTTTGTAATCTACGTTCGTCTTGTTATACGTTTTGCACAGCTTGCTTGCGCATCTCATTTAGCCTTTCGTTCTTCTTTCTGATTATGCAGCTACCATCTAATTTATAGTGCATCACGATTATATGCCACATCTCGACCTTGTTTCGCCATCTACACTTTTGCTAAAAAGGGTGTTTGCAGGTTTTCAATTTAAAAACGTTTCTACCATTATGAGAAAATGTTTTTGTGGGGTGTTTTGAATACGGATTCGTTTTTGTTTGTAATGCAGTCATCAGTGTTGCAGCTGCACTTCTATCATTTTAGTAATTGATCGGTCTTCTTTTTCTGCACTTCTTCATCTGTAGCATCCCTCATACTTTAGCAAAGGTTTTCAAAAGGGTCGAGTGTCAAGAGGTTTTCAAAAGGGTCGAGTGTTGGTGATTTCTTCCGAGAGAGCGTCCTTGACAAAACCTTCTAGAACTGTGCTGAATCGTAGGTAATTTGTATATACACACAGGGAAGGTTACTCAGAGATTTTCTGCTGGTGCGCATTGCATAACGACTTTTGTGCATTCGAGCAAAAGCCTTACCTCTCTCAGCAAAGTAGGAACTCTCGAAACAGGATAATTGTGAAACGTGTAGTATACAATTGAAAAATTGTTGATGTGCAGTTTGTCATTTTCAACTGTTGAGTGTCAGTTTCTTCTGAATTGTCATCTGCTGTTGAAAATTATTTGGACTGTTGGGCGAGGTTTTGTATTCTATCAAAGGACTTCGCATTCCGTATAACAATTTTTTTTTCCGTTGAACATCCAGAGAAATGATTGTTGTGAACACTCGCAATGTTCTACAGTTTTGCAAATTCGCTATTCTCTGCGTACGCAGGAAAACTATGGCTTCTTAGGCAACCAGTCTTTCTTTTTGCTAAACCCTTTAACACGTACTTATTGCCTGTAATTAGCTCCCATTATTCGCTCTATTTTCGTTGTTTACGGCCAGTTCTGGTTATGGTTAATCCATCGATTGTTTGCTGTTGAGGTTCGTAGTTGCTGTGTTTCAGCCATGCGATGGCGGTGACCTCGATCCGATTGCTTCTGAGTCATCTTCTATTTCATCCCCTGGTACGGAATCTAGAAAAGTAGTAGAGCTAAAAGCTTCTTCGGCTGAGAAGAAGCTCCGCGATTCGTCCGTCAGCAGAGTAGCTGATCAATCTGACAAAGTAGCTGCCGGAGATATGGCTGAGGAACCGCAGGTATGTTGTAATTTTAACGGTTTTGTTGTTTCACCGTATTTTCTACGATTTTTTTTTTGTTACAGAACGATGAACACGATGAGCTGAACACAACGGGAGGAAGTTTGGAAACAGCATTGAATTCTTCAATGGATCCAATCACTCGTGATGTGGAGAGGAGGATGAGCATGAAGCGAGACGGCCCGTCGAATTCGGAAACGTTTGGGTTCGTATTTTCGCTTCACTTATTTCTTCAATTCTTAGCACCGTTCTGGTTGGTGAAGCTTCTTGTGTGTCGACTGTTCAGTTGTCCGTATAGGATGCTCTTTACCTTCGATAGATAAGCACACAGTTGTATCCGAGAAACCTACACAAAAACCATCTTTACCAGGAACCATCTTATTTTCCTTATTATGTTGGTCCTAAATTTTGCTGCTATTCAAAGAACTAGAACATAAGCTAACCATGAGAGGCTTTTTGTTGGGTGAGCGGAAATGAGAACCGACGAGTCGGAATCGGGATGAAAGTGCAACGAGAGCTCATCTTCTTTGTTCCTGTGTTTCAATTGTGTTTCTGTGCCTCTAGGGGGAAAGGGGTCTAGAAGTCAGAACGATATTTTTCGTACATACAGATCTGCTAATACCATACAAAACAGCCATTTGTAGAGGAGGCGTCTGCTTTTCTTTATCATTACCCTACCTATAATTCTTCCTGTTCTTCATCTTCTTGTCGTATGAACTTCGCTTTTATTTTTTCAGCGATGAGGCTCGCCTGGAACGATATCCTTCTTCTCGTTCTGGACTGGATCATGCGAAAACATGGGCACGTAGCTATGGCATGTTTGCTACTGGTCTATTTCGTGGTGCATTTCAAAGGATGAAAAGTGCTGCTCACGGGTAGGTCATTTCGTGTTATCAGTTTCATTTTCACTTCTTGCTTTTATTTTATTCGGTGCACGTACATTGTTTATTAATCAGTATAAATGTCGGTGACCGAAGATCCGAGTAATTTTAATGATCAAACCTATTATACGTATTCAGTTCCTCTTCGTTAAAAGTTGACGAGACGTCCGATAGTGAAGCGGAGCAATCAGAATCCGGAACGCAACCACCCGGACACAGTGGACCGTTCGTTCGGCCGAGGAAGGGCAAGAAAGGACCATTTGACTTTGAGCAGCTCAGGGTTGTACAGGTGTGTTGCGCTGTATATATTGAAATTCGAACTAGATTCCTCGAAGTCGTTGCAAATCGTAGAGGGAAGGCAATCGATTGGGTGGTATTTTCGGATCATCGTGAGAATCGTTCTCGTATTATTCTGAAAGCTTTGCAACCAATAATATTACTCTAACGCATTAGTCGCCAATTCTCTTTTGTAAACCACATTCGTACCGAGCATTTACCTCCCTGTGTATTAAAAAGTATTAAAAGCAGCCCAGCCTTCTTTGTTACACTAGGGAAATGCCAACAGCGCGCAATTGCTTTAGTTATTTAGTTCCTTCTGCGATAGTTTGCTTTCTTGGTTTCTGTGGCGCTGGCTATCGCGCTACGTCCACTGCATCTCTGCTCTTGTTTCGCCGCTAGCGAAACCCTCAACACGTTCACATTTAGAAGTATTTCTTCAGTAGTGTAACTTTTAGGATGATTTTTCTTCCTACACTTAGAGTCAAAGCAAGAACACTTTTTTCCAGGAATTGAACAATGAACACACCGGAGCGGTTTGGTGTGTTCGTTTCTCTGTGTGCGGACGTCTCATGGCAACTGCTGGTCAGGACAATATCATTCGCGTTTGGGCGGCTCGCAGTCATTTGAAATATTTTATTCAGATGCGAGAAAGGTGGGCATTACTTCTTGTAAAGTCTATTGGGATGATTAGCGCGCGAAAATCTACAAAAAGGGTTGCCGCTTGGCGATCATTTTTGAATAGGTGAAACGATTTGCGCCTCAAAATGTAGCCATCTGCGATTATTAACTTATCTCTGGAAACTTGCAAATCAAGATTCTAGAAACTGTGATAGGTAACGGTCTAGTCGTGTCATATTCTCATTCTATCAAAAACCACAGAGGTTTCTCTTCATCGGCACCTTATTTTCGTTCTTGTTGCTTCTTATGCACCTTATTCTTATGTATTAGAATTGTGGGCAATATTTAGTCATGATTTTTCAGATATCAGCAAAAAACTTCTGATTCCTGCAATTCTTCGAACGAGGCTTTTCAGTCAACAATACACGATATAGAATCATTCAGGCCCCCGAGTTCCACGGGAAGTAACGCACAAAGTACGTCTAAGCCAGATGTTCAGTTGAATATTTAGTAAAATGATTGATGGATAGCAAAGACGTGGAAGTTGTTGTTAATAAAAAAAAACCAGCACTACAGCAAATCTCTTTCTTCATAATCAGCTTTTAAAAGCACTATCATCAAACAGTAATGGTAAGCCGAAAAGTGATCATTTGCGATTTCTTGCAGGTGAACGAAACAGCGATGAGGAGGACTCTACTAATTTATTCCCGTCAAAACCGTTTGTTGTATTCAAGGTACGTTTTCACTTTTTCTTGAGGCGGAATCTTTGTCACTTCATATTAATTCGTTCAAGGGTCATACAGCTGATGTGCTTGACTTGTCATGGTCGAAAAATTATTTCATCCTCTCTTCTGGAATGGATAGAACTGTAAAACTGTGGCATTTGTCGCGCACTGAATGCCTGTGTTGTTTTCAACATGTGGATTTCGTCACCTCGGTAGCTTTCCTTCCCAAGGTATTGTTCATTCAATATTTTATTTGTGATCCTTTATTTTTCTCGTACCTTTCAATATTCATGTCTTTGGTCACAGCTCATGGTGTAAGTCGTCTGCTGAACATTTGAAACTGGTTTCATCAGAGGTAGCTTTTCATGTAAACATTTACCCAGCGTTTTCTCTTACAGGACGACCGATACTTTCTGTCGGGTTCGCTTGATGGTAAGCTTCGAATGTGGCACATACCTGATAAGAAGGTTGCCGTGTGGAATGAAGTTCCAGTTAGTTTTACTACTTCTAATTGTTCTTGAATTAGGTATGTTCTGGTGCCAGATTCGTTAACGAAAATTGTGGTAAATTACCTTCCGATGTAAATAAACGTGCTACATATCCTAAATATACCGGAGAGAGGATTTGTTGAAATGTGGTGAAATGGTTCGGGAACCTCTAGCAAAAATAGTTAGCTGCAACAGAGTCCAATATTTTTGCAATAGATGGTCTCATTCTGAAAAGATCACTGCATATATTGCCATGGTTTTGTTGTGGCAGCAAAACAACTTTGTCATTCATTTTTTCTATGTGCCGTTAAGTTTTTATTTTTATTTCTACCGGCCTATACATATTATGATCTGAAATTACCGTAATCTACCGTCAAGTTTATATTTTTCATCCTTGCCGGCCTACACGTATTACGACCTGAAATTAACAAAGTCGTTTTCGTGTTTTGTGATAGTTATATTGACGCTATTTAGTGGTAATTTTCAGGTGAAATTCATAACGGCAATAACGTTCGTTAAAAATGGGAAGTTTGCTGTGGTGGGCACGTACAACGGGCGCTGTTTCTTCTACTCCACTGATGTAAGTCATTGATCGATGGCTTGCTGGTTTTCTCACTAACTTTACCGGGATTTCAACGCGATTTTTTCAGCAACTCAAGTACCACACGGTTGTAGATGTTCGATCGTCTCGCGGAAAGAACGCCCGAGGTCACAAAGTGACGGGTTTGGCTGTCCACGGTGATAAGCTACTGGTAAGCTCCACTATTTTCGGGAATTTATTCAATCATTCGAAAATGCACCAAAATGCGCACAACTCAGAAATCAAAAAGAAAACTCTATCACAATGTGTGAATGTTGACCAATTTCTTATGATTGACATTAATGTTTTCTATAATTGTGGAGTAGTGCATTTTACGCTGATCTTATTGCTTTAGGTGACTTCTAACGACTCACGTATTCGAATGTATGATGTTCGTGACAAAGCGCTAACGTGCAAGTTTCGTGGAGCTCAGAATGAGCACTCACAAATTCGAGCCGCTTTCTCTCCTGATGGACGTCACATCGTATGTGGCTCGGAGGACAAGTGAGTTGTTTTTCAGTGTAGTAAATTGGTCATTGATTTTTCGGTAGTATAATGCATATTGATCTCTCGAAACTGTTCTATTTTATTTTTTTCATCTGTAGCCTCGTTTTCTATGTTTTGTAATAGTTGGCCACATTTAATTTGTCCTCATTGTCTTTATTAGCCTGGCACTAACTCCAGCATGAATCTATCCTCTCATAACCATTCCATCAATCACGTTGTGGAATTCCTTTCAAATCGGGCTAGTATCAGTTCTCTTGATGGCTTGGAAGGAACCTTTTCAATAATTCATATTACTAAGCTAATGTATTACTATAAAAGGAGTATGGTCTTTCATAGAAAAACCGCTCAACTGTCTTTGAATTTTTTCTACTGCTTGAGATACCTGAAAGTTTTTTTGCGAAGTTTTTGTGTAAGGGTGTTCGTTTTAGTATTTTTTACCGTTACCCTTTTTCTAAACCGGCGTTCCGTTCGACACGCCTCTGTTAATGTTATTGTTGTTATCTATCCCGGAATTTATTTCCTCTGTTCATAGGTTGAGTTATTCGTCCTCATTTTAAGTAGCGTTTCATACTATGTTAGCACATCGGTATCCGTCGTTATCATATGAATTTTAGGTTCATTTATTTGTGGAGAACGTGTGACTTACCGACTACATTGTCAGTTCGCAAAGATCGTAACGCGATGTGGGAAAGAGTTCGAGCGCACAGTGCTCCGGTTTCTGTGGCTGTTTTCGCGCCCAAACCGCAGGTATTTTTTGTTTTATTTTATTTGTTCAGTTGTTTATGTTTATTCTGTTGTGTTGTAACTTAACACATCATTTCCATGCTTGAAGTCGTTTTTTTTTCTCCGCATTTTTCTCTCGTTTATGCTATTGTTTTTGTGCTCCAGTTCACTCAGGCGTTTTTTACAGTCGTCTCAAGCTTCCACATTTGCGAAATCCCTTGCAGTTTTTTCATAGCCTTCGAGGCTTGCTATTGTTTGAAGCTCATTATCTACAACCAAGTCATTCACTCTCCACGGCTACTCACGGGATTACATGCTTGTAATTCATTTGGGTGTACGTCAGACCTCTTTACCCTTGTTCTTCTGCGGGTTCCCTTTCACCTTGACCGCACCTTCTCCCTACTCACAACCCGGTATACTCATCTAGTACCTGTTTGCTATTCCATCATCAACTTTTGATTACATTTGATGCAACATATCTTCTTTTTTCCTCTCCTTTCTCTGCTGATCAGCTCTCTGAACATCTGCCTATTTATCAGAGAGTAAAAAGGAAGAGTAACCTCTTACATATACCAAGAGAATCCTCTTGTTAGAAAAGAGCTTTTGTTTCTCCAAATATGAGCAAGTTCAGTTACTCGATGTTTTAAGGAATTCACTTCAGGCTTGTTCTTGCTTGATCATGTCTCATTCAAGTGTTCTAAATTTAGCTAGCCAACAGTAATTGAACATATAGCGCAATCCCTGGTGCACCTGAAGAGTGATCATTGAAGGATTGGAATTAAATAATAATAATTTCTCATCATAGGTGTTTCTGTCGATGATGGCAAAACAAGATGAAGAGAATCGCGAAAGTGGTTCGCCGCAGACGTCGTCACAAAATGTCATGACAGGTCATGTAATCGTCAGTGCTGATCTTCAGGGAAGCATAAAGATAATGGTGAACCGCCCAAAGCTCAACAAAGCCGGTCCAAGTACATCAAGTGTCATTCAGGAATGATTTTCTCAAATTTGTTTTTCATTATTGCATGCATAATTTTATGTATTCAGTGCTAGAAAAACTGTGAAACAGAATAAGATTGAAGGCAGGAATATGGCCATGAACGTATAAAATATAAAATGCTCTATTACCATTGTTTCATTACGAGCTCAATTTTGAGCATTTTCTCGCAAATTAAAAGCTGTTTAGCTGTATGCCGAGATTAGTTTGAGCAGCTGCTGATAGCTGGCAGCCTTGTAGGTGATCATCTAGTCTTTGTCAGAAAATCTTCAACTCTGGCAACTAATTTATTACATGCTAGTTGTGTTGAAAAGCGGGTGTTGCTGTGTAGATCGCTGCATTGTAATACTTGCTCGAATGTTGTTGTTTTCTATCGCTGGTGTCATTTTTCAGAAAGATAATAGTGTTTATCCTTTGTTTCCTTAAACCATTGCCTCTAACTGTTTGACGTGCCTTGAATATGAATCGAATACATATATCTATGAGAATAAGCTACTATATGAATGTCGGGTTTCGCTAGTGCACCCTTGGCGAGGCTGCCACATTTGAATAACCAGCGAATGTACCTTTTAATTGTATTCTCGAATATTTTTACGACCAACGTGTACCTTCTTTTCACAGTTCTCACTTGAAGCCGTTCATGGCTGAATAATGCGGTTTACTTGTGATAGATCATGTGAGAACATTAATATCGTGCTCACGAGTTGAAGCTTCGTTTATATTACGACAATCTTTTCTGATGAAGTGTTCTTTTTTCTCTAACATTGTGGTTTTTTGTAGTTCTCGCAGGCCAAGTAAAGTATTTATAGAGTGAGATACTGTTATTATTTCGACGGGTGTTGGTGGACAATACTTCGCTCTACTCCGAAGACTTTCTTTTAAATCTCGTTCGTTGGGATATTTATGTTGCATCTGTTTAGTGTTATATATTATAGAAATCCGGTTTTGAAAGCTGGTCGTCAAAATATTTATGTTTGACTTCCGTTGATGCTGGATATGTGCTTAGCCCCAGGTTGCTCTATTTGGCGTGTATTGTGTATCTTTCAAAACTTATGAAACGCGGAAAAGTTTGCAGTATGATGCCGTCTCAACGAGATGGTAATCGCCTTCATCCTTTTGGGTAAAAGGTAAAGGTGCGTTTATCAGTCCCGTAAGGACGCGTCTCCACATTCGTATTCAATTCAGAATAGAAAAGACACGGTGAATGCGTATTTGGTCTGCACAGTGACTTGCGTGGGCCAGCCGCTGCACCATGTCAGTGTCTTTACCCTCCCCGCCAAGTCTGGTACCAATTTACTCGACGTGGGTAGTGCAGAGGCTTTCTTAGGCCCTTGGTATACTCCCGTCGGCCGTCGTCGACGGTCGCTGACGGGAGGCGTGGCAGGCGGACAACTGCTCCGCCGATTGACATTCTTTGCGATAAAGTGGCAGTTGACCAGCGCCGTCGGCAACGGCCGACGGGAGTATACCAAGGGCCTTAGCCCGGCCGGGAACGATCGCTCGACCGTGAGGATCTCAGTGACGCTTCTTACCGCTGTACCACGCGGACACTACTAAAGGAACTTACAAGGGAGGTCATTGAGCTTCCCCCAAAGATTCTCATCGAGACCTATACGGTTCGGTAGAGAATCGAGTGACGATTACAACAGTATAGTTTGTTTTTGCTACCTGCAAATGGGTGGCCCAAAGAAGGCGAAAAATCGTGACGTATAGGATTGTAATACTAGTTAATGGCGAGAGGACTTCTAGGCCTTAACCTCCACAGGTCATAATGCGGTGGCTCAGTCGGTAGCATGTAAGGCTCACAATCTGATGGTCAGGGGGTCGGTCCCTATGGTCGGTTTTTCTTTTGCCTTCATACGCTAGATTCCAAATTAGGCTCCTTTTTTGTAGCAGTTGCTGGACAATTTCGCCATTAGGGGGTATGGGTCACATGCATAAGTGCTAGCAGATGTACACAACCCCGGATAGGTTGAGACGCGGGTTCGATTCCCGCCCGAGATGCGATTTTTGCGATCAATCTAGCACCATCATTGCAGCATCATGTTCTAGTATACATAACAGTAACCCGCAAAAAGCGGTAATAAAAAAATTTCACGATAGTGCTAGTAGATTTTGCCCTCTGTGCGTATGTAAGTCGTCAAGATTTTTTTTGTCTTTTTTAGGCCACCCATTTGCAGGTAGCAAAAACAAACTATACCGTTGTAATCGTCACTCGATGCTCTACAGAACCATGTAGGTCTCGATGAGAATCTTTGGGGAAAGCTCACTGACCTCCCTCCTTAGTCAAAATTAACTGAACGCACATCCATTTGGGTACAATTTTCATCCGTGAAAGATGGTACATGTTATCCATCGACTGGTTGGTGATGAAACTGCGAATCATAGCATTATGTGATACGACGTAACAACGTCATGACGGAGCAATTATTAGGAGGAATGTGTGAAGTACAATGTTCGAACCACATGTAATCAATAAGTTAACATAAATAGAATGAATAATGAATACATAAAAACTATTTGGAAAGTAGAATGATCAAAAAGAGGTCACATTATTCACAAGAGCTTGGTCATGCGTACTGTTCAAAGATCGATTGATCGACATAACCATTTGAATCACATGAGTTGCTAGCGAGGGTTTGGTACCAGTGATTGTGGTCTTCGTCATAGATTCTTCTTTCTCCGTTTCTTCTGATTTCTACGTTTTTAGGAGACCGTATATACAAAATTCGATCCCATCCGTTCTCCTGGTTTTTGTTTGTATTGATGAACGGGTAAGAAAAACGGGCAACCACACTGAATGCATTTTGGAAAGCATTCCATGCGTCACATACCCAAAGCGATTCTCCAATTAAGGGACTAATTGTTCATATGAAAATATTCCACTTTTTGAAATACTAAGTAGTACCACCAATACCAAAGATTCCATGCGAGAAATGTCAGTGGAAATCCGTATCGACATTGCTTATCAATCCGAAGTGCTTGTCTTGAGTAGTCTCTTGACATCTGAAAATACCCAGATGTGAAATCATTCATAAAGAAACGAATGAATTTATCCTTTCATCATGAATTTTTGTGTATGGATCGATTGTGAGTGGCTTCTTATCACAAAGTTTGCTAGTTAAAATCCCGTTGCTCTATGGTTTTGCAGTTTTGTTTTTGGACATTTTTATCTCCATCTCTGATTTATTTATTAGGTTTTAATTTATTTAGTTTAGTTTTCTTGCTAGTTATTCATACCTTTGAGTAGACACCAGCATTGTCGACATCGACCGTACTGGCACCGCTAGTGGCAGCTACGAGTCGTCTGATTTGTGGCTTTGATTTCGGACACGATCTCCACGTGATGTCGTTCTCTAAAAAAGATAATTCAAGTTTTCCCTCCGCACATCTCCCTCAGTGGTGCAAATGTAAGTCGAATTGAGCTGTCTTGAATAGCAAAATCAAGTTTGATTTGAACAGAGTTTAAAGACTGTGTCGGAATTAACGGTTTTCACGATTCGTATCTCTCGAGAACTAAGTAATCAATAAAAGTTCATAGTAACGAGAAACAGTAAAAATGTTTCGGTAGACAGCATGTTCTGTTTAGAATCATTTATAAAATAGTGTTTTCAGCGGGATTCTGAGAAAAACGGCAACGGCTCAGTTTTCAGCGTAAAATGAGGATAATATGATTCTTAGCAAGCAGCATATTTCTCCATTCAAATTTAGTTTCAACGGAAAAATGAAAAAAAATTAGATTACATGAGCTGTTTATAATATTATACTTACTGCACTACGGTGCTCCGGAAGGTGTCTTCATTCAATTTTCGCTCAAACTTTATCTATAGTAGTTATGCGAATGCTGATTGTCCAAAGTAGTTGTTTGGATGCTGACTTGAGTCGAATGTCAGTGCTCAAAATTTCCACCGATTTTAGCAATAAAGGTAGGTAAGATCACCTTATTGCGCGATTTAAGTGGTGCTAGGTCAAAATTCGAAAAGTGACCGTAACTAGTTCCATGAAAAATCCAAACACCTCACCCTCTCCCCCTTCCCAACTTCCCTCGGATAAAACCTTGATAAAAACAGAACAAAAACCAATTTTCTTTTCCCGTCCTCTTCTCGCTGAGGCCTTCGATTCTGTATCCAACTCCTTTTGCCAGCGTTAGTAATCCCGTCCTTCATTCTTTCTGCTATTTCCCTTCTTTAGACCTTATTCATTCTACTCTGTATTCTTCTATTCTATCTCTTTGTTCTTACTCACAGCACACATCTGCTTCTTTCTTACGATTTAGGTGACATCTCTTCGTCTAGCAGTGTCTTTCCTCAAGGTGCTGTTCAATTGGAAATGTTCGTTTAGATTATTACACAGTTTTTTTCGTTTTCAGAGAGCACTCAGCTACAATTATCTACTGGATTTATCACAGCACTGGCTGTTGTGGACATATATTCCCTGTGGAGGTTAGTGTTCTTTTTCGATTATTCTTTGTTGCTTAGTGGTTTATTCGCTCTATTTATTAGGTAGAACTGGAGCCAGTATTATCCCTTTTTGCTATTTCCACGTTTCCCCTTCGATTTTTGTTTTTTTAATGGTCAATATTTTTTGATTAGTCATGATTTGTTTCGATGGGTGGGAGGATTTTGAAAGGTTTCCAACATTGAACTGACATAGCGCTGCTAGAGCCAATTGAAATAGCTGCTTACATAGTTTTACAGTGCACTAGGTTAGATAAAGGATCGGCAAGTAATTTTGTACCCCGAAGCAATACCAACTAATCTGTTCACCGTTTTTTTCTAGAATTCTCCCGTTTGAGGATTGGCTGCCCATTGGCAACATTTATGATTTGGTGTACAAAAAGAGCTGGGCAAATATCCTACTTCGAATTTTTATTTGCTTTATATCAGTATGGAACGCTAGTTGGTATATTCTATAAATATATGTTTTACTTTGTAGCCACAAATTAGGTGAATAAGCCCACCAGATCCACTGTCATCGAAATCCTTATCCAAATTCTTCCATGGTGAGACGTTGTCGTAGATCGACATTGCTGATGAATCGATGGGCCCTGGAAAGCTTGTAATGTTGGACTAGCAACATGTTTACAACGAAATATTTATAAGATACGAAGTCTTAAAGAGAAATGGTGTAGATGTACTGTCTTATTGCTCTACAATGCAATTTTTCTTCCACAAAAATGGTGAAACATGCCATAACTTGTTGGATAGCCCGTTGAAAAGCTGCGTATTAATGTTAGAGCTGGAGCAGTGATTTAGTCATTTTTCATATTTTTCGTGAATTTCATACGTACTACGATTCATTTCTTTGTTTGTGTAGCTATTGTCAACGAATCGAATATTCTCACTGGCCGCAGCTCGTTTCAACAACGGGATCTCCAGAGCTTTCACATTCGATAATCGTCGATCTGAAAGGATATATAGCTACACAAACTTTTGTTCTTTTTATTTTTCATTAGCATATGAAGACTATATATCTGTACCAAATCTCATGTGATGAAAATTTCTTCATGTCTCATTCTGAGGTGCCTGAGTTTCCCATGTGAATCTGTATCGTAGTTCAAATCTTAGATCTTTTTCATAGGCTAAATTTATTCCTCTAAGTATCTAAGCAATTAAGATAGATTCGCTTTGATAATTCAGTAGTTGTGGCAATACGGAGCAGTTTTGGTTAGTGCGCAAAGCAAATAAATACTTAAACACTCAGATAAAAGGGTAGTAATGCGTTGGGCGCTGAAACGTTCAAAGTTTTTTCTCTGCTTTTTTCCTTTTTTGGCCTGAGACTGTTTCCGGGTTGGTGCGTAATAACGTTCATAAAGGGTAAGGTACTGATGTTAGAAGTCTATCGAGCTCATATGTGGCGCCTACTGCTATGACGCGTCCTCTGCGTCTCTGCCTTGTACTTCGTTATTACAGCACCGGTTTGCTGCCAAGTATGAACAGGTTTTAGATGAATGATCATGGACGAGGACTAATAGTCAAAACAGAATAGAGAGATAGCAGAGATCGAGCGGCAGCCAGACCAGCTCGCATTTAGCGAAAAAGAAAAATAGTGAAAATCCGAACAAAAACTACCTACATTATTGCAGTATCGCCGGGAAGACCTTGTTACGGCTATTGATCATGTGCAATAATTTTGTAGATTGAAGGAAAAATCACCTCGTTTAGAAGATGGCGTTATAACGTCATCAATATACCTCATCGGAGGTTTCCCGCCGCCTCCTTTTTCACTATCGAAAAAACCGTTGATATCCTTGCAGTCAAGCGGTTTGCTACTTATAGCAGGCACCGCTGCTCCTGAAAACGCTTCATATTGGATATGATCGGGTAAAGTTGCGATTCCTGAGGTTTTTGAGTGTCTTCTGTAGAAAAATTTCTAAAATGTTCTTTATTGTGAACAAAACAGGTTTGATTTTGCAAAATTAAGCGGAATGTATCATGTTCCACTTTGCTTTTTTACGATAGATAAACAGCTGTAGATAAACACTAACACGCCCGGGAATTCGAAAGCTTTCTTTAAGAAATTAGGACGGTTTCGAAATTTTGTCTCAAGACTTTTCTGCCAACCTAATATAATGAATGTTCATAGTCCTAAGGTTTCGTTGTCTGTTTCTAAATCTTGCTGTATAGTGAAGTTCTTTTCTTTTTGTTCCTTTAGTGTCGTTACTAACCCTGGTTGTTTGCACATCCATGTGGATGTAAGGATAAATAAATAAATAAATAAATATTGTCACAATTGATGACAAGAATTGATTGGACGTTTTGGATATTGTGTTTTATTAGTCTTACAAGGGAGGTCAGTGAGCTTCCCCCAAAGATTCTCATCGAGACCTATACGGTTCGGTAGAGCATCGAGTGACGATTACAACGGTATAGTTTGTTTTTGCTACCTGCAAATGGGTGGTCCAAAAAAGGCGAAAAATCTTGACGTATAGGATTGTAATACTAGTTAACGGCGAGAGGGCTTCTAGGTCTTAACCTCCTAAGGTCGTAACATTGTGGCTCAGTCGGTAGCATGTAAGGGTCACGATCTGATGGTCGGGAGTTCGGTCCCTTCGCTGGGTTTTCCTTTTGCCTTCATACGCTAGATTCCAAATTAGGCTCCTTTTGCAATTTTGTTGTGGTTGCTACATGAAATCGCGTTCGGGAGGAGTATGGCCAATAGAGTACGCACATGGGACATTATCTACTAGCACTTATGTATGTGCTCCTTACCTACCGTAACGAGCCCAAACCGATCCCAAATTCAGAAACTAGTGTCAGATTCGTAATCAGCGTCCCGAATGACCCCCGTAGACAAAGTTTGGGCAAAATCAGTGATTTCGACCCAACCAGCCTTACTAATGTCGAGTGAGTAATTGTGTGAAGGTCCAGTTGCCGAGAACATCTTTATTCTATTGTTCCACCTTCTCGACTCTAAAGAACATAGACTTCATTTTGGATGAGTTTCTTCTAATATTCAACGAGAAAGATCACTTGGGCTGCCGACAAATCCACAACTCACAAATCTAACGTCGGCTTTACCCATTATGTCTGACGTGCGCTTGCTAGGGTTCGTAGTAAGAAAGTAGGGTGATTGGGTCGAAACCATCGATTTAGCCCAAACTTTGTCTACGGGGGTTAATCGGGGCGTTGATCACGAATATGATATTAATTTCTGAACTTGGGATCGAATTGGGTTGGTTACGGTAGGTATGGGTCGCATGCATAAGTGCTAGCAGATATGCACAATCCCGGATAGGTTGAGACGCGGGTTCGATTCCCGCATGAGATGCGATTTTTGCGATGAACCTAGCACCACCATTGCAACATCATGTTCTAATATACATAACAGTAACCCGCAAAGAGCTGTAATAAAAGGAATTTCACGATAGTGCTAGTAGATTTTGTTCTCTGAGCGTATGTTAGTTGTCAAGGTTTTTTGCCTTTTTTTGGACCACCCATTTGCAGGTAACAATAACAAACTATACCGCTGTAATCGTCACTCGATGCTCTAACGAACCGTATAGGTCTCGACGAGAATCTTTGGGGGGAAGCTCACTGACCTCACTCGTTAGTAGTGTCCGTTTCTAACTTCGGAAGTTTAGCAATGTTTCTAGGATGGCTCCGCATGTAGCACTTCGTCGTATTAAGTTGGGTTTTTATTATTTTTTTCTTTTCACACTTGTTTTTAGGTTCTGATAATTTCAGGTTTTACATTGTTCTATTTTGTGTTTCCCTCCACTTTAACCGTTTTAGCAACTGATCTGACTTGATTACCTATTCAATTGCAGTTTGAGCGCACCTTGTGGTGTACGTAATAAATAAATAAAAATGAATAAAATAAATATAAGCGAAAGTGCCAGACTTAAGGAAACGACGAGAGCTCCCTAACACAGTTATCAACCTTTCTTTTCCTTCTTCTTGAAAAAGTAGAGCTCAGAAGGGGAAGAAAAATTAATTAAGCGTCCCCAGAGACTGTCCCCAAACCTCAGCATAAATCAAGGCTTAATACCTTACTGAGATTACTCACCAGGGTTAATTGTACCTGCTGATGCGAAGCAGTTTGAATGTTGTGATTATCTAGGAATTTGCTGACCTTTAGTCAATCGAATTGACACTTATCTCAATTAAATAGACTCCTGCAGAAATGTGATATGATAGTTATTATTGGTAATTAAAGGTTCGCAAGCGAGGAGAGAGAATAGAAGATATGCATAGTTATATTGTTTCGGAGGTAAGAGTCCGCATTTACTACAAAATTCGAAAAAAACGGATTGCTTACTTCGACCCGCCGCTAGGCTTGAGTAGATTTTCTTTCCCATCGAGTCGAACTTTTCCGATTTTCGCATATAGCTGTTGATGATGGCAAACTCTAGAAGAGCAGAGAACACGAACAGCATGCACGCTGAAAATCAGAGGGATGACTGAGAATGTATTTGTTCAAGAAAATGGGAAATGTCATGCGGAGATGATCGTACCTCCATACCATAGGTCGATTGCTTTGGCATAGCTCACTTGAGGCAATCCGAATCGTAGACCGTTGCCCTTAATATTTCTTAATACAAATTTTTCATCGAAGCTCTTGTACAGAGGAACTATAATACATATGCGAAATCTGGTAGTTTGATTGGACAATTATATATCAGTACTATTTGAGTCGTTCTGTATACTTCACCGAGTACTTGGTATAGTCATTTAGTATTACGCCAATTTAAAAACGTGTATTAATCTAATAACGGGTAGCAGTGATTCTCCGGGAAACTCACCAGCGTAGTCAATGAGACGAGCGTAGTGAAACTCAGCGTGACTCTTGCTGGAACAGCTGAAATGCAGTAATACATTTTATAATACAGCATAATATAATACAGCATTTATAATATAATTTTATAATACATTTTATAATTTATAATTTTATAATACATATAATACAATTTTATATTTTATAATATAAATATAGTATTAAGGCATGTTTCATGAAGTCAATTTCTATCATATCATGTGAGAGAACTGCTGATGGAGCTAGAAGAAAATCGAGTAGGAAATGTATTCTTGTCGTCCTCGTCATTTTTTCTTCAATACATAACGCACCGAGCCTTTTTTTTTCGCTGGCTGGCTGTAGGGACCGCACGCGTTTTCCCGCGCTCGGCACGCGGCTCTTCGGACGATTTATTTTTCTCATTTTTGCTGAGCTCGGATTATTGATCTATGTACATGGGCAATATCTTGTCAAAATCGGTGTTCAGTACTGACCTGTAGGAAAAAAGAACATGATTTTCGATCGAAAACTTCGCCTAGTACTTTATATAGAACAACTAGATGACACTATTTGACATAGTACACTCCAGTAGAAAACGCACCCACCCAAGCCCTACCTAAATTTCGCTTGTAGGGGTAATTCGTGGTGCTGATTACGTCTCGAAATAGTGCAGCGAAGCCGCGCTTTGGCTAGTTAGAAATCCGTTCCGTATATAATCAATGATCAGAAATAATCAGAAATATTCAATCCAGTACCACTCTTCCGAAGTGGGTGGACTTTTGTGAATGGCTTATGTGGTAGAAGTTTCACGGCTCGTTCAAACTCGGCTACGCAGTAGCACCGCAGCTGAGGGGGAGGCGAAGAAGCAGTAACTCGGTGTCATTCCTAGAGCGTTCCCGAGACAGAGACGTAGAGGATGCACCGCAGCTGAGGGGGGAGGGACGTAGAGGATGCACCGCAGCTGAGGGGGGAGGGACGTAGAGGATGCACCGCAGCGACTATCGGGAACGTTCTCGGCATCCTTACCGTGGTTTGTGTCACAATCAGTTTAGACATCGGTTACAGGGAATACGCTGCACTGCTGACTTTCCGAAACTTTGCTCTAATAGTGCTTCATTGGGCAACTTTAAATTACCTAGATACTGATTCTTGTAACTACTAACCTCTTCGATCGATCCAAAACGATACCCATGAGATCATTACGATTAATCCGGTAGGAATATATGACTGGACAAGATTGTATCCGATAGATCGCGATAAGTAAAGATTTCCTTCGAGGCAACTGAAGTCATCTGAAAACTTGTAGTTTTTCGGTAAGTGTTACTTAAATTTTCATAAATATCAAGTAAACATAAAAACGCACCACGCTTATAGGAGTTCTGTGTTAATGCGTAACG
Source organism: Nippostrongylus brasiliensis (assembly GCA_030553155.1). Lineage (NCBI taxonomy): Eukaryota > Metazoa > Nematoda > Chromadorea > Rhabditida > Heligmosomidae > Nippostrongylus > Nippostrongylus brasiliensis. The sequence continues at coordinate 17,396,907 of CP130737.1, forward strand.
ATAAGTACCATTACAATAGCTTTTCTTTACTGCCGTTATGACGAACTCCGGCAGTCCGATTTCTGGATTGGAGCGAATCGGATTTGTATCGAACCATGTTACGTTCATCTGTGCGGCAATGTACGCATCTGAAAAATGACTCAAATCATCCGACAGTATATAAACATTTCTCTTGAACGAAAACCTCTAGTGGAGAGTTGTTCCCCTTTGCAGAAGAGTTACAAAAATCATGAAATTTACTCGACATTTGGACGAGAAATGAAAAGGGGGAAATGTTGCGAGTAGATTGTGTGGTTAATCACCTTACCGTCGAGAGAAACTAAAATATTGGGTCTGCAAACGTTTCTGTATATTTTGTGCTTTCTCATATTACTTACAAAACTACTGATATACGTAGCTATATGCTTACTGCAATGTTTGGAAAAATTGTAAATTAAGAGCTTCACCTCATCTCGAAGAGCATTCTGTTATTTTATGTATCTGAGCAACACGGCTTTCGCAAGGTAAAGTCAGTGATAACCATATCACTATATTTGCTGACTAAAGACCTGTCATACTCGGCGGTAAAGCAGCGCTGTATCAGTTAAGCTTAAGGCAGAAACGAAGAGGAAGCAACGTAGCAGCAAATGACGAGGGTAATATTGGAAATCTTGGACTCTGATTCATTCGAATTAAGAAGTGAAGCCTCGAATGCTATGCGAAATTTGTTTTCAACACGTTTAAATTTAAACTGTCTCCTCTAGCCGACAAAATTTGCAGGATACCCAGATCGTCGTAAAGTCCCATGGAAAGAAGAGAAATAAATGCACCAAAATCTTTGGAAAGATATCAAGGACGTTGATAAACTATATTTTAAATGACATCGAATAACTAATCACTTTTGATAAGGGGCTGCAATATTTAACAAATACGTTGCAAGAAAAAACTTACAGCTCAGTACACGAATGGAACACATCTGAGAGTCCATTGGGTAGAATCTGAAAAAAAAACTACTCAAAACTATGATATTTCGAGATACTGTTTTCTCTAATATTTATCTGTTCAGTTCAAATATAATTTTCTTGTCATTTTCTGATTGAGAGCTAATTTTATTAAGTTGGAACGTTATGAATGAGACTTTCGTATCAGCTTGGGTTCGAAAATACTACGTGTATGAGTTGTTTTACTATTTCTTTACTCCCTTGTTGACTTTCGGTTAATCGCAGGTTTCAATTTTTGTCTTTGGAGTTTTCCGGTTAATTCGAAAGTGACGAGAAGGAATCGATTCAGTATACGGGTGAAAATAACTTCCTCAGCCTCTTTCTGTTGCGAAGATATTCATTACTTGTTCCTTAGATTACGAATGATCATAAATAATCAGCGAATAAATCGATACATTGATCATTGGCGCTAGAATGCTGTGGAATAAAGTTGCTTTTTCTTAGACTGCAGTATGAGAATGGATCAAAAATGTCACTCATATCTTTCCAAGCTAATATGTGGTTAGTTGCTGCAAATGTCAGGACTTTTTCCGCAGTGGTTTCTGGACAGAAATATTTCTTACAATTGCTATGCTAAGCTCGTAAAAGATAAAATGTGAGGGCTGCTGTCTGATTCCAATCAACACTGTCACGCAGGTCATCTTTCGCTATCGAAATAACCTCTTATCTCATTTTCCTGTCAATAGTGTTCTTTTATTGCTAGCGGAATTCCCCCGTCACCCATCTGCTCGCACATAGCCGTCACGGATGATGATGATGACCCACTGATCGGAACGAAGTTCAAGTTTTTCTTTTTGTTGCGAAGACGAGAGAGAAAAGACGAGGCGTTTTCTTCGGGGTGATCTATCTCCGTTTAGTATCTTGAGCCAGCTAAATTGATGTCGTTGACGTGTGCGACGGGAAAGCGGTGAAAACGCCGAATTAATTTATATGTCAAGGGCGCTATCTTTCTGAAACTTTCATTCCAAGTGCTTCCGGATCTTATTTAAGAGTGGCAGATGCCGGCAAATGTGAAGATACCGAAAATACTGCCGTCAGCAACATGTTTTATAGCTTAGACGAGGACGAAATGTGTATACCCAATTCTCTCTTTTCCGACCTTACATATTTATCAAGAGTTTTTCGAGCAAATGAAAAATGAATATCAAAAACAAGACTATTTTCTCAAAAAGTGAATTTATTAAGAAGCTAGAGCGTCACCTGAGATCCAGATTGCATGCGATAGTGAGAGTACATCGTAACGAGTACGCTATTGTACCATCAGGTGAAATGAACATGTTAAAGTTCGGAACGGTGACATGTTGAAAATGCGCCTGTCGGGCATTAGCGAAGTATAGATCGGGTAACCTAAACGAATATTTATTTATCTTGAAAAAAACAAGAAGTCGTATCTGTTTGTCATTGGTTGAATGTCATATTACTGTATATTTATATATGGAATGTTATATACATTTATCATTTATTCACATACTCGAATGCTTGCAAAACAATTATCTTCCAGAGTGAACCAGGAAGGCTCTCTGCTGATTTAGTCAAGCAGTACGTAGTCACCTTTTAGTGAAGGATGGGATCCAGAATGACGTCCTTTTTGTTTTATCATTTTTAACCGTGTAATATTTTTGTTAACTAATTGGACTTAGTTGGAATCAAAACTTAGCTTACCATATCTGTGCCCTAAGGGCGTCGTCGTTAATTAGAACGTAGTCGGAAAAGTTGTGGGCTAAACGGGAATCCTTCCACGACATGTACACATAGATGTCGGCATCGAATGACTGTAACGAAATTCTATTAAATGCTAAATTACAAAGCACATTAGATAATAACAGCTAAACAAAAATTGCCAAATAGTAATCCTTCTTTTCAGAAGTGCTAGCATTTAGTACTTGAACAGTACCTGAAGATTTTTCATAAAACTTCTTTTTGAGGCTAAGTGGTAGGCGAAAAAAGTATTGTGTGGCACAGCATTTAGCTTTGATTAAACAATTATCTTATGATTTAACAAATCAGTTGAGCTTTCGAGCATCCCATTTGTGATTGGAGACTTCGTAGTTCTCCTTTTATTTGTGATTTTTGATCATAGGAGTCTTTCCAGTGTATTCTTAATCTTAAGGAAATACTCTTATTTTCTGCTGTAAGCCTCTGGACGATATTATTTCCATAATGATCACATCTCGTTTCTTTACCAGTTACCAAATTCAGAATTTTTTTCATTAGCTGTATTGAGTGCTTCCATTTGTAGTAGAGCCAGTGTACTTTGTAGTAATATTGCAGTGACGGAGTCTATGGGTAAAGTGGAAAGGTTAAGGTGTCGGCGTTTATTAGTCCTTTGAGGACGCGCCGTTGCATCCGTGTTCAATTCGGAATTGTAGAGGTGAATGCGTATTTAGCCTCTGCCGTGACTTGCGGAGGCCATCCACTATATCAAGTCAATGTTTCAACCTTCCCAGACAAGTCTGGTACCAATTTCCCGACCACGGAAGGATGGAAAGCTTGGTTAGCCCGAGCCAGGATCGATCGCTCGACCATGCGGGTGTCAATGGCGCCTCTTACCACTGCGGATCTATTATAGTAGGGAATATAGAAGCCATTGAAGATTTCAATACAATGAAAAAGAAAAGTCACCATTTCTGAGGATCGGAAGTTGCCAAGGCTCTCCAAATACATTCCCAATTTCACATCAAGTGGATGTGAATTGTTCTCCGGTGGTGGCTTCTTGCTTCTGTGTCGTAGTAATTCATCTACCGCTTCCGCGCAGTAAGTCGATACAAAAAGTGGAATCCTGAAACGTTATGTAGCCTTTTTTTCATGCTCAAAAATGTTATTACTCAAGAACTACTCAAATTTCAACAGAGACTGAAAAAAGGGAATTGTGCCGTCACAGCTGTCTGCACACATGTTAGCTGAGTTAGTAAAGTTCCTGGTCTTAAATGTCTTCTTTTCGCTGTTTAGGATTGTTACGTTGTTTTTGTGATTTTCTTCAGTCGTTGTTCAGTATGCTTTGATCATCGTACCTCCATAAATATGCTTGTATAAAAAATAGTGCAGTCTGCCGGAAACAGAAAGACGCGGGTTCAATTCACGTCCGATGTCAGTGTTTTGCGAATAACCTAGCATCTCCAAATATACAAGTCATTCAACTAGCTCTCGTCTATAAATCGCTAAACAAAAAGCGGAAATTAACAGACTAGTTTCGTGTTATATCAAAAATGCTATCAGCTTAACTGGTAACTGCCGATATCGGCTTGCCGGCTCATTCCCGTGATTACGGGTGAGTGCTGATAGCAACAGCCCGACCGGGCTTAAGAAAGAGATGCTAGGAGATTCGCAACGTAGTACATCGGTAGCACAGTGGTTAGTGCAGTCTGCCGGAAATAGAAAGACGCGGGTTCAATTCCCGTCCGATGTCAGTGTTTTGCGAATAACCTAGCATCTCCAAATATATAAAAAATAATTAGATAAACAATCCCTCGGTTACAACCATCCGAAGACATTTGGAGAAAACGTTCAGTTCTTTATTTTAGAAGGCGATCCTTCCAATTCTACGTGGAGCTTGATGTGTTTTTTTTTCTCACGAGAACTAGGCTTCCCTCCATTTTAATTTCCAGCACAGCAGAATATGCACAAAGGTTGAAAATAAGTCCTATGTACAAACTCGTAGGGTCCGCAGTCGTTAAAACTATGCTTCTCAATTCATCGAGTTTTCAGTGAACTTCAGGCATTGTTGTTGGTCTAACCTTTGAAACTGGACCGTGGTAAAACCTTCTTCTTTACATGTATTACTAGCAATCGATTGTTGTTTTGTTTTGCTGCTCGAAAAATTCGAAAGAACAGCATTGGTAGGAATACTATATTGGAGCGTAATTGGACGTTTCGGGTTTGATAGAGCGTGAAAAGTGCTGACAGCAAGCGCGAAAGCTGCTTTGGACGGAAGAATTTTTCAGTCTACCACATTTTTACGTTTTTTAAGCTATGTTTTATACAGAGGCACTCGGCGAGAGGGCGAGAGTCTCTGGTAGAAGTCGAAAACCCGATCTTCAGCTGGTAAACGATTTCCAAATACGGATCGCCGTTGCATGACCGTCGATAGAAGTGAACGGGATTGCTCTCAGGCCTATAGGGCTCATTGGTTGTCCATAGCTTATATTCGAGGTGAATTCAGTCCCTTAAGGACGCGCCATGCCTTTGTGTCCCACTCGAAATCGTGGAAGCACGATGAGTGTGTTTTTATCTTCATAATCGCTAGTGTGGCCAGCCGCTGTTCAAATCAGTACCCTCCGCTTCCCAACCAAATCTGGTACTTCGTTAGCTTAGGCGAGGATCGATCGCTCGACCATGCGGGTGAAAATATCGCTTCTTTCCATTACGCCCTACTTAAGATTAGTGTTATAACTATGAATTCCTTTCATAGCATATGATGCTCCATAGCTTGGAGAAAAGCTTACCGAAATATAAAGCAGCAATTATAACAAAAAGAGTATAATAAGCACCACTTCTCAATTGATTTCATATCGAAATGGAGAAATTGTCAATGAGAGCCCTATTGTCCAGGTTCATTGAATATTTGCTTTAATAATTTCGATACAAAGTCGTCAACAGAGAGGGAGCAACTACTTCCATTACGGGATCGAAGGCAATCGTTCAGTTTAGTACCGTTTAAGCGACCTCAGGGCGGTCCAATTAAGTTTAAATAGGGTTTTGTGAGGTATTTTCGGTGTTCACCTTTTAGAGGGGGTACACTGTCACAAAAATTTAATCTCATTCAAAAACCCAACTTAAACCCAAGTTTTAGTTGAATAACTGATTGAATATCCAACTTATAACGACAAGTCCGAAATCAAAATAATCCATCTTATCGCTTGTATAATATTTCATCATCAGTCTATATCATTTTTGACAGTACAACGAAAAGAATAACAAAATAATTTATGGTTACAAATTAATGAGATTGACCAACTTTTTTCTATTGGAGATAATTACGGGAAAACGATAGCCATGTCGTGCTGATCTATCGTGACTTGGTTCATTTCCTATTGCGATGATGACGGGAAGGTACTACCTGTGGGGAATGTTCATACACCAAGCTATTACTTTTGGCAACTAATAGGACATCGTACGTACCGAAGTTACGTGAACACGATAGTCTACGTTTTAGTTTGAGGTTGCAACCTAAGGTTCAGGAACGAAGCAGAATTTGTTTGTTTTGTTGCTACTTTTTTTTATCAAGATAATGTAAATCTATTACATTGATGCAGATGAAAGAAAATTTTGATCTTTACAGTATCAAAACCTGCTTCAGAACAAAATGCTACTACAAATGAATTTTCCACTGCAGGAAATTGTTTAAGGGTTTGAAATAAGTGGTTAGGCGTTCTTGAACCTCATCTCTTTCCGATCTATTCGGTCAACATTTTGCTTCCTTCAATTTATCCGAGGCGCTCGTGGTGCAGAGGTAAGAATCACCGCTAACATCCGCAAGGTCAAGCGATTCATCCTCGCTCAAGCTAGTCAAGCCTTCCATCCCTCCGGAGTAAGGTGAACTGGTACCAGAACTGTCTGAGAAGGCGAAAATACTCATTCGGTATACCGACTAGTCCTACCATCATTGTGCAAGACAAGTACGTGTTCACTATGCCTCTTGGATTCTGAATGGGAGATGGACGCGTGGCGCGATCTTAGGGTTCCAGTCAGCGACGAACACATTACCTTTGCCTTTGGTAATTCATCCTACTACGAAGTAGGAAGAGTTTCTACTGTGCTTCGCAGTCTTCCAGAAAATTCCTCTCAGGTGTGACGGTTTCGCACTACTTGCTAAACTTTTATTTCATGAAATTTGTTGCGCGAATTAGCGTTCCGGAAGTAGCTTAGATTAATGTCCTCCTTTGGCGTAGGAAATCCACTTACCATTTGCTTCAGAAAGAAGATTGCTTTCCCAGTTGTAAAACGCAAAAGAACAGAGGAGCAGACTTCAAAATAGCGAGGTTCTTGATGTTCGTTTAACTCGAGCGGTCGCCGAACACATTGAGTTTTCGTCTTTTCAACTTCTTCTTCCTTGTCTTCTGAATGTCATGCTGGGCTATTTGTTGGTGGTCGACGTTGAGCTTTTCAGGGAGGTCTCTTGGGGGGGATGTGTTGGTGTTCTTGCTTTGAACAATGCGCGCAGTTAATAGTGACTAACTTCTTATAGTAGGGCGTGCGTGGTGGAATGGTGAAAGGCGCTATTGACACCTTCGTGGTCGAGCGATCGATCCCCGCGTGGACTAACCCATCCTTCCGTCCCTTTGGGGTGGGGTAAATTGGTACCAGACTTGTATGGGAGGTGAAGGCACTGACTTGAAGTAGTGGCTGGCCCACGTAATTCATTGTATAGGCCAAATACGCATTCACCACTCCTCAACCGTTTTTTATGGAACGTGAATGCGGCGGTGCATTTGTAGGGGACTGATCAACGCCGACACCTTTACCTTTTACCTTTACCTTATAGTCTTCTGCTGTCAGAAATATTTGAAATCAAGAAAATAGGCTCCTCAAGCTTGATTACCATTATATCCAACCCCGCCGCTATGGTAAATTTGATCATAATGTCAATACCCGGTGGTTTGGTTTAGAGTAGGCGTTGGAACGTCAGGATGTTACATTGTAGAACATTAATGTTTATTAATTTATTAATTTATTTACACGCACAATAGCGCGCTGATACGTTAGTAATAGACAAGCAACAACCAAGAAAAAGAACATTGAACTGATTAGTATCAACTATCAAACTATCAAACTAATGGACGAAAGCGAACGGAGAGTTACCGACCTGTAAATAATGTAAAGTGATCAGCGTTGATCAATCCCCTAAAGAGGCGCCACGCACTCGTGTTCCGTTCATAATCGTAAAGGCATGGTAATGCTCAATTGGCCCATGCAGTGACTTGAGGGGCCCACTCCCTGTTCCAGTTACTGTCTTTATTACTCAAGATAAGTCTTGTTCCATTTCACCCAACTACGAAGGGACGGAAGATTTGGTTAGCTCCAAGTGAGGATAGATCTATTAACTCTTCGATGCCAGTAGCGCCTCTTCCCATTGCGCCACGCACGCAATTAGTAAGACATATTAGCTTATAAACTGTTTGAGTTTTCGTCTCAAAGAACCCGATAACAAAACTTAGCATAAGGCTAGTGAGCATGCAGGGCATCGCCGATAAAAAACCAACGAGAGGTCTAAAAGGCCACCTAAACGAGATTTCTCTTGGAAAGGTGAATCCCTACGAAAATAATTGTCTATCTCGAAAAACACCCGAGTTTTAATTGTTCTACAACCAACTAGTAAATGAATATAAAGTTACTTCGATTAAGTGCATACTTCGTGTCGAAATCTACTGAGACTTTAAAGTTCCTCAGCTTGGTGCGCTTTTGATATTTTATTTATTTAGTTATTTACGCCTCTCATAGACTTGCCTTAAAAAATACATTGGCTGAAAGAAACAGAGCGATCCAAGGCAAGAACCTCGTAGTATGAAAATAATAACAACACAAGAAATTTGGGAAGCAATATTTTACCACCTTAAAGATTAAGAGTGCTACATATATGCTTAGCAACTGATCATCATTGATTTTTGATTTATTTTATGCTAATTGATGGGACATAAGTGTTGACGAAGGAGAGTTCCAGAGTTCACTGTGGTACACCTATGTAACTATGTTAGTTTTTACTATCCTCGAGGTTCCCTGAAATTCGGTTTCACCCTTTGATGGTTGATTTAGGATTGTCCAACTTTTTTCTGTTTCTTGGCATAACATAATATCATATGTCCTACCTTCTGTATCGATCGCTTCAAGTAGATAAGAGTTGCTATGAAATTATCCACGTCACTACCTTCGAGTGCATCTGGTTGTGATTCTATAGGTGAAGGATGGGCTTTCAAAACTTAAGCAAAAAACAGCAACATGCGGAAATGGTTTCGATTGTCCAAAAGCCAGCAACCAAATTGGATATTCGCGAGCAGCTGCGCATCGAAATGTATGCATGTCAATCGAAAAAAAAGAAAACTGAAGTCGACCAGTATTCTTTCCATTGTGAACGAGCTCAGTTATGAAGAACAGAAATGATTGGCGTTTCCTAGCCGGCGCGTATCGCTTCAGTTTTTCATCGTTTTGCTATAAGGCGTGAAGTCCGCGCTTTGTAGGAGGCTACATTTGTTCCTAGTCGTAGACACATTCCATTGAATCAGGTGAATGTGAATATAAGCGATATTTTGCCAGATAATATTTAAAGGAATAAATTTCGAGTGGGAATAATGCGATTCTTCAAATGATAGGTGCCTGGGGGCAAACTTGCACTTTTAGCATGTCTCAATTTCATCTTCATAACCTATCGGAATTCCTTCTAGTTGGGCGTCGTTCGATTCACCTCCTGACGCTGAGCTCGATTGTGCCCTCGTCTGCAAAAGTGAAAAGTTGAGGGAAACCTGTAGGAGCTGATCTCGCTTTCCCTAGGCGAAGCAGAAGTTTTACATTTGAAAAATTTCGTGTTTTTTGATTGAACATGAAGCGACAGAAAGGGAATTGTCCTCAAAAAAGTAGAGAAAATTTGTGTTTTCAGTGAATCTCGGCATTGCTTCTTTTTTTCATTGTTTTTGTGTTTTTAACGTCGGAAAATTGCGTTTTTTTTCTCGCGCTCTTCGAGGGTTCATATTAGGGACATATTGGGTATCAAAGTGACAGACGCGGTGGAATCAAATCTGAGAAGAACATTTAATTTACTACATTTTGCTAACTCTTGTGGCTCTTATCTCCAGCACAGTTCATTGGAAAGGTTTTGATAGTCGTAAATCAATTACTAATGCTTCATTAAAAACCGCCGATAACCAGGTCATGTATCATAAAAGCAGTAAAAGCTAGTGAATATTTGAACAAAGTATCAGTGGGCCAATCAAGCGATGTCGTCGAATGTTCAAGATGTTGGCGGCGAACGATTACGACGGCAAAATCCGTCGGAGAGCGTCGGCGTCGCATTTTGTACCATGGTACGCTCTGTACTCAGTGAAGAACAAGAGAGACCATGAGCTCTTATTCGGTTATTTATTATTTATTGTGGAACTCTTCCCATTTTTCTTCTTTAGCCAAACGCTATGTGAATGAGGTTCTTCTTACAGACCAGAAAAACCTGACTCAATCAGCTGTGGTGAACAGGGCGATTAAATGTTGTTAGAATAGAACTCACAGAAAACAAATCCTATGAGCGGATGTTGAGCAGAAAAGAAGCATAAACTGATCGTGGCCGACAATAGTGTTAAGCCCTATAAAACGTTGGCATTATTGAGCGCGTTGAGTCCATTTGGCGTGTAATGGAGCCGATGATAGGCGTCGTTCGTGGTAAACATCGCGCATAATACGTGTTCGTTCAATTGAGATATAGCCAGGTTAAAAACAACACATTTGCTGCTGTGCAGCTGCTGCAATGAATTCGGGTTTTGCATATCAAGAATAGAGGAAAAAGAGTTTCTAATTGTTTTACGCTGTTGTGCCAAGCGAGCTTGGTTGGTGGATCAATATTTATCGGTTTGAGGTTTCCATCAATCCGCCGTTTTCAGAGGCCTAAAAATGGTTCGGAACTTCTGATCTTTTTTTCGGTCAGGCGCCGAGCTTTTCCTGCCAGTTCTGACCGTCTACTCGAATCTCAACAGAACAAAAACTGTAAAGACGAAAAAATCAATGACTTACCCCAGAGCGATTTTAATGAGGAGAAGGCTTATCGAAAGGCACTCATTTCGGTTTTTCGTAGATGAATTCGTATCAGAAACTCAGAACGTCTTCAATATGTACCTTCGTGGGCGATGTTTCATACTCATATGATTAAATTCTGCACATAATGTCAACGTCATTCCCGTTATGAACTTCATGACTGCGTCTTCCCAACGGTGTTGGCAACTCACTACTAACATCGCTCGACATAGCAGCATTAAACAGCTATAAGATTATCAGATCAATGTTTCAGAAAGGTGAAACATGGAGAATTCAGTTTCTACTTCAATAATGTCGAGAAAAAACATGAACATTGCTCGAGCTATAGTATTCAATTGGGGTTGTCGATAATTGTGTGGAGAAGTAGTGAGATGACTAAAGGAAGTAGTGAGATGACTATGTTGCATGGTGAGGAAGCCACTAGAGTCAATCTTGTGGAAATGCTACCACCGAAGAACGAATGAAAGAGTTTGCTTGAACACACGAGCCGGCTTGCAGAAGTTTCGCTTTGCTGGATTGCTGGCTGGACGTTTGGTGTTTCAAAGTCTCGTGGGAAACGCTATGGACTTCTTCACTTTTTTGTAATGCTTCGAAAATAAGTTAGAGTGTCTAGTGCAAATTTCGATTTTCTAAATCGAATTATGTGCTAGCCCATACAATAATAAGGGTTTGGGAAAAAGTTCAATGTTTCTATGATAGGAACTGTCACGCTTTTCTCTTTTTTCAACTTTCCCATCACTTGCCAGGAAATGGACGAGATTTCCTCTCTCTTCTCAGTAAATTCTATTTTAATTCTATTTTTCCTCTTTTTTCTCAGCAAATTATATTTTAGAACGTTTCGCGTCACGACTGAAGTCCCCGTGTGATGTGCTATTTTCTTTTTGATTTGAATGTTTTTCGTTTTCTCCAGAGAGAGAAACTGAACTTAAATACGTCTAACTTGATTCGATTGATATAAAAATCAAGTGCCCCAATCAAGACAAATATGGCATATAAACGCATTTTTTGAGGCATCACTATCCATCTACATACTCTTGACTAATGTTACATGTCATGCATAGCCTGGTAAGAGACGTAAAACAGATTCATAAGAGATGGGCATAGATTGATGAGAAATGTCAAGAGCTGGAGTGTGTCAACAAGAAAAGAAGGCTTCCATACTTGGGCGAAAAATGTGACACGAAAACTTTGGAATAGATCCAAACGGGTGAAATAGTGTTGAGGTTGGCAACATCGCAGACGACGGCTATTTTCTACTAAACGAGACAGTTGATTACTTCCTGGACAAAAAGGAGAGACGTGTAGAGCTTTCTGCCTAAGGGAGGCTTATAGATGTGTGTAGATGAGGAGCAAAGCCAGAATGTCAAAATTTTCATGGAGGGTAAGAGGCCGTGAGGGGTAGGTGCGCGTGTTGGAAGCTTGGCGGTAGAACGAGGTGTCTGTAGGGTGAATGAAGGGTATAGGGATGAGGAGGAAAAAGAAAATATCACACAGATAATAGACTGGCAACTGAGTACAATCTGATGGTGTGAAATGAGATTCAAGTAGTGGACGCGGGCTTGGGGGCACGTCATCAGGCTCGAAGGCGGCATGGCGCGGGCCGTAGGAGATGGATTAGGGGAGCCATGGGCTGTTTTGTTTTTTGGGGTGGTGGTGGAGGAGGACGGGGGGGGGGAGGGAGCTGTGTGTTTTGTTATCTCGATGCAATGAGCAGAACGGGTATGCTATTGGAAATGTTAAATGGTTAGTGATGTTGGTGGTGGTAGTGCTCATTGGTGTGCAACACCGGAGGAGATGAAGCCCAGGCCTGCTCTCCCGCACACGCATACGTAAAGCCTAACTAATGATGTTCGCGTGTGCTCTCTGCTGTGTTCCATCTCGCCTATTAGCGAGGTTGGGGCAAAGAATTCATCATCACAAATTGCCCCGTTGCTTCGAGATGAATCAATTAAGTAGATTGAAAAATGGCACGCATCTCTGTCTGTGAAAGTCTTTTGCGTGATAATTCCCTGCAACGACATCTCAAACAGGTTACTGTCACCAAATTTCGGTATCTACCGCAAAACCGACTACTTTCACCATCACTCTTCACCAGCTGTTCGCTCAAGCATTACTTTTTTGACTTGGACAACATGTGCGCAGTTCATTCGATGACACCCTGATGTCCCCAGGAGCTTCTCATCACAGAAATCACGCCCACCAATGGACTTGATACCTATTTCGATCGCTAATCTCCTACTTCCGCCGCTGACTGCTCAATTTGCAACTAAGCCCAGCGAACACACTGTTTCTCGTCGTAACCTTGTTTGTGGTATAACTGCTGGTGATGGTGTTGGTGGTTGTGGGCGAGGGGGCGGAATAAACGGAGAAAATGTTATTCGTGGGAGCTTTTCCAAGCCTTTCAAGGTTCCAAGATTGAATCGACTAGACAGCACGGCACCGACTATGCCGTGCTGAGCAGTTTTGGTCGCTGTTCAAGGACAAACAAAGGCTTCGCATCCGCGTCTGAGTAGCATAACTAATGAAAGAGAGCGGAAATCTATCGAGCTGAAACATTGTACAGTTTTGGTTGGACCGAGGAACTTATTAATACGTAATGATGAAAAACACGAAATTCTCACACGAAAGTGCTGTAGTGAAGGCGCTGGTATCAGTGGGGGGGGGGGAAGTAACAAGTTTTTCCACTTCTTCCCCATATCGTTCCCGACTGGGGTCCCACTGTATGCTCGTCGTATTTATGTACCAGCACTTCAGCGGCCTACTGGCCGCCAAACGGTTTTGAAGGGGGGGGGGGCTCGCTGACACTACAAACGAGAAACAAAACATTAAAGTATGAGCCACCGTGTGGCTCATAATCGCGCACTCGCGCGCGCCTGTCCAGCGCAGCGGTCGGCTGAAAACGCGACGGTCGCTATCGTGTTAAAAGCAAAAAACGAGGGTCAAAAATCATGCAGTAAAAGACGGCGAGAGACTGATGAAATACGCCCTGGGAGTACGGTAACAGACTATCGCGGCGGGACCCATATGAGCCACCCATGAATGCTACTTACCTGAGACCACTTGAGAATTCATCACTTCCGCGTTTTTCAGAAACATTTGAAGTTATTGAGAAATAAAGAAGTTTATTGCATTTGGTCGCAAACAGGTGATATGGCTGATACGCGTTTCTCTTGACGCAGTTAACACATCAGAACATAACAAGTTTAACATGCACTTCTAGATGCACTTGCACAATACGACAATATTTTTTTTACTCAGATCAAAATGAATACTCAGTGGTTGATAGTGACGCTAATCCGTCTCTAACCGAAAGCTGAGTTGTTTTGTTTGCTGCCTCAAGTATAACGCAATGATACGACCTGTTTGCGACCAAAATAGAACAAGCATGTTATCCGTGAACTTTCAATCAGGTCTAGAATCTGACGATTCGGACAGATGCATGGCGTAATCTTTATGGTTCATACATTTTACATTGCTCCTTATTCTGTTCTCGTGATTGCATCACTGTTGGAAGAGGTTTAGCTTCTCAAACAGAGGTTACAATTATTGATAGGTTTTGATGTTGTTCCATGCTTAACCAAAAGCTGCGGCAAGTAAATATATTTACTGCCTCAGGAGTAACTAATAGCAGCAATATCACCTATTTACGACAAAAGCAAAGCAAGCATATAACCCATGCACTATCAATCAGGTCCAAAATCTGAGGTCTCGGTCGAGTACATGGCGCAATCCACACCAAACACATACCAGAAAATATTCTTTTTTTCAGGTTTCATCCAAGCTTTGATTCGCTTCGATTGATTCACTTTCGGCAAAGTTATGGCATTTCAAACAGTGGGTACGTTTTTTGAGACACCCTATATTATTCCTTCTCCAAGTTGAATGGCGATTGTAAGACAGAGGTACTAATGGAAATCGTTCTGTGGCTCACAAATTCACCGAAGCCGGGGCATCTGAGTATATGAGTGGGTAGGATAAAGTTGATCCTATTTTTCGTTTTCATTTTTTCTCTGATTTTGAACTTATTTAATTATTTATTTATTCGAAACGCACTTAGGCGTTATATCTGCAAAAATTGAGTGGAACATACAAATAGAAAGACACTAAATACTACAACCTGTAAAAACAAAACTCTGGTGGTTTGATAGAAAACTAAAACGATTAACATAACAGAAATCTTGTTGGTGACATCATTATGCTGTCTGTTAGCCTCGATTGGCGATTTGAAAACTGATTAGCTCTGGCTAGACGCATTATTTTTCGTCAGGTTCTGTTCCGCTTTTCAGTGTCGAGCTGGCCGTCACTCGACAACAGGTGAGCGAGGGGCGCACGTGCACACATCATCTACTGGGCCATTCTAAATTCACCCGAGCTCCCACCCCCACCCCCTATGCAACTCCAATGGGACGCATACACGTTCAGCTTTTCCTCCTTCAATAACCTTCGACGTGTTCCACTCGATAACAATATATTGCCAAGAAAGACACATGTACACAATATTGGGCTGGCAGTTAACCTACTAATAACAACCACATGACGACGTTATCAGGGAGATGGATCTCTGGGAACGGAGCAACCGCAACAATTTCCCGACTTTGCCTACAATACGGACTTCGCGGGAACCATTGACTCCTTGAAACGGAACCTTTTAAGAATAACACTTTCGAGAATTGATCTCAGTTTACACTCCTATATCTCTTAACAACGGCACTATGTAGTTTTGCACTCCAGTGGTCAGACAATTTTTCTCTTTTTTAGTTTTCACAAGCACTAGATCGACTAGAGATTACCGATTTGACTGAAATTTGATACATATGTAGGTCGCGCAACAGTGTTCCAAGTGACCTCTTCGTTGAACCTCAGCTAATTCATTAAACTTATCTACTAACACTGATATAAGGGGAATAACTATGCTTTAGTGTTGAAACAAGGGCCACAGAAGGTAAAGGTATCCACCGAACAACCTAAGAACTGACGAACATAACAGCATAAGACCTGAAAAAATAGTAGGTGCTCATACAATGGTGTTCCGACCGCTGTGAGATGTTCACCTTCACGTATTCCAAATTAATATAAAAATGTGATAAGGTAAGGACTCGTTTCGTCCCGTAAACTTAGACGAGCAATGTAAAAGAGAAAAAGAGTCCCAGTTGAGTTAAATCTTTTCTTATTTTCAGTGAAGTGGTGATGGTATCGACTTCAAAACTGCTCAATTTGTCGCCTCTACAAAGTAAAGGAAAGCATATTCAATTTCATTTGGATTTCCTTTCAATTTGAACCTTGGTTAATAACGGTTATTGTTATCTCAAACAAAATACTTTATGGGAGATTCAAAATTGTTTACATCAGATAGCACAACTTAGAATCCTTGAAATATCATGAACGAAGATTTTGAAATGGCTGAAATAGGAAGGCTTTGACGGTTAATCTTGAATGGTAATCGAGAAGGCTACATCGTATATACACCACTCAAGCAAAACCCTAATTTTTGAGCTTTTGCTCGGGATGTGCTGGTTTTTTCCAATGCCCCCATTGATCCACAAAGGAACTTCTTTACTGCATTTACCACATAGGTTCCTGGATTGATTTTATTCGTCGAGCTCGCAAAAATTCAACAAGGCGTTTCCGATGCTTCTAATGAGTATGGGCTTCGTGCCTTTGATAGAGTAACAGTTCCTTGTGACTAAATCTTCACCATAAGAAACTTTGGATCAATGGATCAATAGTAACTCAACAGCAACTACATAGATGACTCGACGAATTCAACACCACCATAGATGAGATGGAATCCATTTCCGAAATTTACAGCACACTTCTGAATAGGTTGGTCTCTGCTCACCCGTAGATTGACTCTGACGTCAAGAAAACCAGAAACCTTCCAAAGCTAATTGTCGGTGGAGAGCAGCTGGAGAAGAATTTGCTTGTTTTGGTAGGACAAACTCGTGCATGTTCAACCGCAACAAAAAGGAACTAAATCGTATTAACGTATGTTAGAGAACAAATCCAATCAGGAGGGAGTTTTTCAGAGGAGAGTGCCATTTTTTGGGACTTGCTCCCATTAAACGTTACAAACATGATGAAAATAATGCTTAATATTACATTCTTCCTCAGTTTTCGAGGCAGAATGAGCTCGCTCGTCACTCAGTAGGCAGTGCTTGTGCGGATGTGATGTCGCGCGCGGCGTCGCGTGCGCGTTTCGCAACGTTTCAATATAAAGCGTGCGGTGGCTCACGAGACAATATAAGATATGGGTCTTGTTGGGGGAAAATGTCGTAAATTTCATCAGATATTAGTATGGATACTAATATTGCAACAGTGATGCTATTCCAGCTTCATGCATAAAGTTTTAGGACGTTAAAATTAGCGAAAGCAGTATAAATGGATAATCCAACGTCCAAAGAGAAAGGTAGGAATAAACGGTGGCGGAAAAATCAAGCGATAGTTGTTGTAAAGGTAATGAGAAATGGCGATTGAGGTGGATCACATGTGTTGCACACATCAGTGAGCTATTAATTCACGTCTAGTTGGTAAACGATGCAGTCGTGCATCAATTACTTTGTTTTGCTCGGAAAGGAAATGAGCTATCGCGTTACGCTGCCTAATTTTATTGCCATAAATTGCTCTTCTTCTGTTTCACGGGGGGCAAATATGAATATCTTCCAACAAAAACAATTACGGAATCAATGATTCGAATAGGTTTGTAGAACGAAACGTCCAATGACCTTCGTTTGCCTTGTATGGTTTTGTAAACGTAAAATTGAACATGAAAATTTTATCGTGTGACATGCAATTACCGCCCTCAACTGATGTCCCAAAGCGCTCGTTGACGCATGCGACGGAATTTGGCGCGAAAATCATTTCCCACCAATCGAACGAAAATTTTGAGTTGTTGCGACATTGTTCGTTATTTTCTTGACGATGACTACAAACATTCTCTTACTCCAGCTATAATCCATGACCTAGTTAGGGCTACCTTTTTCCGACGTTAACTATCTTATGACTATTACAATAAAGTCTTCAAATCTCTGAATAGTTGGCGCAGAAAGATCCCGGCGCTAAAATCCGTCGGCGTGCGTCGGCAAAAATCCGTATCTTATAGCGTGCGTCGGCGATGCGCTTTGTTGACCACATGGACTGGCCAGACTGTAACCATATGGAGAACAGTATTGTTGTCCGGCCGGTTTACGCGGACAACAAGCAGTTCAGTAGCGATGAAGATGATCAGTTTGGGACAACGTGACGAGGTGCGAAGCTTTGTTGGTAGCATGGGTAATAGAGTGTTCGATGTCATTAGAGAAAATTATTCGACCATTAAAAATCAGATAAAAATTGTTTTTTCTGCAAGTGGATACATATTTTGCAAAAACGGCTCTTTTTGTTGTGCAACTATTCAATATTTCAATTCTTTGGATTTCTCTGAAATGAGAAACGATTGTAGATGAGCATAATGTCTGCAAGGAATCTTATTGTTAGAAAAGTCTCCTTTTGCAGTTGTTCTGCAACTATTCAATATTTCAATTCTTTAATTTTTCTGAAATGAAAACGATTGAGAATGGAATTGGTGCGTTCACATCACCTCGCCGAAATATAGCGCTTACTCTTATTTCTTCCGAGTAGAAAAACTTCCTATTTTCCATGTTTCTTATATCTGTTTGTTTCTTATTTCCAAATTCCAATCAATGTCAATATTTCCACCAAATCTAATAAGTCATTCGAGAGATACGATACGTTCTTCAAGATGGCATACGAAGCGTTTTGGACCGTCTTAATTTCATTGTTTTTTAGGTCGTCAAAGTGGACCTAAACCTGCACTCCTGTCACTTTCTGCTTTGACGACCTAAAAAAACAAGGTAAACCAAGACGGTACAAAACGTTTTGTTTACCATCTTGTACAGCGTATTGTCCTTTTTCTTGTCCTTTGAATATTATGAGATTTGATAAAAAGATTGAAACTGAAGGTTTGCTCTGGTGAGAAACTTCAAGTCGCTTTTCTCGCAAAAATTTTTGAATCGAAGTGCGCTTAAAAACAAACGTACTTTCTGACAGAGCGAAAAAAAATTGTTCGAAAAACTGTGCAGAAATCGACTCGGACATTCAGGAGCAGCATCGAACAATTATTCTTGTCTTTCGAGCGACAAACTTTGGAGGTTTGAAACTTTGTAATTTTCAGAACAAATATGAATAAGTAATAAACCATCCTATAGAGAAAATTATCATCTTTCAAACGGTATATCACATTTTATTTCCTCCTTTGAAACTGAGCATGAAAAGTCGCTGTCGATGAGGTTGTTCTTTCACTTTTTACCCTTTCACTTTACAAGCCAAAAAACAATTACGTTGAAAATTATCACAACTTCCAAATATATTACTTGAAAGAGCAAATCATTCTCTTTCGAACTCTGCCAAAGCTTTCGAACTCAACTTGCAACAGTCGTTTGAATAAAACGGTGGAATTTTCTTAACAACCTAATAGGTGCTATTATAAGTTTTTGGCACATTGATGAATAACAAATTTAGTAAATAAATAAATAAATTAGTAAATAAATTCTAGTTCCTCTGCAGTAAGGTGAAATTCTTCTTCTTTGACGGGTTACCTTGTACGGCAGCCGAATTTTACTGTTTTTGATCCGATCGATTTGAAATCGGCAGATAGCCCGAACGGTGCCAGTCCGATCATCTCATGCTCTGTCATTTCGCCATTCTCAGCGTTCTTCTGTGCATATTTTCATGTTTTTCGTCTGAACTGACCTTGGTGCATTAGCAAAGTGCAACAGTTTTTATTCGTATCTAGTAGGGCTGGTTACTTTTGGTATGTACTTGTGTGCGCATTGATGGATAGGTTTGCAGGTGATAATTAGGTAAATTCGAGTGAAAACGTAAAACGACTACAAACCAGCAGTTGCGCAGATAGCTAAACACCGTCTAGCTTTGTTGTTAAGGTTAGAGTTCCGTCAAATTTCCGTGGCAGTTTTAGGTTAATGTTTCATTTTTACCTTTCTAGCGCGTGATATTCGAAGTACTTCAGCTTTCTCCCTAATTCAAGACTTGATTTTGAACGAGTCTAGTGTATTTCCAACAATGCCTGGCAGGACCTGTTTCGCTCGCTTGATCGAGTCGTTGAGTTCCTAAGATTCTCTACTTCTCAAAGAGGCGTGCAGAATTACAATTTGAAAAATCGGAATATGGACTATGTGTGTTTCGCCATCTACAATGGTTGGTTATGAGCAAATTGGAAAAAATTGCCATACTCGTAAATTTCTGATCTCCAAATCTTCACGGTAAGCACGGGCTAGAGTGAAAGTTGGTTTGCAAACAACCCCTTAACCCCTCTAACGGATACCCATTTAACGTTACTTCTTCTCTTTCTCCAAATCTTTACGTCGCTTTCACTGAGCAGTTGTTTACGGAACGTAACATCGTAGTATGAATCTGTTTTAGTTGTGTTTGTTTCGTTATTTTTCCTCACATGTAGTTCCACGTGTGACATTTGTTATAGGTTCATGAATCGGAAGAGTTAAGGAGAGGAATCAAGTTCCCACAGGAAATTATTCATTAATTTAATTATTAGGTCAACTCATAGCCAATCGGACATTTAGAGCACCGGAGTTATCCATCGACCGAGTTTTCTAACCTTGCTAATCGACTATAGGTTTTATTAGGTTCATGTTTGTGCCCGGTTACGTTTCTTCTCGCTGTTTCTCCACGTATGTGTACACATGCGTCCAATAAAGTCAAAGTTAAAGTATAATCAACAAAACACAGATGGCTGAGGAACACTAAGGGTATCTGATAATTCACGAGTGGTTTGGTGTGGTTCTTTCTCCATTCCGCGCTCCTCAGTACGTCCAGATCCAACTCCATCCGATGTCCTGACTTGTCCTTGTTCTCGACGGTGTAGTCGTCACTAATGAATTTCGAGAATCAAAAGTTGACGGTGTTTAGAACGGTAGCAATTTCCTCATAAACCTTGCTCAGACGTTCAAAGGATTGGTTGGCATTGTGGCCAGACAGGAGGTGGTAAAGCATGACGTTGTGAATACATGATTCGTATGGAATGAATTCCGGAGCCATTGTCACAGTTAGCTCCTTTACCAAAAATAACCGTTTTATAGGGCTTTTCTCCCTCTATCGATTGGTTTATCACATATTTTGGCAGGTGCTGTAGTTGGCGCGAAATTTGATATTGAATCCAAACATTTGCAAATGTCCGATTACTTATGACTCAACCTTGTAGGTGTGCACGAGTGTATGGTTCCAAATTAGAGATATGTCTATGAATTTCTCTGTATATACACATATATACATATATGTACAGCCATATATTTAGAGACACGCTTATCCGAGGATCGGATCGCCAGGATGACCCGATTTCGGTGCGCCCCACAGGCGGCCATCAGCAAACGCCCTCTCCGCCTTAGCTGACTGCCCCCCATCATCCATCCACCTTCACTTGGACACTGTCGTCGATCCAGCGATGCAGCTCTCCACTGCCCTATCCGTTCGACTTATTCTAGTGCTGATGATGATACAACTTCGCCTATCCCTCGCCTCTGATAAGGCGCCGCTTATCATCCAGAATGGGGGTAATACCTTTTCTCCAATCATCAACAAATCACCCCGCACAGTCCTCAGGATTGATCCTCTCTCCTTGATTCAGGGGTTGATGATAGGGCCTTCAGTCATGGACATTTGTTCGAAATTTGCCAGCAACTACAGGATGTATTTTGTGCTTTCGCATTCTTTACCAGCAGTTGCAGCGCATCAAGCTTACCCGAGAGAACTTGTAGGTGTAGATATTCAATGGCATGGTTGTGAAGTGATATCGAAAGGGAAAACTCCAGGAGTATCCTGATCAACGCAACATCAGCTCATTCCGTTGCTGTTAAGCCAGCAAATATTATAATTATTCAATCTTCCACAGACGAACGTTTAGTAATGGAGAAGCACCTGTCGTGACTACCTAGCCGTGCGTATTTGGAATTTGTCGTTTTCCCAGACTACACAATGCGTCTAATCCCGTAAGGTACTCGACCTCGCCTGAAGAGAATGCGTGTGCTGGTACTCGAAATGTGATTGGAGAAGGAACTCGCTCCCTTCACATATCCTGTCTTCGAATAGGTCACCACCTTGGCGGGATTCTGGTCGACAGTCAAGTACCGCCGCGTCCGCTACAGGTGTTTTTTCATCGTTGCGTGGCATCGGGGGCGAGAATTCTTTCTCGAGGACTCGTTGCGTTTCGATTTCGCTCAGTGAAAGTCTCGCCGTTTTTTTTTCATCGACGTTCGCGTAGTTCACTGCATCAGTGGACGGCGTTTAAGGGGGGCTGCGGTGATTATGACGGTCTCTAAGAACGGGCTTGATGGGCGCTGTACTCAGTGCAGTGGTCAAACTTGACCGGAATCGAAATCGAAATCTAAGAGTCGGCCCGGTGGGAGATGGGTGTCGATTTCAACTATCCCTGACCCAAATACTCTCCCTCTTCGCATTCGGAATTTAGCGTACGAATCGCTCATCATTGTCAACGAGAATGCGACGCTTTTACAACGTTAATCGCGTGTTTGAATACATCAATGCGGCCTTTCTCCGACAGCGAGCGACACATTTGAAAAGGAAACGGATGGAATGGGTAGTGATTGAACGGATGGCGACCTAGACTTGCAAATGCCCCTCATAGATGAATTGTTCCGATAGCCGAAAATGTTTTGAGTGACATATTGTATGACTTTATTTGCATTCAACTCTCATTAACGTCTTCTTTAGCTGTCTGCGAGAACAAGGCTACTGGATTCTTTGTGATCGACAACTTCGTACTCACTACTGCAGATTCAATTGTGTATAAAGATACATCAGAAGAGGATTGCTTGTCGACGTGTTCCAATAACAGAGTGAGGCTTTATTCTCAGTCCAAAACCCTTTGTTTATTTTTTCAGGACAGAAACGGTCGTATGGTTGTCTAGTTTCCAACATATTAAGAAAACAACTCATATAAACCGTCTCGACATTATTCAGGGGTGGATTAGGCATTTTAATTAAATCATACATGCAGTACATTTTTCTTTGTTCTAAACGGAGGTTCTGTCAACGAAGGAATTTCTTCGGGAAACTTGACATTTCGAACACGTATTTTTGTAAAACTCTTTTTTCGTTCTGAAAATATTTCTAGTAGGAATTCTGAAAGCCTAGTCTACCAGAAAATTTTTCGTTGAGAATTTTGAAAAAATCCTTCGGTTTTGTGTGTTTCTGTGAGTAAGCTGCTTCAAATGGCCTGCAATGAGTCGTTCCTTCATTACGAATATTCCGCCCTAGATGACCCAACACTTTACTGGAAAATAATGCCCGAATTTTGCAATGGAAAAGATATAGATATACTGCACAAGCTAGAGTTCGACTATGGGTAACCAGAGCTGAATCGTTGATTTTAATGTTGGAACTGCTTACCTTGTCAGCAACCTTTAAATTCAATTCGAAGCAAATAAAATTTGTAGCTCACCTTCATTTGATTAACTAACTAATTTGAGTGCTGTCTGCACCTTTTATCCTTATAGGTGCATTTTATTTATTACGTTTTCCTATTTTTTCCTAGTTCATAAGAGGGCAACTTCACTTTTTTCCCTTTGTCGCTCTACTGTTAAGAAAAGGAAGTGAATGTTTTAAAAGGCCAGCTGAAGAAGACATTCAGAAATCAGTTGTTTCATGAGAGATAGTGAAGGAATGCTGTTTCAAGAGGTTTCCTATTGTTTGAATGTGTTCGATGTTATCCAATGGAATGTTGACCGCTCTTTCGATGTTATCCGGCGCGCACTTCTCATGATGTTCCTGATGATTAAACGTTCCGCTGAAATTTCGGCAACATCATGAATTCGGCATCTACAGCGCAACAAATTTCATCCGATCTCGAATTTACCGTTCTGCTAAGGACCCTTCGTTGAGAATAATATTCATAAAACCTACCTTTATAGGAAGCTCACGCCGTGACAACAAATTAGAACTAATGTTCCTATGTACTAATGTATCAGCGCGCCCTCGTGCGTATAACTAAATAACACGAAATAAATAAAATGATCTCTTCTAGTTCTCTCCTTCTTGAAACCTCGGCATGATGTTATAATTGTTGCCGAACGAATGTGCCGTAATGAAATCTAATAAAATCCACCTACTGACCTCGTTTGGCACCACAACATACAACAATTATAACAGAAGAGAACGAACTATAAGTATCCCATTAGGTGAGCAATGACTCGACATCTTCCTAGCGTCGTTTTACCAGTTGAATTGCTACCATTACGTTGAAAATCAATTTTTTTTTGTTGCTGGACAATCCATGTTTTTCTTCCTATGCGTGGGGTGCTATTCCGAAAACGGTCTTAAACTAAGAAATGATCAGAAACATTCAAATTTCTAAAAGTAAGTGAAAGATTATAAAGGTTATCATACATTATTTCATTATTTAATCGCCGTTTTCAAGCTGTGAACGATCCACTGCTGTTCGACTGCCTCGTTTGCGGTTTTCTTTGATATTTCTCCCAAATAATTGCACCATTTTATTGAAGCGCTGATAGATTTCTAGCCGCCGAAATGACTGCGAATGCCATGCGCTTTGAAAAAAATAATCATCAATAGATTGACAAATACTGAAATAATTTTGTGGTCCCTCTGTAGGTGCGACTGGAGTGGAGTTTCGAGTGCGTATGGGTCGGTTGAGTGTTTAATAACGTTATATTTCCAATAAAATTCTATTCAGGATGGTTTCGGACGTTCAATTCTCTGCGCTTCATTTGTTTACGACCACGCGTCCTTCACGTGTACCATCTTCAAGGAGAAGGCGAAACCTGAAGGGAATGCAGAAATCGCTCAAGCTGTTGGCAAACGCTACTTCGAGAAAGTCTGCCTAGGAGGTATGCCCTGGTCTTTACTTTATTTTCTATTTTAAGCGTTTAGAAATAGATAAACACCAATTATTCTTCGTATCTGGCCGAAAAACAAGCAAACGTTCTTAGAGCCACTTCAAAAGAGACCCACTAGAATTGCACCAACTGCAGAAAATCGCATTGTTTGTGAAGCTTTACAGATTTGTTTCAATCATCTCAATATGAACTTAGCTTATGAGCTTTCAGAGTTTTTCAAATGGAAGAAATCCTGTTTTAGCTAGATTCAAGTCATTTTGCGGCGTTAGAAAACTGGCTCAAATCGAGCCTTTTTTGTTTTGCTAAAGGATCTGCTGCGGTCACTCATCATGTTGCCAGCCATATTCGTTGATCTTCGAACATTTCCCGGATCCTAGGGGACAATTTCTTATTGTATTAGAAAAAGTGACGTGGAACTAATGGATGACACCTGCGCACTGGAATCCCAACACATCCTTGCAATTAGGTGTTGAGGTGGAATTTCGCTGCAACGGAGGCTAAAAAGCGACAAATGACCGGTACTTCATTCAACGTCCCAAAGTCCAGTTGAATTAAATGTATCCGTATGGCCGCCTCCCCTCCATTTATGGGTCCGGTACGCACCACCTCTGAGAGAAAAATATTCCATTTTATGGGTCCGGTACGCTTAATCTATCTTTAAAATTTCACACATTCTCTTAGTTGTCAGTTGTGAGGATCTAGCACTCTTAATCAAGACAAAAATTCCATTTATCCATTGGTCAAAAATATTCATATTTAATCGGTGTTTTCGCCTTCTTAGACTAGTTTAACAGCAATTTACTCGACCACGGGTTGAGAGAAACCTTCCGTGGCGCCGGGTCGAGATTGAGCGCTTGACAGTGCAAGCGAAAGTGGCGCCTTGTGTCACTTCACCGTCCAAGAAGCGGGAAGAAGAAAGAAATTTTTTCAAAAGCTTATAAGCCTTAATGTCATCAAGCCAGCAGCTTATTGGGATGTTTTCGTTGAAGGTTGAAAGAAAACTCAATTTTCTGAAAGTGTATAATAGGAAATACATATAAAGGAAGGTGTTACACTTCTGCAACGTCATCTAAGTTTCATACAGAAATGGTTGATTCAGTTATCGGGAATCCTCAAACAACAAGTTCTTTTTGTATTCTCTTTGACATTCTTTTCAATTTCTCATTCAATTTGCCGTTTCATGCATAGTCAACTGTTAAAGATTTCTTTCTTTCAAAGGAAGTTTAGTTGCCGATGATGTTTTGGGAAGATTTTATTCATTTTACAGTAATCCAGCTACAGAAGTAAAGCATCAACTGAAAATATATTTATTTATGACATGAGTACTCACGTAAGAACGCATGCTATTACAACTCAATCACCGTATAAAATCCAACACAATGGGTAAAATAAATATAGTCAACATAGAAACAAGATAAAAGAACAAGATAGAATAATCTCAAGAGCTGATTTGAAACGAAGAGAAAAATAACTAATAAGAAAAAAACGTGGGATATATGCAACTATAAAGGGTTGTACCTGATGATTTGATCAGCGATCTCGACTGGGCACTGATCCCTGTTTATCTGAAGATTTTTCCAGAGAATGTTCCTGTGGAGTGCGCTGATTCGCAATTCATTCGCGCTGATGACTCTGTACTTATCGGATTCGCTCGTAATGTGACCTTAGTGGAGACGATGGAGAAATGCGTCGAACAATGCGTGAAGGAGACCGATTGCAAGGTTGGCCACTGTTTCACACCCCAAAAAATAGCTCAAAAAACTGTCTGTGTGTGTGGCAAAAGTGCGGCAAAATAGGGTCGTCTACACGTAGAGAGCTCTTTGCTGAGTATTCTTTAGCCTTCTCAGACACTTCATCATAACAAATCTAGCGGGAGTGATCAGAGTAATTGGACTGATTGAACGGAAATATGACAGAAAGTGATTCATACTGGCTGTAGGTGACTTGAAATGTTTATCTGCATTCACACTTGGCAGCAAATCAGTCGCGCACCTGAACAACTTGGCTGCCAAAACCAAAAGTCTTGGACTTACTGCTTTCTGTGAAAGTCACTCCATCGTTGCTACGTTGCCAAATGAAGTCTGAAAGCTCGCTTGTGCCGCCAACGGATGTGCCGCGTCCTCTGCGTCTCTGTCCTCCTTGATGTCATTGCACTGTTTCGCCGCTAAGTGTGAATAGCCTGTAGCAAATAGAAACGTCTTGGAAGGAATCTTATATAAAATGCTTTAACACCCGATTATTCGCTATCCAACATAAATGCAGCCGTCGCTGAGTATGTGGGGGACTTTGGTCTATGCCATTTGATGATTTGTTGTTGACACCTTCGTTATCTATATTTCCACAAACTGATTGAGTTCGACTTTTTCACGATTCAGCTGCGATTGGAACTCTTTCGGAATTCTGATCAGAAGAGTAGTCGTCCTGATCTTCAGTACTCCAAATGTTCCACTGTTTCAGTCGGCCATGTACTTCTACGAAGAAGGAGAATGTATCACAAACACTGAATCCGCCTTGTCGAAGCCGAGCGCATTTGCAAAAGAGGAAAACGAGAAAGTCGTCTACTTCCAGAACGGATGCTTGGCAAAGCACAAAACTGAGGGTTTCTTACACAACTTCAAAATAATGAATCATAATATTCCGCTCACAATTGCTATATTTACTGCACTACAGAAGCCACGACGATCTCGATTGAGTCAACGACAATGCCCGAGTCAAGTGAACAAGAGGAAACGGATGCAGCTGGTGATGCGGGTAAGATGCAGCTTTATATAAATGGTTGCCTTGCAATTTCAACACGCTTCTGCGGCTCTTTCATTGCTTCGTATTTCATGTTTTCGTTCCACGCGGGCACTGTGTTTATTCAACTTCGATTTCCAAGCGCTTATTCAATGACAGCCGTTTCGGGGTTCTTTATGTTCTCGTCACCATTGGGCCTAGTTTAATATTGAGTTGCTTCGAGGTGCAAAGGCAAATTGCCAGTAATGTCGCATCGCGTCGCTAGGCGATTAATTGATTTTACATCATCGCCTCGCCGCTTGACTCGAAACTACAGTACCGGACGCACCGCAACGATGAAATGGCGGTAGCGGAGCTTTGGAGCGCCGAAACCCGCCGTCTTCTGAAAACTTCTTTGAAATTGATTTATGTCCAAAAATAGGTATATATTCGAGCTCAGCAGCTTGAGCTCTATCCCTCCATATACACTTTTCCCATATTCGTGAAACTTTTTTCACTCGATTTTTTGACCCCTCGATTTTCGGAGCAAGAGGAGTCCCCACGGGGTGACTCGAAGAAGCTACCATGCGGCCCTCTTCACATGGGGCGCAAATGGGCATGGGGCGCAAATGAACTGAGGTTGACTCCGCTCGGGTTACCACGCGGCACCGAAACGGCCGTTTCGGCGCTCCGGAGCGCCGCTACCGCCGTTTCGTCGTTGCGGCACGTCCGGTACTGCACAATACCGCTCACAACTGTGTCCCAAAAACGTTGAACGCTTTAGAACGCTTTTAGCGTTTTTCTTTAATATTGGGTCATTTGATGATTTGAAAAAAATGTGTAGGCTCCTCTTCTTGGCCTGACTTCAAGAACTCATGAGGAGCGTGGAAATTTTGACCATGCTGCTGTGATCAGCGTAAAACTAGCTGTGGGGCTATGCACCTTTCTCATTCGCATTTTCGTTTGAATTTGTTAAAGAATCGAATCGATAATAGCCAGAATGCGTTCGAAAAGCAAACAGTCTTGAGAAATAATTATTTCCGCCAAGCACTTCCACCTTTGCGACGAATGGGTTGTGAATTTTTCATCAACTGAAGAAAAATTCGTACCTTTAAACTGTCATTCCTTCCCCTTGTAGTTTCAGTGCCCGTCAGTGAATAGCTTCCCGTAAATATTCATCGCGTCTGTATTTTTGTTGAAAAAGGGCGTGTTAGTATTGAACAAAATGACTAATCGTTGTTGCACTGAAAATTTGTGAAAACATGCTGACAAACTGTTCTGGGATGAACGTTTCATAATAAGGCAGTAAGCATGAATTAGAAGTAAGTCGATTAAATGATGTCGAACTAAAGGGAAGGAGATTAATGAACGAGCAAACATTTTTTCGTACGTTTTCTCACAAATCCTTCCGTTCAATTGTTTAACTATCCTATCCTGCTTTCTAATATAATGACTGCCCATTCACCAAACTCTTTCATTCATTTCGAAACTCGATACCCGACTTGAAAATCGATTTCCAATAGAAATTAATTGCCTACTATCGACTCGATTTTCGGTGTGGGTCTGTGTTACGATTCAAAGTTATCACACTCACTGTGCAAGCATGATGTTGTTGAGTTCTAGCACTGAAATACGATTTAGAAGCAACCACGTCTCCTCTTCCAACGGACGTCTTCGACGACAGCAGAATCGATGAAGGACATGTAGAAGAGAGTGAAAAAGCCGATGTTTTGACCACTGACGATAGTGGAACCTCATTCACCGCTCCCGATTTAGAGGCTTCAACGGCTGTGCTTCCTTCTTCGAGTACCTACGAAAGTAAGACACACACTGTTAAAGATTGTTCAGTAATTGCACCAACTTTTCACTGTACACAAGTTATTTGCTTGCTGCTTTTGCATCCGCAAACTGATTGCATCACCGCATTGTGTTGCAGTGTCTATGTATTTTGAAAGTATAACCTCATATTTTACTTTTTTTTTTCAAGAACCGGCCGATGACGAAGACAATGCTGAACCAACGTCGGCCGAAACGACTCCAGTTATCTTCGGACCAACTGCTGCCGATGCCGAGGTTTGGGAAGGTTCTTATAGGTGACCGCAAAATGGTGAAGCATGGTAAAGATTTCCTTTCAGCATGGCGTAAGCAATTACGAAGAGGACGATGAGTATGTCAATGAAGAGGACTCTGCCGACGAAGTTGGTGATCGTTTACTTTTCGAAGAATTTGTCAGTTGTTATAGTTTGGAACTGTTGCTAATTTGTCTGCTTAAGGTGACGACGACTCAATCGCCACAGAAGTCCCTCGATTTACTCAGCAAGAAAGGTGAAAAGGCCAGCTACATCAAGTAAGAATCGCTTCTTATGCGTTTGCCTACTTTCGGGTGTTAGGGATATCCGGCTTTGACATACGGATTTCAGCGACATTCGAAAAAAAATGTCAAATTGAACCCCCTCTCTTCCCGCCGGCACGATGGTTCATTTGTTGCTGCTCGTAACTACATTTAATTCAGGTACAAAAAGCATCCCAAAAGCTTTGCTTCGAAGACTGCCAAATCGCCAAGAAAGGAGCTAGCACTCGAGGTTACTGTTGTTCATCGTATATCAGCTCGCGGTGCTAATATTACAATCAGCATTCAAAAACAGTATGAAAGGAATTGACTTTCATCCTCCGAACACGTAACGATGATCAGTAGTCGTTGTTCTGCTAGTTTTCTCCATCGTTAATTTCACCCGAAGCAATTTTTCTTGTAATTGTTATTATGCATGGGTTCAGCAAAAGTCGCTAAATTTGTTTCAGAATGAAGTTCCCACTGAGGAAAACTTCGAGAGCGGTCCAGTGGCAGGTAGTTCCAGTGCGGAAGACGAGGTATTCTGAATGGTACCCACAATTGCGGGATTATCAATCGACTTGCGTTTTCAGGGAGTTGGAGAATCTCTTGCTACTGATAAGGACGGTGAGCCTGTAGAAGGTCAGACTGCAGTTGTGGAAGGCAAAAAGCATCTTTCCATCAAGAGAGTTCTGGAGAATAATGAAAAAGAGGCTGGAGCAGAGGAAGAGGTGAACGCTTCAGCTTGATGTACATTTATAGAGTGAACTCAGAATCGAATTAATCCCATTGACTAGTTGATGATATAATTTAGCTTTTAAATTGACGCACGGTGACCTAGCTGTAGCCTATTAGTCTACTCAGCAAGCGTTTTCCAACGCATAAATGTGATCAATGAAAGGAGTCCTGAAATCCCTATTTAGCTACATTAGGCACTCTCTATAGCACCTTTCCTAGTCCTGTTCTGTTAATAAAGCTCGTTGTTAGCTTAATTTATACTGCTTCCATAGTCAGCGATGAATTCGTCTGTAGAGATTGTTGTAACACTAGTAGAAGCCGTCTGTGTACAGTTGCCGCCGCGATGGTCTTGAACATCGATCTCAAGCTAGGTAACAAATCCTATTGATATATAGTCTACAGCATATGGAATCAGCACGCTATCATCGATATTACAAATAAGTGAGAAAGTTTGGAAACAGAATATATAATCTATTAGAGAATTAAGGAGAGAACGCCTGTTTCACCGCCCAACCCTTCACAGGCAAAAAGCTGAACGACCACTCCTAGAGGCTAGTCAGTAGGGGAAGGAGTGTGTAGATAGATAGTGTTACCCAAATATACCTAAGTGTACGAATAATTACGAGTGTGTGTCACCAAGATATTGTTCTTTAAACAATGTGAATAGCTGAAAAAAATGAATACGGTGAAGGCAAACCTAGGATCAGCCGCACGGTGCCAAACCAAGAATTCCAATGAGGGAGTATTCGTTGCTCCGCCCTTCACATGGCAATCAATATCGATTTCTCTACGCGTCGCACTCAGAGCGCAGTAACGATGGAGAGTGCAAATGAGGAAAACAATATATTGGCAGAGGAGGCAAAAAAATCAGCGATCTCTCATGATCAGTTACTCAGAACAGTGGTGCAAAAACCGATCAATATACCATTTACAAATCATTGAAGAACAATCTAACGATAGTTTCTAGTGAATTGGTGTAATAAAGCGTTTTGCAACTCCTCAGTCCACTTTTCCTCTCTAGTCAAGTGAAAAGTGTTATAAAACGTCACTAGGTTCCATTCGGATGTTTATGTAATAGAACTAGATGTTGTGATGGTGGTGCTAGAATCATGAAAGGTTTATCATTTCGATTTTTTGCTTCAGAACAAAGTTTCGATTCATCCCTATGAGAAGAAGACTGAACATGAAAATTAAGCTACTAGCTCTATCACTTCGCCAACAAGTGGTTGTCATCTGCCAGTCCTTAAATTTTCGACCAATCAAAGACCCTAATTTCATTTGCGTTTAGGATTATCCTACGTACTTCTCTGAGTGGTCCGACTGGACACCATGCACGAGGGCTGGTGAGCGACAAATTCGTCGCCGTAAGTGTCTTGATTTACGCCGATGCCTTGGTGCACTGATGCAGGTCCGCAACTGTCCAGCTGTCATACCCGAACCAGTTCGTGAGTTCTTGAAAGGCTGAAATCTATCCGCAATTCGATGTGACAGCGCTTTGCACATGGACGACAGTCTTCATTTTCAGCATCCGGCCCCATTGAATCTGTGCGATCGGTGATGGATGTGCCACGCATTCCTGAGTATGACGATTCAAACGGTAGGGGTAGCTCTGATTGTTTCTACTTCTTCATTTTGAAACTCGAGCGGCGGCGTTAATTCTCAGTGTGGAATTTGAGGCCTTTTTTTCTTCAATTGTTGAAGAACACATTGTGTTTACTGCTTTACTGCTCGCTCTGTGCCCGTGCCCTATCTTTCATCATTAATGCGCTGCTTTACGGCCGAGTGCCGAGGAAAGGACCTTGAGGACCGTTCACACTTTAGTGCTGCAGCAACGCAATAATGATGAAGGATAGGGACCCGCGGCGCGCGGTGCAGCAGCGCAGTATGTTATTCCAAAATCGGATCTGACCTTGATCAAATCATTTTTCGCTGAGAATTCGCTTCGAGAGGTTATCGAGGGCGCTGATCACGAATCTGACATCCGTTTTCAAGTTTGTAGGCGAAAACCATCCATATTGTCAACGAAGTTCTAAATATCTGGTTTACTGCCACAGTAGAGTCTGAAGCGGCCCTTAGGCAGCAGTTCTCTGCACGCCTTTGAGAAGCATCGAATGAAGAAAACTGCGTGTATGCTGTGTTGAGATGTTGGTGAATATGCAAATCACTGTTCAGATGGTCGCGTTGAGCCAATTACTTCTCAGTCGGCAACCCCATCTGCCGGATCTGTATGGAGTCCATGGTTGGGAGTATGTCAGGTGAGCATGAATTCGTTCACCGTACTGTTCCTGATGTCATCGTAGGAAGGATGTTCATACTTCGATTGGAATCTTGGAAACTTCGAATTTGTCAGAAATTGTTCTGACATCTCGTTTATATTTCTTTAATGGTCCTCGGGTGTGGATTGTAACAAAAAATATATTTTTTCTGTTAGCGTTATTCTCCGTAACGTATTATTGTGATGCTTCTTTTTTACAGCATTTCGCATCTGGCCAGCCCTGCAACAACGGTGAAGTAATTGGTTTTGAATCGCGTGAATGCATAGCCAAGGAGCCAAGTCTGTGTGAAGGACCGTTCTTCAGATATTGTACACTTCCCTGTTAACAACTGAATTCATGTTACGTTCATCAACATTCATTCTCGACTGTTGCCCTTTCTCTGTTTGTTCAGTTGTCGGCCGTATGCCAGAGTAGTCGTTTTCTTGTCCACAAAATGTACATCATAGCATCGTATTGTTTTGAAAGTTCACTTCCGCGGCTCTGCATCGTCATTCATCTGTCAACCATAATTCTGTGCAATTCGGAACATCGAACCCTACGTCTGTTTCTTTCTCTATGGGTTGTTTTAGTTAATAATATATTTTCTGTTACATTATACTTACGTGAATGTTTTGATTCTCTCAATCGTCTGTGTTTGGCATTGTTGACGATATACCCTCCATCAAGGTAAAATGGAATAAAAAATTTTCAAACGTAGCCGAAGTCAACAGACGGCGGCTATTTTCGCCCGAGAATATCGTGACAAGGTATGATAAAGCGGCAGAAACGACGGATTAATCCGCCAAAGGTAGCATATTGGTGACAGATTCCGACAGTGACGTACAGCACGACATATTAAGCACCACTAAGTTAGAGGAACCCAAGTGAAGCACATTTTCCACCCCTTTGTTCAAACATGAATGTAGGAGGAAATCAAAACTGCACCGTAGACGATGTATAGTTTGAAATCCACTTTTTTAACACGTTGACGACAGTGTGGTGCAATGCTGCGTCACGCTCAAGCGCCGCGCGCAATGCTGCGCCACAGTCTTGTATCACATCTATTCAAAATCGTTCTGATTTACTGGAATTTTTGATTTGAAGATGTTTTTGGAGTTGTAACACCGATGAAGCGTAGTCGATGTATAGTTTGAAATCCACTTTTTTTAAGAAAAATTTGTCACAAACTCACGCAACCCTGAATAACGGCAGGTATAACTTCTCAATAGCCGAAATCAAACGATTGACTGCGCATTTCATAGCAACACCTCTTGCTATTCCAATTCAAACACTTCTGCAATAGAACCGAGGTGATAGTGTGTTCCTCTATTCTGCACACAGAAGAGAATGCGTACGCTGTAGTCCACCTCTGTCCTAAAGCTGGACTTCCCTTCACGGGGAAATCAATTCCTGTTGTTGGTGTCTCACTAAATCAACTGGAAGACGTGAAATGTTGCAGTGCATTACTCGTTATCCTAGAAAAAACCATCGAGAGCTTAACGCTTCACCAAGTGTCAATAAGTTGACATTCAAATGGAACGCAACAAGCATCTAACTGACGAGAATCAAAAAATCGCATTTTTAACGTTCGAGGTCTCGTGCACTGGAAGTAATGGATTAAATCAAAAAAATGCAACGGAACAACAATATGCAGTAACAGCGAGAGTCCGAACAAATAGCAGACGTCCTTAGAAGAAGAACCAAGGCCGGCGAGGACACGAGCAAAAGCTTTAGGACCCTTACAGACCCGATGACGTGCAATTTGAGCGATGAATTAGCCGTTGAGCATGAAATTGAGCGAAACACACGACTACGAGCATTCTCGTCCAACGCGACGTTTGCGGCGGCCGCATTGCTCTAATCGATACCGCGTTAGAGGAGAATGCTCGTCGTCGTGTCGTCGGGTCTGTAAGGGCCATTATGTGACTCCACCACGAGGTCGAACTGTAACCAATGAGCAACGTGTCCAGAGGTGCCAGTTGAGCTTATAATGCATTCCTCAGGGCTGGTCATCGCCAAGAGAATATTGTGCCCGAAAAGACTTCATTGATCGTCATCTCTTCCAAGAAATCGATTCTGAATGACAACGAGCGCGTACCGATGGCTCTTGGTCACGACCACACACGACCTGTGCGATAACCTTGCGAAGCATTATCCTAAAACAAAATTTGGGCAAATATAACTATTTAGAAATTCGCTAGCTTAATGCTGGCACGTACTTAATATGGGAAATCTGAAGCACAAATTAGCGCATCAATCGTGAGGCTCACTCTACGCTGAAAATAATTCGGTTTTAGACTCTCTCAGCTAATGCGGGGCCTCAACTGACGTGCTCCGATGCGTATCGTGGCGACGCGACCGCTGAAATTTCAGCAAATCCGCGATTCTCAGCCGCTTAGGAAGATTCGAGTTCTGCTGTAGTCGTCATCGTGTTCTTTCATTCTTTTTTTTGTAGGCCTTTGCTGTTGACTCATGCTTTGACCCTCTTCTGGGAGTTCAGCATTGTGTATGGCATGGAGAGATTCTCTTCTCGATTCGCATTTTATCCACTCTCCCAGTGTTGAAACCATTTCACGTTGAGTAGTAAGAAAGCTCCAAACTTTTGATATGTCCTTGCTTGTGATCTTTTTTATGCTTGAGGATATTGCTGTGTATTGTTTTTTTCGTTCACTTTCTTTTTCTTCCCTACGATAGCATTTGCGACAGAAATGTAAGGTGTTCATGTTGTAATTCAACATTTCGTGTCCGTTCCGTTGCGCTTTTATTCTTAAATGTTACTGCTATCATGTTGTTGCTCCGCGTCGTTCGTCGGATTGAATTGAATATGTCGCGCTGCTTTTTCTTCGTTTCCGTTATTCATTTCATTCATTTCAACGTCCTTAGTCGAAACAACACACTCATCACTCACTAGTCATGTTTGTCGACGAAACAGTGTGAAGCGCCTGCTATGCATGCATCGCCGTTCTTCAGCAATTCATTGCTTTTGTTTAAATCGTTTTAAAATTATTGAGGTCCACCTTTGTTAACTCCTTTTTGAAACATTGACGTTTCTTAGTCCATGCACTCCCCCCTTTTCATCTACCTTGGACTTTCCTTTGCACAACAAATGTAGCAATTGAAGCTTTGTGCTTCAGTCGTATCGCTTGTCATTTCTCTCAGAAACCCGTGTAGAAGTTCACACCAATGTGGCAAATGGAGGTCGGAGGTTTTAAGGTAGTGTAAATTATGGCTAAGGCGCTACGGAATGAATTGTGTCACATGGTCATGGTTCCTCATGGTACCAGTGGGCCGATCAACTTGGATTACCATCGCTAAGATACAAGAGACTGAAACTTGATAATGGTGTGGTAATGGTGTTCGAGTTACTTATTGCCAGAGTCAGTTTCAACCCTCGAGGTTCTTTTCAAAGGCTTCTTCACCTAGAACGACGTGTGACAGTCTCAAACACAGTGGATTCTTTTCAAACGGAAAAATTCGAATGTTCCGGACCTTGCTGAGAGATAGTGTCAGTTAGATGTTTCTCGATCGATTCGAAGGGTTCGTCGACCAGCGAATTAAGAAGCTCTAAGTATTTCAGAGTGGTCTCGGTCGTTTTCATGTTGTAGTATCAGTGCTTTTCGCGCACCACGGTAATAATGATGCTTGTAAAACAGTAAAACGTCCATATCTAAAACGTGGTAGTTTTTCTGCTATCCAGGGCTATTTGGCTGAATTTAGTGAATTCAACGAACATGTTTCCATAGTAGTTGTAATCCAGTCAAAATGCTGCTGTTAACGGAAAAAAACGCATACAAAATGGGAACAGACAGAGAAATATAGAGGACAGAGGTGTTCTAACCTTTGCGCTGCAAACCTCTATACATACTCGAGCTGTGGCGCGTCCTGCGCGTTACGCGACTCTGCGTATCGATTAGCTCATGTATCTCGCCAAACGTTGTCCCTCGAGAATCAAAAACATGTCTTTTTGGTACTGCTCCTCTTATTACACACCATTTATCGGAGAAATTTTCTCTTTTCTATTTGGCTCAAACTTCGCCCATGGGGTTTTATGGGGTGCTGATCACAAATCTGACATCCGTTTTCCGATTTTCGGCCGGAGACTACGCACATCGCTTGCAGGAACTAGCAGTGTGGGTCTGGTAGGATCACCGATTTGGCTAAAACTTCGTCCAGGGTGGTTATTTTGCGTGCTGATAACGATTCGGACGTTTATTTTTCGAATTTCAGCCGAGGACCTCCAAAAATAGGTAATCTTGTCAAAATCACCGATTTGTATAAAACGTCGTCTAGGTGGGTCATTTGGATGCTGATACGAATCTGATGTCTTTTCCCCGGATTTCGACCGACTTCGGTAGATTCAGATAGGCCCTACTCTGCGCCGCTACCCAGATCCCGTTCCCTGTGCCAATATTACTTTCCTAAATCTATCCGTAACGGCCAAAATCGAGCGAAATTTGGAAGAGAAACATCATGATCATTGTGATTAGCATGTAAAGTAACCTAGCTGAACGATTTGGAGTCAAATACGAAATTTTGACCCACCCACCCTAGTATACGGTGGATGGTCCTCGATAGAATTTCGAAAAACGGACATCAGATCCGTCATCAGCGCCCCAAATAACCGCCATACGCGGAGTTGGGGGAAAACTATTTAAAAAAATTTCATTGACCTCTGAAGTGTAATAAGTGGAATAGTGCCGCCTTTTTTCTCAGGAAGTTCATGAAAACTCCGCCAACCATAGTAGAGGCGGGTGTTCCAGTTCCATGCCTTCGGAGCTTTCGTTTCCCTCACTTGTATTTCAGAATCCGACCGCATCAACTATCCTTCTCTCTACATATCGGTGTGCGATGAAGATCGAAAATTCGCTCGTTTTACGTCGTAAGAAGAATTGTGAAATCTGGCGCTTATTCCTCGATAGTGCAGCTGGGATTAAATTGTTTTCAGTCTGCCATACTTAACGCAAATCCCTCTTGTCTTATCCTCTTCATTATGGGAAAACAATTTCTTAGCCAGCGTTTTTCAGAGAATAGGGATGCCTTCGACGGCGCTTATCAGCATCCTATGAATCCTACAAATCCCTAAGCTACTTAGCGCTCCTCTGTATCCTATATATTGAAAGAAATTCCTTCATTCCTAGTTCCGTCTCGTGTGAAATCTGCCGTTTTGCCCTCTGTACAGGCTTGAATTCACGTTTTTTTTTCAGAGTACTGCGTTCGGATGGCCGACGATGGTGGATCACAACGGTGCGAAGAGAACCCAAGGACATCGGCGGAGAGAAGCGTTGTGAGAATATTTTATTTGTTTTCATTAACTATGGTTAGAACATTTACTTGTCAAAATGAGAGCGTCGTTCTCCTAAATCCTAGTTTTAACGTCATTATCTAGACCTCTTGTGGTATGCTCCACTGATTTAACGAGTATGAGCAGCTAATTCATTATCCTGCGCCCCTCATCGACGATGGTAAAGTGTACCCTCTTGTACGTGAATATGAGGCAGTGTTCTTATCGATAGGAAAACAGATTCGCCTCCAGAAGTTTGCCTCAGCAACGTTTGCGTTTTGAACAGATTTTTCACTATTTCGCGCAAGAAAAGAGGTGTTATTCAGCCAATATGATGTTCCAATCATCGAGTTTCTTTCAACGATGTTAGCTATTCGCAAATATGTTGTTCTCTTTTCTCACCAGTTAGGAATTTTTGACAACTAGCTACTAAGCAGAGCCAGTCCGGACTAATGAAATTGTGCACTATTTCAATCGACCCAGAATAATGTGCCCTGGAGCGTGTAGCTCGGTTTCTAGTGGAAATCCATAAATTTTGCCATTTATAGCCACCACTTCGAAGCAGGTTGTCGTGAACGTTTTTGCTTCATGTAAAGCACATTAATTGTGCAATGCAGTCCCTCTTCCTTTGCCCTTCACATTGTCACAACAGGTTGTTTTGAGGGGAGATTACATGCGTGGCGCACGCGAAAAGCACTTCAAATTCACGTTAACAACGAATGTGTCTTATTCTCAAGCACGTCTCTATTACAGTTGTCGGCGTTCTCATGCACATTGCTGGAGTTTGACGAAAATAAGGGACTGACTCGACGAGTTCGAGAAGACGGCGCGAAACTGCCGAAATGTCGGAAGAAAGCGACGGATTTTGTATTCCTACGTATTCTAGGAGAAGGTGCTTATAGTACGGTAGGTGTGGTTTTACACCAAGCGATTTTTAGGCAGCTTCATTATAACATCATTCACTACTGTTCGTTTAACTGTTTCGAAACAGTAACTCACGCGAAATGGTCCACGGTGGTATTTCTTCTATTTTTCGTTTCCGAAATATCTATTTGTAGTTCGTTGAACTAAAGCGATTTTACAAAGTACTGTTACTGCCAACAAAACACTAAAGAAAGAAACAAGAAGTGAATGTAAAAGCCTAGGGGGACCAGTATAGTAGTGAATTCTGCTCATTTTCAGGTCTATCTTGCTCGTGAACTTCAAGGCGGACAAATGCAAGCTATAAAGGTCTGTCCTTATCAAATTAGAGTTCTACCTCATTTGTATGTCGTCTAGTCAGCAGTATGCCCATTACAACAGAAATTTCCCTCCCGTCATTTCTGCCATTTTCATGAGTTGCTTTCGGAATCGTGGATCTCAGGGGTCGAGGTTGCTCCAGAAGTTTCCAAATGGTCTTCCATCAGCTTCCCTTGCTACCACAGCCAGCCAGTCATACTGCAGTTATACCGTTTATCTTATCATGTTAAGCATGCTTCATTAGTTGATTAAAGTGGGATTATTCTCCTCCTATCTTAGTCCTAATCGTTTCAACCTTCTGATCATATTCATTAATTTGGTCGATCATCAAAACGGTTATGAAAATTATGGAAAAATGAGCCATATAAAAAATTATAGAAAATTATGATAGCAAATAGTGAAAGGTCGCACACAGAACACTCAGCAGTGTTTTCACTAGGGAAACGGACATTTTTGGCCGCAGTTGCTCAGATCTGACTCTCACATTTTACAGATGTTAAATGTTGTCGACATTATTTCACCTTATTGTTAAAGTTTGTTTACCTGTTTTCGCACAGTTCATTCGCATAACACACTGTTTTTCGTTCTGGAACTTGCCAGTATCGCTGTATTGCAGGTGATTCAAAAGGACTTTGTTATTCGACATCAGAAACTCGAAGCCACTATACGAGAGAAGCACGTGTTAGCATCGCTGAGCTACGAATGTGGTGGTCATCCATTCCTTACTCATCTCTACTGCACATTCCACGATGCGGAAAGAATGTGTAGGCACTTTCCCTTCTTACTTGTTTTAGATTTATAATTGCCCACCAAACCTCTCGAAGTGCGTGGATTTGATGTGAACTAGCCATCAAATAGGTTCATGGTCCTTCCTAGCATAGTATAGCTTCAAGTATGGGTAAACAGTGCGATTTCGAAACTAAATTTCCACTTTCAGAGCTGCAAATTTCAATGGGGTGTAATGGATGTTTCGTCAATTCTTACCTTCCACTTTTGGTAGTTCCCTATTGTTCCTATTAGGAAACTGTAGTTGCAGCATAAATAATACAACTCTGAGATGGTCTTACTTTACCAGCTCTGTTGCACAAGGAATTTCACAGAGCCGTTCCTTCACCAACTTATAACCAGCGATGAAAAATACTTTTCAATGTAGAAATGTCACATACGTTGGGTAAATGTTCTTAAGCACCTTTTCAAAGATGATTATGGTTTGCAAGAAGACGGCAATCGGCTCTCGTCCACTGCAGCTGCATCAAACTTTTTTCTTCCTCTGCTCGAACTATAAAGGAGGTGCTGTACAACGAGCAGCTGGAGGAAATATGTATCAAAGACACTGTAGCCTTCGCCAGCTATTCATCATGGTGTATTTCTTCTGCATGACAGCGGACGTGCACATGTTTCACACATGGTCCTCTATAGCTCGAACGAACTGCAGATTGAATTTCTATATCACCCTCGTTAATAGCGGGAAAACGTTGCAATGGTGGTATCTAGTGAACAACTACTTTTGTGAGCTGGTATTTCCTAAGCCATATCACATTGGTTAGTGTAAATAGTTTGTGAATAGGTTTCATTTCTGCTGTAGTGTATTCGTCACAATTTATAAGCAGTTTGAATACCCAAGAATCTCAATTACGTTACAGATTTTGTGACGGATGTTGCTCATCACGGTGAACTTCTGACAGTACTCAATCGTCAGGGATCGTTTACAGTTCCGGTGTCGCAATTCTATGCAGCTGAAATCGTCGCCGCGTTGGAGTTTGTACATAAGTGAGTGTCTTTATGAAAGTACATTGACCGTTATTCAGTTCAACTGCTATGGGTTATCGTTCAGTTAGTTTTTCGTGGTTGTTTAGATATTCTTTGGTGCTAAGGTTAAAGGTAAGGTGATCAGTACAGTCCAAACATACGCGTTTTTAAAACTTGAACTTCCAAATGTTTGTGAATGAAACAGCGGTTTTCACATGCATTGATTGAAGATGCAAGCACATATAAATTTTGGTTTTGAACGAAACTCCATCAACCAAATTGTATTTTAAGCGTACATATGAAAATACAATTTGGTTGATGAAGTTTCGTTCAAAACTCCGAACGTATTCGGAGTTTCGGTGATTTGCAACCCTCCAGATCTTTAACCAAGAATTGCATGATATCTCATAATAAACGGTGATGTATTAATAATAATAATGATATCTAAAAAGCAGTGGCCGCTCTCAGTACAGAACAAATCGTTGTTTCAGAAACGGCGTCGTTCATCGTGATGTAAAACCGGAAAATGTGCTCATTCGAAGGGATGGTCACATCATGCTTACCGATTTCGGAAGTGCTCAAATATATGACGAGAGTTTATGTACGTTCACGTGAAATGCTCTATTTTACAAATAGTTTTTTTTTTTTGAAAACTAAAAGGGCTGTCGTTGTTTCAGTGCTCTGTTTAAGCACGATCAGAACTGTGGGAAAGGTTCGGACAGAGAACCTATTCTAATAGAAATTTGCTCGTTTTACTTCTTTACTTACCTTCGCATACCTTTATATTTGCTTTTATACGTTGTTCACACTTTTCCTTTGTAGCTTATATCTGCATGAAACTAAGCTTAGCACTGGTGTGACTCAATTACTGAGACCATAGGTGAAATTAAAATGATGTGGCCCGAGTAGTCGTCATGAGAACTACCCTTTTCAATCTATTTTATGATATGTTTGATTGCCAATATCTAATGATGTTCCTTTCATTTACTAATTACGAAGAAGAGGATGATTCACCTATGCAATTGCGGAAGCTGCAACTAGCCAGAAAATTAGCCAGGACGGCAGCATCAAGCAGCACTTGTTCATCAGAGTCTGAAGATCAACTTGAAGGTATATTCTGGAACGCTTTATATCATTATTGGAAATTTCATCTCATCTCCTTGAATATTGTTTTATTTAGCCAACTGCTTTAACTATACTTTAAATAGCATATCATGTTTTGTTCAGCTAGTGTCTGTCAGCATAGGCAAATTTCTTTTGTATGAACATACTAACGCCATTTGTGTTGACTACTTTAATGCTGTGGCAGGTGGCTGT
Source organism: Nippostrongylus brasiliensis (assembly GCA_030553155.1). Classification (NCBI taxonomy): domain Eukaryota; kingdom Metazoa; phylum Nematoda; class Chromadorea; order Rhabditida; family Heligmosomidae; genus Nippostrongylus; species Nippostrongylus brasiliensis. The sequence continues at coordinate 17,439,143 of CP130737.1, forward strand.
GGTTTACATAGGATTTAATCTGTAGCGTTTCTATAGCGGTCTCTTCGAGCGAAAATAGAGCTGAAGAGTGGACATAGTGAGGAAACAGATTTCTTGTGATTGTATTCCATCCGGTCGTCGAAGATAAATAGTGGATTTCCAGTTATCTGAGTCATAGATTGTTTCTTGTAGCGGGCAGTTTACCTTTGATCTTTTAGTATAATTCTTGCTTGCATCAACACCTTGTTGCCACTGGGGTTTGAGCTGACTAATAGCACTATTTTGCAGCCTGCGAGCATACCCGTAGGGCCACTTTTGTTGGAACAGCTCAGTATGTGAGTCCGGAGATGCTGCGTGGAGATGAAGTTGGACCACCGTAAGCGAATTCTTCATACTTTGATTGTTGAACCTTGCGAGAGAATAAGAGGTGTTTCGTAATGGTTTTGCACCTTATTCTTTCGGGATAACTTCTTTTTTCATTTTGACCATATTTATCGTTTTGTCGTCTAAACTGTTGCACGACGATTTCAGCTGTGACTTCTGGGCACTGGGTGCAACCGTATTTCAAATGATCTCAGGACAGCCACCTTTTCGCGCCATAAACGACTTTCATCTGATGAATAAAATTCAGAAGCTCGACTTCACATTCCCAGCCGATTTTCCTGAAACCCCGAAGGATTTCGTCTCAAAACTCTTGGTATGTGACTGTTACAGATCGTTTGTTTTCAACATCATAAATTGTTACTTCTGAAAGTGACTCTTTTTCTCGTTAGGGCCCCTTCAGACTTTACTGCGTTGCTGCCACAGTAACGATGAAACATACGTACCGGCTGCGCGCGTGGCAGCGCGCAGTAGCGCAGCATTCGGTTTGTAATTTCTTTTCGAAAACCACCCAAATCGCCAACTGTGCACCAAATAATTTTTTGACCAACGATAGTCCAGTGGACGGCCGTAAAAGCGCGCAGGTATTGCGGAAGTATCCGTACTTCCGTTCTGACTGCTCTTAATGGGTTTACTGCCGCAGTAGAGTGTGAAGGGGCCCTTATGCCAACTGTTTTCTCGTTGCGAAATGGGTACTGTTTGTGCTATTAGTATTGCTGAACAATAGACCTCTTAATGCCTAACTATTCGGCATATTTTGCGCAGCTGTATTTCTCTTAACATTTATATTTGTTGGTTTTTGAAATGTTAGGTTATTGCCTAGGTATTGTCCCCAGCAAATCGTCTTGGAACAGGTGATCTTGACAGTCTGAAATCCCACAAGTTCTTCGAAGGTATTGACTGGGACAGCATTGTGTCAATGAAACCACCCGATATACTCCCTTCAGTATCGACAACATTGGGTATGCCTTTTTAGCGCTTTCAAAATGAAAATGTATGTGTTATATTTTGTGTTCTATGTGAGAAATTTTCTTCAGAAGCAGCCGAACAAATGACGGATAACCTTCCGGAACCCGGCCTCACTGAAGAAGCACTTAACCGTTTGATGAGTTTGTCACTGATGGATATGAGTATTTCGTGAGTTTGGGTTTCAGCCTTTTAGTGTTGTAGAATAAGGTTTGGTATACTGTGTGAAAGAATTCACTTCATTTTTAAATTATTGGATGTGGTATGACGTATTTCTATTTAACGGTTTCTTGTATTTCAGGAAACAAATCTCTCTTGATAACGAGATCCTCGATTCTGCTGTTGACATACCAAAGTGAGTGAACTTTTGCGTTATTTTACAGCACATTTATCGTTCCTCGGCTAGAAACAACTTCTTTGCATTTACTATGTGATTCTGTAAGATGCTGCGCATCCAAAACCAATTTTTTTTGCTTTAGTGATATGGTTGAACTCCCCAAAGTTGACAAGAAAGCTTTGGCAGTCCGGCAGCGAAAGCTGGAACAACAACGAAAGGATAATCCTTACCATTTGTATGTGGCTATTGCATATATAGATGGGCTTTTCAAAGTGGGCAACTCAAGACAGTTGATGTTTTGTGTTGCAAATATCTGATGTGTTTCTTAGGTTCGTGCAGGACAACTTGATTATTCGTTCCGGTTTCATAGACAAGAAGAAGGGCTTGTTTTCAAGGCGACGAATGTTTCTGCTTACGGAGGTACAACAAATCTGCATAGTTATTTTGTGTTAATTTATGTCTGTAATATATGAATAGTTCGTAATTTAGAAATGTTGGTTATTTTAGGGTCCTCATTTGTTCTATGTTGATCCCAACAGCATGGAACTCAAGGGTGAAGTGCCCTGGTCTCCGTGTATGAGGACAGAAGCAAAAAATTTCCGGACGTTTTTCGTTCATACGGTCAGTAATATTTTTATGGCCCCCAAAGAGATATCATAATATATATTGCTTCATTTATACACTTCACGTCGCCCAATAAATATAAGCAGCGCGTTTCAGCCCAAACGGATCTATTACCTATTTGATCCTGAATCCAGAGCCTTGGAGTGGTGCAAAGCAATTGATCAAGTAAGTAGTTCCGTTTTTTTCTGCTACTTTGTGAGAATTTTTGCTGCTTCGCATAAACATCGTTAAGGCCTGTTCAGAGTGCTGCTACATGCAGCTACAGTAATGATAAAGTATAGGAATTGCAGCGCTGCAGCAACTGCATGCAGCATACTGCAGCAGAGAGGGGTGTTCAGAGTGTTGCTGCGTGCAGTAGCTGCAGCAGAGAATTCCCACCGGAATTTTATTGTCGTGCTGCAGGAGAGGTTGTGGCTGTGGACTTGAATGGGCGCGGGGGTCCCGCAACGATCGTCCTGCTGATTTCCCATCGACGCCAAGCCATCGATCGATCATGTGATACTTATCACGAAAACCTGCTGCTGTGCTGTTGCTGCAGAAAACTGCAGCGAATCTGCAGCAACGCGGGGGTCCCGAACGGAACGACGCTCCGCCCCTTTGTTGCTGCACAATCATGCAGCAACACTCTGAACAGGCCTTTAGTGTCGAGCCTTCCATCCACGTGGATTGGATAGCAGAGGCGCCGCGCCGCGATGGCCAGGGGTGTGCGGATTTTTTTATTTGAAAAAAAAAGGAAGGCGCAATAGAAACGGCTAAAATGGCCGGAAACCGAAACACGGAATGGAAATAGTGCAAAAGTCGCTAAGCTATCTGAATTTAGCTAACACTTGACCACCAAACGTTTTCATCAAAAAATGAACATCGTGCAGGTTCATTTCTACTACAGTTTCGACGTTAGAGATGTGAAGTCTAGGCTTAAAGCTTATGCATAAGTGCAGGTGTGGGTTCTCAAGCCACAGCGTGCCACCACACAAAGCGCGCTGTAGGCTAAAAATCCAGGCTAGATTCTAACTGCAAGCTTAGGCCTACGCCCCTCACCCTTAATGTCGCGATAGTACGAAGTCAAAAGACACACATGAAATGAACGAAAAATAGCATTAATGTAGGGAACATTGTCCGAAAATTGTGAGCATCAAGTAACGGCTTCGCTTGACAACCATATGGGAGCCGCACAGCGAGTTTCATGCAAGGAAGATACTGTACTGACCGTGTCACCCTCTCAAGCGTGTCAGAGTCGGCACACTAACTTCAGTGTCCCTTCTGTTAGCCTGCACAGTGGAGCTCTTTGATTTTCTTCCGCTTCCTTGTTCCAACCCCCCCCCCCCCCCCCCCCAATAAAAAAAAAGCGGAGTACTGAAACGGAACGGAGGGGTCAAAACGGTCGGAATTCGGAGCACGTAAACGGAATTTCCATACACCTCTGGCGATTTTGGTTGTCACGTCTCGCCGTGATCGTACTCATATTTCACAGCTCTTATCTATACATTTCCCATCATGTATCGTAGTATTTTGCGTTTTCAAATGGTAGACATGGCTTTCCAATAACAAGAAACGGAGTAATTCCAACATATAAAAAAGCATTTCACAGTAAGATATGGGTCAGTTTGATAGAAACTTTAATTAAGATGGTTGTTCCGATGTTGAAAACACAGATATCGCTTTGCTTTCAGGTAAAAAATCGCTATGCAGTCGAGATAGCTGAGTCCTATGCAAAAGCGGTGAAAGATGGGACCTATGGCATGAAGAAATATAAGAAGTCGAGCAACTACTTTGGTGACAAAAGGAAGAAGGATTTGGAGGAGAGCAGTAAGCGTGACAGCGATACGGCCTCTAGTCCACGTTAATACGCAAACATGTCATACCTATTGAATTCCTCACTATGATTTTCGATTACGAGTGCTTCAGAAGAATTATTCTTTTCTGTTAGTGGAATACAATGCTATCATTACGCTTATAACGTTCCCTTTATATCTATCGGTGGTGGAATTTGTGCGATCCAAACCCTGAGCTGAGCGTTGAACATCCAGACATGCTTTTTTGGTTGGTGCAGAACATCTAAGGCTTCAAGACACATGTTCGGTTGTCTGGGACTCACCTTTTCGTTTGCACCTTTTCTATTACTCATTCATATTTCAAGAAGCGAGTTTCAAACAAGGGTGGATGGACTTTCCATACGATGACCACATATCTAGTCAATGAACCGAAGTACCCCCTCTCTTTAAGTTCAGGAGAACAGAACACATTAAGTGACCATTGTTATAAGTTTTTCTTACATGGGTGACATTGCGCAGTTTCGTTCTAAAACTGGTTTCATATTAGCTTAGACAGAAATACTATAAAATGGCCCAAATGCCACTTAAATAAAGTTTCCTTGTAGGAAATGTCATATAGGAATAACTGGTAGTGGGAAGATGACCCGATCCTAAATGAAAATTCTGTCACGATTCCGTTTTGAAGGCGTTCTCAGATGTGGTCCCACTCAGACAGTTAGAATGCATCACGTGGTATTCCTTTTTTATGAGATAAACTGAAAAGTTATAGATTCATTGCTTTATCCAATTTGGCTGAACGGGCAGAATTCACAGTTTATTGGTATCTGCTACGTTACGTACGGCGATACGTTCGAATGTTTCGTTCAGCACTTGCACTCTTCTTGATCTAATCCAGAGTTTCATTTTGTTTATGTTCTCGTAGTCCGTTTCCACGTTGGATAAGATTCTATATGATGCAGCGTTTGAATTTGTAGTCACACTTCGACTGATAATGCAAAATCCACATCCACTCTCATATGAACTACTAACCGGAGTAGCTGTTTCCATGAACGTTTGATTATTCTCACATAAATTATTAGCCCATGACATTTATTTGGTCAAACATTGCGGTACGGGAACCAGTCTTTATGCTATGCTGTTTGAGTTGTTCGTTATGTTAACCTATATATCGCATGAATGACGTGGGCATCTTGCTCCACATACAGGTACATATTATTCAGATGACGTCTGCTTAGTTTCAGAACTCTCCTATTTCCATTACTCTAGCCAGCTTGTGGTAGAAAGACGTTGTGCTTTTGAAACGATTGATGATATCAAATGAAGATTTTCGATTTATAGTTCTGTATTGCTTCCTATAAATGCGGAGGATCAATGGCAAAAAAGGTAAAGGTAAATGTGTCGGCGTTGATCAACCCTCGAAGGTCGCGCCGTGTATTTGTGTTCAATTCAGAATCGTAGAGGTACGGTGAATAGGTGTTTGGTCTATGCAATGACTTGCGGGGCCAACCGCTAAACCAAGTCAGCTTTAACTTCCCAGAAAAGCCTGGTACCAATTTACCGACCCCTAAGGGGTGGAAGGCTTGGTTGGCCCGAGCGAGGATCAATCGACCGCGCGGGTGTCAGCAGCGCCTCAATGTAGAAGATCGCGATAGGATTTTAATTGTTATGGACGCTAGAATATCGAATTTCGATATTTCCTAATGGGAATAAACATGTCTATAACGATGAAAATCACTACTTTACAAATAACTCACAACTTACAAATAACAAGTAACAGGTATTCGTTGAAGGGCTGAACGTACGATCTTCTCTTCGTTGTTGAGAGGTGCAGCATTTCTGAATGTGAATGTTACATTCATGTATGATGGTATCAACGGTGATATCTAACGGTAAAAATGCTGTTCTATGGTTGGTACATATCGTCTAATATTTATTTATTTATTTGTTATAGACGTCAATAGACGCGCCGAAAATTCAACTAAACAACAACTAAAAAAGAGAAAGTTAAACAATGTCAAGGATTCACCCAGAAAACGCTTGTAGTCACAACAATCTCATAACCAAGGAAAAATTCCAATGGAGAAAACGAGCGTCCCCGGCCTTTAGGAGCCCGAAGCTAAATAAAAATGTGTTCTCGTGCGCCAGCAAGAACATAAATGCTAAGCTGTAACAAACAGAAGACAAAAGGTAGCAAGGCGTTCAACTGCCCTGAGAAGCCGATTCAATTTCTATCTAAATCAAACTTTTGACGGTACACCAAGCGTCTACAGGATTTCTTCTGGTTATGCTGTCTCTCTAGCTCAATGAATTCTCGACCGAATAGGCAAAATGACCGGTACGTCCAGATTTAATTCAAATGAAAGAAATTTGTTGTCCACCCACACTTGCAAAATCATGGAAATAATACTTATTGAAGCTCGAGATGTTCCACAAAATATCCTAGTTATTATTTTTCGCTGCCAACATCAATTTGAATTGTGGTGCTGTTGATTTGTGTTACTAGCAGTGTTTGAAATTGCTTCAATGTTACTTATGTCTATATTGTTGATTATAGGGTGTTTTTTTTATTCATACACACGGCGTTGTCCCGTGTAATAAATGAGAAAAATGAGAATTTGAATTGTAGTGTTGTAAAAATGGATTTCTGGAAAAAAATGTTGAGCGTAATCGGTTGTTCTATTCTTGGTTATTCCATCAGAGCCATCCGATAAGAACCAGATTATGGACTGCCCTTCGCTTTTTAGATCAGAGAATCGCCTTTCCTTCTACCTATGCATTATGACTCATTCATACTCAGCAGCAAAGCAGCGCTACTGCTGTACTGCTGCTAAACTAATGCAGCGCTACTGCTGTACTGCTGCTAAACTAATGCACCTACCAAGCCTTAACCTATTAATTTTTCTGTGTTGCAGCATTTGTACAATCACGATGATAGCAATCCCACCACTAGAACGTCGTCAAGTGTTCTCCTGCAGTAAAAAAAAGCTCTTCGAAAATTTTTAAACTTAGCGCCTAACGACAAGGACTTCTTCCTGAATATTGTGCGCTCCAGTTACAATGGCGCTCTCACCGATTTAAAGGTAGAAACCCGCGAAAGAATAAATGGGCTCGGTCATTACAGTTTTCGTTTTTTTTGTTTTTTTTGTTTAACTTTTTTTCTGCTCTAGATGTTTACGTACAATCTACCTTAACAATCTGGAAGCAAAATTATTCGATACATCCTCAGCTACAGAGCATTCATGGGTCTCCATTTTTGTTCTTTATGTACCATGCGAAGGTTGAAGCGGTTTATCTCTTTTTTCATAGTTCCATGTTTTCTAAGTATAATTTCAACAAAATTAGAGTGTCTTTCATCGTAATTTTAGTTGCTGTCGTCTCCAACTTTTATTGAGAGTGATCATATTTGCGATTTCTTATACACCACACATTTACAGCTGAGTGCAGTTGTGTTTCTTGTACAGAAAATTGTGATGTCTCAACTTCACACTACGTTTGTGGAGCATGACGCAGGTTTGTATTTTCATGTATTTGTTGAATTGTATCTAAATTTCGTTTCATTACTTACGCTTCCGTTCGTGATTTGCGTAAACTCGTTAATCTGACCAGCTGTTGGCAAGTAGTTTTTGCTTAATATTGGAAAGGGTGAATCGCTACATAGAGTCTGAATGCTGAGCCTAAGCTGATGTATCTGGTATTTTTCAGAGATAAGCAGTTTCGACACTACCGTTGAGATTCCAAGAGGCGCTGATGCAGACACGACTTTCATAGAAGACACCACCGGTTATATTTCCGTCAAATGCTTTTTCGTTTTTCTAAATTCTATTTTTTATTGTATGTTTTCATCGTGATCATGGTGGTTGCTGATGTTCTTCTTTCGCAGTGAGATCATCTCAGCTAACTCGCTCTCCGATCGATAGGATTCTAGCGAGAGCGAGCTGCTAAAATTCTAGGAAGGGATCCAGCTTTCATTCGAGAACCCGTGTTAAGCAGTACGTCTAAGAAAAGAGAAAATGTAGAAGCATGGAATAGGTTTGAGTGGAAATTTGCATACTTCTCTTGTGAATGTTAAGGTTTTGAAAATTGAATGGACAGTATTGTAAGCGCTTGGCTGTAAAAATTTCAACACAGATGCGTTGAATGAGATATTCACAAAAAGTTCAATCTACCCAAACGTTGTGATTTTCAGCTTATTTCGAATGTCTCCAAATGGGTGATGGTGACACGTGCACCGTGAAGAATGCTCGAGGCGAGCAGATATTAATTCACTCAGCGGACGAAGTCGTTGTCGAACCGTCAGCGGTAAGTTATTTGGGTAATAATGTTGGATTTGTTGGCTCCATTGATAAGTAGCTTTATTCATAAGCATAGGTCAGCACTGAGTTGTCTCCCACGATTTGGCATCTATCTGGCCAAATTGTTATTATTTCTAATTTAAAAAAGGAAGAAGTATACGGTTGACTAGATCACACAGGCTCCTAAATAGGAATGTGATGTGTCGGCGAAAGTCGACAATGTGTCGATATTTTCAGGCGATATTCTCTTCCGTGTCCCAAGACGATGAGGAACCCTCTGTCTTTGAGGTTTTCTTCCAATTGAGTGGTGCTAACTTTTCCGTAATTTTCGAAAAGTTTAGGCCAATAATTCCGGAACCGTTGAAGTCCCTCGTGGTTATGGGACTGAAAGCATTACAGTCGACGAAAATATTTGTGGCGGCGATCAGCCTTCAGCGTCTTGTGAGGTGCATATGTTTATCGACATTAGTTTTCTAGCAACAGTTTTACGCGTCTTATTTATCTATTCATTATCTATTTATTTCTTTTGCCATAGGGATGCCCTCACGAGAAACTCTTTCGATTTTTTGATTGCGCACGACCTAATGGTCTTGATAACTATTACTATTTGTTTATTCGTGATTGGCGTTGCTCGGCTACAAAATGACGAAATATTTACAGCCGAATTAGGAACTATGTAGCACGAGCCTTTGAGAGTGGTAGTGAAAGTGTATTCTCTAGATTCATTTGGAAACGTAGCGTCGTGTTTAGTGAAGTTTATATATCTAGACAAAAATATTTCCTATTAATATGAACCAAAAGCTCAGTCGCTTTACCTACTCCAAATTCACCATTTGCATCCAAAGGATCGGCGAACAGTTGGGCTCTTAGGTAAAGTAGTGGTATTTGAATGACGTACGATCCGAGTAGATTCTGTTCACTGGTTCGAGAACATCTATTAGGTATGCGTTTGAGCCGGCGTCAGCATCATTCCTTGTTTGTAGAATCCAAAAACTGGAGACATTCCTTTTTGACATCGTTTACTTCAATAAATCAGTATTCGCTGAGTGAATGGGTAAGTTCGCAAAGTGGTATTTGAATGACGTACGATCCGAATTATTAATTTTGTTTGACATTAGTTCAATGATTGGGACAGTTTTGAATTTTTCAAAGATTTTCCTAAGGTGCGATTTTACGTAGCCCCGCTGAGCGAACGCAAACGTGTCCCTCACCGAGACGCGCAATTCTTTGTTCCTACCAGAAGCGCGCAGACAGCTGGGACAGCTGAGCAGTATTTGAGTACTACAAGATTTCACGCAACACATGCAACAACTTGCTGTTGAATTTCCATCGAATGCTCTACGGTCAACGTCAGAATCCGTTTTCTTAAATTGCTCCGAACATTACTATTTTCCTGTGTTCGTTTCTCCACCATCTCATCTCTGAAATCGACGAGATTTTGCAGGTTTTGAAAAACCATCGTCGCCTTTGACTTCAGATATTCTTATTGCTCTGTAGTTGCATTGAAGCTTTGTTATCAGTATTAACGTAAAAGGGCCCAGATCACAGAAAATTTCGGCGTCTTTCTAGCGCTTATAAAAGTTTGAGGACAAATTCAATCAGGAATTTCCGCAATAGTTCTTGTAGAGCATTTCAATATTCTCAATTTGGTATAAAACACATCATTCCATACAACTCCATTAAGTGAAAAACTATCCGGACAAAATAGCACTGAAGAAGTCACAGTACTTTTAGTCCAGGCTAATATTTTGCAAAGGTTGAGTTCATGACGTTTTCTAGCTTGTGTCTGCTACACTTATATTATTTAAAATGAAGAACAGCGTTGCAACGTTGTTGTAACGAATTGCAGCACCTTTCACTACTGTCTACGTTCAGGTCAAAAAGAGCGAATCTCAGAAAGTGGCGAATTTTTTGAATAATCTAAGAAGGGATCCTGAATGGGCCAGATCATTACCATACGTCAAGCTAAACGCAACTGTACCGAAAGGTGAGTTATATTTCACTTCACCAAAGGTGTGCTCTGTGTAAGTCATCCAACATAGTAAATGAAAAAAAAATCGCGAGGAATATGAAATCGCTCACTTTGGTCACTATTCGGTCACTGTTTGAACAATTCTTATTGTTCATGAATAGAGGTTTTGCACTTCTGCGTCGAAAGATGTCGAAATGGTCAGTAGGAATTGATTTAATGATTTCTCGATTGAAAGCGATTTTCAAGATCAAGGCTAAATAGTTCGGCGCTAAGCGGTTTATTGTGACGATTTACTAACTGTGAATTGAATTCAGACCTCTGAAGAAGGTAGGGATCGAAATGTCAGTCCGTTCTAGTGAATGGTCCACGTGACAGTGTTCCGATGAGATTGCGTAGCAACCAATGTAGTTATTTCAAACATTTTTCTCAGTGTGACTGCACGAAAGCATCGTCTGGTGTACGATTACACCACATAGTTGTCATGAATAACCTGTCATTTCAGACTTGCAACTCGACTTGATATCACATTTATTTCTCAATGTTAATCATCGACCCCAGTATATGCTGGTGCTGTCCAAGGAAATGAATGTAGAAAACATCGCAGATTTCCTCAAGTTATGTACTACTTTTACCATTTTCTATTCGAATAGATTTAGTCTCATGGTCTATGCCTTCAACATTGTATGTCATAAGGGTGTTAATTTGTACAGCAACGTTGCAGCCAGCTTTGGCTCGTCAATGATAGATGATTTTTTGACCAAAACAATTTTGGCAATCGTAATGTCTGGACATATGGAATATTCATAAAAATGGTAATGTGTTTCAGATGGCGTTTGAACCATCCGAAATAGCCATGCAGCGCACCCTATTCCGACTGAATTGTCGAAATCCTCTTCACAGTCTGAAATCACTTATAAGGTAATCAGTTGGTCTCAGTGCAACGAGTGCATAATGCGAATTAGAATAATTACAACAGTGATGAATCAGGGTAGGTCCACGTTTTCTTAACATTGGATGGCGATCGTAGTAGATTGCTCAATGTCAAATATACACTTTTTTCTTCTTCTGTTCGCCAATTGTCAGAGTTTGTTTGTACTTATCATGGAGATACCGTGTCACAGTTCGAATACGTAACCATGACTAACAGGACCACTCCAAAGGCATTCCGAACAGTAGTTCCAAGTGTTTGATGTTTTTGTGTCGGCTGACGAATCGGTCTTGTTTTTATCAGGTTGCTGATCCACGAAACCTCCATACGGGCCTATATTGAGGTGAAATACAGCGAAGTTCTAGGAGAGTTGATACACAAGGATTCAGTAAGCATTGAACGGTTATTTTGCAAATTTTCGGTGGTGCTAATTCTAAGTTTTCAGAAGATACGTGCTAAAACTGATCGAATAAAGGACTTCTGTAAGTACGAGGAACAGGGAAGAGCGTTGGGTATGCGCTTTTTGACAACGTTTAGTTGTCGTTCAATCGCCGACCCTCAACGATCACTTGAAATTCGTTATTACGATGAGATGAAGAACGGATCGCGTGTTGTTGTAAGTGATTCTTACTTATCACCTATTGTCTTTTTCTTTGCTATATCGGTGGCGCAAGATTGAAGATAGGAATGGGGACGAAAGTTCGAGAGGACATGAGGTATTGGTAACTCGAGTTCGTATTCATTAAGAGATCGGTGTAGGTGAAATATAAGCATGCGCGTCGTTAATGATCTGGCTGGATTTCAGTTTGGTATAATTCAGCAATGCTTGTAACAACATGTACTCATTGTGCGCTGATGAATATTCCTCTAGGACTTAACAACGCTTAATGTTGTGCTCTAGAAAACATTCGTAAAAGCAGAGTGCCATAGTATTAGGTTGTTAAGAAATGAATTGCGTTTTTTGACGCGTAACTTCAAATGTCCATAACTCCACTCATACAAAACATTTTCGAATAAAGTAAATAATGTTAGAATCGCCGTATTTTCGACAATAATACGTAACATATTAAATACACTATCGATAGAAAACTGAATTTCTGGAAGCTACGAATCCGTCGAAGTCAGTTTGGGAACCTGTCTGATTCCTGAGCACTCTGTCCTTGACGAAGTTGTTGAAGCGGTAGAAAATATGGCCATCCTTAGACGAAAGGTTTGATGAGTTCGCAGGATGAGGCAGTGTTTCATAGCTGCAGTGGTTTAACTTCTGAAGCGGTTTTCGTGAGACGTGAGGTTTGGCGTCGCCGTGAAAACCGACTGGGATATCTCTTTCGACCACTCCTGAATTTGCACGCCCCAGCTTCACACAGATTTTACCGATTTGGTAACAGAGGAAATCTTCCTTGCTCGATTCACCCGGTTGCATGAAGTCCCGATGTAAAACTCGTGCAGAATTCTATTGGACGGCGACTATAGCCATCTTTTCATGCAATGTCGGCTTCGGAATATTTTTTGAGGGCTCATCTTTGCCCAATCACTGTGCTCTACATGGAAAATTATTAAGCAGGTTCCGTTTCGCATCGCAGGTAGCAATTCGATCAAGAAAACGCCCATTCTGGTTGAGCAACAACAGCGCCGAATAGGTCCGGTAACGCTCTAGCATTCGTTGCGCGCAAAATTCAGGAGGTGCCCAATGATCTATCATTTTCACCGTTCCATGTTTCTCAACATGCTGCCTGATGGTCGGAAATGACACCTGAGATCCTTACGCTACCTACTGAATAGTTTTCCGTTTAATAGACTTCATTACTGACTTCAGGCAATCGTTCCCGTGTTCAGAGATCCGACGTCGACTAGGCTTACTTTGGAGGTTTGTTTCTCCGAATCGGGATTTTTGTATCCTGAGCCGAACAGTGCGTCCTGGAGAGACATTCGGGCCCATACGTATGGAAAATATTTTCATGAGCTTTTACAGCTTTCCACCCAAGTTACAATTCATGAAGCAGAAAGACACGAATCAGCTCTTTGAGGACCTTCTTAAAAAATCGTTCAGAAATTTCCGAAACATGAAATTCTTAACAAATGAAAGGTAAAATTTGAAAGACCGTTACATAAGCTTTTCAATGATATACAACTTTTTGAATATTGAAGGAAAGTTATACAAAAAAATCAAGTTGAAATTTGATGTGCGAAAAAACGCAATTTATTTCTTGACAACATAATATTTACTGCACTAATGTGCTTGTGAGGACGCCAGGTATAGTGGTAAGTGGGCTACTGATACCCGCAGGGTCGATCGATTGATCCCCACGTGGGCTAACCAAGCGTTCCTGCCCTTCAGGGTCGAGTAAATTGGTTACCAAGTTTTTCTGGAATGTAAAAACATTGAGTTTATCTAGCGGCTCATCCCCCTGCAAGTCATTGTATAGGCCAAATACGCCACTCACCATGCCTTTACGATTTCGGATGGAAGAAGAATGCGGCGGCGCGTCTTTAGGGCACTGGACAATACACCTTTACCTGTTATCTTCCAAGCACTGGTAGCAATGGAATTTCTTCCAAGAACTATGTAAAGGCATCCTTTTCTTAGCTCTAGGTGTCACAAAACTACAAACATGATGTGCGTGAGTAATGGCGTATTTCTCAAGATATTTGTAATATCAGAACGTTATTTAGTACTTGCACATGGACCATCAAACGGTCAGAACCCATAGATTGAAGTTTGGTGGCATTGCATCACAAACGACTTTCGAAGTCGACGGTGTGAGTTCCCATGTCTTAACATTTGTGGAGGATTGGGTAAGGGTGTTACTTGATGTTCTGCAAACTTCAGGAAATGGTTCCCGTGTCACAGTCCTACCCACCAGTCCATGATCTAATTGAACTTATCAAAAAACTCTCAAGTCGATCCACGTAACACACGATTTAGTGTACTAGACATACTAAGTGAGGTTTTACTTAATATTACTCGACAATACTGCATGCTTTTACTAGCTAACTATTACTCATATGTATCGTGTAAATTGCTGTGATACAAGTTTTTGTAACCTTATAGTCAGTCTTTGATAGCATATGTAATTGTATCACAGATGAAAATTTCATGTGAGCTGTGTTATCCTTCGCATTTATAGAAAAGCATTGGTCTTATTGAGGTAGTTATTATATTAATATTATGTAGGATGCTTAATGCATCTTTTCCGAGCTGCCTGTCCACCTTTGATCTGAACGTAAGCTGTCGAGGACGAAGTGAAAGCCGTGATGTAAAAAGATAAGTAGATACTGTGAATTTGGATGTACTATGACCGTAGTTTCGAATATACCTATTAGAAACCTTGACACTGAAAAAGTGGGTCGTCGTTCAGCATGAGATAAACGTAAAAAATAGACCCAGAAACTTGATGGGTCCGCTCAGACCGAGTTGGGCTTCCACCGGATATATGGCAGTTCAAAATCGTAAAACGTACATCACATGTGTCGCATCATATGTCGCCCCAGGGCATCGGTTATCACCAGACTTTCTGTAGGTGCTACATTCGCACATTTGTTAGGTTTTTTGAGAGAAAAGTTCACATATGCAGCTTTCAACCAAAGAACGATAACGAAGGTAAAACCGACAGCGATGGTAGAGCAGGAACAGCAGGTGCTTCAAATCTTTCAGTTGTCCGCCGAAAACGCATCAATAGATCATGTGGTGACAAAATTTGATATTGTCTTTGAAAAATGTATGGGCTGTAGGCTTTACCTAGCTCCTGTTTGAAAGCTTGTTCCAAAACAACATGCAGAATACCATGAAAATAATTCGGGGTCCCGAGCACTTCTGTGACAACAATACAGGGTCCCGAAATTCAAAAATATAAGTCTGCGAAAATTTGTGCTTCCGAGAAAAGCTCGGCTAGTACCGATCTCCCCTTACACGATCAACATCTTGTAGAGAGCGCTTTGTAGAGAGGTGAGGCTCTAGATGATGTTACTGGATGCGAGAGTCGCATCTCAGCTCGACTACGCGCATCAGATGATAACCGAAGCCCTTGGGCATCAGTACTCTGTTGATGCGCGTGTGCTTGGTGAGGTGTGATTCTCGCATTGTCGCCACCTCCAGATTCGGCGTATACCAAGCAGGTGATGACCGTGTACATCATGGGGAAATACTGGAATAGCAGTCCGGAGTCTAATTAACGCCATTGTTGGAGCGAAACTTGGAGGAATCGCTGTGAATATCGGCGCCGCTCTGATTTAGCCCATATCGAACGAAATTTATAGTTCAGGTAGCGTCGATTTTTTTGTCGTCGATTTCATGGGCATCCCACTATTTTCGGCTTTAGCTCATGTTGAACGGCGTTTTCGACACGTGTGATGTACGTTGCATAGTTTTGAACTGAAATATACCCAGTAGAGACACAGCCTGTATAGTCTTGTCCTTGGGAAATTTTTTCGAATGAACGAATGAACGAATATATTCGATTTCTAAAATTTCGAATGAACGAATGAACGAATAAATTCGATTTCTAAAATTTCGAACGAACGAATGAACGAATAAATTCGATTTCTAAAATTTCGAATGAACGAATGAACGAATAAATTCGATTTCTAAAATTTCGAATGAACGAATGAACGAATAAATTCGATTTCTAAAATTTCGAATGAACGAATGAACGAATAAATTCGATTTTCCAAAATTTCGAATGAACGAATGAACGAATAAATTCGATTTCTAAAATTTCGAATGAACGAATGAACGAATAAATTCGATTTTCCAAAATTCCGAATATTCGAATAACGAATATTCGAATTTTCGAATTTCATTCGAACATTCGTTCGAAATTATTCGATTCGGACAGCGAAAAGACAGAAAAACAGAGCTATCCCGGCACTATGGTAAATTTTGTACCCCCTTTTTTTCGTTAAACATAGGCCTATAGGGGGTAATCGGCTACGGGTATCAGATTCGTTCTTCTCATAGGCCATTACCCCCTATAGACCTATTTTTAACGAAAAAAGTGGGGTACAGAATTTACTATAATGCTGCTATTCCACTTCAAGAAAGCCAACGAACAAAAAACCCTTTCACTTCAGAACAGTGATGAAACCCACAACCAACCGGTCTCATTTGAATTCGTATCGACATCTGGACACTACTTCTGGCCTTCGCTTATATATAGTGAAGAGCATAAATCTTGCGTTCATTTTAAAATTCCAACCTATTAAATAAGAGGCTGATGATATGATGGCTGCTAAATATCGTCGGTATCACACCTATTTCGCTCACGAGAGTTAATTGGATCATGAAGCTTACATATAAGTTGGAAATTTGGAGCCCTTTCAAAATACTTCAGCACTGGACTAACCAAACCTAGCGTGATCACTCGCTACCAGCAGAGGAAACAATGGTTAGAATCGTGAAGTCGTGATGAGTACCCTAGCTGATTCACCCAAACAAATTTTGAGCGGAACGAGTCAGAAAAATTGATCTGGACGTCAGAGTCAATTCTTGGGAAATTCAAGTATCTGGAAAGTTACGATCGTTGATCTGGAAAGAAATTCTTGGGAATAAACGAATATATTCGATTTTGAAAGTTTCGAATGAACGAATAAACGAATATATTCGATTTTTCGAATTTCGAATGAACGAATGAACGAATATATTCGATTTCTAAAATTTCGAATGAACGAATGAACGAATATATTCGATTTCTAAAATTTCGAATGAACGAATGAACGAATAAATTCGATTTCTGAAATTTCGAATGAACGAATGAACGAATAAATTCGATTTTCCAAAATTTCGAATGAACGAATGAACGAATAAATTCGATTTTCCAAAATTCCGAATATTCGAATAACGAATATTCGAATTTTCGAATTTCATTCGAACATTCGTTCGAAATTATTCGATTCGGTCCGAACTATAACAGCTTGGTTTTAGCGGACTGCTCGAGGTCTGTTTTCCTCACTTTACTCGAAAAAGTGCTCAATTGCAATAATAGCACGGCTCTTGCCGAGAATCACGTTTGAAACGAGTGTTGGCGGACTTTCGCATTCTCAGGACAACCATGGTAATTCAACAATGAACCGATTTCCGAGGTTCGGAGCCCTACAGGACCACATACATAGATCCTGTTGAATTCTTTTGATGAACAACCTTGTAATAATATTGGAAGGATCGTAGATGGAACGTACCGTAATCAAATTATAGGAAACTGCCCCAAAGAAGAAGAAAAAATGCGACAGTTTTTCACCACCCACCTCTCTTTGCTAGAATCCCTTTTTTTCTACAAGCACGACTTCCAACGCTTTTTTACCATTGTTCTTATTAGCTGGTCGTATACAGGCTTACTAAATGTGATAGATTGACCTGAATCTCTTGAGTGAAGTTGCTCGTTTATTGTCTTCAAAAACATTGTTCGCTTGAAGATCACAATGACGGTATATCATAAATAATGAGTAAATAATACAAAAATAAGAAACGCGAAGTATGACTACAATTACTAATCCGCGCTGTTGTCGTATTCGTGGTGATTTATATGTATTGAGGTGTTGACCATAAAATCTAAGTTTTGACGAAATCAAAATCATATTGGTGTTGAGCTTGATGATTCTTACCATACTTTTATTCATCGTTGGAATCGGGAGAAAATCTGTCACTTCTCGCTTAAGTTCTCTTGGTGTTGTCTTCTTCTTGACAGCTGAAAATTATCGATTTATTCCCTAGCTTATCGGTTTGCGTAATTTTAACGACGCATGAAATTGCCCATATATTGCCGAAATTGCCCATATATTGCCGAACGATCGAAAATCCCTTATTTTCATCTCAGAATGTCAAATAATATTAAAGCTTCACCCGCTACCAAGTACACGTTGTTGGAAAAGTGAAGTGAACGCCTCGAAAATCGTATTGATTGTAAACTCAAGGACAGAACTACTGAAATCATGGTGATTAGGTTGAAGCACTGCAACAATACTCAACAATTATGCATTGATTGAATTAAATCCTAGGAACTGATATATGTAGTAGCAGAAAATTGCATGAGACTCATACATACTCGGTCGCGCAGCAGTGGTCACGTACAGTGTAGAGACGCAGGGGACGTAGCATGGCTGGTGCCTCCTTGCAGCGGTAACGCAGCACTTAGTTAAATTTTTGGAAATACAAATTACGTGCCATAGCTTGAGCCGTTCTGTAGAGAAAGTTACTAAGTAGGTTTAGGGAAACACATGTTTTGGCGGAAATTTGCTCAATTCTGACACTGCTTTGCTGCAAAGTATGTATGGGCGCTAAAAAGGTATCCGACCAGCGAACGTTCGAGACATGTCAACCAGAAAGGTTGTTGTATCTGCATTGAAATCCCGAAAATATTCTTATTTGATTGAGGTATTGGTAGCCGATGATCGATACGCATTCAAGCCCAAGTTAGAATTTCCCATGAACTTTAGCCCACTCAGAAAAGGAACGTTGCCAACTGTTCTAAGTATTCCTTCAAATAAAATAATGATAAGGAAATTTTAATGGAAACTGATATGGATATAAGTTGTCTAGAGTAATGAGTGATGAAAACAAATCCTTTTCTGTTGGTTTAATACAAAAAATAACACAAAAACACCAAGACAGCACAGAAACCGATTTATATGCCTGATTAAATACGACTAAGTGAGCACATTGAACAGACAATGATAAGGACTACACAAAGAGCACTTAGGACATAGTTGTTAGTGAACATGCTGCGACTCTGTCATTATTGGTTTTATTTATTTTTCTATTGGCAATTACGAAAGAATCATTTACACAGCTATCAAAACTACATTGACAAGACCACGAAATACCGAAAAGGATACAACTAAACGGGGTGGCAGCACGGACTGCTACATTCACAACAGTTCTCCGCTCTACTCGTCGTCCTGAAAGTTGACTCTTCAATCGGTTTGGGTTTTTCACGGAAAATCACTCGAACAACACAAACATGAAATTATTGCATCGATAATAGCAGTGTGCTTGGTCAGCATTTCGAAATGAGACACAAGAACTTCCAGCTAATAGTGTTTGAGAAGATGGAAAAGGATGTTGGATTTTTACTACCCCGCTTTTAAGGCTAGGCGTGGGGAGAATAAAGAAACGCTCACTATAAATAAAAATCAGTAGTACCGGCCCATGAGTCCTTCTCCCTTTGGACTCTATTTCTGCTGAAGTACAACGCTTTCTGTTTCTTAGATTTTCTCGGCATTTCCAGGTAATGACAAAAGCAGCAACTGCACTCGGATAGGGATGCTACATGAATCTTGTAAAGAACTACATGCATCAAGATGCAATCAGTCGATCGACGGGATTTGCTTATTGACGGAACTTGGGCAGAATCCTGGATATCAAAACATGTCGTTGACTGAATATCTTCATGATAGTTCCCACTGAACACACCACTTTAAGGTCTGTTTATACTCGGCAGCAAGGAGGTAGCAGAGATGATTAAGCGAGAGAAGAAAGGGACAGGAAGCAAGAAAGGGAAACAAAAAGGTATGCCATCTAACCGTAAGGCATTAGCGATTATTCTAATAGAATAGGATTCAGTGAAAAATTGAGACAGAGGGAAAGGTGAGAATGGAATTAGTTGGCTGAAAATACAAAAGGAATACGGGAAGTAATTGGTGGAAAAGTTCTAAAACGGAACTTCCTCAGTATGCAATGTCACCGCTTGATTCTCATTTCAATCTGCTGACTTTTGCTCCAATACAGTACCGGACGTGTCTTTTGATCAAAAGCCGAAAAACCCGGCAGAAACCGCTACGAAGCGGCTTTTTTGAATAACCTTGTTGAAACTCAATAATTTGTAAAAATATACGCATATTCGAGCTCAGTAGCCCGAGTTCTATCGTCTGGTGTATAAATTATCCACGCCTGAAAAGTTTTTCAAAATATCGATTTTTTGCGTATCCCTCGTATCCATCGATTGCCTCGTCGTTGACGACCCCCTCTTGGGGTCCCCGTCAACGACGAGGCCAACGGGAGGCCTCGCGTGGTAGCTTCTTCGAGCCACCTTGTGGAGACTCCCATTCCTGGCTTGGTGCAGCAAGCCCGCATATTTATAGGCGGCGAGGAGGAGGCGGAGCACAATGGGTGCAACGAGCGCCGCATATTTATATGTGGCGAGAAGAGGGCGGAGCTTAGTCGGTGGTAAGTCACCAAGCGAGGGACCGAAGCGGCAACGCGATCTTAAAATCGAGGGAACTGAAAACAGGTTTCACGAATTTGGGAAATCTGTAAATGGATGGATAGAGCTCGAGCTCCTGAGCTCAAATATATGTACATTTTTACAAATGATTGAGTTTCAACAACGTTATTCAAAACAGCCGCTTTGGAGCGGTTTTTGCCGTTTTTTTCGGCTTTTGATCAAAAGACACGTCCGGCGGTGTATTCTGCTAGTTCGAGTGAATTCCATGTGAATCATATCAACCGAAAAAGTTAGAACGCACGTCATCATCCCTTTCAGCGTCAAGCTTCATAATAACAATAAAAAAACAAGCTTCATAAAATTCAAATGGTAGACATGGCTTTCCAATAACAAGAAACGGAGTAATTCCAACATATAAAAAAGCATTTCACAGTAAGATATGGGTCAGTTTGATAGAAACTTTAATTAAGATGGTTGTTCCGATGTTGAAAACACAGATATCGCTTTGCTTTCAGGTAAAAAATCGCTATGCAGTCGAGATAGCTGAGTCCTATGCAAAAGCGGTGAAAGATGGGACCTATGGCATGAAGAAATATAAGAAGTCGAGCAACTACTTTGGTGACAAAAGGAAGAAGGATTTGGAGGAGAGCAGTAAGCGTGACAGCGATACGGCCTCTAGTCCACGTTAATACGCAAACATGTCATACCTATTGAATTCCTCACTATGATTTTCGATTACGAGTGCTTCAGAAGAATTATTCTTTTCTGTTAGTGGAATACAATGCTATCATTACGCTTATAACGTTCCCTTTATATCTATCGGTGGTGGAATTTGTGCGATCCAAACCCTGAGCTGAGCGTTGAACATCCAGACATGCTTTTTTGGTTGGTGCAGAACATCTAAGGCTTCAAGACACATGTTCGGTTGTCTGGGACTCACCTTTTCGTTTGCACCTTTTCTATTACTCATTCATATTTCAAGAAGCGAGTTTCAAACAAGGGTGGATGGACTTTCCATACGATGACCACATATCTAGTCAATGAACCGAAGTACCCCCTCTCTTTAAGTTCAGGAGAACAGAACACATTAAGTGACCATTGTTATAAGTTTTTCTTACATGGGTGACATTGCGCAGTTTCGTTCTAAAACTGGTTTCATATTAGCTTAGACAGAAATACTATAAAATGGCCCAAATGCCACTTAAATAAAGTTTCCTTGTAGGAAATGTCATATAGGAATAACTGGTAGTGGGAAGATGACCCGATCCTAAATGAAAATTCTGTCACGATTCCGTTTTGAAGGCGTTCTCAGATGTGGTCCCACTCAGACAGTTAGAATGCATCACGTGGTATTCCTTTTTTATGAGATAAACTGAAAAGTTATAGATTCATTGCTTTATCCAATTTGGCTGAACGGGCAGAATTCACAGTTTATTGGTATCTGCTACGTTACGTACGGCGATACGTTCGAATGTTTCGTTCAGCACTTGCACTCTTCTTGATCTAATCCAGAGTTTCATTTTGTTTATGTTCTCGTAGTCCGTTTCCACGTTGGATAAGATTCTATATGATGCAGCGTTTGAATTTGTAGTCACACTTCGACTGATAATGCAAAATCCACATCCACTCTCATATGAACTACTAACCGGAGTAGCTGTTTCCATGAACGTTTGATTATTCTCACATAAATTATTAGCCCATGACATTTATTTGGTCAAACATTGCGGTACGGGAACCAGTCTTTATGCTATGCTGTTTGAGTTGTTCGTTATGTTAACCTATATATCGCATGAATGACGTGGGCATCTTGCTCCACATACAGGTACATATTATTCAGATGACGTCTGCTTAGTTTCAGAACTCTCCTATTTCCATTACTCTAGCCAGCTTGTGGTAGAAAGACGTTGTGCTTTTGAAACGATTGATGATATCAAATGAAGATTTTCGATTTATAGTTCTGTATTGCTTCCTATAAATGCGGAGGATCAATGGCAAAAAAGGTAAAGGTAAATGTGTCGGCGTTGATCAACCCTCGAAGGTCGCGCCGTGTATTTGTGTTCAATTCAGAATCGTAGAGGTACGGTGAATAGGTGTTTGGTCTATGCAATGACTTGCGGGGCCAACCGCTAAACCAAGTCAGCTTTAACTTCCCAGAAAAGCCTGGTACCAATTTACCGACCCCTAAGGGGTGGAAGGCTTGGTTGGCCCGAGCGAGGATCAATCGACCGCGCGGGTGTCAGCAGCGCCTCAATGTAGAAGATCGCGATAGGATTTTAATTGTTATGGACGCTAGAATATCGAATTTCGATATTTCCTAATGGGAATAAACATGTCTATAACGATGAAAATCACTACTTTACAAATAACTCACAACTTACAAATAACAAGTAACAGGTATTCGTTGAAGGGCTGAACGTACGATCTTCTCTTCGTTGTTGAGAGGTGCAGCATTTCTGAATGTGAATGTTACATTCATGTATGATGGTATCAACGGTGATATCTAACGGTAAAAATGCTGTTCTATGGTTGGTACATATCGTCTAATATTTATTTATTTATTTGTTATAGACGTCAATAGACGCGCCGAAAATTCAACTAAACAACAACTAAAAAAGAGAAAGTTAAACAATGTCAAGGATTCACCCAGAAAACGCTTGTAGTCACAACAATCTCATAACCAAGGAAAAATTCCAATGGAGAAAACGAGCGTCCCCGGCCTTTAGGAGCCCGAAGCTAAATAAAAATGTGTTCTCGTGCGCCAGCAAGAACATAAATGCTAAGCTGTAACAAACAGAAGACAAAAGGTAGCAAGGCGTTCAACTGCCCTGAGAAGCCGATTCAATTTCTATCTAAATCAAACTTTTGACGGTACACCAAGCGTCTACAGGATTTCTTCTGGTTATGCTGTCTCTCTAGCTCAATGAATTCTCGACCGAATAGGCAAAATGACCGGTACGTCCAGATTTAATTCAAATGAAAGAAATTTGTTGTCCACCCACACTTGCAAAATCATGGAAATAATACTTATTGAAGCTCGAGATGTTCCACAAAATATCCTAGTTATTATTTTTCGCTGCCAACATCAATTTGAATTGTGGTGCTGTTGATTTGTGTTACTAGCAGTGTTTGAAATTGCTTCAATGTTACTTATGTCTATATTGTTGATTATAGGGTGTTTTTTTTATTCATACACACGGCGTTGTCCCGTGTAATAAATGAGAAAAATGAGAATTTGAATTGTAGTGTTGTAAAAATGGATTTCTGGAAAAAAATGTTGAGCGTAATCGGTTGTTCTATTCTTGGTTATTCCATCAGAGCCATCCGATAAGAACCAGATTATGGACTGCCCTTCGCTTTTTAGATCAGAGAATCGCCTTTCCTTCTACCTATGCATTATGACTCATTCATACTCAGCAGCAAAGCAGCGCTACTGCTGTACTGCTGCTAAACTAATGCAGCGCTACTGCTGTACTGCTGCTAAACTAATGCACCTACCAAGCCTTAACCTATTAATTTTTCTGTGTTGCAGCATTTGTACAATCACGATGATAGCAATCCCACCACTAGAACGTCGTCAAGTGTTCTCCTGCAGTAAAAAAAAGCTCTTCGAAAATTTTTAAACTTAGCGCCTAACGACAAGGACTTCTTCCTGAATATTGTGCGCTCCAGTTACAATGGCGCTCTCACCGATTTAAAGGTAGAAACCCGCGAAAGAATAAATGGGCTCGGTCATTACAGTTTTCGTTTTTTTTGTTTTTTTTGTTTAACTTTTTTTCTGCTCTAGATGTTTACGTACAATCTACCTTAACAATCTGGAAGCAAAATTATTCGATACATCCTCAGCTACAGAGCATTCATGGGTCTCCATTTTTGTTCTTTATGTACCATGCGAAGGTTGAAGCGGTTTATCTCTTTTTTCATAGTTCCATGTTTTCTAAGTATAATTTCAACAAAATTAGAGTGTCTTTCATCGTAATTTTAGTTGCTGTCGTCTCCAACTTTTATTGAGAGTGATCATATTTGCGATTTCTTATACACCACACATTTACAGCTGAGTGCAGTTGTGTTTCTTGTACAGAAAATTGTGATGTCTCAACTTCACACTACGTTTGTGGAGCATGACGCAGGTTTGTATTTTCATGTATTTGTTGAATTGTATCTAAATTTCGTTTCATTACTTACGCTTCCGTTCGTGATTTGCGTAAACTCGTTAATCTGACCAGCTGTTGGCAAGTAGTTTTTGCTTAATATTGGAAAGGGTGAATCGCTACATAGAGTCTGAATGCTGAGCCTAAGCTGATGTATCTGGTATTTTTCAGAGATAAGCAGTTTCGACACTACCGTTGAGATTCCAAGAGGCGCTGATGCAGACACGACTTTCATAGAAGACACCACCGGTTATATTTCCGTCAAATGCTTTTTCGTTTTTCTAAATTCTATTTTTTATTGTATGTTTTCATCGTGATCATGGTGGTTGCTGATGTTCTTCTTTCGCAGTGAGATCATCTCAGCTAACTCGCTCTCCGATCGATAGGATTCTAGCGAGAGCGAGCTGCTAAAATTCTAGGAAGGGATCCAGCTTTCATTCGAGAACCCGTGTTAAGCAGTACGTCTAAGAAAAGAGAAAATGTAGAAGCATGGAATAGGTTTGAGTGGAAATTTGCATACTTCTCTTGTGAATGTTAAGGTTTTGAAAATTGAATGGACAGTATTGTAAGCGCTTGGCTGTAAAAATTTCAACACAGATGCGTTGAATGAGATATTCACAAAAAGTTCAATCTACCCAAACGTTGTGATTTTCAGCTTATTTCGAATGTCTCCAAATGGGTGATGGTGACACGTGCACCGTGAAGAATGCTCGAGGCGAGCAGATATTAATTCACTCAGCGGACGAAGTCGTTGTCGAACCGTCAGCGGTAAGTTATTTGGGTAATAATGTTGGATTTGTTGGCTCCATTGATAAGTAGCTTTATTCATAAGCATAGGTCAGCACTGAGTTGTCTCCCACGATTTGGCATCTATCTGGCCAAATTGTTATTATTTCTAATTTAAAAAAGGAAGAAGTATACGGTTGACTAGATCACACAGGCTCCTAAATAGGAATGTGATGTGTCGGCGAAAGTCGACAATGTGTCGATATTTTCAGGCGATATTCTCTTCCGTGTCCCAAGACGATGAGGAACCCTCTGTCTTTGAGGTTTTCTTCCAATTGAGTGGTGCTAACTTTTCCGTAATTTTCGAAAAGTTTAGGCCAATAATTCCGGAACCGTTGAAGTCCCTCGTGGTTATGGGACTGAAAGCATTACAGTCGACGAAAATATTTGTGGCGGCGATCAGCCTTCAGCGTCTTGTGAGGTGCATATGTTTATCGACATTAGTTTTCTAGCAACAGTTTTACGCGTCTTATTTATCTATTCATTATCTATTTATTTCTTTTGCCATAGGGATGCCCTCACGAGAAACTCTTTCGATTTTTTGATTGCGCACGACCTAATGGTCTTGATAACTATTACTATTTGTTTATTCGTGATTGGCGTTGCTCGGCTACAAAATGACGAAATATTTACAGCCGAATTAGGAACTATGTAGCACGAGCCTTTGAGAGTGGTAGTGAAAGTGTATTCTCTAGATTCATTTGGAAACGTAGCGTCGTGTTTAGTGAAGTTTATATATCTAGACAAAATATTTCCTATTAATATGAACCAAAAGCTCAGTCGCTTTACCTACTCCAAATTCACCATTTGCATCCAAAGGATCGGCGAACAGTTGGGCTCTTAGGTAAAGTAGTGGTATTTGAATGACGTACGATCCGAGTAGATTCTGTTCACTGGTTCGAGAACATCTATTAGGTATGCGTTTGAGCCGGCGTCAGCATCATTCCTTGTTTGTAGAATCCAAAAACTGGAGACATTCCTTTTTGACATCGTTTACTTCAATAAATCAGTATTCGCTGAGTGAATGGGTAAGTTCGCAAAGTGGTATTTGAATGACGTACGATCCGAATTATTAATTTTGTTTGACATTAGTTCAATGATTGGGACAGTTTTGAATTTTTCAAAGATTTTCCTAAGGTGCGATTTTACGTAGCCCCGCTGAGCGAACGCAAACGTGTCCCTCACCGAGACGCGCAATTCTTTGTTCCTACCAGAAGCGCGCAGACAGCTGGGACAGCTGAGCAGTATTTGAGTACTACAAGATTTCACGCAACACATGCAACAACTTGCTGTTGAATTTCCATCGAATGCTCTACGGTCAACGTCAGAATCCGTTTTCTTAAATTGCTCCGAACATTACTATTTTCCTGTGTTCGTTTCTCCACCATCTCATCTCTGAAATCGACGAGATTTTGCAGGTTTTGAAAAACCATCGTCGCCTTTGACTTCAGATATTCTTATTGCTCTGTAGTTGCATTGAAGCTTTGTTATCAGTATTAACGTAAAAGGGCCCAGATCACAGAAAATTTCGGCGTCTTTCTAGCGCTTATAAAAGTTTGAGGACAAATTCAATCAGGAATTTCCGCAATAGTTCTTGTAGAGCATTTCAATATTCTCAATTTGGTATAAAACACATCATTCCATACAACTCCATTAAGTGAAAAACTATCCGGACAAAATAGCACTGAAGAAGTCACAGTACTTTTAGTCCAGGCTAATATTTTGCAAAGGTTGAGTTCATGACGTTTTCTAGCTTGTGTCTGCTACACTTATATTATTTAAAATGAAGAACAGCGTTGCAACGTTGTTGTAACGAATTGCAGCACCTTTCACTACTGTCTACGTTCAGGTCAAAAAGAGCGAATCTCAGAAAGTGGCGAATTTTTTGAATAATCTAAGAAGGGATCCTGAATGGGCCAGATCATTACCATACGTCAAGCTAAACGCAACTGTACCGAAAGGTGAGTTATATTTCACTTCACCAAAGGTGTGCTCTGTGTAAGTCATCCAACATAGTAAATGAAAAAAAAATCGCGAGGAATATGAAATCGCTCACTTTGGTCACTATTCGGTCACTGTTTGAACAATTCTTATTGTTCATGAATAGAGGTTTTGCACTTCTGCGTCGAAAGATGTCGAAATGGTCAGTAGGAATTGATTTAATGATTTCTCGATTGAAAGCGATTTTCAAGATCAAGGCTAAATAGTTCGGCGCTAAGCGGTTTATTGTGACGAATTACTAACTGTGAATTGAATTCAGACCTCTGAAGAAGGTAGGGATCGAAATGTCAGTTCGTTCTAGTGAATGGTCCACGTAACAACGTTCCGATGAATGAAAGATCGCGTAGCAATCACTGTAGTTATTTCAAACGATGCTATTTCAAACATTTTTCTCAGTGTGACTGCACGAAAGCATCATCTGGTGTACGATTACACCACATAGTTGTCATGAATAAGCTGTCATTTCAGACTTGCAACTCGACTTGATATCACATTTATTTCTCAATGTTAATCATCGACCCCAGTATATGCTGGTGCTGTCCAAGGAAATGAATGTAGAAAACATCGCAGATTTCCTCAAGTTATGTACTACTTTTACCATTTTCTATTCGAATAGATTTAGTCTCATGGTCTATGCCTTCAACATTGTATGTCATAAGGGTGTTAATTTGTACAGCAACGTTGCAGCCAGCTTTGGCTCGTCAATGATAGATGATTTTTTGACCAAAACAATTTTGGCAATCGTAATGTCTGGACATATGGAATATTCATAAAAATGGTAATGTGTTTCAGATGGCGTTTGAACCATCCGAAATAGCCATGCAGCGCACCCTATTCCGACTGAATTGTCGAAATCCTCTTCACAGTCTGAAATCACTTATAAGGTAATCAGTTGGTCTCAGTGCAACGAGTGCATAATGCGAATTAGAATAATTACAACAGTGATGAATCAGGGTAGGTCCACGTTTTCTTAACATTGGATGGCGATCGTAGTAGATTGCTCAATGTCAAATATACACTTTTTTCTTCTTCTGTTCGCCAATTGTCAGAGTTTGTTTGTACTTATCATGGAGATACCGTGTCACAGTTCGAATACGTAACCATGACTAACAGGACCACTCCAAAGGCATTCCGAACAGTAGTTCCAAGTGTTTGATGTTTTTGTGTCGGCTGACGAATCGGTCTTGTTTTTATCAGGTTGCTGATCCACGAAACCTCCATACGGGCCTATATTGAGGTGAAATACAGCGAAGTTCTAGGAGAGTTGATACACAAGGATTCAGTAAGCATTGAACGGTTATTTTGCAAATTTTCGGTGGTGCTAATTCTAAGTTTTCAGAAGATACGTGCTAAAACTGATCGAATAAAGGACTTCTGTAAGTACGAGGAACAGGGAAGAGCGTTGGGTATGCGCTTTTTGACAACGTTTAGTTGTCGTTCAATCGCCGACCCTCAACGATCACTTGAAATTCGTTATTACGATGAGATGAAGAACGGATCGCGTGTTGTTGTAAGTGATTCTTACTTATCACCTATTGTCTTTTTCTTTGCTATATCGGTGGCGCAAGATTGAAGATAGGAATGGGGACGAAAGTTCGAGAGGACATGAGGTATTGGTAACTCGAGTTCGTATTCATTAAGAGATCGGTGTAGGTGAAATATAAGCATGCGCGTCGTTAATGATCTGGCTGGATTTCAGTTTGGTATAATTCAGCAATGCTTGTAACAACATGTACTCATTGTGCGCTGATGAATATTCCTCTAGGACTTAACAACGCTTAATGTTGTGCTCTAGAAAACATTCGTAAAAGCAGAGTGCCATAGTATTAGGTTGTTAAGAAATGAATTGCGTTTTTTGACGCGTAACTTCAAATGTCCATAACTCCACTCATACAAAACATTTTCGAATAAAGTAAATAATGTTAGAATCGCCGTATTTTCGACAATAATACGTAACATATTAAATACACTATCGATAGAAAACTGAATTTCTGGAAGCTACGAATCCGTCGAAGTCAGTTTGGGAACCTGTCTGATTCCTGAGCACTCT
This sequence comes from Nippostrongylus brasiliensis, assembly GCA_030553155.1. Lineage (NCBI taxonomy): Eukaryota > Metazoa > Nematoda > Chromadorea > Rhabditida > Heligmosomidae > Nippostrongylus > Nippostrongylus brasiliensis. Next base: position 17,468,534 of record CP130737.1, read on the forward strand.
GTCCTTGACGAAGTTGTTGAAGCGGTAGAAAATATGGCCATCCTTAGACGAAAGGTTTGATGAGTTCGCAGGATGAGGCAGTGTTTCATAGCTGCAGTGGTTTAACTTCTGAAGCGGTTTTCGTGAGACGTGAGGTTTGGCGTCGCCGTGAAAACCGACTGGGATATCTCTTTCGACCACTCCTGAATTTGCACGCCCCAGCTTCACACAGATTTTACCGATTTGGTAACAGAGGAAATCTTCCTTGCTCGATTCACCCGGTTGCATGAAGTCCCGATGTAAAACTCGTGCAGAATTCTATTGGACGGCGACTATAGCCATCTTTTCATGCAATGTCGGCTTCGGAATATTTTTTGAGGGCTCATCTTTGCCCAATCACTGTGCTCTACATGGAAAATTATTAAGCAGGTTCCGTTTCGCATCGCAGGTAGCAATTCGATCAAGAAAACGCCCATTCTGGTTGAGCAACAACAGCGCCGAATAGGTCCGGTAACGCTCTAGCATTCGTTGCGCGCAAAATTCAGGAGGTGCCCAATGATCTATCATTTTCACCGTTCCATGTTTCTCAACATGCTGCCTGATGGTCGGAAATGACACCTGAGATCCTTACGCTACCTACTGAATAGTTTTCCGTTTAATAGACTTCATTACTGACTTCAGGCAATCGTTCCCGTGTTCAGAGATCCGACGTCGACTAGGCTTACTTTGGAGGTTTGTTTCTCCGAATCGGGATTTTTGTATCCTGAGCCGAACAGTGCGTCCTGGAGAGACATTCGGGCCCATACGTATGGAAAATATTTTCATGAGCTTTTACAGCTTTCCACCCAAGTTACAATTCATGAAGCAGAAAGACACGAATCAGCTCTTTGAGGACCTTCTTAAAAAATCGTTCAGAAATTTCCGAAACATGAAATTCTTAACAAATGAAAGGTAAAATTTGAAAGACCGTTACATAAGCTTTTCAATGATATACAACTTTTTGAATATTGAAGGAAAGTTATACAAAAAAATCAAGTTGAAATTTGATGTGCGAAAAAACGCAATTTATTTCTTGACAACATAATATTTACTGCACTAATGTGCTTGTGAGGACGCCAGGTATAGTGGTAAGTGGGCTACTGATACCCGCAGGGTCGATCGATTGATCCCCACGTGGGCTAACCAAGCGTTCCTGCCCTTCAGGGTCGAGTAAATTGGTTACCAAGTTTTTCTGGAATGTAAAAACATTGAGTTTATCTAGCGGCTCATCCCCCTGCAAGTCATTGTATAGGCCAAATACGCCACTCACCATGCCTTTACGATTTCGGATGGAAGAAGAATGCGGCGGCGCGTCTTTAGGGCACTGGACAATACACCTTTACCTGTTATCTTCCAAGCACTGGTAGCAATGGAATTTCTTCCAAGAACTATGTAAAGGCATCCTTTTCTTAGCTCTAGGTGTCACAAAACTACAAACATGATGTGCGTGAGTAATGGCGTATTTCTCAAGATATTTGTAATATCAGAACGTTATTTAGTACTTGCACATGGACCATCAAACGGTCAGAACCCATAGATTGAAGTTTGGTGGCATTGCATCACAAACGACTTTCGAAGTCGACGGTGTGAGTTCCCATGTCTTAACATTTGTGGAGGATTGGGTAAGGGTGTTACTTGATGTTCTGCAAACTTCAGGAAATGGTTCCCGTGTCACAGTCCTACCCACCAGTCCATGATCTAATTGAACTTATCAAAAAACTCTCAAGTCGATCCACGTAACACACGATTTAGTGTACTAGACATACTAAGTGAGGTTTTACTTAATATTACTCGACAATACTGCATGCTTTTACTAGCTAACTATTACTCATATGTATCGTGTAAATTGCTGTGATACAAGTTTTTGTAACCTTATAGTCAGTCTTTGATAGCATATGTAATTGTATCACAGATGAAAATTTCATGTGAGCTGTGTTATCCTTCGCATTTATAGAAAAGCATTGGTCTTATTGAGGTAGTTATTATATTAATATTATGTAGGATGCTTAATGCATCTTTTCCGAGCTGCCTGTCCACCTTTGATCTGAACGTAAGCTGTCGAGGACGAAGTGAAAGCCGTGATGTAAAAAGATAAGTAGATACTGTGAATTTGGATGTACTATGACCGTAGTTTCGAATATACCTATTAGAAACCTTGACACTGAAAAAGTGGGTCGTCGTTCAGCATGAGATAAACGTAAAAAATAGACCCAGAAACTTGATGGGTCCGCTCAGACCGAGTTGGGCTTCCACCGGATATATGGCAGTTCAAAATCGTAAAACGTACATCACATGTGTCGCATCATATGTCGCCCCAGGGCATCGGTTATCACCAGACTTTCTGTAGGTGCTACATTCGCACATTTGTTAGGTTTTTTGAGAGAAAAGTTCACATATGCAGCTTTCAACCAAAGAACGATAACGAAGGTAAAACCGACAGCGATGGTAGAGCAGGAACAGCAGGTGCTTCAAATCTTTCAGTTGTCCGCCGAAAACGCATCAATAGATCATGTGGTGACAAAATTTGATATTGTCTTTGAAAAATGTATGGGCTGTAGGCTTTACCTAGCTCCTGTTTGAAAGCTTGTTCCAAAACAACATGCAGAATACCATGAAAATAATTCGGGGTCCCGAGCACTTCTGTGACAACAATACAGGGTCCCGAAATTCAAAAATATAAGTCTGCGAAAATTTGTGCTTCCGAGAAAAGCTCGGCTAGTACCGATCTCCCCTTACACGATCAACATCTTGTAGAGAGCGCTTTGTAGAGAGGTGAGGCTCTAGATGATGTTACTGGATGCGAGAGTCGCATCTCAGCTCGACTACGCGCATCAGATGATAACCGAAGCCCTTGGGCATCAGTACTCTGTTGATGCGCGTGTGCTTGGTGAGGTGTGATTCTCGCATTGTCGCCACCTCCAGATTCGGCGTATACCAAGCAGGTGATGACCGTGTACATCATGGGGAAATACTGGAATAGCAGTCCGGAGTCTAATTAACGCCATTGTTGGAGCGAAACTTGGAGGAATCGCTGTGAATATCGGCGCCGCTCTGATTTAGCCCATATCGAACGAAATTTATAGTTCAGGTAGCGTCGATTTTTTTGTCGTCGATTTCATGGGCATCCCACTATTTTCGGCTTTAGCTCATGTTGAACGGCGTTTTCGACACGTGTGATGTACGTTGCATAGTTTTGAACTGAAATATACCCAGTAGAGACACAGCCTGTATAGTCTTGTCCTTGGGAAATTTTTTCGAATGAACGAATGAACGAATATATTCGATTTCTAAAATTTCGAATGAACGAATGAACGAATAAATTCGATTTCTAAAATTTCGAACGAACGAATGAACGAATAAATTCGATTTCTAAAATTTCGAATGAACGAATGAACGAATAAATTCGATTTCTAAAATTTCGAATGAACGAATGAACGAATAAATTCGATTTCTAAAATTTCGAATGAACGAATGAACGAATAAATTCGATTTTCCAAAATTTCGAATGAACGAATGAACGAATAAATTCGATTTCTAAAATTTCGAATGAACGAATGAACGAATAAATTCGATTTTCCAAAATTCCGAATATTCGAATAACGAATATTCGAATTTTCGAATTTCATTCGAACATTCGTTCGAAATTATTCGATTCGGACAGCGAAAAGACAGAAAAACAGAGCTATCCCGGCACTATGGTAAATTTTGTACCCCCTTTTTTCGTTAAACATAGGCCTATAGGGGGTAATCGGCTACGGGTATCAGATTCGTTCTTCTCATAGGCCATTACCCCCTATAGACCTATTTTTAACGAAAAAAGTGGGGTACAGAATTTACTATAATGCTGCTATTCCACTTCAAGAAAGCCAACGAACAAAAAACCCTTTCACTTCAGAACAGTGATGAAACCCACAACCAACCGGTCTCATTTGAATTCGTATCGACATCTGGACACTACTTCTGGCCTTCGCTTATATATAGTGAAGAGCATAAATCTTGCGTTCATTTTAAAATTCCAACCTATTAAATAAGAGGCTGATGATATGATGGCTGCTAAATATCGTCGGTATCACACCTATTTCGCTCACGAGAGTTAATTGGATCATGAAGCTTACATATAAGTTGGAAATTTGGAGCCCTTTCAAAATACTTCAGCACTGGACTAACCAAACCTAGCGTGATCACTCGCTACCAGCAGAGGAAACAATGGTTAGAATCGTGAAGTCGTGATGAGTACCCTAGCTGATTCACCCAAACAAATTTTGAGCGGAACGAGTCAGAAAAATTGATCTGGACGTCAGAGTCAATTCTTGGGAAATTCAAGTATCTGGAAAGTTACGATCGTTGATCTGGAAAGAAATTCTTGGGAATAAACGAATATATTCGATTTTGAAAGTTTCGAATGAACGAATAAACGAATATATTCGATTTTTCGAATTTCGAATGAACGAATGAACGAATATATTCGATTTCTAAAATTTCGAATGAACGAATGAACGAATATATTCGATTTCTAAAATTTCGAATGAACGAATGAACGAATAAATTCGATTTCTGAAATTTCGAATGAACGAATGAACGAATAAATTCGATTTTCCAAAATTTCGAATGAACGAATGAACGAATAAATTCGATTTTCCAAAATTCCGAATATTCGAATAACGAATATTCGAATTTTCGAATTTCATTCGAACATTCGTTCGAAATTATTCGATTCGGTCCGAACTATAACAGCTTGGTTTTAGCGGACTGCTCGAGGTCTGTTTTCCTCACTTTACTCGAAAAAGTGCTCAATTGCAATAATAGCACGGCTCTTGCCGAGAATCACGTTTGAAACGAGTGTTGGCGGACTTTCGCATTCTCAGGACAACCATGGTAATTCAACAATGAACCGATTTCCGAGGTTCGGAGCCCTACAGGACCACATACATAGATCCTGTTGAATTCTTTTGATGAACAACCTTGTAATAATATTGGAAGGATCGTAGATGGAACGTACCGTAATCAAATTATAGGAAACTGCCCCAAAGAAGAAGAAAAAATGCGACAGTTTTTCACCACCCACCTCTCTTTGCTAGAATCCCTTTTTTTCTACAAGCACGACTTCCAACGCTTTTTTACCATTGTTCTTATTAGCTGGTCGTATACAGGCTTACTAAATGTGATAGATTGACCTGAATCTCTTGAGTGAAGTTGCTCGTTTATTGTCTTCAAAAACATTGTTCGCTTGAAGATCACAATGACGGTATATCATAAATAATGAGTAAATAATACAAAAATAAGAAACGCGAAGTATGACTACAATTACTAATCCGCGCTGTTGTCGTATTCGTGGTGATTTATATGTATTGAGGTGTTGACCATAAAATCTAAGTTTTGACGAAATCAAAATCATATTGGTGTTGAGCTTGATGATTCTTACCATACTTTTATTCATCGTTGGAATCGGGAGAAAATCTGTCACTTCTCGCTTAAGTTCTCTTGGTGTTGTCTTCTTCTTGACAGCTGAAAATTATCGATTTATTCCCTAGCTTATCGGTTTGCGTAATTTTAACGACGCATGAAATTGCCCATATATTGCCGAAATTGCCCATATATTGCCGAACGATCGAAAATCCCTTATTTTCATCTCAGAATGTCAAATAATATTAAAGCTTCACCCGCTACCAAGTACACGTTGTTGGAAAAGTGAAGTGAACGCCTCGAAAATCGTATTGATTGTAAACTCAAGGACAGAACTACTGAAATCATGGTGATTAGGTTGAAGCACTGCAACAATACTCAACAATTATGCATTGATTGAATTAAATCCTAGGAACTGATATATGTAGTAGCAGAAAATTGCATGAGACTCATACATACTCGGTCGCGCAGCAGTGGTCACGTACAGTGTAGAGACGCAGGGGACGTAGCATGGCTGGTGCCTCCTTGCAGCGGTAACGCAGCACTTAGTTAAATTTTTGGAAATACAAATTACGTGCCATAGCTTGAGCCGTTCTGTAGAGAAAGTTACTAAGTAGGTTTAGGGAAACACATGTTTTGGCGGAAATTTGCTCAATTCTGACACTGCTTTGCTGCAAAGTATGTATGGGCGCTAAAAAGGTATCCGACCAGCGAACGTTCGAGACATGTCAACCAGAAAGGTTGTTGTATCTGCATTGAAATCCCGAAAATATTCTTATTTGATTGAGGTATTGGTAGCCGATGATCGATACGCATTCAAGCCCAAGTTAGAATTTCCCATGAACTTTAGCCCACTCAGAAAAGGAACGTTGCCAACTGTTCTAAGTATTCCTTCAAATAAAATAATGATAAGGAAATTTTAATGGAAACTGATATGGATATAAGTTGTCTAGAGTAATGAGTGATGAAAACAAATCCTTTTCTGTTGGTTTAATACAAAAAATAACACAAAAACACCAAGACAGCACAGAAACCGATTTATATGCCTGATTAAATACGACTAAGTGAGCACATTGAACAGACAATGATAAGGACTACACAAAGAGCACTTAGGACATAGTTGTTAGTGAACATGCTGCGACTCTGTCATTATTGGTTTTATTTATTTTTCTATTGGCAATTACGAAAGAATCATTTACACAGCTATCAAAACTACATTGACAAGACCACGAAATACCGAAAAGGATACAACTAAACGGGGTGGCAGCACGGACTGCTACATTCACAACAGTTCTCCGCTCTACTCGTCGTCCTGAAAGTTGACTCTTCAATCGGTTTGGGTTTTTCACGGAAAATCACTCGAACAACACAAACATGAAATTATTGCATCGATAATAGCAGTGTGCTTGGTCAGCATTTCGAAATGAGACACAAGAACTTCCAGCTAATAGTGTTTGAGAAGATGGAAAAGGATGTTGGATTTTTACTACCCCGCTTTTAAGGCTAGGCGTGGGGAGAATAAAGAAACGCTCACTATAAATAAAAATCAGTAGTACCGGCCCATGAGTCCTTCTCCCTTTGGACTCTATTTCTGCTGAAGTACAACGCTTTCTGTTTCTTAGATTTTCTCGGCATTTCCAGGTAATGACAAAAGCAGCAACTGCACTCGGATAGGGATGCTACATGAATCTTGTAAAGAACTACATGCATCAAGATGCAATCAGTCGATCGACGGGATTTGCTTATTGACGGAACTTGGGCAGAATCCTGGATATCAAAACATGTCGTTGACTGAATATCTTCATGATAGTTCCCACTGAACACACCACTTTAAGGTCTGTTTATACTCGGCAGCAAGGAGGTAGCAGAGATGATTAAGCGAGAGAAGAAAGGGACAGGAAGCAAGAAAGGGAAACAAAAAGGTATGCCATCTAACCGTAAGGCATTAGCGATTATTCTAATAGAATAGGATTCAGTGAAAAATTGAGACAGAGGGAAAGGTGAGAATGGAATTAGTTGGCTGAAAATACAAAAGGAATACGGGAAGTAATTGGTGGAAAAGTTCTAAAACGGAACTTCCTCAGTATGCAATGTCACCGCTTGATTCTCATTTCAATCTGCTGACTTTTGCTCCAATACAGTACCGGACGTGTCTTTTGATCAAAAGCCGAAAAACCCGGCAGAAACCGCTACGAAGCGGCTTTTTTGAATAACCTTGTTGAAACTCAATAATTTGTAAAAATATACGCATATTCGAGCTCAGTAGCCCGAGTTCTATCGTCTGGTGTATAAATTATCCACGCCTGAAAAGTTTTTCAAAATATCGATTTTTTGCGTATCCCTCGTATCCATCGATTGCCTCGTCGTTGACGACCCCCTCTTGGGGTCCCCGTCAACGACGAGGCCAACGGGAGGCCTCGCGTGGTAGCTTCTTCGAGCCACCTTGTGGAGACTCCCATTCCTGGCTTGGTGCAGCAAGCCCGCATATTTATAGGCGGCGAGGAGGAGGCGGAGCACAATGGGTGCAACGAGCGCCGCATATTTATATGTGGCGAGAAGAGGGCGGAGCTTAGTCGGTGGTAAGTCACCAAGCGAGGGACCGAAGCGGCAACGCGATCTTAAAATCGAGGGAACTGAAAACAGGTTTCACGAATTTGGGAAATCTGTAAATGGATGGATAGAGCTCGAGCTCCTGAGCTCAAATATATGTACATTTTTACAAATGATTGAGTTTCAACAACGTTATTCAAAACAGCCGCTTTGGAGCGGTTTTTGCCGTTTTTTTCGGCTTTTGATCAAAAGACACGTCCGGCGGTGTATTCTGCTAGTTCGAGTGAATTCCATGTGAATCATATCAACCGAAAAAGTTAGAACGCACGTCATCATCCCTTTCAGCGTCAAGCTTCATAATAACAATAAAAAAACAAGCTTCATAAAATTCAAATGGTAGACATGGCTTTCCAATAACAAGAAACGGAGTAATTCCAACATATAAAAAAGCATTTCACAGTAAGATATGGGTCAGTTTGATAGAAACTTTAATTAAGATGGTTGTTCCGATGTTGAAAACACAGATATCGCTTTGCTTTCAGGTAAAAAATCGCTATGCAGTCGAGATAGCTGAGTCCTATGCAAAAGCGGTGAAAGATGGGACCTATGGCATGAAGAAATATAAGAAGTCGAGCAACTACTTTGGTGACAAAAGGAAGAAGGATTTGGAGGAGAGCAGTAAGCGTGACAGCGATACGGCCTCTAGTCCACGTTAATACGCAAACATGTCATACCTATTGAATTCCTCACTATGATTTTCGATTACGAGTGCTTCAGAAGAATTATTCTTTTCTGTTAGTGGAATACAATGCTATCATTACGCTTATAACGTTCCCTTTATATCTATCGGTGGTGGAATTTGTGCGATCCAAACCCTGAGCTGAGCGTTGAACATCCAGACATGCTTTTTTGGTTGGTGCAGAACATCTAAGGCTTCAAGACACATGTTCGGTTGTCTGGGACTCACCTTTTCGTTTGCACCTTTTCTATTACTCATTCATATTTCAAGAAGCGAGTTTCAAACAAGGGTGGATGGACTTTCCATACGATGACCACATATCTAGTCAATGAACCGAAGTACCCCCTCTCTTTAAGTTCAGGAGAACAGAACACATTAAGTGACCATTGTTATAAGTTTTTCTTACATGGGTGACATTGCGCAGTTTCGTTCTAAAACTGGTTTCATATTAGCTTAGACAGAAATACTATAAAATGGCCCAAATGCCACTTAAATAAAGTTTCCTTGTAGGAAATGTCATATAGGAATAACTGGTAGTGGGAAGATGACCCGATCCTAAATGAAAATTCTGTCACGATTCCGTTTTGAAGGCGTTCTCAGATGTGGTCCCACTCAGACAGTTAGAATGCATCACGTGGTATTCCTTTTTTATGAGATAAACTGAAAAGTTATAGATTCATTGCTTTATCCAATTTGGCTGAACGGGCAGAATTCACAGTTTATTGGTATCTGCTACGTTACGTACGGCGATACGTTCGAATGTTTCGTTCAGCACTTGCACTCTTCTTGATCTAATCCAGAGTTTCATTTTGTTTATGTTCTCGTAGTCCGTTTCCACGTTGGATAAGATTCTATATGATGCAGCGTTTGAATTTGTAGTCACACTTCGACTGATAATGCAAAATCCACATCCACTCTCATATGAACTACTAACCGGAGTAGCTGTTTCCATGAACGTTTGATTATTCTCACATAAATTATTAGCCCATGACATTTATTTGGTCAAACATTGCGGTACGGGAACCAGTCTTTATGCTATGCTGTTTGAGTTGTTCGTTATGTTAACCTATATATCGCATGAATGACGTGGGCATCTTGCTCCACATACAGGTACATATTATTCAGATGACGTCTGCTTAGTTTCAGAACTCTCCTATTTCCATTACTCTAGCCAGCTTGTGGTAGAAAGACGTTGTGCTTTTGAAACGATTGATGATATCAAATGAAGATTTTCGATTTATAGTTCTGTATTGCTTCCTATAAATGCGGAGGATCAATGGCAAAAAAGGTAAAGGTAAATGTGTCGGCGTTGATCAACCCTCGAAGGTCGCGCCGTGTATTTGTGTTCAATTCAGAATCGTAGAGGTACGGTGAATAGGTGTTTGGTCTATGCAATGACTTGCGGGGCCAACCGCTAAACCAAGTCAGCTTTAACTTCCCAGAAAAGCCTGGTACCAATTTACCGACCCCTAAGGGGTGGAAGGCTTGGTTGGCCCGAGCGAGGATCAATCGACCGCGCGGGTGTCAGCAGCGCCTCAATGTAGAAGATCGCGATAGGATTTTAATTGTTATGGACGCTAGAATATCGAATTTCGATATTTCCTAATGGGAATAAACATGTCTATAACGATGAAAATCACTACTTTACAAATAACTCACAACTTACAAATAACAAGTAACAGGTATTCGTTGAAGGGCTGAACGTACGATCTTCTCTTCGTTGTTGAGAGGTGCAGCATTTCTGAATGTGAATGTTACATTCATGTATGATGGTATCAACGGTGATATCTAACGGTAAAAATGCTGTTCTATGGTTGGTACATATCGTCTAATATTTATTTATTTATTTGTTATAGACGTCAATAGACGCGCCGAAAATTCAACTAAACAACAACTAAAAAAGAGAAAGTTAAACAATGTCAAGGATTCACCCAGAAAACGCTTGTAGTCACAACAATCTCATAACCAAGGAAAAATTCCAATGGAGAAAACGAGCGTCCCCGGCCTTTAGGAGCCCGAAGCTAAATAAAAATGTGTTCTCGTGCGCCAGCAAGAACATAAATGCTAAGCTGTAACAAACAGAAGACAAAAGGTAGCAAGGCGTTCAACTGCCCTGAGAAGCCGATTCAATTTCTATCTAAATCAAACTTTTGACGGTACACCAAGCGTCTACAGGATTTCTTCTGGTTATGCTGTCTCTCTAGCTCAATGAATTCTCGACCGAATAGGCAAAATGACCGGTACGTCCAGATTTAATTCAAATGAAAGAAATTTGTTGTCCACCCACACTTGCAAAATCATGGAAATAATACTTATTGAAGCTCGAGATGTTCCACAAAATATCCTAGTTATTATTTTTCGCTGCCAACATCAATTTGAATTGTGGTGCTGTTGATTTGTGTTACTAGCAGTGTTTGAAATTGCTTCAATGTTACTTATGTCTATATTGTTGATTATAGGGTGTTTTTTTTATTCATACACACGGCGTTGTCCCGTGTAATAAATGAGAAAAATGAGAATTTGAATTGTAGTGTTGTAAAAATGGATTTCTGGAAAAAAATGTTGAGCGTAATCGGTTGTTCTATTCTTGGTTATTCCATCAGAGCCATCCGATAAGAACCAGATTATGGACTGCCCTTCGCTTTTTAGATCAGAGAATCGCCTTTCCTTCTACCTATGCATTATGACTCATTCATACTCAGCAGCAAAGCAGCGCTACTGCTGTACTGCTGCTAAACTAATGCAGCGCTACTGCTGTACTGCTGCTAAACTAATGCACCTACCAAGCCTTAACCTATTAATTTTTCTGTGTTGCAGCATTTGTACAATCACGATGATAGCAATCCCACCACTAGAACGTCGTCAAGTGTTCTCCTGCAGTAAAAAAAAGCTCTTCGAAAATTTTTAAACTTAGCGCCTAACGACAAGGACTTCTTCCTGAATATTGTGCGCTCCAGTTACAATGGCGCTCTCACCGATTTAAAGGTAGAAACCCGCGAAAGAATAAATGGGCTCGGTCATTACAGTTTTCGTTTTTTTTGTTTTTTTTGTTTAACTTTTTTTCTGCTCTAGATGTTTACGTACAATCTACCTTAACAATCTGGAAGCAAAATTATTCGATACATCCTCAGCTACAGAGCATTCATGGGTCTCCATTTTTGTTCTTTATGTACCATGCGAAGGTTGAAGCGGTTTATCTCTTTTTTCATAGTTCCATGTTTTCTAAGTATAATTTCAACAAAATTAGAGTGTCTTTCATCGTAATTTTAGTTGCTGTCGTCTCCAACTTTTATTGAGAGTGATCATATTTGCGATTTCTTATACACCACACATTTACAGCTGAGTGCAGTTGTGTTTCTTGTACAGAAAATTGTGATGTCTCAACTTCACACTACGTTTGTGGAGCATGACGCAGGTTTGTATTTTCATGTATTTGTTGAATTGTATCTAAATTTCGTTTCATTACTTACGCTTCCGTTCGTGATTTGCGTAAACTCGTTAATCTGACCAGCTGTTGGCAAGTAGTTTTTGCTTAATATTGGAAAGGGTGAATCGCTACATAGAGTCTGAATGCTGAGCCTAAGCTGATGTATCTGGTATTTTTCAGAGATAAGCAGTTTCGACACTACCGTTGAGATTCCAAGAGGCGCTGATGCAGACACGACTTTCATAGAAGACACCACCGGTTATATTTCCGTCAAATGCTTTTTCGTTTTTCTAAATTCTATTTTTTATTGTATGTTTTCATCGTGATCATGGTGGTTGCTGATGTTCTTCTTTCGCAGTGAGATCATCTCAGCTAACTCGCTCTCCGATCGATAGGATTCTAGCGAGAGCGAGCTGCTAAAATTCTAGGAAGGGATCCAGCTTTCATTCGAGAACCCGTGTTAAGCAGTACGTCTAAGAAAAGAGAAAATGTAGAAGCATGGAATAGGTTTGAGTGGAAATTTGCATACTTCTCTTGTGAATGTTAAGGTTTTGAAAATTGAATGGACAGTATTGTAAGCGCTTGGCTGTAAAAATTTCAACACAGATGCGTTGAATGAGATATTCACAAAAAGTTCAATCTACCCAAACGTTGTGATTTTCAGCTTATTTCGAATGTCTCCAAATGGGTGATGGTGACACGTGCACCGTGAAGAATGCTCGAGGCGAGCAGATATTAATTCACTCAGCGGACGAAGTCGTTGTCGAACCGTCAGCGGTAAGTTATTTGGGTAATAATGTTGGATTTGTTGGCTCCATTGATAAGTAGCTTTATTCATAAGCATAGGTCAGCACTGAGTTGTCTCCCACGATTTGGCATCTATCTGGCCAAATTGTTATTATTTCTAATTTAAAAAAGGAAGAAGTATACGGTTGACTAGATCACACAGGCTCCTAAATAGGAATGTGATGTGTCGGCGAAAGTCGACAATGTGTCGATATTTTCAGGCGATATTCTCTTCCGTGTCCCAAGACGATGAGGAACCCTCTGTCTTTGAGGTTTTCTTCCAATTGAGTGGTGCTAACTTTTCCGTAATTTTCGAAAAGTTTAGGCCAATAATTCCGGAACCGTTGAAGTCCCTCGTGGTTATGGGACTGAAAGCATTACAGTCGACGAAAATATTTGTGGCGGCGATCAGCCTTCAGCGTCTTGTGAGGTGCATATGTTTATCGACATTAGTTTTCTAGCAACAGTTTTACGCGTCTTATTTATCTATTCATTATCTATTTATTTCTTTTGCCATAGGGATGCCCTCACGAGAAACTCTTTCGATTTTTTGATTGCGCACGACCTAATGGTCTTGATAACTATTACTATTTGTTTATTCGTGATTGGCGTTGCTCGGCTACAAAATGACGAAATATTTACAGCCGAATTAGGAACTATGTAGCACGAGCCTTTGAGAGTGGTAGTGAAAGTGTATTCTCTAGATTCATTTGGAAACGTAGCGTCGTGTTTAGTGAAGTTTATATATCTAGACAAAATATTTCCTATTAATATGAACCAAAAGCTCAGTCGCTTTACCTACTCCAAATTCACCATTTGCATCCAAAGGATCGGCGAACAGTTGGGCTCTTAGGTAAAGTAGTGGTATTTGAATGACGTACGATCCGAGTAGATTCTGTTCACTGGTTCGAGAACATCTATTAGGTATGCGTTTGAGCCGGCGTCAGCATCATTCCTTGTTTGTAGAATCCAAAAACTGGAGACATTCCTTTTTGACATCGTTTACTTCAATAAATCAGTATTCGCTGAGTGAATGGGTAAGTTCGCAAAGTGGTATTTGAATGACGTACGATCCGAATTATTAATTTTGTTTGACATTAGTTCAATGATTGGGACAGTTTTGAATTTTTCAAAGATTTTCCTAAGGTGCGATTTTACGTAGCCCCGCTGAGCGAACGCAAACGTGTCCCTCACCGAGACGCGCAATTCTTTGTTCCTACCAGAAGCGCGCAGACAGCTGGGACAGCTGAGCAGTATTTGAGTACTACAAGATTTCACGCAACACATGCAACAACTTGCTGTTGAATTTCCATCGAATGCTCTACGGTCAACGTCAGAATCCGTTTTCTTAAATTGCTCCGAACATTACTATTTTCCTGTGTTCGTTTCTCCACCATCTCATCTCTGAAATCGACGAGATTTTGCAGGTTTTGAAAAACCATCGTCGCCTTTGACTTCAGATATTCTTATTGCTCTGTAGTTGCATTGAAGCTTTGTTATCAGTATTAACGTAAAAGGGCCCAGATCACAGAAAATTTCGGCGTCTTTCTAGCGCTTATAAAAGTTTGAGGACAAATTCAATCAGGAATTTCCGCAATAGTTCTTGTAGAGCATTTCAATATTCTCAATTTGGTATAAAACACATCATTCCATACAACTCCATTAAGTGAAAAACTATCCGGACAAAATAGCACTGAAGAAGTCACAGTACTTTTAGTCCAGGCTAATATTTTGCAAAGGTTGAGTTCATGACGTTTTCTAGCTTGTGTCTGCTACACTTATATTATTTAAAATGAAGAACAGCGTTGCAACGTTGTTGTAACGAATTGCAGCACCTTTCACTACTGTCTACGTTCAGGTCAAAAAGAGCGAATCTCAGAAAGTGGCGAATTTTTTGAATAATCTAAGAAGGGATCCTGAATGGGCCAGATCATTACCATACGTCAAGCTAAACGCAACTGTACCGAAAGGTGAGTTATATTTCACTTCACCAAAGGTGTGCTCTGTGTAAGTCATCCAACATAGTAAATGAAAAAAAAATCGCGAGGAATATGAAATCGCTCACTTTGGTCACTATTCGGTCACTGTTTGAACAATTCTTATTGTTCATGAATAGAGGTTTTGCACTTCTGCGTCGAAAGATGTCGAAATGGTCAGTAGGAATTGATTTAATGATTTCTCGATTGAAAGCGATTTTCAAGATCAAGGCTAAATAGTTCGGCGCTAAGCGGTTTATTGTGACGAATTACTAACTGTGAATTGAATTCAGACCTCTGAAGAAGGTAGGGATCGAAATGTCAGTTCGTTCTAGTGAATGGTCCACGTAACAACGTTCCGATGAATGAAAGATCGCGTAGCAATCACTGTAGTTATTTCAAACGATGCTATTTCAAACATTTTTCTCAGTGTGACTGCACGAAAGCATCATCTGGTGTACGATTACACCACATAGTTGTCATGAATAAGCTGTCATTTCAGACTTGCAACTCGACTTGATATCACATTTATTTCTCAATGTTAATCATCGACCCCAGTATATGCTGGTGCTGTCCAAGGAAATGAATGTAGAAAACATCGCAGATTTCCTCAAGTTATGTACTACTTTTACCATTTTCTATTCGAATAGATTTAGTCTCATGGTCTATGCCTTCAACATTGTATGTCATAAGGGTGTTAATTTGTACAGCAACGTTGCAGCCAGCTTTGGCTCGTCAATGATAGATGATTTTTTGACCAAAACAATTTTGGCAATCGTAATGTCTGGACATATGGAATATTCATAAAAATGGTAATGTGTTTCAGATGGCGTTTGAACCATCCGAAATAGCCATGCAGCGCACCCTATTCCGACTGAATTGTCGAAATCCTCTTCACAGTCTGAAATCACTTATAAGGTAATCAGTTGGTCTCAGTGCAACGAGTGCATAATGCGAATTAGAATAATTACAACAGTGATGAATCAGGGTAGGTCCACGTTTTCTTAACATTGGATGGCGATCGTAGTAGATTGCTCAATGTCAAATATACACTTTTTTCTTCTTCTGTTCGCCAATTGTCAGAGTTTGTTTGTACTTATCATAGAGATACCGTGTCACAGTTCGAATACGTAACCATGACTAACAGGACCACTCCAAAGGCATTCCGGACAGTAATTCCAAGTGTTTGATGTTTTTGTGTCGGCTGACGAATCGGTCTTGTTTTCATCAGGTTGCTGATCCACGAAACCTCCATACGGGCCTATATTGAGGTGAAATACAGCGAAGTTCTAGGAGAGTTGATACACAAGGATTCAGTAAGCATTGAACGGTTATTTTGCAAATTTTTGGTGGTGCTAATTCTAAGTTTTCAGAAGATACGTGCTAAAACTGATCGAATAAAGGACTTCTGTAAGTACGAGGAACAGGGAAGAGCGTTGGGTATGCGCTTTTTGACAACGTTTAGTTGTCGTTCAATCGCCGACCCTCAACGATCACTTGAAATTCGTTATTACGATGAGATGAAGAACGGATCGCGTGTTGTTGTAAGTGATTCTTACTTATCACCTATTGTCTTTTTCTTTGCTATATCGGTGGCGCAAGATTGAACATAGGAGTGGGGACGAAAGTTCGAGAGGACATGAGGTATTGGTAACTCGAGTTCGTATTCATTAAGAGATCGGTGTAGGTGAAATATAAGCATGCGCGTCGTTAATGATCTGGCTGGATTTCAGTTTGGTATAATTCAGCAATGCTTGTAACAACATGTACTCATTGTGCGCTGATGAATATTCCTCTAGGACTTAACAACGCTTAATGTTGTGCTCTAGAAAACATTCGTAAAAGCAGAGTGCCATAGTATTAGGTTGTTAAGAAATGAATTGCGTTTTTTGACGCATAACTTCAAATGTCCATAACTCCACTCATACAAAACATTTTCGAATAAAGTAAATAATGTTAGAATCGCCGTATTTTCGACAATAATACGTAACATATTAAATACACTATCGATAAAAAACTGAATTTCTGGAAGCTACGAATCCGTCGAAGTCAGTTTGGGAACCTGTCTGATTCCTGAGCACTCTGTCCTTGACGAAGTTGTTGAAGCGGTAGAAAATATGGTCATCCTTTGACGAAAGGTTTGATGAGTTCGCAGGATGAGGCAGTGTTTCATAGCTGCAGTGGTTTAACTTCTGAAGCGGTTTTCGTGAGACGTGAGGTTTGGAGTCGCCGTGAAAACCGACTGGAATATTTCTTTCGACCACTCCTGAATTCGCACGCCCCAGCTTCACACAGATTTTACCGATTTGGTAACAGAGGAAATCTGCCTTGCTCGATTCACCCGGTTGCATGAAGTCCCGATGTAAAACTCGTGCAGAATTCTATTGGACGGCGACTATAGCCATCTTTTCATGCAATGTCGGCTTCGGAATATTTTTTGAGGGCTCATCTTTGCCCAATCACTGTGCTCTACATGGAAAATTATTAAGCAGGTTCCGTTTCGCATCGCAGGTAGCAATTCGATCAAGAAAACGCCCATTCTGGTTGAGCAACAACAGCGCCGAATAGGTCCGGTAACGCTCTAGCATTCGTTGCGCGCAAAATTCAGGAGGTGCCCAATGATCTATCATTTTCACCGTTCCATGTTTCTCAACATGCTGCCTGATGGTCGGAAATGACACCTGAGATCCTTACGCTACCTACTGAATAGTTTTCCGTTTAACAGACTTCATTACTGAGTTCAGGCAATCGTTCCCATGTTCAGAGATCCGACGTCGACTAGGCTTACTTTGGATGTTTGTTTCTCCGAATCGGGATTTTTGTATCCTGAGCCGAACAGTGCGTCCTGGAGAGACATTCGGGCCCATACGTATGGAAAATATTTTCATGAGCTTTTACAGCTTTCCACCCAGGTTACAATTCATGAAGCAGAAAGACACAAATCAGCTCCTTGAGGACCTTCTTAAAAAATCGTCTAGAAATTTCCGAAACATGAAATTCTCAACAAATGAAAGGTAAAATTTGAAAGACCGTTACATAAACTTTTCAATAATATACAACTTTTTGAATATTGAAGGAAAGTTATACAAAAAATCAAGTTGAAATTTGATGTGCGAAAAAACGCAATTTATTTCTTGACAACCTAATATTTACTGCACTAATGTGCTCGTGAGGACGCGCCAGGTATAGTGGTAAGTGGGCTACTGATACCCGCAGGGTCGATCGATTGATCTCCACGTGGGCTAACCAAGCGTTCCAGCCCTTCAGGGTCGAGTAAATTGGTTACCAGATTTTTCTGGAATGTAAAAACATTGAGTTTATCTAGCGGCTCGTCCCCCTGCAACTCATTGTATAGGCCAAATACGCCACTCACCATGCCTTTACGATTTCGGATGGAAGAGGAATGCGGTGGCGCGCCTTTAGGGCACTGGACAATACACCTTTACCTGTTATCTTCCAAGCACTGGTAGCAATGGAATTTCTTCCAAGAACTATGTAAAGGCATCCTTTTCTTAGCTCTAGGTGTCACAAAACTACAAACATGATGTGCGTGAGTAATGGCGTATTTCTCAAGCTATTTGTAATATCAGAACGTTATTTAGTACTTGCACATGGACCATCAAACGGTCAGAACCCATAGATTGAAGTTTGGTGGCATTGCATCACAAACGACTTTCGAAGTCGACGGTGTGAGTTCCCATATCTGAACATTTGTGGAGGATTGGGTAAGGGTGTTACTTGATGTTCTGCAAACTTCAGGAAATGGTTCCCGTGTCACAGTCCTACCCACCAGTCCATGATCTAATTGAACTTATCAAAAAACTCTCAAGTCGATCCACGTAACACACGATTTAGTGTACTAGACATACTAAGTGAGGTTTTACTTAATATTACTCGACAATACTGCATGCTTTTACTAGCTAACTATTACTCATATGTATCGTGTAAATTGCTGTGATACAAGTTTTTGTAACCTTATAGTCAGTCTTTGATAGCATATGTAATTGTATCACAGATGAAAATTTCATGTGAGCTGTGTATTTCTTCGCATTTATAGAAAAGCATTGGTCTTATTGAGGTAGTTATTATATTAATATTATGTAGGATGCTTAATGCATCTTTTCCGAGCTGCATGTCCATCTTTGATCTGAACGTAAGCTGTCGAGGACGAAGGGAAAGCCGTGATGTAAAAAGATAAGTAGATACTGTGAATTTGGATGTACTATGACCGTAGTTTCGAATATACCTATTAGGAACCTTGACACTGAAAAAGTGGGTCGTCGTTCAGCATGAGATAAACGTAAAAAATAGACCCAGAAACTTGATGGGTTGGGCTTCCACCGGATATATGGCAGTTCAAAACCGTGAAACGTACATCACATAAGTCGCATCATATGTCGCCCCAGGGCATCGGTTATCACCAGACTTTCTGTAGGTGCTACATTCACACAATTGTTAGGTTTTTTGAAAGAAAAGTTCACATAGGCAGCGTTCAACCAAAGAACGATAACGAAGGTAAAACCGACAGCGATGGTAAAGCAGGAACAGCAGGTGCTTCAAATCTTTCAGTTGTCCACCGAAAACGCATCAATAGATCATGTGGTGACAAAATTTGATATTGTCTTTGAAAAATGTATGGGCTGTAGATTTTACCTAGCTCCTGTTTGAAAGCTTGTTCCAACACAACATGCGGAATACCATGAAAATAATCCGGGGTCCCGAGCATTTCTGTGACAAAAATACAGGGTCCCGAAAATCAAAAATGTAAGTCTTTGGGAAAATTTGTGCTCCCGAGAAAAGCTCGGCTAGTACCGATCTCTGATTACACGATCAACATCTTGTAGAGAGCGCTTTGTAGAGAGGAGAGATGATGCTACTCGATGCGAGAGTCGCATCTCGTCTCGACCACGCGCATCAGATGATACCCGATGCCCTGGGGCATCAGTAATCTGTTGATGCGCGTATGCTTGGTGAGGTGTGGTTCTCGCATTGTCGCCACCTGCAGATTCGGCGTATGCCATGCAAGTGATGACCGTGTACATCATGGGGAAATACTGGAATAGCAGTCCGGAGTCCAATAAACGCCATTGTTGGAGCGAAACTTGGAGGAATCGCTGTGAATATCGGCGTCGCTCTGATTTAGCCCATATCGAACGAAACTTATAGTTCAGGTAGTGTCGATTTTTTTGTCGTCGATTTCATGGGCATCCCACTATTTTCGGCTTTAGCTCATGTTGAACGGCGTTTTCGACACGTGTGATGTACGTTGCATAGTTTTGAACTGAAATATAACCAGTAGAGACACAGCTTGGTTTTAGCGGACTGCTCGAGGTCTGTTTTCCTCACTTTACTCGAAAAAGTCCTCAATTGCAATAATAGCACGGCTCTTGCCGAGAATCACGTTTGAAACGAGTGTTGGCGGACTTTCGCCATTCTCAGGACACCCATAGTAATTCAACAATGAACCGATTTCCGAAGTTCGAAGTCCTACAGGACCACATACATAGATCCTGTTGGATTCTTTTGATGAACACCCTCGTAATAATATTGGAAGGATCGTAGATGGAACGTACCGTAATCAAATTATACGAAACTGCCCCAAAGCAGAGAAAAAATGCGACAGTTTTTCACCACTCTCCTCTCTTTGCTAAAACCTCTCTTTTCCTACAAGCACGACTTCCAACGCTTTTTTACCATTGTTCTTATTAACTGGTCGTATACAGGCTTACTAAATGTGATAGATTGACCTGAATCTCTTGAGTGAAGTTGCTCGTTTATTGTCATCAAAAACATTGTTCGTTTGAAGATCACAATGGCGGTATATCATAAATAATGAGTAAATAATACAAAAATAAGAAACGCGAAGTGTGGCTACAGTTACTAATCCGCGCTGTTGTCGTATTCGTGGTGATTTAGATGTATTGAGGTGTTGACCATAATATCTAAATTTTGGCGAAATCAAAATCATATTGGTGTTGAGCTTGATGATTCTTACCATATTTTTATTCATCGTTGGAATCGGGAGAAAATCTGTCACTTCTCGTTTAAGTTCTCTTGGTGTTGTCTTCTTCTTGACAGCTGAAAATTATCGATTTATTCCCTAGCTTATCGGTTTGCGTAATTGTAACAACGCATGAAATTGCCCATATATTGCCGAACGATCGAAAACTCTTTATTTTCATCTCAAAATGTCGAATAATATTAAAGCTTCACTCGCTATCAAGTACACGTTGTTGGAAAAGTGAAGTGAACGCCTCGAAAATCGTATTGATTGTAAACTCAAGGACGGAACTACCGAAATCATGGTGATTAGGTTGAAGCACTGCAACTATACTCAACAATTATGCATTGATTGAATTGAATCCTAGGAACTGATATATGTATGTAGTAGCAGAAAATTGCATGAGACTCATACATACTCGGTCGCGCAGCAGTGGTCACGTACAGTGTAGAGACGCAAGGGACGTAGCATGGCTGGTGCCTCCTTGCAGCGGTAACGCAGCACTTAGTTAAATTTTTGAAAATACAAATTTCGTGCCATAGCTTGAGCCGTTCTGTAGAGAAAGTTACTAAGTAGGTTTAGGGAAACACATGTTTTGGCGGAAATTTGCTCAATTCTGACACTGCTTTGCTGCAAAGTATGTATGGGCGCTAAAAAGGTATCCGACCAGCGAACGTTCGAGACATGTCAACCAGAAAGGCTGTTGTATCTGCATTAAAATCCCGAAAATATTCTTATTTGATTGAGGTATTGGTAGCCGATGATCGATACGCATTCAAGCCCAAGTTAGAATTTCCCATGAACTTTAGCCCACTTAGAAAAGGAACGTTGCCAACTGTTCTAAGTATTCCTTCAAATGAAATAATGATAAGGAAATTTTGGAAACTATTATGGATATAAGTTGTCTAGAGTAATGAGTGATGAAAACAAATCCTCTTCTGTTGGTTTAATACAAAAAATAACACAAAAACACCAAGACAGCACAGAAACCGATTTATATGCCTGATTAAATACGACTAAGTGAGCACATTGAACAGACAATGATAAGGACTACACAAAGAGCACGTAGGACATAGTTGTTAGTGAACATGCTGCGACTCTGTCATTATTGGTTTTATTTATTTTTCTATTGGCAATTACGAAAGAATCATTTACACAGCTATCAAAACTACATTGACAAGACCACGAAATACCGAAAAGGATACAACTAAACGCGGTGGCAGCACGGACTGCTACATTCACAACAGTTCTCCGCTCTATTCGTCGTCCTGAAAGTTGACTCTACAATCGGTTTGGGTTTTTTACGGAAAATCACTCGAACAACACAAACATGAAATTATTGCATCGATAATAGCAGTGTGCTTGGTCAGCATTTCGAAATGAGACACAAGAACTTCCAGCTAATAGTGTTTGAGAAGATGGAAAATGATGTTGGATTTTTACTGCCCCGCTTTTAAGGCTAGGCGTGGGGAGAATAAAGAAACGCTCACTATAAATAAAAATCAGTAGTACCGGCCCATGACTCCTTCTCGCTTTGGACTCTATTTCTGCTGCAATACAACGCTTTCTGTTTCTTAAATTTTCTCGGCATTTCCAGGTAATGACAAAAGCAGCAACCGCACTCGGATAGGGATGCTACATGAATCTTGTAAAGAACTACATGCATCAAGATGCAGGCAGTCGATCGACGGGATTTGCTTATTGACGGAACTTGGGCAGAATCCTGGATATCAAAACATGTCGTTGACTGAATATCTTCATGATAGTTCCCACTGAACACACCACTTTAAGGTCTGTTTATACTCGGCAGCAATGAGGTAGCAGAGATGATTAAGCGAGAGAAGAAAGGGACAGGAAGCAAGAAAGGGAAACAAAAAGGTATGCCATCTAACCGTAAGGCATTAGCGATTATTCTAATAGAATAGGATTCAGTGAAAAATTGAGACAGAGGGAAAGGTGAGAATGGAATTAGTTGGCTGAAAATACAAAAGGAATACGGAAGTAATTGGTGGAAAAGTTCTAAAACGGAACTTCCTCAGTATGCAATGTCACCGCTTGATTCTCATTTCAATCTGCTGACTTTTGCTCCAATACAGTACCGGACGTGTCTTTTGATCAAAAGCCGAAAAACCCGGCAGAAACCGCTACGAAGCGGCTTTTTTGAATAACCTTGTTGAAACTCAATAATTTGTAAAAATATACGCATATTTGAGCTCAGTAGCCCGAGTTCTATCGTCTGGTGTATAAATTATCCACGCCTGAAAAGTTTTTCAAAATATCGATTTTTTGCGTATCTCTGGTATCCATCGATTCAAAAAAGTAAAAAAAAACGTATCCTTCGTATCCATCGATTCAAAAAAGCCGCTTTGGGGCGGTTTTTGCCGGCTTTTTCGGCTTTTGATCAAAAGACACGTCCGGCAGTGTATTCTGCTAGTTCGAGTGAATTCCATGTGAATCATATCAACCGAAAAAGTTAGAACGCACGTCATCATCCCTTTCAGCGTCAAGCTTCATAATGACCTTCTCGAAAATGGCAGGTGGTGGTGGAACTCCGGGAAAGCATGGATAAGCGTTTTTCTAAATAACTTTTTGGAGGCACATGCAACATAAACACAACACAAACGTCAAAGTCCACAACAAAGTGAAACAAATAACAACGGACCAAACATACATTGTCATAAACACGACGACGCTCGGTAAAATTGCGACGATCAATCTGACGATCATACTTGGAGAAGATTTGAACTTTGGGCTGAAAAAAGATCGGCACGAAACACAAACACTCTTTACACCAACACAATTACATATATACAGTGCTACACTAGGATTAAAAAGCTACCAAAGCACAGTTAGCTGGAAGGCGGAGGATTGAAGCGGACTTCTGATGCATCTCTGTTTTTCATTTGAAGAAGAGTGCTGCCGTGTAACGTAGGCTGCACCGTACCGATCGCAGAAGTCCCCATTCCTTTTACAATTTTAAATTATGATAACACTACTGATCAATTATTAATATTTGACCTTTTTCGGAACTAATATCAGGCTTAAATTTACTCTTAAGCTCATGCAAAAAGTTTTTTAATCTGACAAACACCTACTGGATATTTTGACGAAGCCGCATCGGTGGGATCGATGCCTTTCTTTAAAGCATTGTTGCGAGCCACCTGGCGCTGACGTTCATTCAGTTCCTTCAGCTGAAATAAAAAAAAAGCAAAAATCTCACGCGGGCATTTCAAACTGAGTCCAATTTGAAATTTGGGAACGTAGGCTGCCAACGTAAATCGATACAGACCGTGGTGATTTTTCGAAGTTCTTTTGTTTCTAAATGCGGTTGTTTCTGTGACATTTGTTTTTAGTCTTGTCCATTTGGGTTCTCAATTAAATGCTCAGAAAGGCTGGCTATCTTTCTAGCCTACCTCCCGGGTATCGGATACCCCGAGCTTCATGAACTAGAAATTGCGGCTAGTTCGCGTGGAAGAAACCAGATTCTCGACTATGGGAGGTCCTACGACCCTTATTTCAATTTATGAATCTAAGCCCTGATTCGAAGCTATTCCGCGCCGTAATTAGAAATTAGTTGACTTCAATAAGCTGAACCTATTTACCTTTACCTTTCTCCAGAGCGGATGAACTAAGAAAGAATAATTTTAGCATGAATATTAGCCTGCTCTTGTTTAATTGTCCTCATCACACTTGGATTTTGAAAACAAAACTGCTCACGTCATACTCCTGACGTTCGTGGCGTTTCTCAAGATCATATTTCTCCGCTTCCAATTTACAGATACGTTGGTGTAGCTCCTTAATTCTCGCTTTCAGATCATTTGGTTGTAGGTCACGTGATAACGGGATGCATTTAGCAACGGATGCGAGAAAAGCCTGGAATGATTCACATAAAAAATTTCCACATTTCCTGGAAATACAACAAACCCACTCTTTTTGCTTCTTCCTGTTGTTCTTTCGTCATTCCCATTTCCTGTTTGGCTTGCACGATGTTGCCAAATTTATCGTTCCGATTCTCCGATTTCTTAGGAATGACAAAATTACTGAAAATAAGTTCATAAATGGGTTTCAGTAAAATACGTCAACAAAAGCACAGACTTACCGTCCACCTTGTCCTGTTGTCGAAGAAAATGCCGCTCCAGACATCTGCTGCCTTCTCATCTTTTCCTCTTCTTTCTTACGCTTTTCTTCTTCCTGTTTCGCTTTTCTTTCCTCCTCAAATAACCCAATGAAGAGCTCAGCAAGGTATTTTAACTCTGAAGGGAAAATCCAAAAAATTTCACCTCTTCCTTACGGCGGCGATCTTCTTCCTGTTTACGACGTTCTGCTTGTTCACGTTCCTCTTGCTCCCTCTCCAGCCTACGTCTTTCGAGTTTCTCTTTCAGTCTTTTCAATTCCTCTTCCTCCTTCTCTCTTTCGATGCGTCTTCTCTCATCATATTCTTGGAGCTTGTTCTGTTGGTCCTCTACTTGACGCCTTTTTGAGGCCTGAATGACATTTTCAACTAATTGAAACTCACCAGCTAAAAAACCAGTGGCGTAATTTCTTACCGCCATAGCTTTTTCCGCTTCAGTCAAGTGCTCGTCATCATCGGAAGGGGCTCTATTGCGATTGCTGAAATCGGAAAAATGACCATCCAGCATTTGCTTACCAAAATACAAGGGTCGCCAATCTTTATGTACCAATTTGTAGGGCAATTCTGGTTGATTCAACCTGAACAACTTTTCAAATTGCTTTTCCGAGTTCATCTCTTTGTGAAAGGTTGATGCTGTATTTTTGGATCCGACGAACAATTTCGACTTTCCAACTTTTGTTCTTGATTTCTAACGAACAACTGGAGTTGAAGGAAGACAAGCTACAAACTGCAAGAGCGTGCGTAGTGCATTGGTAAAATGCGACGCTTCCACGCGCCAGGTCAAGCATTCAATCCTCATCCTGACCAATTAGGCCTTCCATCGAATGTTCTAACAGTTGTAATCGTTAGTGAGCTCCCCTTCAATACTGTATACTAAGGAAGAAATTCAGAAGACTGTACCCGTAATTATAACGTTAACAGTCTCAAGCAATATTTGCCATGCGTAGTGATAATATGATGCACTTCCTCCCGAATTGTCAAGCGATCAATCATCACCTAACGAGGGAGGTTGCTCAGCGTGCTCCGAAGATTCACAACGAGACCCATACTGTTTTGTAAAGCATCGAATGGCGGTTACAACGGTATAGTTTGTTTTTGCTAAATGCAAATGGATGGCCCGAAAAAAAGCAAGAAATCTTGACCACTAACTAGTGGCGAGAAACTAGTAGCGAGAGCACTTCTAGGTGTTAACTAACCGAGATCGTATCATGGTGGCTCAGCGGGTAGCATGTAGGACTTTCAATATGAAGGTCGGTGCTTCGTTCCCTTTGCTGTACTTTCCTTTTGCCTTCCTACGCTAAATACCGAAATACGCTCCTTTTGGAATTTTGTCGCAGTTGCGGGATAAAATCGCGTTTGGGAGGAATATGGCCATCAAAATACGCACAAAGAAGAAAATCTACCAGCACTTCTGTATGTGACCCATACTTACCGTAATCAACACAAATCGAAGCCAAATCCAGAAACAAATATCAGATTCGTGACCAGCGCCCCGAATAACCCCCGTAGACAAAGTTGGGGCTAAATCGGTGATTTAGACCCAACTACCCAACTTTGTTACCACGGACCCTAGCAAGCTCACGCCAGACACAATGGGAAAATCGATGTTAGATTTGTGAATTGCGGATTTGTCAACAGCCCAAGTGATCTATCCTTATGAAAATTAAAAGAAACTCATTCAAATTGGAGTCTCTGTGTTCCTTAGAGTCCAAAAAATGGAACAATAGGAAGAAAGATATTCTCGGTAAGTTGACCATCGTACAACTACCCAACACTAGTGAGGCTGATTAGGTCAAAATCACCGATTTAGCTTAAACTTTGTCTACAGAGGTTATTCGGGGTGCTGATCACGAATAAGACATTTATTTTTGAATTTGGGTCGATTCTGGTGGTATCTCTGGTGGTTGCGATGTAGAAGCCCATTTGCCACTGGTTAGTTTTCAAGGTTTCTTGCATTTTTTTGGGCAACCCATTTGCATTTAGCAAAAACAAACCATACCGTTGTAATCGTCATTCGATGCTCTATAAAACAATTTGGGTCGTTGTGAATCTTCGGAGCACGCTGATCAATCATCATCACCTTGTAAGGTAATCAAGCCTTCAATCATTCCAGGGTCAGGTGAACTGGTAGCAAACTTGTTTGGGAAGGTGAAGGTGAAACTCATTTATGCAGCGCTGGCCCTCAAAAGTCGTTACGTCACTACGTAGGGCAAATATGCATTTACCGTGCCTAGGTAATATCGAAATTGAATGGAGAGCATGTCCTCCTGACTAGTCAAAGTGAACCACTTTAGTTTCACTTCTAACGCAATGTTTGATTTCTTAGTTTTGACATTTTGTTTTTTTTTTTAAATTTTTATTGTGGTCCCGCAGGCAACAAGGGAACCTAGGAGCGATCATGAAATCATTAATGTCGCAGATTGAGTCATGCAACAGCTGGTTACCATCGCTTGTGAGCTTACCAGCTGTTGGATGACTCAGCCAGCACGGTCACGTATTCTATTCTAGAAATAGCAACCTAATAATCACTGTCAGGATTTAGTGGTGTTTTTGAGTTGGAACTGAGTCGTAAGCACCATCCATCGAGCAGTTTTCGCAAGAATCAACGGAAAGCCGCACCTGGAACCCCGGCAATATTTGCGTGAGATGCTGACAAATAGATGCAGCTGAAGAACCACTTTGTGGCCATTTCATGGGAGCGCCGTCAGTGGGATTTCGGTTAGGAACTGGATGTGGTAGTAAATATTAGTAAAGCTGCGCTAATTTTTCCAACATGCGCCACCTCCGCTGAAAAGCGCGGTATCAATTTACCCAACAAAGGAGGGATGGAAGACTTGCTTAATTGGGGCGAGGGTCGATCGTTCGACCGTGCGGGTGGAAGTGACGCCTCTTTCCAGTGCGCCACACGTGGTGTTACTAGTACGCCGTCATAATACACGACTTTTGCTGCTAAAAAGGTAGTCGAGAACTAGTGGTAAACACTTCGAATGATAAATAATTATGCATAACCACGTATCCCGTGCACACAAAACTAGCACACCTTATCACCACGAAAGTAATGGTCAGGTTGAACGCGCCAACCGTACCATTCAAGAACTTGTCTCCATGGCTGTAGCTACTCGCAACGACGAATGGGACAATGTTATGTTTTTAGCTATCCACGCTTACAATTGCGCAGAAAATTCCACTATTAAGCACTCACCGTACACTGTAGTACATGGTTATGAACCATTCAACATTTTTCGCAATGCTTTGGATTTACCCGTTCGCAAATTTGCGTCAGAAACAGACTACGCAAACCAACTTACTCCTATGCTGCGCTCTATTTGGAAAACAACTCAAGCAAATTTAGAACAAGCCCAACAACAACAAAAACATCACTATGATTTGAGGAACCGTACAAATCCTTCAAATCTCCAAATTGGCCAACAAATCCTTGTAAGGCAAAGCGTAGGAAACAAGCTTGCAAATCGTTTTGAAGGTCCTTTCGTTATAGTAGACATAGATCGTCCGAATATTACAAGCCACTCTGCACAACCACAACTACCCGCTCGATACTCAACAAGAGCATCGAAAACTCAACTAACCTCTTCTCTTCTATCAACCACAACAAGGATAACCCGACAACAATCCACAACTACACTCCTACGACAGCAATTCATCTTCACCTGCAGTATATGTGACCCTGTTTTTCCTACGAAGACCTAGCCCCGGGGACCGGGACTCTTTCGAGGGCGTGGATGTAAGGGTTGTGTAAGAATTGAAAGGGCAAAGTGTAAGGATTAGTAAAGAGATTAGAAAATGGTTTCCCAGACACATTAGTGACCCATTAGACAACCCGTAGCCCGGTTTACCCAGTGGGTACTGGACCGTCAATTACGGTCTCAGTGAGAGCACCCCATCGGTCAGTTTAGGCGCCCTATGAGACCCCCCGCCATGGGTTTACCCACTGGCAATCGGACCAACAATTATGGTGGTCCGTAAACCAGTGAGTGGGATCCAACGCCCACTTTTTTGGGCAGTTGGACAGAGGACCCCGCCATCTAAGCGTCAATCCAGTGAGTTGAACTGAACGGTCGATCGTTAAACTTTTCTGTTTCGTTTCCATTATTCAGATAGATTTATAGGAAAGGAAGGTTAGATCGTCCGGTCGAGGATCAATCACTGGACCGCGCGGGTGTCAGTCGTACCTCTTACCGTTGCCCCACGCGCGTGACCATTCAATAGACCTATACGATTTCAATGGAAGTCGAATGCGTGGCGCGTCCGTAGAGGACTAATCAACGCCGACCACTTTACTTACTTGATCATACCGAATATCTAATCATCGCATTTTGTCTTTAAAAATTTGATGCTCCAAAAAATTACGTCAGAAAGTATAGAAAGCGCAAGTTCTCGTACCTGTCATTCTTTCCAACGCTCAATGAACGGCTGACCGTCTCCTCCTCCTCCTCTTCTTCTTCCTCTTCTTCAACCTCTTCCGTCACCTCCTCCTCGATACTAAATAATAATCGAAAATGAGCGATACGATTTTTCAAACGACACCGATATTCTCACCATTTTCTTCTCCAACGGGGAATCCATCGTTTTCTGCGCCTGATTTTGAGTTTCTTTCGCTTAGCGCGGTCCACCTTTTTCAGTGGGGGACATTCAAGGAGTTGAACCCGTTTAGAGAAATGCTTCGAACTACGATAGACCTTTCTAAGGGACGGCGCGGATGAGACGTGTTGAGGTTGCGGAGGTCGTCGTTGCGGTGTTGTGTAACGAATGAATTCCACTTTTGGTGTTGACGTTTGAAGGCGATTTCTGACTTGAAACGCTTGAACGGTGAGCAGAGCACGTTGAGCGAGTGCCTTTGGACGAGGTATGTGCTTCGACCGTCTAAATTGCTCCACTAGCACACGATCTACATGTGACATCTCCGCGATTTCCACTTTTTTACAGCACGACGGGGCTCCACTAGTCGTCGCGGCGCGATCTAGGGAGCCAGTACTGTTTAAAGGATTCTGAATCGTATTGGCTAGTGAAGCTTGCGAAGATAGACTTTGAAGCTCGGTTTTTAGCGGTTTATTATCACCAACGCCAATCACCGGAGGAAGAAAATCCAAATACGGCGCCACACAACCGCCGGCTGGGGCGTCAGTAACAGATTTCTCCATTGTCGGCTTCTTGCGAATTGCATTTGTTCGCTTCAAGCAACACGGTTTCTTCGCCTCCACAACGAATCCTCCAATCACCTGTGGTTCGACTTTTTTCAGCTGATCTCTAGCATTTTTCAGCGATTCATCCGCCTCACAGTGAGACTGAAGAAAATACTCCGGAATAATCAGCCGATTGACTTTCCGTAGCTGTTTGGCCTCCTGAGGAGAATCTATTGTCATTGAG
This sequence comes from Nippostrongylus brasiliensis, assembly GCA_030553155.1. Taxonomy (NCBI): domain Eukaryota; kingdom Metazoa; phylum Nematoda; class Chromadorea; order Rhabditida; family Heligmosomidae; genus Nippostrongylus; species Nippostrongylus brasiliensis. Next base: position 17,498,951 of record CP130737.1, read on the forward strand.
CGGTTGAGTTTACCTACCGGACGTTTTGGTACATCCGTACTTGTTCTCTTCAATGGTGGACGATCCATCATCACATTCATATAGGCGAATAAGGGGCGTGAGCTTGTCGGAAGAGCAATAGTAGCTGAGCACTTGCTAGGGGCTCTTTCTGTCAGACGTAGATTCATACGAACGTTTTTCTCAGGTGCTTCGACGGCTCTTTTCGACACTTGATAAAAACTGCAGTGTTGAATGGAAATTTCCGCTGTGGAAGGAATGGGAGCGGTCGGCTTCGGCTTCAGTCTGGCAAGTACCGTTCTTTGCTGTTCAACGATGGGAACTGTTTTTGCATTTTCCAACTTTCGCTTTGCCTTGACGGATTCACTTCGTGGTTTCTTTTGCTGCCGGACTGATTCAGGCTTTGGCGGCGTATTAGGAGCAGCAAATGTCGCAGCAACCTTTTCAATCTTCTGCACCGCAGCAAGAACCTTGCTCACTACTTCCTTTTTGGCCTTCTTTTTCAGTATACAGGTTACGCTTCGAACGGCAGAAACAGGAGACGAACATTTCAATTCTGCATGTTCAGACGTTTTTGATGGAACAGACATCACTTTGGAAACCTTCTTTGAAGACGGTTTCCCGAAGAGCGAAAATGCCGCTGAGCGGTACTCCGCCTCAACAGCTACACATGTCAATGAAGATTGTATTTTTGAGAGCGGTGATGGTACGACTTTCAAGCAGGCCTTACGAACATTTGGACGAGAGAACTGCTGTTCACATGTAGCGCCTTCCTTCTTGACCGCCTCTGAGTTGCTCCTATCACTATCGTTATCCGTCGATAGGCCGGAATCACTTGAATCGCTTGGTGTTCGAACTCTCTGGAATCGTTCCTTACGCACGACTGGAATCTCCTCCCACGCTCGTAGATATTTGGACTCATCTTCAGCACTTAATCCCCTCGATCGTAACAGATCATCGACACGATTATGTGCAGCAAGAAGTCTGTTGAGGTACTCATTCTGAGTGATATCCTGGACATCAGAGCTCATTTTTCGAGTCGCATCTTTGCGATCCCAAATCGACGACAATCCACTGCCTCCAGGCATGTCACCTCCGACCAGTGCTGTTGTTTCGGGAACGACTGCATCAGGCCTTCGAAATGTCGTGCCTAACCCACCGTCTGAATCTGTATGCTGTTGTCGACGCTGCTTCAGAAAGCTCTGGGTTGCGGTTTCGGAAGCCGAAGCTCGTCTAACCCCATAGCGCTCAAGAAGTGAGCTGGTTTCGCCATCTAGTGTGATCCTTACATTTCCTACGCTGTCGGCATGCTTGCGGTCCTCTGACGATTTACGGAACGAGAACCGTGAGCTACTAGCTAGGGAATCGCGCGAAGTTACTGATTCTCTATTAGAATAATCGCGTGGGGTTGAAGGATCTCTAAGTGTACTAGCTGACGGTGATGAGGGCGAATCAAAACTCACTGATGGACTACCGGGAAGATTACGATTCAGTGAATATGCATACCCTCGTGATGGATACGTATTTGGGGAAAATGAATTAAAACTTGAACGCATAACCCACTATTGTTCCTCCTCGCCAGACATGGTAAGACGATTCACAACTGAAAATTACCCTAATCAAACAATACTCGTAAATGTCGTGAGCTAGTAAGGGGAAGGTTCTAGCTGATCTTCACTATCACACCCAGGGGACCCTCAGAGCACAGCGCACGACACAGCAGGAAACTGAAACAAAAATTCTATCAGAATTGTTTTCCGCTTGTTCTGTGCGTGTGATGAAGGTCCGCTAGATATCGTAACTAACTGGAGGACCGTAACAGAGCTGAGCAAATTCATTACAATAGAACACAGTTTGAGAAATGTCTACGATAGAGTGAATGGAGGAGAGGAAAATTCTCATACGGCCGCACAGCAGTGGACCTGAAGGATTTGTTTTGATTTCGCGATAACTGGGCCGATATTTGCTTTCTGGAGATGTTTTCATTCAACTATCGAGAGATAGAGAAAGAGGAGGGCAAAGACTGTGCGGATGAGTTGAGTGTTGGTCCCCGTTCGCAGAGCAATGCGATCCGAGCAGTCAGTTACGTATCCTCACGAACACCGTCATCACCCACAAATACAAAAATATTTCGATAAAATAACGAGTTCACGACGCAAGCACACGCAAAACGATAAAACGCAAAATAATTCGAAAATTGCATGAATAAAACAGGAAACCTTCCAACAAGCGGTGGTCAGAAAGGAGTAAAGCAGATTGAGAAGTACAACGGAAACTGAGTAGATTTGTGTATTTTCCTTTGTTTTTCCTCCCACTCATCCTACCCGAATCACATGACAAAATGGTTCATCAACTCGCCTCGCTTGAAAAATCGTTCAAGCGCAAAGCAAATAGAACCGGTACTGTACGCCACGGAACTGGTCGACTTTCGCAGTTTTTGTGAATCTAAGAGAATACAAATGAAGTGCGCTGCTTAGTACACAGCAGTACTACGTTTATTTCGCAAATTATAAGGAAAAATATCCTGTCAACATGAACTTATTTGCAAATTTCTTTGTTGAACTGTTGTAACATGTGTAATACATCGCGAAAAATTATCCATTATCCATATCACAACCAAAAGAAAAAATCGTTAGTTGGCCGTTAGAATTGGCTACTTCTTATTTTCATGTTTTCACTTTTTATTCTACATATTGTAAACGGTTGAATGATTTTAGATTACTGCTCTTCAATGATGCGTGAACTAGAGAAATTTCAGCAACTGCTATACAGCTAATAGCCATCCTTCCGTACGCAGTTCGGATTGAGATCACTGCCTTCAATAGCAAATCAAAAAATCGACGTATTTCTGGTACCGTGACCCGCGTAGCGCACTGGCAAGGGGTGTCGCTGACACCTGCACGGTCGAACGATCGATACCGGGCCGGGTTAACCAAACCTTACATCCCTAGGGGATCGGGTGAATTGGTACTAGACTTGTCTGGGAGGGTAAAAACACTGACTCAGTACAATGGCTGACCCCCGCAAGCCATTGTATTGGTCATGCTTCCATTAGACGTGTTCCTATGATTCTGAATGGAAGACGGTGCGCGGCGCGTCTCTAGGAGATTAATCAAATCTGACCCCTTCATCTTGACCTCGTATTTCTGGAACGTGTACTCTGCAGTATTTCCATATACCTTCTAGTAATCTTGTAGAGAAAGTGTGGCAAATTGAGCTGTCAACGGAGCGTGATCGCTGAATCACCGGGTGAATTACCGAAAAAGTACATGTCCACACAGCCAATCTGCCAAAACTGCACCAACACTTAGTCTTAGGTAAACAAGGGAGTGGGAGAAAATTTAAAAGAAACTGCATTCCAGCGGAAACAGTAGAGTGTTGAATAGCAGAAATTCTCCGCTTTTTATCAGCTTGGATCTGATCCCCTACACAATAACGGGAAGGTTGCAATGAATTCTGTTGCAGTTGAAAAGCCTCCTTTTGAAAAAATTTTTAGTTTACTTATTATCTGAACAACACTAACTTTTGTAAATGAGAACTCCGAACTCCACCGAAAGAGAGGAGTAGGATAATCATGTCATACGCAAGGTATTCGAAAATTCTTCAATTGCCAAAAGTCGGAAGTTCTCCTTTCATACGTATAGAAAAGAAGTACTCGAAATAATCGTATTATTACTTCTGAATATTTAAAAAAAATTCAAGATACTCATGCAGTTTAGCTTTGTACTAACAACAGATCAATGCAACAATGTCGAATTCCAACGAAGTGCCTTCCACTTTCCTATCAAACTTTCTTACAAAACAAAGAAACCTTACTGTGAGATATACTAGCTCAAAATAAAATTTCTTGATATTTTATGCGAATGTCCAATCAAAATTCTCGTGAATTTTTCCGGTCTGGAGGGTAGAGTTAAAAATAGAAACGATCATTTTGCCGGGAGTGATCAGGTGCTGTATTGATCACTGGGTAACTCGTGGATTGGCAGCTGTTTGTTGGGCATCAGAAAACATTTTATGTAGGACGAATGACCGGTCCGAAATAATTGAACCTTGATAGTACCATACTAAATTGGGAACGAGTAGTGACGATAGAGGTGATTTCAGCGGATGTAGAATCGAAATTCGGGTAAATTTTACCCACCGAATTTAAATGGAGCTGATGAACAATGAGTGGAACTCGATCCTGAAGACAAGCACTACCTAGGACAGAAGAGACGCATAGAATAAGGCAAGGGTAGTGGCATCTGAATTGACGAGAAGAAGCAGATACGTACGACAGCTAAGTATGCGCGAAGATGTAACTAGATGGGCCGAAGTTTCCTCTGATTTCTTCAAAGACGCTTCGGAATAATCGAAAATGAATGAATAATTCAGAAAATGACATGGAAGTCAAAAGAGAAGGAGTCGCACTATAATACTCAAGTGAAACAAAGATCGAGCAAATATGAAAATACGGTAGAAGAAGATGGAAACAATAGGGAACGCGTTAAGATAATAGTAGTTTTTTTTTTCAATGCAAGCACACAGAGCTGAGATCAAGTAGTATAGGAGTCATTTAACAAGCACAGTTTTGCAGAATTATGAGAAGGCGATGAAGGAAAAGCTTTTTTGGTTCATTAATGTTGTTCAAGTGACCAAATTTTGTTTTATTTTGGGTGATGTTAAGGGTACTGTAGGCGACCGAAGGAGAGATGGGGGTGAGAAAGGTTAGACGGTGTACAGTCATTCTAAACAATGTTGTTGACGAATTCTCCTGCTACTAGCGATGTTCTTCAAATTTGTTCCTCTTCTTCATTTCATTCAACAGCCAGCGATTCAACAATTAGTGAGTTGGAGCGAGATCTGATTAATATCCTTTTTTCGGTCGAACGATTTTGCTGAGTCTTCGCAATCCTGCAGTTTGTGGAGGAAGCTTTTTAGAGATATTGAAACAGCAGCTTCTCACTGACTCCTTCGCAGCTTGATCGGACCATAAGCATTGTTTTTTCCTGGATGAAGTTACGTTTCGTTGTAGGATTTTTCGTGAATGAGCCAATGAAGTTTTTGCAGTTGAGATGTTCATACACAAATCCTTACTTCCCTGTAGCTGAGTACACGAGTCGCTGCTCTGCATCACCTATAGGCCTTTGTTATACCGACGCTCATGGTGAGCGTCAGCTGCTTGCGAGCGGTGAGCGCCCAGCCGCTGAGCACGCGATGCACGCACGCACGCGCCCGAAGCATACAGAGCAGCCCTCGACCGACCTCCAGCGAAAGGCTCAATCGCAGTGCAATGCACAGCGACTAGTGACGACGCGCGTGAGCGTTACCACGCCAGCATCTGACGTGATAACTCGCACAAACGTGTCTGGCCACACGGTGTCTGATACTGAATGGGACGAGTTGCGCTGGCAGACGCTGGGGGTGAGCGTCGGTATAACAAAGGCCATACAGAAGTTTTGAACAAGGACAGTTATTGTTATCCGTCCAGTTGAAGGCTCCCGCTTGAAAAAAGTTTGAAGGAAAGAAAAAGTTCTCGAATCAAATATAGTAGTACGTGATAGACTGACTGAAGCCAAATAGCCAAAATGTTACAAGTTTATTTCGGCTAACGTTTCCGCGAATCTGCTCTCATCAGAGCGTGGAAGAGAAAAGAGTAATTTGAGAAATCACTCGTTCAAGAACAATTCCAAGATTCAGCAGCGAATCAGAAGGCACTTGAAGAGAAAGACGAGTCGCGTATAGGGCAAACACAAGGGCAGACCTGGGCAAGTAGAAGACCAATGAAAACCACAAGCTACGGGCGACACATGAGGTAATGAGGTCACCCTAACGAGCCTCTGGCCGACTGTCCTTCGGGTCAGGCCCACACAGGTCAGCGAATGCTGCCAGCTCCTGTGTCACCTCCACGCGTTCTTCCCTCCTATTGATCGTGATATTTCTTGCTAACGCCACCTCCACCATCGCGTCATCATGACACCGCAACCTATGCTCACCCACCGGTATATCCGATATATCGCACCTACGCAGCGTGCCCAAATGTTCTTTAGCGCGCTGCCCAAGGGGTCTACCCGTCTCTCTAATATACTCTGCGTTGCAGACCGTGCTTTTTATGAGGTACGCCACTCCTCAAACCATGTAATTTCTCTCCTTTCCAACTGGGCAAACTATGCACTGGCGTGTTCTACAGACAGAATCGTATGACCGATTCCTTACGAGCCGTGCTTTGAGATTGGAGAGCGGTACTCCGACCACACGGATCATGTTATCAAGGCGAGCCTTGCGAACGCAGTTTCGTATCTCAGAATCAATTTCATCTGAGACGAAAGGCACCTTGAAAACGACTCTACTATCGTTCAGCCGTCTACTGATACCACCGCCGGTTGCCGATAACCGCCTAGCATGTTCTGGTCGGCATACCCATTCTCGACGGCAATACGATTGGCCAACTGCAATGACTCCGACTTTAGGTCGCTGTTCGAGAATACCATAGCTGCCGTTTGAAACATGTTCTTAACAACAGCCCTCTCTGCCTGTGACGGATGGATAGATATGAAATGGATGATGATGTTCTTACTGCTGGGCTTTCGATACTATCTCGTGCGCAACTTGCCCCGTGCGATACTGACCTGTACGTTGAGATACGGCAGCCAGCGACCTGTCGGTTTTTCTCTTGTGAGCTTAGTGTCATCTGCTTGGCTATTGAGCAGTTCGAAGGGTACTTTTCCTCTTAATGCCCAATTATCATATCATGCCGAACCGTATTCGATATCATACCATTTCATCCACCTATGGTCGTGTGCGGCCTGTTTAATCTGCCTGATGTGGAAGAAAAAGTCGTTCTTTTCTCGCAAGCTTGACATGATAAGACCGATTCAAGGACGTGCATTAAGATATGAGCATGATATGATACGCTTGGGTGATAATTGGGCATTAAGAGGAAAAATACCGTTCGAAGCAGATCCACTTCGTTTTGCGGGGTGCACACAATGAAATAGGCATCAATGTAGCGACAGTACAGCAAATTTTTGCGTTCACGAATAGAAGTCTCGTTAGAAGTCTCATTTTTGGACATGAACGCAGTAGCTAAAACCGGAGCCAGTCGCTTGCCCATGGCAAGCCTGCTGACTTGGTTATAGTAGTTGTTCCACCACTTGAAGTCTTAACGTGTGCTACGTTTAGCCCGTATAAATTGAGCTGGTCTCGATATTCTACCAGGATTTCGTGCATGAGAATATTACATGATCGAATTTACCCGAGTCACTTTTCACTCAAAAACAAATGTATATCCAGGAAAAGAGATGCGATGGCCGTGTACACGATCGTTTGCCACGGGTTGATCGAAAAATGTTAAAAATTTTTAAGCCGCAAGTGCTTTGACACTCCGCAACGATTTTACTATTTACTTACTATTATGAATAATGGTAATCATTGCTGTTTGCGCGAAACTCCCCGGAAAACCCTGTGAATTTTGATTAACAATAAATAACAGCAACACTAAAGGAGAGGAAAATATACGCACAAGACGCAGTCCTTAGGAATAGCCCTTTTGCAGGCATGAAGCCTAGCATGATCTCAATCTATTCAGAGAAGAAGAACCAAGCTGAGACCCAATTGTCCAATGCACGGATGACATCATTTTTGTCATTGAAAAAGTTGTAGGAAGCTTGTAGACCCCTCGTCGCACGTGCTACTGGTAATCATGTGAGCTAACGTCCGGCGAGTACAACGCCTGAGGCAAATATGTTACACATATTCGCTCCCATCCGTTCCACGTCCCTTTCGCATAGTAGTGTTTAGTGTTGTCCACGATGACATAGTTTTTTTTACGGGGAGTACGAAGTGAGAGGTTTGTGAAGCCATTAGTTATCTACATTAGTTATCTACAGGGTGTGTCAGCTGAATCCGGGCAAGCACGACACAATTTTTCAAACAGCCCTACAAACACAAAATACAACTTGATCAAATCCGCGCTTTTCGGGGGCCAGAACACCTTGGAGCCAAAACATGACAAAGTTATCGAACAGCCAGTTTCTAACTAAATGGCTCGTGTGAGCTGCTGCGCTGTCTTGTTGGAAGACATATAGCCTTCCTGAAGATACAGCCACTATCCTGGGTCCCACATACTACAGTCATTGAACGTTGGCTAACTCCAACACTGTCACCAAGTTCCTCAGCGATTGTCCCGGGTTATCCAAGATCAGCTTTTGAGCCCATTCCACGGCTTCTGCTGTTCTTGAAACACGTTCTCGCGAATGGGTTCTGCTCGCCGGAAGTGCTGAATCCTTTTTGGAAGCGTTGTACCTCGCCACAACATCGTAAACTGTCGATCTCGAGTGTCCGAAGAATCGAATGATTTCCGCCGTTGTGCGTCCAGCTCGAACGCCTTCGATGATTGCGGCTCTTCTGTTGCACTCAACACAAGTGGGAAACATTTAGCGAGGGTATCACTGAAAACTAGAGGATCTTTAATTTCACTATACCAATCGGGATCTCTGACGGAGTTACGGTATGGCGGAAGATTTGATTTGAAATTTGTCCAGTTTTAGCTGGCGCACCCTGTAGGTCTGAATAATCGAGGTCACAAATTCATCATCGGGAAAGAAATAAAGGCATATGAACATCTTAGAGCAACTATATTTCACAGTGAAGGCACACGATACTGTGGTAGTAACACCAGAGCCAAGGAAGAACCAAAGGGTGGTCGTATTTCCCAGCAGCAGCCCTCTTTTGCGGCGTTGTTACTGGGAAACGGTGTCTTTCCGTTTGAACCAGCAAAGACGTTTGTCAGCACCAAGCTGTGATGAAACGAAGTGTGGCCACACAGAAACTTGCTGACGTGATTCCAATTCACATCTTTTTGTCTGCCGACATCATTCATTCTCAACATCAACAATATACTTCTCATTATCAACAATATACTATCCGACTATCTTCTAACGGGACCAGTGAGGCTTTCTCCGAATCTATCTGTACACTATGGCGATGGTCTCTCCTTTTGAAAACTGGGTTGCAGCATGAGTTGTCTTATTTTACTTTACTTAGTTATAGGTTGTTATTAACTACTGTTTAGGATTATCCGCATCTGTTTCACGTGGCGCACGTAATAGTGCACAATAAATAAATAAATTCTCCAATATGGTCAGAAGATGAAACACACGTCTTCTATACGCTTCCGGCGGACCTTTTGATAATATTCAATACTTATTGCTTCTCTAAAGTAACAAATTATTTTTTCTAAACGACCAGCTTCAATTGAATATGTATATTCCACGATGCACACGAAATACCAAAATGCTCTTCTGAACGTCTGTTTTCAAGGTATTACCTTCCATAGAAAGGAGCCGCACGTTGAAATAATTGTCAAAAATCGATAAATAACTCTGAAGGTGGATCAGCAAAACCGACAAGAAGAGAACAAACTTGACAAAACTCCTACTGTACACCAAGACCGCATAATTGTAGGAGTTTCTATACGGCAAGTATCTCCACAATTTCACCCATAGGCAACTGATTTCGGAGAAAGAATTCACGAAAATGAAAATGACCCCGTGACTTTAACTAGCATATTCTCGAGGATGTCGCGCTCCGATCAATCGAAAGATGATGAAGAAACTCTAATTAAGTGGTAGAAATAGAATGAAGTTGAACGATGAGAGGTGGAGACTGTCGGCTAACTGCATCCAAGTTTATTGTGGGTGGACGGCTAGTCAGCTGGTACACCACAGCAGAGTTGATGTTCAGAGTTCCGTTGGACACCTTCGAACCCAACAAGCTGCGCTGTAAACAGCTAGGCTTAGGGCTCGGGCAGTAATGAAATTTGATCAGCGCCAAGCGTGGTTGCACCTCAGGGCTTTACACTACATAGTTATATAGCGACCAGAGATATTCGTGTTGTACTTCGAAACATAAACGATTTCTGAGATCTTTCTTTGAGAAAAACGTCAGCACGACATTAAGGATTCAGTCCCAAAAGCAATGAACAAAGCGTAAGCACCATGAACACAGCGGTAGTTTCTTGACTTAAAACACCCGTTTCTATCTTTCCTATTTTGTTCAGTTAATTACAAGCACATATTTGCTCTTACGCGTTTTCTATGTTTTTTGTTTGCTCTAGCATGGTACAGAGGAAAGACGTTATTAAATTACATTACCTTAACGGTTCGTCATTAGTGCTCGCTTTTGATTTGTATATCTCTGCTGTTATAAGTTTTTCGGTACCTTGTTGAATAACGTAGTAAACAACGATTCCATCAGAAATATTACAAACGATAAACACCAAAAAAGACTTTACATGAGGTTACGCAGTGCAACTCCACTAGGCTTTACAATGAGACGCTGAACTGGTCTTTGTTTAAACTTATTTTTGTAAAGAATCACAGTTTCGTTTCAGCGTTTGAGGTACAAAGACACCATAAGTTCTTACGCTGCTTACATATGAGGTTGAGTTATAAATAATCGGACGTTTCTGGATGTGCTCGAACTCAACTCCAAATTTTCCGATAATGACGGCACGTTTCAAAACCGGATAGGTATCAATCGATAAAGGGAGAAAAGCGCTACAAAATGATCCAGCACATTCCCCTTGCTGACGTTGCTCTTCGCTGCAAAGGCTCCGAAATTGCACATCCCCACCAAATTGTGTGCTTGTCAGGTTTTGAAACGTCTTCTGCCTTTCTACCCTTGTCGACCAACTGGACACGGCAGGGATGTTTAGAGTATAGCCCTCGCTGCTTGTGAATGAGAAGAGAAACTGCCACTTCTACTCTGCGACCCGCGCTCCCTCGGTCAGTGCTTGAGGTATCCGTCGACCAAGTTTCCTAACCTTACCGATCGACTTTAATCCATGATCATCAGATGACTGAAGAGCGCTAAAGGTGTTTTTCTGTTTCTGGCAGACTGCACTGACCACTGTGCTACCGATATATGTACGTTGCGAACCCCCTAGCATCTCTCTTAAGCCCGGTCGGGCTGTAGCTATCAGCACTCACCCGTAATCACGGTAACTAAAGGTGTTTATTAATTCACGCGTGATTTGGCATGGATAGGCCTACACCGCGTTCCTCAATAGGTCTAGATCCGACTCTTTCGGGCGTACTCACTTCTACTTGTTCTCAGTGGTGGAGTCGCCAATACTGAATTTCGAGAACCAAGAGTAGACGGTGCTTCGAACAAAAGCGCTTTCCTCATAAAACTAATTTGTGCGTCCAAATGACTGGTTCAAATACTGATCAGGTAGGGAGAGAAGAAGCCTAACGTTGCAAATACGCTGTTTGAATGGAATGAATTCCGTAGTCATTGTTACAGTAGTCGACGTAACCAAAGCGAATGTGGCAAAACCTTCCGTAGTGCTCTTATCCGTCTATCGAATGATACCTTAGTCGTTTTGATAGGTGTCCTCATTGACTAGAAATTTCACCTTGAATCCGAACGCACGCAAATGTCCGATTACTTATGACTCATCCTAATGTGTACATACTAGGCCTTGGCAGAAGCCATTCAGACCTAAAGTAGAAGGTTAGCAAGAAATTTCATGTACAAGGTTTAAAAAAACGTGAAATTCGTTAAGAAGAGCATTCTGTCATTCTCTAGCATTATTGAGAACCCATAACTCAGTGTGAATTGAACCATTTCCCATAAGGTAAGAAGAAACGAGCGCCCCAGTGAGCCGAAGTTACATATTCCACTATCCTACAATACCACCCCCAGACCTTGATAGAAAAAACGTCGGCGACGTGCTCCGACGCTCGTTAGCGTCCAATTACTACACAGTGGATTTTTCGGGAATTTAAACATACAGTTCGACTCGTCAGCTCGCGCTGAGTACGAAAATGTCTTTAATAAGTCTTCACCGATAACTTGATCTTAGTTATGGACCAATTTTCACTGAAGCATCGATAAGTGTTTTACGACCCCTCGACGGATGACATTGGAGACTCCTTAGGATATGTTCCACTAGGCGAACAGCAAATTTCAGAATCAGGAGATTTAAGTGCAAAAATCGACTTGAGCGTCTCATTCCCATCTCTTTGACACCAAACAACCTCCTTGTAAAGAAATTGGAAAATTATTTGGTCAACACAAAAAATGAAGATTTCTCGCTTTCAGTTACGAATTTGGGGATTTCAGAGCGATTGTTGTCGACATTCTTCATTGGTTCACATTGAGGGTGAGACGAAGTATTTGATTTAAAAGAAAGCAAGTTGACATGAAAAGCTTTTAAGGAGACATTCAGTCTCGAACTCCGCTATACATAAAATTAGCGGCTACGTTACGTGTTTTTTACTGCTCTTGATCAGTTGTACAGTGAACATGGAACGAAAAGACACCTCAAATTTTCAAATTTTACCTCTAGATCTTGTTTTTTAACATGGAGTAGCCGAGATGAGCTTAAAAGCTTCAGTAGTTGTTTGGTTTGAAGTTCAAATTGTGCCATGAAATATTCAAAATCACCTATGTGTAATTTACCCCATCAATTCCAGCTTTCCAAAAATGTGAATTTTGTAGAACTTAATCGCATTCGATTTTTTCGTGTAACTCAAACAGTTTTGCGTTCGACCACATATCTTTGTGGGTGACAAGACCTGGGTCGACGCCGAGCCGCCACCGAGTAGCATCGATAACTGTTTTACGATCCCTTGACAGATGACATTGGAGACTCCTTAGGATATGTTCCACTAGGCGAACAGCAAATTTCAGAATCAGGAGATTTAAGTGCCAAAATCGACTTGAACGTCTCATTCCCATCTCTTTGACACCAAGCAACCTCCTTTTAATGAAATTGGAAGTTATTTGGTCATTACGACAAATGAAAATTTCTCGTTTTCAGTTACACATTTGAGGATTTCAGAGCGATTGTTGTCGACATTCCTCATTGTTTCAATTTGAGAGTGAGACGAAGTATTTGGTTTAAAAGAAACCAAAAGCTTTTAAGGAGACATTCAGTCTCAAGCTTCGCTATGCATAACATTAGCGGCTACGTTACGTGTTTTTTATTGCTTTTGATCAGTTGTACAGTAAACATGGAACGAGAAGACACCTCAAATTTTCAAATTTAACGTCTAGATTTTGTGCTGATTTACGACAGCCTTTAATGGACGACAGAGGACTCCAAGGGAAGGAAGGGACCTTTCAGCAGTCGCATCAGGTGCTAATTACCCCCACTGGATATTGCAGCGGTGTCGTCGCAGGTCGAAGACGGTTCACCGACCTACGGCCCAGCGCCGGCCGGCGAGCATGACGGCTAGTACTCGAGTCGCGCTTACCATATGAACAGCTATACATGCACGAAAAATTAAATTCCACCGAAACGCGAAAGCTATACACCGTTGGATTCACGGTTTTGCGCTGGTTTTCGCTGTAGAAGTGAAAATTGATGTAAATCTTCCGTAGACAAGAAATAAGGGACTGAACAATCACATGCGAATTTTGCTTCAAAGTTGGCCCCGGATTACACGAAGCGCGTGGATCTGAATTTCGCTTCATCGGGTCACAGTTGAGGATAGTAAGGTGTTCTGCTGGTATCCAAAGAATTTCACACTAGCCTGGCACCACGTTCCCGCTACAGCTCGCCAAAAATGGGGAAAATCGCATAGCGCAAGCGAGAATATTATGTACAGTGAAGTTTGAGGCAGCAAATCTCCACAACTCTCTGCGTTTCGTCAAAGGTTACTTTAGATTTGCGTAGGACGATTCTCATTTATTCACAAAAACTAAGTTATTCTGTTGGAGCTGGTAAACCGATCTTGGAATATGTCCTCAAAGTTAGGAAAATCCCATTTTTTGTATCAAGCAAAAGTTTCACTGGAGTTCTTATTGAAGATATGTTTGGTTCCAAAATGTTGATAATGACGTGAAAAAGCCAAATCCGATGAGAAAATTGGGAATTTCCACAATTTGCAGTCTCCTGCAGGGAAGGTGTCCCTAGGACACTCCAGTGGCAAGGTTCGGGTGGTCGTAAAACAATTTGCAATAAGTATGTTGCCCTTTGAAATTGTCCCATCTTTTGGCACAATTAGAACATCAAACAAAACATTTAGTAAAGCTTTTGAGCTTATCTCGGCTACTGCATGTAAAAAAAAACACAAGATCTAGAGATTAAATTTGAGAATTTGAGGTGTCTTCTCGTTCCATGGTCACTGTACAACTGATCAAAAGCAGTAAAAAACACGTAGCGTAGCCGCTAATGTTATGTATAGCAAAGTTTGAGACTGAATGTCTCCTTGAAAGCTTTTCACGTCAACTTGGTTTCTTTTGAATCAAATACTTCGTCTCACCCTCAATGTGAAACAATGAGGAATGTCGACACCAATCGCTCTGAAATCCTCAAATAACTAAAAACGAGAAAATTTTCAGTTTTTGTGTTGACCAAATAATTTTCCAATTGCTTTAAAAGGAGGTTGTTTGGTGTCAAAGAGATGGGAATGATACGTTCAAGTCGATTTTGGCACTCAAATCTCCTGATTCTGAAATTTGCAGTTCGCCTTGTGGTACATATCCTAAAGAGTCTCCAATGTCATCTGTCGAGGGGTCGTAAAACAATTATCAATGCTTCAGTGAAAATGGTCCATACTTATGATACAAGTTATCGGTGAAGACTTATTGAAGACATTTTCGTACTCAGCGCGAGCTGACGATTCGAACTATATGTTTAAATTCCCGAATAATTCACTGTGAAGTAATTGGACGCTAACGAGCGTCGGAGCACGTCGCCGACGTTTTTTCTATCAAGGTCTGGGGGTGGTATTGTATAAATGTGACGTTCTGGGATGAACGAATTCTCGTAGGAGGAATCATGTTGATTTTTGATTCCTATGCTCATGAAAACATTTTAAAATGCAGTTAGTTGACTCGAGACGTGATGAGTATGGTTGATGCGTAAAAGTCTCGATGCGGTGTTCTTTTAATGTCTAAGGAACCATCTTTGAAACATGTGGACGAGAAAGATAGAGTAAAAGGTGATGGAGATGGTTATAAATACATACCTGTGAGTGCAGACATCAACATCAGTTGACATTTAAATATGTAAATCAGACGGAAGGACGATCAATCACAGTGTGACAGATATGATGGCGATATCAGAGCTAAATGTCTCAAGAAGAGGATCAGAGAGGGAAAACCTCAGTAGTTAAGAGTGAGCTTTGGGTAGATACAGGTTTACAGTATCAGAAGAATGATGGTTACGAGATAAGCGTGGCAATGGAGATCTCAGATCTATCTAACGAGCGTTTGCTCGAATGGTCAATCATGGAATGATAAAGGAGGACTTCAGTTCTATTTATTGGTTCAAGAACTGAGGTGAAATTCGTGGACCGCAGGGAGACACCCTAAAGCGAAAGCATTTGCTAAGAATGTCTTCGTTAATCAAGAACGAAAGTCAGAGGTTCAAAGGCGATTAGATACCGCCCTAGTTCTGACCGTAAACTATGCCAGCGATCTTACGGGATATTGTTGCCTTATCGAGGAGTTTCCCAGTAACGAAAATCTTTCGGTTTCTGGAGCAGTGTGGTTGCAAAGCTGGGTCTTGAGGAAATTGACTGAATGGCATCACCAGGAGTTGAGCCTGCGGTTTGATTTGATTCAACACGGGAAATCTCACCCGGCACGGACACCGTAAGGATTGACAGATTGTAAGCGCTTTCTCGATGTGGTAGATATTAGGTCATTTCATAAGTCCTTGCCGTTTTTTTCATCGTCGTTCTGTAAGTTTAATAAGAAAGCTCTGGCAAAGAGCTGTATACTGTTCGATAGAGAATTGTTTGTAGTTTTAGAATATGCGTTTCATTTTGATGGAGACTCGAAATGTTGCTAATTTTTTACTAGTGAAATGGAAAATGAAGTGTCGCAAAAATAGCCTTTTGCGGCATGGAATTTTCTCAAAAAAAGTGGGATTTTTCGTAGGTTTTTGCACACCGTTGGTAAGAGGAAGTCCTCTTCTACAAGATGTTATATTGCGTTTTTTTATTGGTTTTGGTTTTTGGCAACTTTAAGGCTTTCGTTGCGTAGGTCAATCGCGCGGCGGTCACGATGGCCGAGCTGCTCGGCATCGGACCGCCGGGAGGGCTGGTTTATCGCCACATTCAACGGGCTAAAAACGTATGCGATTCGATATGCATAAGAACTTTTGATGTGCTATTTTATAGTGCAAGTCCTCCTCTTTCGAACACTATATATTGTTTGACAAAAATACTCCAATAGAAAGACTAGTGATGCTGCGTCCAAGTGGTAGTCGTTAATGCTAAATTTTGTTTAAAATCCAGCGACGTGAAAAACTAAACACATCTTCTGATAGAGTTAGAAATTCTTACTTAAGACATATAGCAACAACGGCAAAAGTCTCCGCACAAAGAGCTAGCGTTGAGTCAAAAAATAATTGACGACTTTTGGGTCACTCGACTTGAGGGCCTTAAAGTTGCCAAAAACCAAAACCAATAAAAAAACGCATTATAACATCTTGTAGAAGAGGACTTGCTCTTACTCTAGAGGTGTGCAAAAACCTACGAAAAATCCCACTTTTTTTGGAGAAAATTCCATGCCGCGAAAGGCTATTTTTGCGACATTTTATTTTCCATTTCACTAGTAAAAAATTAGCAACATTTCGAGTCTCCATCAAAATGAAATGCATATTCTAAAACTACAAACAATTCTCTATCGAACAGTATACAGCTCTTTGCCAGAGCTTTCTTATTAAACTTACAGAAGGACGATGAAAAAAACGGCAAGGACTTATGAAATGACCTAATACGCAACAACATGGTTAAGAGGTAGTGGGGTTATCTTCTATTTTTGGAGAAATGAACTTTAACGGCACGTGCGTAAAGTGATATATTCTGTAAATGAGAAGCTGTCGACTGAGAGGTTATGAAGTCAGTGAGAAGACGAAAGGTGAACGATCAGATGATGGTCGACAATGTACAAAGATTACACACTCAGTTGGCAATGCAAATACAAGTGCAGGCTACCAACGAAAAATAACGACAGTTGGCCTCCTCCGGACGACCAGCCGCTGTTCGGCGCGTAAGAAAAAAAGCTGCTCTCCATCTCATCGTTCTGCCCGTTCAGCAACATTAGCATCGCTCATTACAGTGGTGAGGGATAGCCTGATTATGAGATTAACTTGTCCTCTCAACACCTGCATATTTTGGCCGGTTGGCAACGAATAACTTTTTAACCTCGGCAATAATTGGACTATTTTTTATCAATATTATTCTTCTGCCTGCCGCGATGGAAGCTAACGTTTTAACCTTCTTGTCATCTTCGGAGCCCTTCTACGTCCACGTCAGTGTACACTGCTT
This sequence comes from Nippostrongylus brasiliensis, assembly GCA_030553155.1. Classification (NCBI taxonomy): domain Eukaryota; kingdom Metazoa; phylum Nematoda; class Chromadorea; order Rhabditida; family Heligmosomidae; genus Nippostrongylus; species Nippostrongylus brasiliensis. The sequence continues at coordinate 17,516,221 of CP130737.1, forward strand.
GCTAAGCTGTTGCAAATAGAATTTCCACTTTACAATCTTGAGAGGCGCAAACATACTAACGATAAAACGGTGTTGTACCTGGACAGAGATGTACAACAAAGCCTGTACAGATACACCCGTCGGGTTCTTTTTCCTGAACTCTCCAGCACCCACTTCAACAACAGCGTTCGTTATTAGATACCCAAAAATGATGTTCAAACAAAGTGTGATCCATTGAAACACCCAAATTCTTCCGAATTCTCAGCTTGCTGTTTTCTTCCACTTCACTAAAATTCTAGAGTTTTTTGAGGTGAAATATCTCCGTCGGGTCCCCATCTGCGTGCTTCATTTATCTGACTTTGTATCACTACGTCCACTTGGATGTGCAATACAACCAGAATTGGTAACGAGACTGACAAAAAAAGAACTATAAGACTCAGGGAAGATGTAGTAACAGAATCCCTGGAAACTAACATTACTCATTGTTACAATCAAATAATTTACACTTGATGTACTTCACATTGGTGACCCACTTTGGCCAAAGAATACCATAGGGAACGAAATAAATGACCGATAAGGCTGTTCTTGTTAAACACAATGCTTTATCAGATCGCAGGCAATGAATTGCGCTTAACTACAATAACCTTATTGGTCATTTATTTGCTTTTCTTGAGTTATTAATAAAAGATGACAGCATCTGAAATGCACAGGAGCTTTTGAGCCACCATAATAATATCATTCGTCTTGCGATCTCGTCAGCAGATGCTACAAATGCACTTTGTCAAGATTCAGTTATGGAGCGGCCAAGCAGGTACTTAAGGAGAAGGCTTTTGCAAATGCCAGCTTTCTCAGAACTTCTGGTGCGAGATCAGGTTTACCAGAACAAAGAACAACTGAGTGCCGAGACCTATCAATAATTTTATTATTTGATAAAATCGATACCTTTTCTTGTAAGCTGATCACGGAGCTTGAATCAACACTCTACATAATGACTACCACTCCACTTAATAGCTATGCCATAATCGAGGACTGTATGGACCAAGATTCTACATGGTTCATCGAAAATTGAAAAATATTTGGTGTTGAACGAGATGAAAAGGATGAGAAGCCGCTGGGTGGCCTCAATGTGTTCACAATGTTGTTCAAAGCCCAGTTCTGAATTAGTAAGAAAGTACAAGTTTTTAAAACTATCCACTCTTTCAAGGGCATTTTGCTTTGTGCCATGAAAACTTAGAAAAGCCAAAGACAGTAAAGAACAGTCATTCACAACAATCCCATGGTTTAAATACGATAAAGCTTGGAAAATGTTGCCAGAACTATGGCTACGCTCCCTTCACCTACTTGCTGAGATCCAATCATTGACCCGATAATATCGAGCGGATTTCCGGTGGAGCTGCAGCAAGTTCGCGATTTCGGAGAGCTGTTTGCTTGTGGTTTGTCGACAAACACACCTGCAGCTTTAGTCTTTGAATTCACCGTACAGGGATTTCACCATGAGCACTGAGAACTCCGATAAAGCTGGATCCAGCAGAACTCATGTTTTTAACTCAAAGAAGTCACCTACGCCAAAAAACAGCAAAGACAGAGAAAAACCTGCATGAACAGACACCGAAAGGAATGAAGAGGTATGAGTTAGCAGCGATGTTGCAAATGTCAAGCGAAATGTTGCGAGATGTTCGGAACAAGTTGTAAAAGACAGGCGTCGTTTGGTATAGCTCGGCGTTCCGCTCAACAAATCGCCGACCGATGGTTAGTACGACTTAGCTTTTTGTTTCAATTCTTTGCCCAGGTGTATTTTCTAAAGGTGAACAAACAGCAGGCAACCTCTGACATGAAAAAGCCTACAGTCATAAGGAAAAAGCTGTAGTTTGCCGTCAGCGTAACTTGATATTATTTCGAGCAATTTTCCAGTGATATTTCCACGGAAATGCCGATCGGTGATGTTTGTCCTTTAAAATTACAAACCAGCCAGAAAGACGTAGATTTCTACTCCTGATCAGTTAGATAGACCACATTTCCGTTTGAAAGAGATTCTAACTATTCCCCCAATGTCCGACATTTAAAAAATTCACTAGGACAGCAGAATCGACATAGAAATTAAGTTCTCTAGATGTCCATTCATGCTCGGCAGCGAATCAGCGCAGTAGTTATCCATCGTAGGGGAGAGACACTGAAGGGGCGCTAAAATTGGGACTTGTGAAGATTTTCAAGGGAAGCGGAAGACGTGGTAACGTTCGACAATGTGGTCCCACCGTGATTCTGAACCCTACCGCGGAGAAATCAATGAGGCTCGAAAAAAGCGTATTTTTAGCGCAACGCCAGCCCAGCTGCTGTGCAGCTTTGCTGCCAGAGGTAAACTGCCCCTGAGGCAAATTTAAGTGAACGGCTGCTATAGCCTTCGGCGTTTTTCACTGTGACATGTGAGGGCCTACGACCAATTCTTCTCCCCAAGTTGTTACGAAAGCAAATGAATCTGCTGCACCGACATCCGATATTTGAACTAAAAACTTTTTCGGCATTTTTTCATTTTTTCTTCATAACGGATGAGGCGCTGCAAAGCTTGCTGCTGAGTCATCCTTCAAATTGATGACGCCAACAGAAACGAAACCGACAGCTGACACTTCTGACAAAAATCGGATTTAGAACTATTTTAAAATGCAGTTTGGTGCCAGGAACGATTCGCCACCACTGTAATGGCCAGGTTCGAGGTAGACATCATCAATAATCAGCCAATGTTGTTCGAGAACGATGACGCCCGGCCAGCTGGCCACCATCGAAGCCTGAAAGTGTTTTCAAACAACTGTTGACACTGACCGTGCCCCGTCTAGAGATGAGTCAGAATCTTTCTTTAGCTTGTGAAAATCTGTATAGTTAGCGCAGCAGATCGTTTTGCCTAAAGATCAATTTGTGCTTTGTAGGTCACACAAAGACGAAGCCGTACGGCTATAGTGTAGCATAGGGGTAGAGACGCAGAAGACGCATCACCGCTGCCAAGATAGGTTTTAATATGTACAGCTACGACGTGATTGTGATAATTTTACATAGCTCTTCCTCCAGCAACCAAATTATGGTTGCTGGGCGAAGAGCTCTGTAATGTTATCATAATTACTGCCGAGTATGAACGAATCCTAACAGTCCCACCGATGGTGACCTGAAAATGTTCTCGTTTACCGCACACAATCCAAGTTTTACGAGATTCGTTGTCTCCTTCATCTAATTATAAACCTCAAGCCGTTGCCGTTGGAGCTGACATCGGCTTCTGACGATTTTTCCAGCCGATAAGCAAAATAAACGCCTGTTCATTACCTTTCCCAATCAAATGCAGCAGCAAACTGCCATTCCCACAAAGTAACCTGACGGTCTTTATCAAGAACGACTCCTAGCCAGCACCTCTTCAGAAACTTGCATAAGAACTTGTATTTGTACTGAAACTTAATGTATCTGTAATCGTAGAACTTCCACACCCCTACAACAAAGGAGATGAAAACAACTGAACTGGAAAAAAGAATGAGTATAGAAATAGAAACAGAGAGTAAAGAATAATCGGTGCTCTATGGCTACACACTGAAGCTTACTCAAAAAAAGAAATACGACTATAAAGGACTGAAATCAATCACGGCTCCAGTAAAGCGAAAAGTTTGCTATGCGGCGATAGAAATACACGGTTAACTAGGGTACACTGAGATCAACCTGTCGGCCAATGTAAATTGACATTAGCATTTTCAGCACTCATGTTGAAGGAGCCTCGTCTGCGTTTTTTCTTCAAAAGCAAAGTACAATATAATGAACAGTTTATTAACGAAATATATGACTTCTTCTCTAACATTCTCATGGAAAACTATCAAATATAATGGGAAGACCTGTTGAAATAGGTAACTTAGGCTGAGTCATAAGAAATTGAACATTTGCAAGTGATCAGATTCGAAATCAATTTTCCCGCCAGTAAGATGCACCGGTCAAAAGCTACAGGATATCAATCGATAGATGGAGAAAAGCCCTGCAAAACGGTTTACTGCATCAACGTTGCTAAAGTTGCTAATAGTTACAATGTCTCCAGAATCCATTCCGTCTAAATCGCATATTTGCAACGTCACGACTTCCTCCATTCTGGCCGCAGTAGTGACCAGTCCTTTGAATGCTCAAAGGAGTTTTATAGGTAACGTGCTCCTGTTCGAAGTACCTCGATGGATACCCCCAGTGCTGTAAATGTCCGATTACTTATGACTCAACCGAATGATATATTACATACCAAATGTTCAGGAGCTAAATAGCCAACCCCAAATTAGCGCATAAACAAAAACCGATGTCATAAGTCTGAGATATTGGCTGAACTATGTAATTGTTGAAAAAAAACGACCAGTTCGTGACAAGCGAGCTGAAAGTGGCGTCCGATTCGCAAGTTTTCGTTGCGCGCATGTTTGCCCCCGGATTCTCCGTCTTCATCTCGAGTACCGCTCTGCGCTAAGAGGTGAAACCAGAAAACACATACTAAACCGTCTCTAAGGTAATATCAATCTTATATCAAACGTTTTTTTGTTGATAAAAATACATGAAAGTGAAAAATTTTCGTGTCACGGTCTAAACCTCCAATGACACATCTCACCCAGTTGCTGCCCCGCTGGCTTCAGATGGCATTCGTGAAGAACAAAAAACAAATGTCTATTTCCGACAATAATGAATGATTTCTCTGAAGGGAGTATCCCGCTATGCAAAAGGAAGATCTAAACGAACCAAAATTTACTCGTGGTTTTTTGAATTGGAATTGATGACTATTTCTGAGTGACACAACAAGAAGAAAACGAGAAGCGGTTCGAAAACTCATTTCTAATACCTCTCTAACCACAGTTTTATGTTAAAACGATCATATTTCAGCACTTGTTTTAAAAAACATCAAGTGTTCTTTCTCAATCACGGAAGGCATCAAAAAGCGGATAGCAACTTCCGCAGATATCACACATTATGTGAACACCAAGTCGTCATAGCCGACTTATGGAGTCACCCCGAGAGTGCCAAGAAATAGGATTAATACTCGGAGGGAAAGTGAGAATAATGTAAATTATTAATATCAGGGTGTACCAAAAGTTACGAGAAAATTCAAGTACTTCATTTCAAAAGAAAAACGTTGCACGTAGAAGTGACAAGTTGACATGGTGGGACAGACACTATATAAAGTAGGAATGTCAACGCGTCTGTGCACCAGTCAATCAACACGTTCGACTATCTTCATAGCTATTTACGGTTGTTGTGAACATATTAAACCGCTTCAACTACCAATTGATAAGTATGTCCCCTCTCTTTCTACCTGCCAAAGGTGATACCAGCACTTCGACCAAGGCGACCTTCCCTTGGTGGGATTCCCACGCTCTGGCCGACGACGATCTTCGAATTCCAACGCTGTTTTGGCGTGCGTGCAGAACGATCCTCTTCAGAACCTAAGAGAAATGGGGAAGGCAACACGTGTTCTAAGCTCAACTGTTCAGAGAATTCAGATTCGAGGTTACCGAGCTAGGCGTCCTGAAACCATACCACGATCTTTGACGGTGGCCCAACGTCATAAGAGAGTGGGGGCTTGCTGTAACCTCCTTCGGCATGAGAGAACGGCACCCTGGATCACCTCCGTTGTTTTTCAAGATGAGGAATGGATTTCATGCGACAATCCTGAAGGGAAACTGCTGTGGCTGCCAGTAAACCAGAAGCCGAAACCAGTCCCGAAGCGACGTGAACACTGCAAGAATGGACTGCTCTCACTTTTCTTCTCCTCAGAGTTGTATTCATTACAACATCATGAGCGAGGGAGAAACTGTGACCTACGAAGTGTTCTGTAGGCAACTTCGGAAGATGGTTTCAAAAGCACATCGCTCCCTGCTGAACCGCGGAAAAATTCATCTCATCGTGGACACTGGAAGACCTCATCATACCAATATTGTGCAGGACGAGCTGGAGGGACTAGGTGTAGACTGACTGCCCCAACCACTGGAGCCATCCAGCCCTTGCGACTACCATGCTTTCAGAAGCCTCCAAGCTTTCTGCGCGAGGAAAACACTCGATGGTCGTAGCGATGCCCAGCACGCAGTGGACCAATGGATCTCGTCAGGATCCTCGCCGGGTACTTTTCCTCTTAATGCCCAATTATCATATCATGCCCAACCGTATTCGATATCATACCATTTCATCCACCTATGGTCGTGTGCGGCCTGTTTAATCTGCCTGATATGGAAGAAAAATCCGTTCTTTTCTCGCAGGCATGACATGCTAAGACCGCTTCAAGGATGTGCATTAAGACATGAGCATGATATGATACGCTTGGGTGATAATTTTGGTATTTTACGATTTTTTTACTGTGATGTTTTATGCTGTTTGGCAAAACTATACATGGCGTCGGTCCATGTATACAAATAAATACGAAAAAATAAAAGCTCGTTTCGTCCCATGTCAAGTAAATAAAATAATTTGGCTTTAAGAGGAAAAGTACCTCCTCGCTGTTCTGGGGCCGTACGCTCGTCTCTCCCCAACTCTGGAGTGGGCGGGGGAAGGGGAGGAGCGGGCGAGTAAGAGCATAGGCCACACGGGCCGACTCCAATCATACGGCGGCGCGGGGATCGATCCCCATCTCCCAGCAAGCTCGGGTTAGACGAGCATACGGCCCCTGGAAGGACGGAATCGTTGCTCTCCCTATTCGTTGGAGAAAGGTCGTGGCTACAGATGGAAACTGCTGCGAATAAATCCCCTTCGTTACCTTTGTTGCTATTTACTCTAGGATGAAGCCATCTGATTTTCTCAACTTTTGGCACACCCTAATAAATACAGACAAAAGAAATTTTATTTCAACCACTGAAGTATTAGGAAACTAGCACACAACCTCAGCAGTTCACAGCAAAAGTTTCAAAAATTGTTTCAAAATTCAAAGCGCAAAAATCACAATACAGTCCTACACGCTGAAACGATTGCCTCATCATAGGAGTCTACACGCTTCACGCCTTGTTTTGTGAGCTAGGTTTTAGCTTGACATTCATACTGCTGTGTATTTTAGATTGTTACCAACTGACTGATTTGTTTCAATGACATAAACAGGTATTATAAGATGAAGGTATGAAGGTGAAAGGTATGACGCCCCTCCATTCAATCAACAATGGGATTTCTCGATGAATGTGGTTAAAGAGATAACGAACGTGAGAGTAGTAAAGCACACAAGGCTTGAATCGAAAAAAAAACAGAATTATAATTGAGAAACAAGTATAAATCGACAAAATCACAAGAAAAATCAAGAAAACACATGAGTAGCTGTTAACAAGCAGAAACATAAGAACCGCTAAACACCGTGACTCGGAGAGGACAACATGCGCAGTAAAAATGAAGCTTATCATGTAGAATAAAACTTACGTTAGAAGTTTTGTCCACATATCAATCGACTCTGAAATTCTAAAGCCGAAGCTATCGATCGGTTTTGAAATTCTTAGCCCAGAAAAGCAAACCAAATTGTTGTGTCGTCACCTAGAATGTCAACAGTTCTACCTATTTGCTTTCCAATTATGAAGGAAGAAGTATCTGTTTGTCAGCGAAGACTTGCTACTGTGACAAATTATATTCAGAACCTTTTATCTGGCATGCATACAAACATTGTGGATGAGAACAATCGTCAGTAAACGTCACTGTTCTTGATTGGCACGAACAGCTCTGGGCAACAATTTAGGCACTATCACACATCACGACGCACTTTTCATCACAAAAAGGAGGAATCATCGTGTACTAGTAAGAACTGCAATTAAGTCATCGAATAATGTAAGTATTTGTCTTAATGGGCATCCAGTCGGAGAACAAACGAACAAAACTAGATCGTACACTAGCAGTGCACTGCTACTTAATCTAACGTAATCACTCCGTTCAATACGTTTCACATACATACGCACATATACTTATGCATACATGAAATTGATCCTAAGATGTGAATAAGAGCGAATCATATGAGCTCAAACATTGGACAAATCATCACAAACGAAGTCATTACAAATGAAATTTAGAGACGCAAAAAGAACTAGTACAAAAACTGCGGTGATGATCATTTGTGTTTTTACGTAGCAATCAAAACCCGCGATTGGCACTAAAAAATTCAACACACCTATATACATCAATACGAGAAGATAATTTCTACATAAAGTATAAATCAGTCATGAGATTCGGTGCACACCGAATAATTTGCGATCACCTGTTCAAAAAGGAAAACTCATCTGAATGGAGTACAATAAGGGAATATATGGCTTAGAAGGAACTATCACTGTTGCTCTTCACGTTCTGCATCACTCACGCTGCGACGAAGCATGTTATTCAGTCGGTCGGTGGCGCATTCAATCTCCTAAATTCGAAAAAAATGTACGTGATTTTCGCACCAGCTTGCAATGCTTCCAAAAAATCAGTAAGAGAACGAATTTTAACGAACCTGTATCAACGTCGAGTGGCTTCGAAGCATACCAGATAGGGCTTCATCATCGGTAAACCCCAAACCAGACGTACGAACACTGGCCAACGAGGACACTTCAGACGAGTCGCTGGGTGAATTTGAAATGCCTTGAGGTAACGTTCGATAGCTGACATCTGATGGCGAAGGTGTGTTCAACCTAAATTTCAAAACAGATCACGTAACGCTGTGAACAAATAAAACAATAAGTAAGCTGCAAATCTGAACTCATGCGAAGGAATTAACAGCGACTTCTGAAAATGGTGGTAATTTTCTATTTGTAGTTGCACTGCCATTGTTTTAGCCTCTACTGACCCCTTCTTCTCAATGAAGATCTTTTCTTGTTCACTGATGAATGGCATCGATAGATATCAGAGTCATCAGATTAAACTTATTCTGTCAATTACCTAACCAAACAATAATTTCAGTTAGAGAAAATGACCCTTCAAACATCTACTTTTCGATATTGGAGAAAACACTTTCTGGACTAGGCTGACATTCTGTAGTCAATTGTTTAATGGTTTGACATTATCTCTCGCAGTTCTTGTTCGATCGGGGCATACTTCCGTCCTTGAAAAGAAAACCAGTTTCAACCACAATGTAACACCAACTACCACAGGAGCATTCTTGACCTGATTCCCAAAGTCAATCAGTCGTTACTGTTACGACTCAGCAGAAAAAAAGAGAAAAAGAAAAGACTGACGATGCACAATTAGCGATCTCTGGGTCGCGTTTTTCGCTTCCACCACCTCCAATGAGCTGCTGGGCGAGTAGAATGACTCCTGAGCCCAATCCACCGGGACGTTGCGTCCATTCTTCACAATCATTCGCACTCATTAAGCACAACACCGGATCGATCACTTCATCCTGAATGATAAGTTATCTCATCCACTAGAAGTTACGGAAGCAATAAATAACAAAAAATGAATAAAAGCACGAATATAAAGTCCGCGATTTACGACGTACATAAAATGCGAACGATCGCAAGCACTGATGGAGTTCCTTCTGAAAAAGCTCAGCCTCTAAGAAGAAGTAGCAAAACCAGAATTCTCGCGAGGATAGACTATTTAAGTATTAAAATAGCGGTGCTCAACCAGTAAAAAAGGTATCAAGTGTTTGGGCGATCATGCCATCCAGTATTCAAAAGAACCGCTTATAACAACAGTTACCGGCGTTGGAAGCTTTAAACTTCGCATGTCACACATATTACACTAATTTTAAATCCATAGAAGAATAGATTTCCCAACATTTTCAGCGAAATAAGCAACGAAAAAATTTTCCCCTCCTCGTGTAGCCTTTTATACGATGAAGGTAAGATTTTGATCGAATACTGTCTAGAATGTTAGTTTTCAGAGTTGACGTTTGAAATTCTTCGAGGAAAATCGACCAACGACCTCATAATTTCCAGAACACCAGAAAACTCCCTATTTCCCCCAACGAAATTGAGCTTAACCATAATACTCCTAGAACTACTAGAAAATCGCGCCTAAATAATCTTGAACATACATCTTCGGTACTCTACAACAGAAAAATGAAAATAATCCCTAATATAATCATGACAAATAGAGACTAACCTTCTCATGATTGATTGCGTATCTCTCATCACTGTCTTCATAAGGAGGTGGAGCTGTGGGTTGATAAGGCGGCGGATTCGCTGGTGGATCACGAGCCGAACCTGGACAGCATTTTAAATTACAATACTCATTCATACTAGTACGATGTGACTGTATACCAGCACAATAGTCAATAAACGGCATCAGTAGCACTTTGAAATTTGCAAACACTGGGTGAAGCATAGCGAAAACCTCGTCAAATCATAAAAATTGCAGAAACTTTACATTTAGCCATAATTTTACATTTTGATCAACAGGACCCCAATAAAATCGTAAATATTCTCTGCTAGGCAATTTTGTGCCCATGTTCCCAAAGTCCTGAATCTGAAGGTGGTGCAAAGTCATATACTCACCTCCACCGATACTCCTTTGCTCATGAATTGAATCGGAAATACGTTCCAAATTTCGTAACGATGTCGTGTAATCGCACTTCTTTTGTCGAACCTGAACAATTTCACTTCATAAGCAGCATACCGAAGGATTGTTCGCTTCCTTCAACAGATTTGCAGCCGAAACCTTGGTAAATTACTGGAGGGTTAGTTAAAACAACATAAAGCTGGATTTTTTAAAACCTAATATGGGAAGGTACTTAGTCAACACAAAGGATGTGGTAAGATTCTACGTTTGTTCGAAGGATAATGCCAAGATATAAAGAAATTGCTGGTCACATATTGTAGCATAGTACATTCAAGAGAACGTTCACGTTAAAATAAAGAACGCGACGTTAGATGGGTCGGTTCACAGTGAATTGAAAACAATTGCAGACGGTACACAGATGGTGAATAGCTCTTTTTCTCATTTGATCGAGTATTTCGATATTAGGCCTCAATCACTGTGTATCACGTGTTCATGAAAAAAAATATACTAAACGACTCACCTCAGCCTCCAGTCTCAATATCAACTCTTTTTGTCGTTCTAGGACACGCGTGAATTCTAATCGCTGGTCAAAGTAGGTCCGCGATTTTTTGATGGACGATCTAAAACCAGCCAATTACAACTGTTGCGCTGCCATTGACAGTAGTCTAGTTTACCGGATTGATGACTCACCGCTGATCCTTCTCCATTTTACGAATCTGATCTGCCAGCGTCATGAGACGTTCAGAAATCATACGATGTTCTTCGCCACTTGCTAATCTCTCCTCTTCGGCTTCATTGACACGTTGTATGTGATGGTTCAACACCTGCAAAGGTATTCTAATGAAACGTGACATTGCAAGTGGCTAAAAAACGAGAAGGAAAAAAGAGATAACTTGATGTTTTCATGTGTCAGCAGTGACAACCAGTTACGCAAGGACAGTCTTTAAATTCATGTGAAACGAACACCTACAAAAAAAGAAATAGGTGACGCCATTCAGTTTATTTACCTATTTATTTTTGAGCGCGAATCCTCGCGCACAGCACGTATCACTGAACGAAAGCGCCAGAGGAAACAGAAATGAGATTAAATCAAGATACAACAGACATCATAGAAAATAGTGTTGTTAACGTCTTACGTCCTCAAGTTCCTCAGAGTTACCATCTTAATAAAAAATCTAGAGTAACAACTGCCGATGAACTTTGGAAACGTCCGTGTATTTCAACAGAATTTCAATAGAGTACGTAAATGTTCACAGTAACGCATGGAATTCTCTTTCTGCACACAGAACTTGCTGCGCGGGTAGAACCATGCCGATGTAATAGCGGCTCGCCGTACATGAATAACAAATTTGAAAAAAAGTCTACCTCAAGACATTCTGGATGGACGGTAGTTTGGCGATTCAAGCTGTCTTGGGTAAGGGCCACTTGCTGTTTAGCGACCGCCAACAGTGACGTAGCCCGTTCGAATCGAATCGCTGCTCTTTGTGATTCATCGCGTAGTTTACGTTCCTGAAAGCGATGACGACATATTTTTCGGCTGACCTGATTAATGTCCTTCCTAATATAACGGAAAATCGATGCAGAAGAATAAAAACAAGATGAACAAAAAAGTACTCTAGCCCTGACACTATTTTTACAGTTCTACACTTTGCTTCACATCAGTTTTCCCATAGGCAAAAGAAAAAACACTTCTAGGTAATGTTGCCTCCCCGTCTTCAGATGTCAAAATAAATTGGAGAAAAAAAACTACACCAAAGCATACTACAATTATGAAAGAACTGAAGTGGCCTCCATTAGCTTTAAAACAAGCGTCAACTCGTAATCTTAACATAGGCTTCTCCTATTAGAAAGTTGTCTCATAAAATCAGCACTTTTTGCTTTGTTTACCCTCAGTCTTCCAAACAAAATCCCACGATTACGATACAAACTGTTATATTCGTTTTTCAATGCGTGTGGTAAAATGAACAGACCAATTACGGTATATTGGACATGCAGAATAAACAGAAGTCTTTCCTGCCTTCGAGATGGTACGTAAGGACATTAATTACTTTCATGAACCGCATAAAATCCACTCCGTTGGCATACCATATCAGATAGGCGCCAGCACTAAGGGCTAATACGGTGAATGCGCATTCTAATCGATTGAGTCAGAAGTAACAGGAATTTTTGGATGTGTTCAAATTCAAAATCCAATTTTCCGTCAACGACGCCACTCATCGGAATGTGTAAGGTGCAACTCAATAGAGCGAGAAAAGCACTACAGTACTGTGCACCGCAGTCACTTTGGTGCTGCTATTCGTTGTTGTAATTCCTTCGGAAATACACAAGACCACCATTTTGAGCGTTTGTCAAGTTTCGGAACGTTTCCGCCCATTCCACGTTACGATTTTGCCTATAAAACTCCCTTGAGCGTTCAAAGGACTAGTTACCACTGCTGCCAGGTGGGAGAGTCATGACGTTGTGAACATGCGATTTAGACGGAATGAATGAAAACGAAGGGTAGACGGTGCTTCGAACAGGAGCGCTTTCCTTATGAACCTCCTTTAAGCGTTCAAAGGACAGATTAACACAATGACTAGACAGGAAAGGAAAAATGCATGACGTCATGACTGTGCGATTCAGACGTATTGCCTTAATAAGCCATTGTAACTTCACCTAAGTGGATGCCATTGACCATCTTTCCCCTCTATCGATTGTTGCCTTAGACGCTTTGATTGGTGCAATCAACTCGTCTAAATGTTTCTGGCACGCTGATTTTTCGTGCATTGTGAAAAAGCTTTTCTTTGGAATCTTTCTTTCGGAAAAATAAACTAGAAATGATTCTCGTACAAGAACTTTACTTTTCCTTCACCATCTATTGACTTTTGCTAGCGAATTATGGGATAATTTTGAAAGACCAATACATGTTCACAAAGTCGGTTTGTAAATGCGAATTCTAGGTAGTGATTATGTTCACGACCCATGACCGCAATTCCATATATAGCCCAGAATCAGACAGCAGCGATTTATGAGCCACAAATTCTCCCCATAAAAAGGATTGGCAACGAATACAAACACATACGATTCTACAAATATCACTGCCGCTCAGCGAACCCGAGACTAAACGTCAACGCTGACGCATTCGCTGATCCCAGATAAAAACAACGCATAAAAACCCAATCCAACTAATCTCCAGATAAAACGTCAGTGAAAGGAAAAACGAAAACAAAAGGAAAAGTCTCAGCAAAAACAGTATAAACAAATTCATAATTCAGTGAATTTAACTGAATGCGGACATAGCTGATTAAGAGCAAGCTTTAGACACCACCCACCTTTATTTTTGCCTCATAATACGGACGAGCCTTAGCTATAGCTGAACTGTACTTCTTCGACAACTCTTTGAGCTTCTCAGACCAACACGCTTGGATTTCTCTGAAACTATCAGTATTATGTGAGGAATCCGCTCTAATTGTAAGTTCCGAGGAAGATCGCTAAGATGTCTCACTAGAACCATCAACCCCCATTCCACCCGACCTATCACACATTTGAAAACAGATAATCGCAATTTATCCTCGAGCGGAGTGACGTCATAAGCGGCTTATTCAACTTTCGCCGGACGCGAATTCGAATTGACGCGAAATAAACTCGATTGAATTCGATCCGACAAGAATTCCATATCGATACATATTTAAAAGAACAAAAAACACACTTTGTGAAAGAAAGCTTGAGCTGTTGACGAGGAACTGCGTACGTTCTTCAAGCAATTCGATACAAAATTCGTAATCGTTCACGCATACTGACGAGGCCGGCGGCAAGGTCAGATGTTACCAAATGTATGTTCGCATGATGCTGCTAATCGTCTCAGACTTTTCTGGATGGGTAAAGCTGCTCGGATGCGACAAATTGCCATTGCTATCGCTCGACTCGAGCGATCCCTACTAGAAAGAAGGACCCTTCAAGAACCTGTTTAACAGAGCTGCTTTGAATCTAAGCTTCATGTTCTATATACGACATAGTGGCCAAAGTCAACATCTTTACCTTTTACCTTTACTTACATGCTGCATACCCTGTATTTTTGCCCTATAGCTGATCGTTGATGTGCTGATTTGCCGCGAAGTATGGATGGTCCTTAATTGATTTGATCATGCGCGCTAGAAGACGGTCCCGTCGAATGAAGTGGGAGCTGCCTGTCCATTGGTGAGGGATTCGCTGAGGATTAAAACTGCAGACAAACATGCTCGTTTTCTTGTTTCCTGCTGTGTGCGCAGCATCTAGTGGGCAGATGGGGAGCTGAGAGTGTTGGTCTATGTTGGTTGGTCAGCGGAGGTCTGGAGCACTTACCGTCGGCCTCCCTCGCCACCGACCGCGCCCGTTCGCTCGAGCCTAGGTCAACAAACAAGAACATTGACCGTCAGCATCGGTGACTACGAATTTGCGGAATCCACAAAACTGACCGCATTCCCGACCCGACCGCAATCATCAAAACAAATGTTCGCACCGAAAACAACATATACGAACCTGAAGCACGCTCGTGCGCCGTCCAGCTGAACTTCCAACTTGTTGATCACATCGGTGGCGATGTTCAGTTTCTCCAACTCTTCATGAACGAGATTCAAGTGTTTTTGATCGAGTGGTGCCTCATAGTCTTCTAATTCAGGATAGTTGAGTACACTATCGGCACATGAATCTAAAGAAATAAATAAATCAATGGGAAATAAAACACAAATGAGATTTACAATTGCCCAAATTCTCATATAAAGTGTGATGATCACGAGAGAAGTAAAGAGCTTGAGAACTGCAGGGTCTCCATCAAAAAATACTTAACAATCTCTGTCGCATTTCACTCAAGTATTTGCTTGAGAAATGGGAATACACGCACCAAAGATCGACAAACATGTTTACAGTACAATGTGTGACGTAACGAAAATCCACTTTTCCCTTCTTCATCTATTTAGAATTAGATATAAAGGGAAGCGCGATCTCTAATGAACTTTGGCTCAGAATTCACTTGTCACATGACTTTTTTTTGGTGTTGTCAAGTTTATTAGTGGTAGTTCTAGGCAGTCGTTATCAGCGCAAAAACGTGTCGCTGAGACAAAGTCAGCTAGTTTGATAGTAAACTACTGCCACGGCAGCAGGTGGCACCGAGAACGTTGATATAAAAGACCGATCTCATGTCGCAACAAATCACTGATTTTTCTTTCTTTTCAACTCGAGGAAACTTGTTTTGAGAAATCTGAGGAATTTTCGCCGCAGAACAAAACAGACATGAACTAGAGAATCAAAAGAATATAAATTAATAATATAGCGTTCCCGACTATCTCGTTATAAATCTCCGACAGCTTTACACTGAGAAGCTCAGAACATGTCAGCTGTCGTTACCATAGCATTTTTTCATGGGATTATTTCCTGAATAACACGATAAACACGGCTGCTATAGCGCTTCTCAGGAAGTGCTGTCGATGATTACAAAAAGTACTTTTTAAATAGCTGCACTTACAAAGGGATATAACAATGGTTTCGATGAGAACAAATATCACAAAAGGTCGAGAGAACGCGGAAACGAATAAACGACGAAAGGTATGAAAAAGCAAAGAGGTGAAATGGATGATTTCATATGTAAAGAAAAAACTCAAATACTTACCGGAACGAGCTACGGGATGATCCTTGCCCGAGCCTTTGCCGAAGTTCAGCAAACTCGGATCATCATCGTCTTCGAGTATCGGCATTGAATGCACAGGAAAATGAGAACAGAATCACTGTGTTTGTCTTTCTGATTGTTTAATAAAACGTAGTCGCCAGTGACGATAGAAAGAGACGAGCTGAAAACAACTGATCGCTATCAACACTGATGAAAACTGGGTGAGCAAATGAACGAGCGAACGACAGAACAAAGCTAAGACCAAATCAATGATAAGGAACAATTCGTCTAAATACGGAAACAAACAGATCGTTAGCTTTGTGAAAAACAGCTTAAACAAACAAATCAAATTACGAGAAACCACGCCACTGCAGTGGGCATGAAAAAAGAAAGCAAACAAAAAGCACAGCAACACGGAAGCAAACGGAATCGCGAACAACGGAAAAAATAAGCATAAGCAAAACTGGAGACGGTAACACTGTAATTGAAGCGCTGTTTTCGAAAGCAATTAAAATGAATAAAAATGAGAGCAATGTGGATGGACTTAAAGTCGAGCCCCGCAGCTTGGGGCTTTGGAAACTATATTAAAA
The DNA here is from genome assembly GCA_030553155.1 of Nippostrongylus brasiliensis. NCBI lineage: Eukaryota > Metazoa > Nematoda > Chromadorea > Rhabditida > Heligmosomidae > Nippostrongylus > Nippostrongylus brasiliensis. The sequence continues at coordinate 17,532,832 of CP130737.1, forward strand.
GGCGTACTTTGGCGTTTCATATGAAGCAGAGCACGATTCTGTGAGAAGAAAAGATCTAGATCAGTTTTTCTTTGTATTGACGTCAACCACTTCCTCAGGAAGAGAAGTTGTCAGTTGGAAATCGATGCTCGTTCTTTCCTTCGTTTTTCTTTATTACGTGAATTCATCGCGTACATTTTATTAGAAAATTATATCAGATCACAATGAGAGCTTATGAACCAAGAAAAAGATAGCGCATAAATACAATGTTGTGATCTGATGATTAATCTGAAGACGAAAATCTCACCGTGAATGTTAGCGTGATAGCGGAGGTAAAGAGATAGGAATTCTCGAGAAATGTGAAGAGAATTCAGATGAAAAATCTAGTTTCTCATTGGTAAACAGTTGTGTTTGACGAGCAAAGGGCAGCAAGAAATTCTGATTTCAGATGCTTCAGTCATAAAAAAGCGAATAGAAAACCGGACGGAATGGCGACGAAATTGGTCCGACCGAATGGTTGCCAGATATCGCAGTCGCCTAATAACGCTTATCAATTTGATCGATGGTGTAGAGGAGAGGAGTGTCGGAGAATGACGGAGAGATGAGAAACAGGATGGTTGGAGGACGCGCCGCGCGGTGCGCCGCCGTCGCCACCGCCGTCGCGCGTATCTCCGGCCTGTTCTCTCACGTGGGCAACGACGACGGCCGCCTTCACCCCGCCGCCGCCGCCGCCTGAGAACCACCCCGCTGTCGCCGCCCGCGACACCGCAACGCTCCCGCGCGGCGCCGCAACGTTGCCGCTAATCAGTCGCTGCGCCGTCGGAGGAGGTCTTCATGAGCGACGGGGGAGTGGAACGTGGGCCTGGTGGGGGCGGTCGGCCGGACGGGCATGCTTGATGACGCGCTCGGCTCCGAGGCTCGGTCTCACCCAGCGACCACAACGACGTCACTGCTCAAACTCTGACAAAGTTTATTTCAATTGAAATATCAATAATTAATGACAATAATTCTACTCCAAATTCAAATATTGGGAGCTATGTGGGTGGTGATACAATAGGTCGAAACGTTGTACTTGCTGTACTTATCTTTAAAAATGGATAAATTGTTTTTAAATACGCGTTTTCGGCTTTACCATTCTCGAACAGAAATTTGAGCAGGCTGCTATGGTAAAATACGCACTCGGAAACATTTTATCTTTCGCTGCACCCAACAACCCCATAGTATCAAATACTGACGTTACTTAAACTGATCTCTGAGCTAAACGGTATAAGTTTAGGGCCTATGAAGACGACGGGAAGGTCGATACGTTAACCTGGAAATAAAAGACTTCCACCTAACAGCCCCGAGGGCAGAAGAAAAGCATATTGAAATCATCGACGGCGATGCACTAATTAGCTTATTTACCGCAACCGCTGTTTTCGTTGAACCGCGGCGTGTGACGCGTTTACGTGCGCATGCACTTTAAGCCATTGGTCCCACATAGCACACTTTTCTCTCATGTACTCTTTTTGTACTTCTTGCGAGTTTTTCTGTGGTGTTCGCTCCGGTCAAAGTATACGGGGTGGATAAAAATGAAAGTCAAGTATACAAGCTGAATGCATCAAAAAACATACGCAATAAAAAAAACTATAGCTTTGCTTCTGGATATATTGCAGCAAACGTTCAAAAAATCTATTTTTATATAAAAATAGGACATAACGCTTCAAAATTACGAAAAGTATTCGGAGTGGGAGTTAGCAGCTTTCATTAAACGTCAATTCGTTTCCTCACCGAATCGTTGGTGTGCCGCAAGTAGTCAACTTATGTAATGTTTTACATTTTGATGAATTCTCTTCGCAAAATGACATTTCTTTTTGCTTTACATTCCTAGACTTCTCCTCCATAATTTCCAACGCGAAAAGGTATTTGAGATTCAGATTTAGTCTGTTTTGAAGCCGAAAATCCTTGCTCTATAGAACAGCCGATTTCAGCCTCCCAAAGGCGCACTGCGATTTTTGCTCAATGTGCCAGAGTGTCTTACTGTGTCTTAGTAAAGGATGAAATTGGGATAATTTAAATCAAGAGTCCAAATCTTTATCGATCATTTCGTGGTAGAATCGTGCCAGAGTTCCAGGTTTTTCTTTAATCGATAGGAATCAAGAGGCCTCACATCGTTAAGATTTCCGAAAATAAACCACTTTCGGTAGTTCCCTGCTTAGAAATGTTGACAAAAACTCTTTTTACAACATGGAAGCGATGACGAGAGTTTTTAGCGAATTCTGCGATCAAAATCTCCTCATAAGGCGAATGGTCGCTCTAGTAGCGGCGCACCATGAAAAATTTCCGAAAATTCTAGCATTTTTCTTCCAACCTTGCTTCGTCTGATCAACAAGGACCTGTGTTCTTCAAATATAATAACTTTTGGGCTTAAGCCTAATTTCTACAATATTTTGAACAGAACCTCGAGAATGACGTTTCTGCCTGGCCACCCTCTTCAGATTAATGTCATCTTGTTGGCCAGTTCTGTTCATAATAATCCCTTGCATTTCTCAGTAGTTGATAAGTAGAGCGATCCATCATCGTCTGGGCTAACCAATCCTTCCATGCTTTCGGGTTGTAAATCAGCACCCGACTGGACTGCGCCGGTAAATACACTGCTTTGGTATATATTATAAATAGATTGATCTTATAGACAGTAGATCTGATGCACTACCTATCACATAGAAGGGTACATAGAGAAGTAAGATTGCCTCAATTTTCTTGACAAAAATCAATGGGAAACCCTGAAAATAGTGCGAAAAGTAAGTCAAAGACAACGTAATTTTGAAAGCGAAGATGAGAAAACGGTTGGATGGAACGGTTATTTTCTGGTATTAGATCTTTGAGAACGGATTGAAAAAAAAAGATTTTATCACATATTCCACCTCAACTCTATGCCCTATGCAAATTAAAAACTTCATAAGAGAATTATGAGACATAAGAGAAGAAAAAAAATACACTGCCAAAGCCCAGCCAGTACGAGAAATTCAGTTAGCTACTCAGACACTCGTGGCTCGACTGTTTTCGACCACCCGCGGGCGAAAAGGCGTTTTCGGACCATCCTCATTTCGTTTCTAGTTGTTGCTTCATTTGTTGTTGTTTTTTTTTAGTTGTTGTCAATTTTGTTCGAATGCTCTGCCTTTTTTCGTGCCTTTTTCTTGGCTTCCGCTCTTCTGTCTACGGTCTTTTTTACGGTTTTGGCATCTCATGGTTTTTTTTGGTCTCGAAAAGCAACTGAAACTCAGTTCTACTCTGTGTTTTCTTCGATTAGCACATCACCTATTTCCAATTTACACCACTTTCATTTAAACTTGGGCGTTTTTGAAACTATTTCTGAATGTAACAGGACTTCTTCGTTTTCTTTTTGTGTACTTTGGATTGGAAAACGTCCTGATTGCTTCAAAACGTTCATTTTTTAGTGAAAAAGGTGTAATATTGATGTACATTCGACTTTAACTCATTTGCACAGGGTTTATCTACGGTCTTCCTCACGGTTTTGACATCTCAAAGATTTTTTGAGTCGAGATAGGCAATTGCAACTCTGGTTCACTCGATGATCTCTTCTAATATCTCAATCCCTCCAGCCAATTTGCACAATTTTCGCTTCAACTGTAACGTTTTGGATTTATTTTCAAACTAAACAGGACTTTTTTGTTTTGTTTTCGAGCACTTTCGATTCGAAAACGCCGTGATGGTTCTAAAACGTTCATTTTGTGCTGAAAATTGTGTAATATTGATGTACATTTGTCTCTATCTCATTTACTAACGGTCTATTTACGATCTTTCTTACGAATTGCATCTCATCCATTTGTTTCGGTCTCGAAAAAAAATTGAAACTCAGGTTGAATCGATGTTCCATTCCAATGTCTCATTTCCCTCTTGCTGATATCACATTTTCTCTTGTCGACTTACTCAATTTCCGCTTCAACTTCGACGTTTTTGAAATTATGTTCGAACAAAACAGGACTTCTTTGTTTTTTGTGTACTTTTGATTCGAAATAGTCCTGACTGTTTCAAAAACGTTCGTTTTGTTGTGAAAATCGTGTTACATTGATGTACATTTGCCTTTAACTCATTCGTTTTGAATTATTTTGATGTGTTTAATGACTCACATCCCTTATTGCAAGCGCATGTTATACTAAATTTGTTAATTGTAGCGATTTTTGTTGTTTTTTGTTGTTGTATACTTTTGAACAAATAAATGTAGGTATCTTATACATACTGTGTCGTTGTTTACATTCATATCACAATTTTTCCTTATGTCCCTTTAAATAAGTATTCATATCACAAGAGAGGTTATCAATCAATTGAAAACCTCTCTTGTGATATGAATAACTATTTAAAGGGACATAAGGAAGATTTTCGGACGATCCGACCATGACCCCAAAGCCGACTGCATTTTGCCCGCTTTTCGGACGACCCGTCGACGAAAAATCGATGACCCTCCGTAACAATTTTTAGTCATCCGATTTTGCCCCGAGGGTCGTCCGAAACGAGTGCCTGAGTAGAGGAAGGAAAGGTCGAAATGTCTAGGCGCTCTAATGAGGTTTCACCTAACAAGCTCGAAAGAAACATGTAGTGAAAGAATAATCACTGATGTAACTAAAGAGCAATTGAATCTATGCCAGTGTTCAAAGATGGGGGAACTCGTGACCTGCTGAAAGAGAAGTGTCAAATGGAACAATGGATTAGCATGCCTAAAATTTACAGTGTTTTTGAGTGCTTTTTCAAACCCGAAGGGGGGGGCATTCTGATTCCAACAACGCGATTTTCATTCGAAATGATAGACTGTGAAGACAATTATCTCAAAGCGGCAAAAACGACGGTTTAATTTGCCGCTGGCAACAAGTTGACGTGAAGTTTCCGATGGGAATGCGGTGTGATATAACGTGGCAAAGTCACGGAAACTTTTATATTTGAAAGGGAAATTTTGAAAGAAATGACGAACAATGTTGCACGAACAAGTAAAACCCAATCTCGATATACATGAATCCTAGACAATAAGAGATCTAAGCCAAGGCAAAGACGTGCGATCCATGATAATCCGAAGAGAACAAGCGATCTGTGCGAGTCCAGCGATGAGGAAGAAAGGGCTGGACTTGTTTTCTGATCACTGATTGCCAGACATGCCTTCCTTCTTAGTAAACACGAAAAATAAGTGTATTCAGTTCACCAAACACCACTAGGTATCTGAAGGGATTACGAAAAATAAGACACATGACTTATAGACTGTAAATAACAAAGTGCTTGAGGGGGGGGGTGAACATGTGTGTGTTAATGACTCTCTTGGCTCTAGTGAAAGGGATTCACGATGATTGTTAGCCTAAGTGCAATATGAGGTACATAGATTATCTCAATTACCTCTCTCTATTTTAGACAAAGACTGAAGTTTTCACCATGGCAACTACATAATTGGATGTTTTGTTTTAATAAAAGGAAGGGAGGAGTACTTTCGAGTAATCTTATAATTACCATCTAAAACTGTTTTGATTAAAACATTAGAGACATTAAATTGTTATGATTTAGGCAGTGTGGAGCGCTCTGAAGTATTTCCTTGGAATTACAGAAAGTCCTGCGACAATCAAATCACTTCTCCTCCCTCCTTTTCTGTTGAACGTCGTCCTCATCGAGACGCGAGAAGTTCAAATGTGAGGAAGTTCTTTCAGCTGTAGCTTCGTTCTTTGTTCTCAATATCATCACATACCGGAAGTTGCCAGCAACTAATTAGCACTTTTTTAATCTTACGACTATCTTTTACGGCCGTAATAAACATAAGTACATAAATAACATAATAATATAAATAATATTTAAGCCTACAGTCGCTCGAAAGATTAACACTTTTCCGGTTATTGAAGTCCTTTTTTTAAATTGTGGTCAAACACATGTAACTAGGGAGCATACAGAATCAACCTTATATTTTTAGATCTAGAAATTTTGATCAACCTTGTTATGTATATAGAAACAGCAACGCCATTGGGCTCGAGCTCGAGCACAACGATGTTCAGTGGCTCTGTACATGATTTGCCCCGAGGGCGGACGAGAAAGTGAGGTAGAAAGGTGCAAACAAAACTTGTAAAATGCGAGGAAGAAAGACCAAAAATCCCAAAACATTGAACTACGCCCTTTTGGAAGAGAGAGGTGTGTTCCAGTTCCGTTAGTTCCGTATGGGGATTAGCGTATTCTGAGCTGAATGAAGGCGGGCGCCGCTCACGTATTCAAACCGCAATTAGGTTTCAGGGCGCATTCGCGACACAGCCCTCCGAAATCTGGATATGAGCGGCCATGACGTTACTATAGAAAAAATCAAGGGGCGAGAGATTGCTATTTTGAAAAAGTTGAATAATGCAATGTTTACTCCACACTTATTTATTTGTTTATTTATTTACACATTTATTAAATTATTCCATACACCCGCAAGGGAAGGGCTCACATTCAAATGTTTAAGGTAAAACACAGACAGACATCCATGCCATTACTAAAATGGCAATTCCTCCATTTGTTTTCCTTCTATTCCAAATCGTCTATTTTACCGCCGGTCTGATAACTTCTGTTAAGGACTTTTATAAATGTTGAGAGTGATTGATTTAGTTTTGATTGAGTACAATCCTTGAGCACGAAGAGTGAAAAAATAAGTAAACAAACTAATAAATATTATAAAAATACTATAAAAATAAAAATGCTATAAAAACAATCACACACATCTATTAATGTTCACAACAACTGGACAAACATATGTAGCTGTTGTCGAATCAAACAACAACGTGGCGAGACGCCCCAGAGTTCATTAGAAAAATTGCCGAAATGCCAAAAAGCTGGTTACAACGATAAAACGATTTTGTTATGAGGCTTGAAAATGAAGCCTCGTAAATAAAAGATACGAATGCGAATGCCCGAGTTTGTTCGTTTCATCAGTCAATGATAGGGCTTCTTTCGATTGAACGACCGAAAATCAATGACTGGTCGTTGAGGAGATCTTTTTTACTTTTTTAATGTCATTTCTCAAAGTACACACGAGATACGCTGATCACAGCTGTTCGAAGGCAAAACCTTTTACGAGATTGAAACAGCTGTTACTGATTGGAAAACATTGCGCTGACCCTTTGGACGGCTGCGTAGAGGGTTTCTGAAAACCACCATCAAGAAACTTCCAAGACCTCGCGAAAAGCTCTGGGAATGTTTCGCTCAGTTATTTTGGTTATCGTACATAGAAGAACTACATCCAAACTGTAGGTATAGCAAAATGACAAGAGACAGAATAACGCATTTTTACGTTTACCATTTCCGACGGTACTATAGTAGCAATCCAAAATTTGTTAAGAAATGGTTTTGAGGTTTCTTCTTCTGTGAGTTTTTTGTTTTTCTTCGTACACAAAAACACGAGTTGAAAGATATTAGCAAGTCCGCTTTAACAGCAAAAAAGTTTTCGATTGCCAATGTATCTATAACAAGCGAGCACTGTACATTATCGGATTTTCAGTCGCTAACGCAGTAATATTTGTGATACGTTGAAACTCGACAGAATCTCGCTATTTCGGGTCACATCTTTCATTTTTATTCACTTATCTATTCATGACGTGGGTCGGAGCTGCACGTGGGAATTTATTTATTTATTTATTTGTGGGTGTCAGAACGACACAGAAACAAACAAACAACTGCAAACAACCAAGTATAAGTATAAGGAACTGATCAACAAAACAACTAAAATATCAGAAAATACAAAGTATAGGAACAGAAAATCAGCTAACATCAACATACTGGGCCACACGTATCTTGAAAGAGTTATATTTTAGAGCTATAATGTGAGACCTAAGAACACGATTGAACGTAGAACGAACTCTGTAGTTGAAAAACTTTGATCTGACTTGACTATTACAAGATGCGGTTGAGAACTTTTGTGCTGAGCCTCTGGTGTGAGACTGAACAGGAATAAAGAAATCATCGAGTTTAAGGGAATATAAAATAGTACAAAAGCACTTCACCTAAAAGCAAACACAAAACATTGACAGTTAAAAAATGTTTGGCGACACTTTTTTAAACAGAAAAACATTTCTGGAGCCACACAAGGGAAGAACTAGGACGTTTTTCGAGATCAAAATACGACTGAACTCTCTAAGGGCTCGTTTAGACGTGGGGCGGCACGCGGCGCGACCTAATGCAAAAGATGCAAATCGACCATAGCATGGGAATTCCCACGGTATGGTCGATTTGCATCTTTTGCAGTAGGTCGCGCCGCGTGCCGCCCCACGTCTAAACGAGCCCTAAGGCTTTTATAAACGGAAAAATTTGTTCTGGTCCGCGAATTTCTTGCTCACAAAATGCGGCAATTTTGGAGTAAAATAAAAGGATATACGACAGCTATTTACGAGAGCTGTTTGTGGGGAGCAGTTGATCAGGCAAGCTACAATCGATGCTGGCGAAAACGATCTGAACACTCATCGAACGAACACAGTTGATGGCACGTTGGAGTTTAGCAAGTGCCTGAGGGCAGCGACGAACGACTAACGACGTCTTTTGCCGAAACGGGGCCAAACCGGTCTGAGCTGGAACTCAGGCAAGACGCGCGGGAAAACAGCAAACACGTGACGCGTGTGGCTAGTTGCGAGAAGTCGTCACCCGATGCTGACGTCTGCCTGCACTCACTCACCAGTCACACTGTTCCGGGATCACTTGAAAAATCAAAAAGTGTTTCCCATTTCAGCGCTGAAGAACGTTTTACACTAGGCGGCAAAGTAGCGCGGTATTGATCATAGGACAGAGACGCAACGTATTAGGTTGTCCGGAAATTAGTGCAGGTTTCACCCTTCATTCTTTAGAGCGCCACTTTTCTCAAAGCACTACATTGAAACAGGACATTGTTATGTACTGTTACAAAGCCTATGTTAAACGCTATCTTACGGCGTAGTTGCTTTTTTGAACAGACCCTGTCACCGTAACTTTGTATGATAGAAATGGAGTAGTCAAGGCAGCAATTTCGACAAATTTACTACTATGAATTCAAGCTGGGTCAAACTTCGACGGAAACGAGTGGGAACATAAACCACGAACTTGGCTGAGGAGGTGTTAACGAATTCACAGTGATACGTTGGTTCTAAAAATTTCGTCGCGGTGAGTTCGATCTCGGAGATGAAGAAGGTCGCGGTCGTCACTTTGCTGTTGACGACGATGAAATGAAGAGGATGGTGGAGGCCAATACTTGTGGAACTGTTCGAGAACTTGCAAAAGAGCCCGGAGTGAGCACAACAAATGCTTGCGAGCATCTGGAGAAAGTAGGAAAGACGAAGAAATAAGATAAATGGATACCGCACAAGTTGAACGAGCACCAAAAAAATCGTAGGTTCGAAGTGTCGTTGGCGCTCTTTCTTCGCCATAAGAACGAACCCTTTCTCCATCGCATTATAACATGCGATGGGAAATGGAATCTCGACGACAACCGGAGACGATGTGCTCAATGGTTGGACGCTGATGAAGCTCCGATACACTTCCCGAAACCACCCCTGCACCCGAAGAAGATCGCGGTCACAGTTTGGTGATGTGCTTCAGGACTGATACACCACAGCTTCTTGCCACAGGGTGAAACAATCACAGCAGAGAAGTATGTCCGGCAATTTGACGAAATGAACGAGAAATTGTGACTTCTGAATCCGGCATTGGCAAATAGGTCGGGAGCACTTCTGCTTCACGACAATGCGAAGCCACATGTCGCACATCCGACGCTTCCGGTTCCCGGCCGTTTTCCGCCCTTCTGCTCCCCGTTGTCCGCTTTGCTTTTGGACGGAACACGGAAACGGAAGAAAAAATTGATGATCTACATGGACATTTAACAACGATACTGCAGTAACTGGCAGTGTTTGAAGGCTACAACAGGTCTTATCATTGAAAGCTCAAGAAAAGTTCCGCTGTTCACGGTATATTAACAGTCTGACGAAGCTTGTACAGTCCCCGGCAAGAAGCACAGTATTGACCAATTACAGGGCAGAGATGCTAGAGGACGTGCAAGAGGGCATGAAGACGACAATAAGGTTGTGCAGTAATGTTCAAGTAAAGGTCGAAGACACAGGAGACGATTTTGCACGTTTTACAATGATAATGCAATACTTGGCAATGCTTCAGGGCTAAAGCAGGTTCCATAATGGAGAAATCAAAAAAGATTTCACGATTAAGGGCATCTTAGCAGTCTGACGAACTTTTACACTCGGCAGCAAAGTAGCGCAGTATGGATCAATCATACGGCAGGGACGCAGAGTGCACAGTGTAACACTAGGCCCCACAATAACAGCGATTTCAGTTTATTCGCAGCATTGATTTACGGGCGAGCATGAGATGAAAAAAAAAGACTTTTTTTTGAAAAATTCAAAAACATTCAATGAAAACACTACGTAGAACAGCAGGATTCTTGGGTTGATCTTCCTACTTCAAGCACTGAGGACCAGCTTCAATGATTCATCCACCAGTTGTGTACAATCGGTGTGCTCAGCTTTTTTACACGACCGCCACTCTATTTACCCTCCTCGGTTCATTTCAAACATCTTCTTTGGCTCAATTTCAAAATATATCCACCATCGCACATGTACAAAGTGGATTCGTCGATTCGCTTATAAACATGCATTTAGTATGTGTTCCCATGGGTGTTCCTATGTTGGATAAAGAATTTGATAGAGAAAACTCAAGAACATTTGCTTGTGATGCAAAATGATACTATTTGCTGAATCTATAAGTTCAATTAAAGCAATTAAAGCAGCTATAGACTGGTCCAGATTACATTCTGATCTCGTATATGTGGTTTGTATTCGAAATATTCAGGATTAAAGAGAGCTCTTACGGAGCGGCGGAAACAGCGGACGAATGGCAGCATTTTGGTGAAGAATAAGTGACACTACATTTCGCAAATGCTTCTGTGCCGGACGAGGTTAGTAAGGTGGATCAATCTTTATTTGGCCTAACGTTTCGACCCTTTCGTCGTCGTCAGAGGCCCCGTGATCCACCGTCAGAGCGTTGCCGACGTGGCAACCTGCTCTCAATATCAGTCGATACAACAGTATCAGCTCAATATCAGAGTTGCATCGACTGATATTGAGAGCAGGTTGCCACGTCGGCAACGCTCTGACGGTGGATCACGGGGCCTCTGACGACGACGAAAGGGTCGAAACGTTAGGCCAAATAAAGATTGATCCACCTTACTAACCTCGTCCGGCACAGAACCATCTACGAAATTTAACATCATGCCGAGGTTTCAAGAAGAGAGAACTTGGAAAGTGACACTACATTCTTTCAAGAGGATAGATATCAAATGTAGGAGCAGAAATTGGAATAGTTCTAGAAATTTCTTAGCGCAGCAAAAATCAGAAACTAACAACGATTCGGTATATGAAATGTTGTGCATTTAATACCAGCAATGAAAAATACTACATAAATAAGGCAATATCAGACATATACTACAATACCCTTAAGTTGATTCTCAAGAACGTTACGAAAACTCCCCAGTTTTTTGCATTTTTCCCCAAGAAGGATTTGGCCAAATTGCTCGATTCAGTAAATTTCCTGAGTTTAGGAGTTATAAATCGGAGAAAAATTCTGCGAAATTTAATCAATTCTGATTGATTCATTTTTGAAACATATTTAAACTATGACAAGTGTGCATTGCTATAGCAGCACGGGAGACGAGCATCACAGGGGAAACAAAACGAATGCGTGGGATGGAAACACATGAGGACAACGTGAACTGACATTGAACTATTATGTGTAAATATATTTCATCGCATATTAATTGCTAGTTAGTTGTAACTCTGAATTGATGCAGTCCTTGAACTGAAAAGTGCGAAATTTGACGAACTAGCAATGGGGTAACCGTTATGTAAACGAAAAAATCGTCGATAGTGGATCGGTAGCGTTACGATCCTATTCAATTTAGTTAGTTCAGCTTAATTTATTCGGTATTACAATGTCATAATATACGATTTTTCCTGCTAACAAGGAATAAACACAGATAAATAGCAGAAACGAAAAGAGATGAAGAATGAGTAAAGACGCCATTGATATATTTCATTTTTTGTTGTGAATTCGTGTAACAGAATAATATGGAAGTAACACTTCGAAAAAAAATGAATAACTATCATCTGACATCAATTATTAGAATTCAAAAAAGTTGAAAGAAGAAATCATTGAATGAAAGTGCAACGGTCGAAGGAGCTCTGCACAGGACACTAATTTCTTGAAAAATTTACTTCAACAATTTTCATCGTAATCGTTTTCAGTGGTGAATCGCCTGCGACTGTTATTCTTCTACTTTTGGATTATGGTAGAAAGGTAAAAGTGAAAAACGTCGGCGTTGATCAGTCCATCGAGGGCACGCCACGCTTTCGTCATCCGTTCGTAATTGTAGAGGCATGGAGAGGGCGCTTTTGACAATGACTTCCGGGGATCAGCCGCTGTACTGAGAAAATGTCTTTACCTCCCCCGAGAAGTCTGGTACCAAATTACCCGATCCTGGAGGAATGGAAGGCTTGGTTAGCCCGGCGAGGATCAATCTTTTGACGGTGCGTCTGTCACTAGTGCCTGTTACCAATGTACCATAGCACCCCTTATATAACTGTACACCGTTACAAGAGCTTCGAAACACTTGCAGAAGATCGCAACGGCACTTTGAATTTTGTTGTTGTAAAGACATAATCGTAAGAACCTGCCCAAAATATCTTTAGGTTTTATTACAGCCGCCGCATAATTGTGGATTTCAAATTACTTGGAAACAAAACAAACTGGTCTGTCGAGTAGACAACAATTTGTGCTAAGCGTAGTTTATGTTAAGCCGAAAATGTCCTGCCAGAAGTGGTAGGGACATTATTGTCATAGCATGAATGACATTCTTACACATTTCGAATCGCTAACCCACTTCCGCTGCGATCTGACGAACTTGACCCGATTTCAGCGTGCTCATAAAATGTCAAATGTCCAAATAGATTTCACTTTCTCTCAAAACCCGCTCCGAGAAATGTTTTGATTCTCTGAAGATTTACGAAAGAAACGACGCGGAAGCCATGAGAAAATTTCGCTACTATTGTGGTGAGGGGAGATTACTACCGTTACCAAAAAAGCAAGATGTCGGCACACTTTTAAAAAATGGACATTGGAACACTAGATAGGCAACAGGTGCAAATGTCCGATGGGAGGATCCAACGTAAATCATTCCGGTTTGGAGATTCTGAGGCTGATTAGGGTTTCCATCACATAAAAAGTTCATGATGGACGGGTTCTAATTACTTTTTATTACTTTTTTTTTTCAAAAGATTTCACACCAGATAAACCCTCCACTACTTCGATCTGATCTGCCTTGGCAGAACGACATTCATCTATTTCGAACATTACCAGACGAAAACCCAAAGTTGAAAAAGCAAAATACAAAGACAAATTAGGAACTGTAAATGGAAAATGAGGAGGTAACTATGGCGATGAGGATAAATCAAAACATGGGCAGGCAGGCAAGTGGTTGAGGACAAGACGGCAAACTTGATCAACTCGTACTTTACCTTTGCAACGACAATAAAATAGACTGCCAAATATGTGGTGCCGGGAAAAAAGGACAAAACAAGAACAATGAAAAAGGGATAGTCGAAAATCTCCCATGAATTTTTTTGGCAATTATGTATTACCTGTGAGGGTTTAAGCCCCTGAATTGCCTGCGGAAACCTACATACATAGCTATGAATCCGTTCGAATATTTCGATTTGGTCTCATCCAGCTCTGAAGCGTTAGAGAATGATCAACCTAGCTGAACAGAGTTTTATGAAAAGAGATGGAAAAGTTAAGGGGGTTAGCAGCGACCTGTTCCCTTAGGATGGGCCACGCGTTCGTCTTCCATTCAGATTCGTAAGGAAGTGGTGATCTATACAAGTCAGTGCCTCCACTATTCTAGACAAACTTGCACCAATTTACCGCACCCTGGAGAGAAAGAACGTATGGTTAGCTTGGGCGGCGATCGATCGCTTGACCTTACAGGTGTCAATAGCGCCTGTTACCACTGCACAAGTCGCACTTTAATTATTAGTTTTAAACATGGTATGTATGCTAAACAAAGAATGCATGTAAGATAGGACCTGGTCTCGACAAACATGTCAATCGAAAGACAGCGGGAGTTCATCCAAACCAAGCATACGATGGATTGGTATGTCGTCAGAAAACTGGTAGAGCAGACCGTACTCCAAAGCGAGACGAAAGCCAAGGAAGACTACGAGAAAGAGGAGGAAAAGCAAGAGAAATGATAAAACGGAAAACTGATAGAATTTGTACAAACCTCTGTTGACTGTTCCGCTTATTCATGTTGTTAAGTGAAAATTTTAATCTGTTCATCGTCTACAGAGGGCTCTTCCATAGCTTATGCGACTGCTCCATGTTAGATGGTTGGAATGAAATTCTCAAATTCTGCCATAAAAATTAGAATTGAATTCATAATTAGATATATAAGCAATAGCCCGAAATTGACAACACTTCATTTTTCGGCTTACGTTTCTTTGTTTCTCTTTTTCTTCGTCGGACCCTGGAAAGTGGAGTGTACAGAAGAGGCCAAAATGAACGTTACCTCACGTTTCTACTTAGCTCAAAACGAATGGAATCTAAATCAAATTGATAGTTCTGACAACGTCATTCTAAAATTCAAGGAAACACACTGTTGTTGCAAATTCTAGATTTCTTAAAATTATTTGTAGTGATTTTCATACGCTATTTCACACAAAAATATCTCGAGAAACGCCGAGCGTAGGTTTTTTGATATTGGTTACTTCTGCCGCATGAGGTTGTCAGGTGGATAAACTTTTTTAACGATCTGAAAAAAAATTTGAACTTTTCCGTCGCCTTCGGATGCCTAAACACACATCGAAGTTAGTGACCTACCAGACTGGCTCACCAAAAGCCATCCGGTCCTTGCATTTTTGACCAGATGTAAAAAGAAAATAAAGAAAAGTCATTTGAAATAAACGAACAGACCTCGTCCATCTTTGAGCTTAATGCTCAACATTAGTGACAAAGAAGTAAATATTCGTAAATAGGCCGTTCAATGAAGTTTATCCACCTGACAACCTCATGCTGCAAAAGTAATATTAAGAATTCATCTTCAATGCCGAAGTTTAAAGACGAGAGCACACGAAGATTGTTGGGCGTAGGCTCAATCTGAGGTGATATTCCGATAGAACATGATCTAGTTATTATAATAGCTACAAACGTTTGATTCAGGTCGCCGCCAAATTATAGTTTTTTTCAGCAAAGTTGTCAGAACCAGCAACAGGATTTAGATTTCCTTCGATGAACAATTTGTGCTTTTGTGCCTGATCGTTTTGTCCGTTACCATATTTGAAAGACCACCCGTCGAAACACCCTTCCATTATACAGCAGACGTTTCTAAAGTCTACAAAAATGGGAAGACAATGGGCAAAGAGGACACCGGAGACGTGCCTTAAAGGTGATTGCAGAAGCGGTCCACCTGTCAACCTCAGCTGTGAGCTGCAAAACAGAATTTGGTACAAAACGGAAGAGCATAGGGCCAACAGGCAATATAAAATGTGACGGCAACGAATGTCTAGCGCCAAGTTTAATGTTGATAAACATCTAACTACCAGCATGTGAACCTGGACCCGATAGCATCAGTTACGACAGTGGCAACGGGCTAGTGGTGCTGCTGGTGGTGGTGGTGGTGGAAACGATGAGGGAGAAACACGATATACAAGCTGATGCTGACTGAAAACGGCTCATCCAATGGAACAAAACGCTGGTGTTGTTGTACACATCGAGTCGTTTTCAGCTTTAGAATTACTCTTTATCTACAACATTTATTTCTTCTGCTTCATGAGGTTGACAGGTGGAAGTTATTGTTCCACATTCTAACGTTCCATCCTTCCTCTCGTCTTCGAAGATCTTGAATTTATTGGAAAATTATTCTATATAAAGGAATCATTATAAATGATAATAAGATTATTAGTAATTATATAGTAACGTTATATACTAACTAACACTGAGCTGTATGCTGAGCGACGGAAATTCAAGGCCTCCAAAGACGTCCGGAAGCACGAAACCTTCGGCTGTTAAATAAAAAAATCCCTGTTAATAGCCTCGTGGGGCAGTAGGAATTAATATTGTGAACTAATTACATCACTGATAAGGTTTAAAGACAAAAGAATCCAAGATTACTTATTGTGCTCAAATTTAACTCCAAATTATTCAACTGTAATATATTTGATGTTTGTTAAAAGAGCGCAGTTGTACAGCCGTTTGAATAAATCCAGGTGTGTAAAAATAAACAGTGAAGGGGTTGGTGTTGATCGGTGCACCATGCTCTCGTTCTCCACTCAGAATCGTGGAGGCATGGTGAACCCGTATTTGGCCTATACAAAGACCAGCGGGGGCCAGCCACTATACCAAGTCAGTGTTTATACCTCCCCAGACAAGTCTGGTGCCACTTATCCGATCCCGGAAGGATCGAAGGCTTGGTATCCCCGGGGGCCGGTCGATCGCTCGACCGTGTGGGTGTCATTAGCGGTTCTTACTACTGCACAAAGGGTGCCTTAGCTAATGGTCAATGCCTATGTTAATGCGTCGTCACTTGAACAAAATGCTGTAGCCGTTCTACGCGATGTTCACAGGTCATTTTCAGCTTTATTATTCCTTTTTTTGCGCTCGATTTGATCACAAAATTCCTCACATGTCTATCTGCGATGTCTGTCCAATGAAAGTAGGTTCACAATGTCTTCAAGAGATCCTGATGAGTAGGGGCAAATAAGTTGCATCAGCGTGATATGATTAATATGTCGAGTATCGAAACTTTTTAGCGAATCAACGATCAAAACATAATATACATATTTAGCACGGGAGAAGGTGTTGACAATGGTAAGAAAAGATTTTTAGCCTGGAATGAGGGATTGGAGGGCTGAAGCAGCTGGAGACTTCACAAGTAGTAGCTTTGGAATATTTACATGAATGAAAGTGTTTCAATTCGGGTTGGGAAAGGTGAAAATACGAAAATAAAGGCAGATTTATGCATTATCACGTCATTCTTTTCAAAAAAGGCAGCTTGAGCTCTAGTTGTTGAAAAAATATAGACATTTTACTTGATTATAACATATATACAAGATTTTATTCAAATTAATTAATAGATATTCTAATCTAAATTAGATGGTGTAGGTGAAAAGAAGAATAAGAAGGGGTGCGGGCCCAGTAGGATAGTAAATGTCGCATTTATACTGTTCTGCATCTTTCACCCTACTACATATAAAATACACCAAAATCACGCACAACTTCAATACTGTGATTAAAGTGCCCGATTCCCCTGCCAAGTCAGATTGTAGAAGCAACTGATAAAGTGATATTGATAAAATAGGTCTCGTCACCAACTTCTGATTGCTACTCAGACAGCTGATAACGAACTCCCGCACGCGCTCATTCCTTCGAAGGTGCTAAAATCTTACTCATTCATTGCCTACCATCATTGTTACATCCAAGTTTCCTTTCTACAACAATTTATCACAATAACTTGATTGTTCATCCATAAAGCCAATAAGGAATAGTTCCTTAAAAGGGTCAGCTCATGAACTATCGCCATTACTTGAAGTGCCTTGCCTTCCAACTATTTTGTTCCTTGAAAACCTATATATTCTATGATAACCTATTTGAGAAGCTGAAGGAGCTCTTGGCAATTATTTTCGTTTATCATTTTTTCAAATCCTTCATGTTTTCTCCGGAGTATCTTCGTATAACACCTACAGTACTGTGCCTAATTATTCGCGAAACGCTGCCGACGGCAGTTTAATCTGCCGCTATTACCGCCTCAACATGGCGATCCTTAATTGTATCTATTTTTCTTTAATCGTATATATTTTGTCTACAAAACACATGGTTGTAAAAATATCTACATTATCTGGTATACAGAGCATTTACTGTCATTGTCATAGTATATTCTAAAAGATGTCTTAAATAGAATATCTACCACAAACGGAATATTCCCTACAGGCCGTGTGCAGAGAAGAAAACCCAGTATTAATATGAAAACGGATATAAACGCGTATAAATACAGTGCGTTTCAAAAGTATGTATCCACCTTATATTCGGCAATTTCACGGTTCGCGTTCGTTTTGACGAACCGGCGTTTGTTGCATTAGATTCCTCGTGATCAAAAATATCTGGGTTGCTCTTCCCAATAAAAATAATCATCTCAAGCAAAAACAGACCGTTTTTGAATTTTTTTGCTTGTTTCAAAATATGTATCCACTTTGAGACTCCATGCGCTTTTTCTTTCCCCCTGAAACGATATGCTTTGTTCTGGCGGAAAAGTAGGAATATTAATAGTGCTCTTGTCCAGCGCTACAAAATAACCACGATGCACATTCATTTAACCGTGTTGTCATTGGAGGAACAAGCTCAGATCCGAGCCCTCAAGGACACGGGCTTGTCAAATCGCGACATTGCTCTCCAACTCGGCCATTCGCATGGATTCGTGGCCCGTTATCTTCGGAATCTTGACTGCAATCTGTCAGCACCTTTACTTGGACGTCCACGACTGCTTTCGAGTCAGAATCATCGAAGAATTGGCCGCATGGTGTCGAACTCGACATGGAGTGTCAACAAAATTCGCTCCAGTACGGGTCCAGCTGCATCGCGAACCACGATCTACCGCTCAATACGGATGAATGACCAAATCTGCTGACGGACCATGCAAGAGGCAGCTCGCCACATGGACTTCTATAAGCGGGCGAGATCGGATTGTGCGCGAAAGAAAATGGTGACACAGTGAGATGAGATAGCGACATCCTCGTCACATTAACATCGCAAGTTTTGGCGGAGTTTCAGTGTTAGGTGATCTTAAGTGATGAAAAGAAGTTCAACCCAGATAGTTCTGATGGATGCCGGCACTACTGGAGAGACCTGCGACAACCTCCCATGGTGTTCTCTCGACGAAACTTTGGAGGCGGCTCGTTAATGATATGGGGCGGCTTCTACAGCAGCGGAAAGCTGAAGCTCAGCTTTCGATCTTGTCGAATGGACAGTCTGGAGTACCAAGGTGTACTGGAGTCCAGCCTTCTTCCCTTCTTGGGAGGTAGAAGAAGGCAGACACATGTTCTGCAGCCAGATAACGCTGCGGTGCATGTGCCTAGATCGACTACTGATTGGCTCCAGCGCAACCGCATCCGGACAATGGACTAGCCAGTTTGTTCTCCTAACTGTAACCATATGGAGAACATGTGGAGGATTATTGTCCGGCAGGTCTACGAGGACAACAAGCAGTTCAGTAGCGTTGAACAGCTGAAGAGGGCAGTGGTGATCGCTTGGGACAACGTCAGCGACGAGGTGATCCGAAACTTTGTTGGTAGCAAGGGTAATAGAGTGCTCGACGTCATAAGAGAAAATGGTGGTCCAATCGACTGTTGAAAATTAGATAAAAATTGTGTTTTCTGCAAGTGGATACATATTTTGAAACAAACAAAAAAATTCAAAAACGGTCCGTTTTTGCTGGAGTTCATTATTTTTACTGGGAAGAGCAACCCAGATATTATTGACCACGAGGAATCTAATGCAACAGACGCCGGTTCGTAAAAACGAACGCGAAGCATGAAATTGCCGAATATAAGGTGGATACATACTTTTGAAACGCACTGTATACAGTGCTACGCTAAATTAAAAGAGCAAAATTTTTTTTCAATATCAAAATTTCAAAAGATTTCAAAATCAAAAGACTCCAGGCAGGAAACAACGTACGTCACGTGACGTCGGATTCCGAAATGCACAATTCAATATGTACTTCTCAACATGTGCAGTTCTCAGTTCTCAATATGTACTCTCCGTTCGCGCCCATTGTCGTCCGTCCACCTACTCACTTGCTCCTGTCGGTTTTGTTTACCAAATTTGAGGAAAGTTCGTCTAGCCGCCCTAAAATTCGATGAACGCCCTGACGAATGCAACAGTATGGAAATATGACATTTTCACTTTGGATTGGACACTTTTCAAAATCACGTCGGACGTTTTTCAAACCACGTCGGACGTTTTTCAAAACAAATTGGACACTTTTCAAGCCAAAGTGGCTCCGATGAGGTTTGAAAAACGTCCGATTTGCTTTGAAAAACGTCCACATCAAAGTGAAAATGGTATAAATAGTATTCTAGAACTGTTCAAAAAAGATCAAAATCATATTGGCCCAGTTTCATCACGGGTCACCGATTTCTAATGGAAAACACCTGATCTGTGAGGGAGAAACCTACAGTAGAAAATACAAAAACATATTTGCCAGTATATTCCTTCTCTGTCTTTCAGCGCTGTTAAGTCGCACTTCTAGAATGAATGTATATGTTGTTGTAAAATCACCTATTTGCCAATATTTTCTTCTACTTTTTTATTTTTTTCTCATTTTGATGAAAAATCAAAAAATGATAAGACAAGAGAATCGGCTCGATTTTAAATCAGTCACGATAGACACTGCGCTCACGCTAAGTTCTTCAAAGAGCAGGAATTTTTAACAAATTTTCGAGATTCGGAAATAAAAAAGAAAGATCGACAAATTTGTCGAAGTAGCAGAGAATCGCGCGAGAGCTTTTTCCTACGTCATTTTGACAACGCTTTCAACTTCGCTGCCTTTCGTAGAAAATAGGAATTCGTGAATATTTCATAGTCCTTTAAGTTCAGCCCACAAAGAATATGGATTCACGTACCAGCCTTCTTTGGTGAAAAAATCTCCGTTTTATTGTTTTGTACAACATGTTTCAGGTTTTGACTTAGTGACAGTATTGCTATTGATTCTTGGCTTTCAGTAGTTATCAGCTGCATTTTCTTAACTCCTGGTTGTTTTACACGGACGTGACAAATAAATACATAAATAAAAACTAAAGAAATAGGCGCTGGTGCTCCTTTGGAAAAAAATCTGGGTAGAATCGCACGCATATGAGTTTGGATTTCGATTTAGAAAAAAAGAATTAAACGAAGAAATCGTAAAGAAAAAGTTTAGAGTGAAGCGTAATGCCCTCCACTAATCTGCGGTTGCTTTACCTTCCGTACCTTTTGTGGTTGAAAAAAGTGAGTAACTACATAAAAGGTCTTCATAAAAGCATCGTTATACTACAGCAACCATTCAAGCGACTTGCCGAATGAAAATTCAATTATTGAGTTGCTGTGATGACCGATCATCATTCATTTTGCATGCCAGTGACAAATAAATTCGCAAACAAACAAAAGGAAATTGATCCTGGTGCTCTGCACCGAGAGAATCTGGGACAGAATCTCAATGCAACTGAATTTAACTGAAACTTTCTTCATCGGCTAGTTCTACTTTAGTAATCCGTCAAAGGATTTTCCGAATGAAACTCTCTGTCATCCAAATGTTATGACGATCGATTATTATTCACTTCGTACTGTCTGACGGGGAAATTCTCGTCGTGCACTCACCTAGTAGTCAGTTGTTTCACGTCGACACTATATCTCTCTACGCGAGATATCATCTGGCCCAATTTCGTTTTCACTGGAAAGGATTTGGCACATATATGTGTGTGGTCACTGCGTCGTTCTATTTCCTCATGTACTCTATCATAAACACCGCTTTTCGTGATTTCATATGAACCTTCCGAAATATTTAGACGACGAATATTTTATTTAGACGAATAAGACTATAAAGATAAGCCGAAATGCAAATAGACAACGTGTTGGCCATTGGAGCTTAATGTGGTGTTCAGCTATGACATTCTGAACAATCAAGTCGTGACAGGAAACTTTTTCTCGCTTTTCCCTTTTCGTTTTCCTCGCGCATTTTAACCTTGTTGCCAGCTTTAATGTTTTAATCACAACGCATTCTTGGTGATTTTAGACTCTCTTTTAATATATCTCATTTTCCTTTCGTACGACTGTCTTAGACAGCGGTACAAATGAACGAGATAAATTGAACTCCCAAATTATTCAATCGAGTGAAAATTTTCACATTGTTCAACTCATGTATTTGATATTCTATCACCGTTGTAGAATTGAGAAATAAATTCAATTATTCCGAATTTCAGCCCAGAAATGAAAAAATACAAGAAATATTAGGTTCCTCATAGAAATTTCCCGATTTTCACAAAGTTCACCGCTGAATGACCCCTCATAGTCGTGAAGTATAGCTGGCATAAAATTGAACTGATTAGTCACCACAAACCTTCATTTTGTTTCATTGGGGATGTTTAGCCGATTAATTGAATTCAAATGAAATGCCTATTCGATACAATGAGGGATTGTGAACGAAAAGTAAAGGTAAGGATTGATGTGATATGATAAAAAGGTCATTTTTTATAAGATAAATAAAAAATGTTTTTCGTCGCTAAACGCTAGTGAGAATCATTCCATTTTTGTGAATGTTTCGAACGTATAATTAGTTCGATGTTTATTGCAACATTTCGGCAAATTCTGCTCTTTTCGTGGAAAATCAGTATCGATTGGTCCAAAAGAGACCAAATAAATGGGAAAAAGGTTAGCTTTAGGTCTGGGGTAAATAATTGGCCTCTACAGTAAGCAACATCAATTGGAGTCGTCTCGAACGGCTGTTGTCTGGCGGTCTTTTCTTCGTTTACTCAGACCGCCCCTGTATAATCCTTGTCATATTAAGCTGTTCCCGACTCAACCATACCACGTCCGTCGATCAATACCGCATACTTTCGTGGCCCCGAATAATTACCCTTCATTCCAAGTGTTCCTCTTATCACCATCTCTATTCATGGAAACGAAATAGTCTTTCTTCCTCGTCACTATCTCTTTTATCAGTGGCGATTAGCTTTAAAAACGTGTTTTCCACAGAATTTCTCGTCAAAAGTGTTCGTATTCCCTCTAATTGCTTACTGATATTCTTAATTATTTTATGCTGTCTACTGAAACTCATATTAATGATAGTTGGACACTAAACGACCATTAATTGACCAGATGTCCCTCCTTTCCTGGACAATTTACAATAGCAGACAAAAAACGGGTGAGAATGCATTTTTGTGTACAGCGAGCACAAACCAAGAGAAATTTTAATTCAGAAGATAGTTTTAGTAGCTTCACTCAAAAATACATAGACACATAGGGTTGTTGCGAATTCCAGGCTTCTAAAAACAGTTTGCAACTACTCTAATGTGTAATTTTGAACAAAAATCTACAGGCATAATGTGATGCTGTGAAAGATCGTGATCATTTTATAACACCAAAGCATGAATATGCGATTTAGATTGTCGATAATATAAATTTTTCAGAGCAGAATGTTTGAGTTTAACTGTTTGAACCCGAAAGGAATCGTAACCCGAGAACTAGCGCAAGTTGTACTATTTTCAGTATATCTAAAATTGCATATGAAGTTTGTTAAAAATGAGAAAGAAATTTAGATACTGTAAGGGGGATGCAGATCGAAGCATTTTCAAATGAGATATTGAAACCATAATTTCGATCAATATTTCTTCTGGTTTTCACCATTTACATTCGAAACTGCATGGTTCCATGTCTTCTGTCCGCTACTGTAAAATTTTAACCTCTCATAGGCTCAGCTTCAACGGAACTTTAATCGAACTTACCAATTCTCTTTTTACTTTTCTTCTTTGATTGAGTTGCGCATGCTATTCTTTTCTTTTTTGATGAGATCAATGATTGGACAATTTAAGTGGCTACACGGTTGCAACCCTAGCTTAATGATTGTTGAATATTTAGCATTCCCTATCATTAACATTTTTCTTATAATGATACTTCATTTCTTCATATATCGTCAACAAAACGAGTTCATCCTTCTCTTTCTCATCCTCTTCTCACTCACATGGATACATATTTTCATAGATTAACCTTATTTTGAGCGATTAATGAAATATAATTTATTGGTTTTTCATTTTCCATTCAACTATGACTATCTCTATTTCATCATGAAGCCATTTTTGGCTAAAGGATTCCTACACCACGCTGGAGTTCCAACCCAAGTAGCAACTTTTTTCATAGAGCTGATGATTCGGCTTCCTCAAAGGAGACTAGTTCCAGAATTTTCCGCCATTCACACTCCATTATGAATCCACCTTTCAATCGAGAGATTTATTGCGCTTCCATCAAGGTTTTTTGCTGGGAAGGAAGTTAGCATTCCAGACATGCCGTAAACTTCTGAAACGCTACACCGTATGGGTCGATGCCACATCGATTCTCTTTACTTAGAATTTATTTTATTTATTCTCTATTCTCCAACTCATACGCGCTGATGCAGCAGAACGTCTTTTTCGGCTTCATTTTTTCACAGAGTGTTGTACCTCGAGTTATTTATTCAGGATTCTTTTCCGCTTGCCGTTGTTGCAGACATTAAGGTGCATAAATGAATAAAAACAGGTAAAAAACAGGTAACTAAATTTCTCTCAGAGGTTCTGCGTTGAGAAAATCTTGTCAATAACATGTTTAACGAAGACCAACTGATGCACAGAAAATTCATAGGATTTTACACCATCTTCTCAGCTTCTTTTACTCCAAATAAATTTCTGCCGAGATCAGCTTGGTTATAGTTTGCGAGACAGTAATTCCTTCCACATATTTTTTTCGAGAATCGTTTGCCGCTAATCTGCCTAGCCCTCGCATTCTGTTTAGTTTTCGACCGTTTGTAGCTCTACATTCGTTTCAACTTCCTTTTTCGAATTGCGGAATGGTCTGTTTGTTTTGTAATATTTGCTGTTATAATTTGGTGTGCCATTATGCCGCGTAATAAATAGATCAACTGATTAGGTAACTAATATTACAACGACATTTTTCTTCACCCTTTCGAGGTTGTCATGTGGAATTTTCATTATCACGGCTTAAGGTTTCAAGCTGTTCGTTGTCTTCAGAGGACATCTTCTTCCACCGTCCAGCTGTATGCTATATTTTTCGGTAATGACATGCGATTAATATTGTGACTATACTGCATTGAGTTTGTTGTGAGCAGATAATCTAGATAAGCCGCAGTATAATCGCTACTCTCAATGGCGAAGAAGGTCTTTGATGATCGCGAAAAGGAAAAGTTAGAAACTGTAGTAAAATTTACAAAGCACATAAGGAAATCCATGTCATTCCTAAACAGCAAAAATCAATAGAAGTCGCTAACATGAACTGAAACAGAAGTTCTACTACCTTCCGAGTCAACTTGAAATTGCTCTTAGGAGAAACTATTCTGCTATTTGCCGCTTTTGTTTAGCGGTTTATAGACGAGAACTAGTTGATTGACTTGAATATATTTGGAGATGCTAGGTTATTCGTAAAACACTGACATCGGACGGGAATTGAACCCGCGTCTTTCTGTTTCCGGCAGACTGCACTAACCACTGTGCTACCGATGTACCACGTTGCGAATCTCCTAGCATCTCCAAATTTTGCGAATAACCTAGCATCTCCAAATATATAAGTCAATCAACTGGCTCTTAGAAGAATTCTCACATCTCATTTGGCTCTTCGGCTTATCGGCTTCGGTATATCCACACTATAGATATAATTCAGTTTTGCGTTATTTTACACCGTATTTGCTCACTTTATCGATTGATAGCGAGGGCTCGCGTGTTACAGTGGCAAGAGTCGCTGCTGTCACCCGCACGGTCGAGCGATCGATCCCGGCCCGGGTTAACCAAGCTTTCCATCCCTCCGGGGTCGGGTAAATTGGTACCAGACTTGTCTGGGAAGGTAAAGACACTGACCTGGTATAGCGGCTGGTCCCCGCAGGTCATTGTATAGGCCAAATACGCATTCACTATGCCTCTACGACTTGAATGGAACACGAATGCGGCGGCGCGTCCTCAGGGGACTGATCAACGCCGGCACCTTTACCTTTTCCCTTTTATCGATTGATATCTTTATTCAATTTCGACAAGAATTTCTGTCAACATCAAAATTGTTCGTTTCTTTGTTCTCTGTTATAGAAAGTGATTTTTATTCGCTGACGCACGATTGCACTCTGTGGTCACGTCCGTGGTAAGGCGATTTGAGTTGAATGCGATTCGTTGCAGATTTTCTCGTCAACCGTCAGCTTCGTATCGAACACTGCGCAGTTAGCTCGATCACGCTTGCCACCATCGCCTGGGTCACATCCATTCTAACCTTTTTAGAATGAGTAAGTTACATATTATACGGTAAATACGAAGAACATTATAATGAGGGCAACCTCGCCATTCTGGCGAGGAGAGTTGCGTTCACCTCACACTTAAAATTCCTAGAATTTCCGAGCGTTTAGTAGAGCAGAAGGTAGTTCACGTTATTCCCGATTCCAACCATGTGTTTTCTTTTTATCAAAGTAGGATTGAAGACAGCCATGACGAGGTGGCCAGTTCAGCAGCCGCGGGTGCCGACGGCAGGGTTTTGGCGAAAAATTACCGAGGGTACTGGATGTTGGTTAGGGATGCTGCCAGTAGAATTGTTCAAGTTATCTTATATACTATAAGTCTCAAAAAGACCAATTTGTTTTCAAATGTGTGTATTCCAATTCGACGCATTTCAACACCACTTTTCTGGGGAGGAAAAGGGTTCGTAAGAATTTTTCTTTGAGCTGCACCTCCCAACCCGAAAAGTATCGAGATTACGTGACATGTATCTCACTGAGATGTACTGTCTCAAGATATTCGCCAAAATGCATCCGGAAGCAGATTAATCGGCCTTTTCTGCCGCTTTGTTACACCAGAGCAAAACGAACCATTGTCTGGTCTACAAAACTCTCGGTACTTCTGAAAAACGTCAAGGTTGAGGGAACATTTAATTATCGTAGATTTTTAATCGCTGAAGAAATTTTGGATTCTTTATTTCAGTCCAGTCATTGTATTCAAGTAAATATAAATGTTGGTAGTAGGAGAATTGAATAATGAATAAGAATTGAACGAGTAAATAAATGAATCACTGTGTTCAATGCATAAAGATTTGTCGACTACAATTCTTCCCCTTCCCTCCCTCTCAAGCCTACACTTTGTTTTTTTTTATATGAAAGCAGTGGTCCTCAAAATGACATTCTAGAAAAAAATGCAACCGCTGTATGCAAATCAGAATGAAAAATTCACTTTCGAAGTAAATGGATTCTATCGAGAACGTCAACTTTCAAAGATTTCATTTCAGGATACGAAAACCCAGCTCCGGAGCTTCATCCGGAATTCATTGAATCTCTTCGAGTGCTGTTCGAAATACTGGACACTTCGCGTACAGGTCGAGTACGCTATGAGACGGTGCGAGAATTATTCATTAAAAATAAAAAATATTTGAGAAATCGAAAATTATTTGTTTATTTACTGCGCTCATAGGCGGGCTTAATTTTAATGCTTATCAGAACCACAGAACATAGAAACACAAAGTAGGATGGAAGTAGAACAAAATTTCACCATTTTCAGGTCAGAAATTTACTCCTTATCGTTCAAAAATGCACTTGAAAGGACCATGTTTAATGAAGATAGAGATGGTTATCGTATTTTGAATAACTTTGCTCGTTCTGATCGATTTTAAAGTTCTTTTAGCAAAAGAAAGTTCGATAACAAAAGTTTTTGAGTGTCCGTGAGGCCTATGTAGCTCTATCTGATATTTACGAAAATCATCTAAACGTTTAGCTGAGCTGCCTTTTGTAGAAACTAGTCACTCCATAACGAAATTTCGAAATTAATACAATCTATGTTGGATTTTTCTATATTTTCAGTTATGCGCCAGATTCGGTGAACTGAACCATCCTCACCTACCGCCCACGTTTCTCTCATACGTCAGAAAAGTGGCCCCAGCCAATGGGTTTGTGCAGTCAGGAGGAAATTTGATAGTTCTTGGATTTTTGTAATGTAAAATTTTATTGAATTACAGATTGGTATCGTTCGAGCGTTTTTTAACCGCAGTGAAGTTGGCCCACCGGGATACCGTCGAAATTAACAACAACAATCTCCATCGTGTGCAAAGTGAAGGGCGTTTATGTCAGAAGTACGTCTTAGAAGCAAAAACATTTTTATGCAGCCCTTTTTTATTTCTTTTGAAAATCCTTATTTGATCCTCAGTTTCCCCACAAGACCTACCAGGTCTATTGTCGAAAATTGCGCCCAATATCATTATCCTACAGATAATTAAGCGAAATTGCGACTAGAAAAGTAATCCAAAGAGGTCATCTCGAAAAGTATGAGATTAGAGGATCAAAAGGCATAGAACAAGCAGTCTATATTTTTCTGTGGTTCCTTCATTCGAACTTTTTGTTTTCGTTAATTGAAAGTGAGATCGACTAATGTTTTGTGAACAACACTGTACCTGGAGGGTCTAAAAAATAGGGAGCTCATTTCTTTTCACGAATCGGGCCCAGCAAATCACAAAGAGCTTACCTCTTAATCGTGCTTCTTTCCTTAAGATGATGGTTGCATACGTATTTACTCATGAATACACAAGAAATAGGACGCGCGTGGTGCAACGACGGCACCTTTACATTTTTTACCTTATACAAGAAGTATGTATGCCAGCACAAAGTATGTAGATATGATGAAAAATATGAAAATATGTAGGAATAAGGAAAATCATTAGAGGAAAAATTAGTAATTAATTCTCCAAGTTCTCCTTCCTTGAAACACGGCATAGTAGCATACGAAACTTAATAATTAATATTAATATCAAAATTAATAAATATAACATTAATACTAGATGCAACACCTTGTAAATAGTTTTTCTTCTGAGTAGAAGATCGTGTAAAAGGAATCATAAACGCGCCAACAGTTTTAAACAGTGAAATAAAGGAGATATTTTCAACATACATATTTTAAAATTCGACGAAACAATTAATGTGATCGTGTCGGTTTTATGTATTTTTGAGCTACGCCGTTGAGCCAATATGTACACAGCAATGAATAATGCCGAATCGAGACCACATTTCAATGTTGACTTCTCATCATTCCTCTGCCGTCATTTTTTTGGCATGTCAATTCCAAAAATTTGTAACTATTGAATTGTTATTCGAAGAACCATATCAACTTTAGTCAAGTTGCACCTGTTATTGGGATAGCAACCGATTAGAGTATAACGGTGGATTACGGTCACCTGCCCTTACGTAACAGGTATGGCGGTCTTCTGAGACGGCACCGGTCAACATCCTATGACAGCCCTATTATTTTTAACCAATACTTACGTAGGCCTATAACTGGCTTTTCTTTGGAATCCTCTTGAAAATAAACTCTCCTCTCTGTACTCTACTGATCCTGACAATTTGTGGTAAACCTTTGCAATTTTCTCGACTAGTTTCTTTTTCCTTTTTCTTTTCTTCCCCATGCCTTATTTCTAGAGGACGGCGAAAAAACCCGGATTTTCTGTGAAATAAGACGAAATATCCGTGGAACGTTTCACTCGGCTTCAGATTTTAAAGGCAAAAAGGCAGAGAACGTATCACCTGTATCACCTGTCGTCCCGTTGATCATCGACTTGCTCGAGCGGGCGCCAGTAACGTCTCCATTCGTCCCTGTCGCGTGCCATGGTAGACCAGTGGGTCCTGCTCGCTCGAGGAACACGAAGAGCATCGAATCGATCGTTCAGGGACTTGGCGAAGAAGTCCGACCAGCGCAGAGGTGGGCGACCTGGTATTCTTCTGACGTCCCGTGGAATCCAGTCAGTAACGGCTCTCGTCCAACGGTCGTCACGAAATCGCATTACGTGTCCGGCCCACCTGATCTTCGACAACTTGGCCCATGCGACTGCGTCTCTGATCTTCGACTGTCGACGTAGCTCGGAGCTCCGTATGCCGTCTCTCGCCTGGATGAAGCGAGTCACTCCGAGCATCCTTCTCTCTATACTTCGTTGCGCGACGCAAATCGCACGTTCATCCTGCTTGCGAAACGCCAAGGATTCTGAAGCGTACGTCAACGCAGGAAGAACCGTAGAGTCGAAGAGATGGGCGCGGAGTCGGGCGTTCTTCGTCTTCATCACTACTTCTTCAACACTGTTGAATGTGCCCCAAGCCGCTCGTTTCCTCCTGCCCAGCTCTGGACTCAAGTCCTTGGTCATGTTGACTTCACATAGCTGGAGCATTCAGAGATATTCGTTCCGTTGAGCGAGAATGGGGCATCAGAAACGTATCCATTCTTCATGAACATCGTCTTCGTCAAGCTTAGCTGCAAGCCGATCTTCCCACACGCATGATCGAAGTCGGCCAGCATGCGTTCTGCCTGGGTGATAGAAGGTGTTATGAGTACGATATCATCCGCAAAACGAAGATGGTGTGACTGCCGGCCATCGATCTTCACTCCCATGTCGTCCCATTCTAGTGCCCGCATGATGTTCTCGAGAGAGGCGTTGAACAGCTTTGGTGATATGGCATCACCTTGGCATACACCCCTCTTCACGTTGATACGAACGTTGTTGTAGAATGGTGTGATCACGGTCGTGAATCCCTTGTAGAGCACACTGAGGATCTTCACGTACTGAGTGGAGACGTCTTGCTTGCACGAAGCCTCAATCACCGCTTCAGTAGAGTACGTAACTACCAAAAACCCGCCTAAGTAAAGACTTTACGGTGAACCTATCTAGCATCATAGGGAGAACAAGCCTTTGCAATGACTCGCGGGGGCCAGCCGCTGCACAAAGTCAGTGCCTTTACCTTCCCAGAAAAGTCTGGTACCAATTTACCGACCACGGAGGGATGGAAAGCTTAGTTAACCCCGGGTGAGGTATGGATCGTTCGACCGACCGACCGACTGTCGGTAGCGCCTTTTATCATTGTGCTGCACCACTGACGATCCTTCGGGAGTATAAGTTCTCTCGCATATATCATATACCAGCCATTCAGCGGTCTGCCGGCCGACAAACGGCTGCTAAATGCATACTTAAACGAAAATACATGGACTGAAATAAAGATTTGAAATGAGACAAAAAAAAGAAAAATTTAAATACAACTACTATTAAACTATGAACAAAGCAAAAGACGGCGAGCTGAACTGATGAAGTGCGTCCCTAGGAGTACGGGCAATCGCGGCCGGACCCATATGAGCCACCCATTACAAACATCGCGGTTTCGCTTATGATGTAGTAGGATATTCCAGTTCAAACCATCTTTCTCATATCCTCTTCTTCTTCTTCTGAATATATACTGTATAGGGCTTAGAGGTGAAACAAAATATTTCTCACTAATTTTATCTATCACCGGTACTATTTCATGAAATTGTACTCCTTATTATATCTTGTAACCTTTCTCATACATCTCATACCGTACACTAAGTGCATCTTACTTCTGCTCTTTGAATTATTGGTTAACCTCGGCAAACATCGATGGCTCGACAATGGAGTGCAAGTGGCGTTTCATACTAGTGCACCACGTGCTTGACTGCTTACACACATCGTAATTCGTGATTGCGACGAATTGGGCCAAAAGCGATCGTAACTACGATCTCCAGCAATTGCGGCGAAGTTCGAACTTCGAGTTGGGTGCATGGCGCGCGCCGCCGTCGTCCACTTCAGGTCACTTACGGTCGAGTCGGTGGTCGGCGACGGCGGCGGTTACGCGGTTGACGGTCTCCATTAGTGGTGGTGGACCGACGAACGGACGGAGGCCAGCTGTGTTACTCGTTCTACAGACAATTAGCTGGCGCGGTGACCTTTTGAGGCTGGTGCACCGACGAAAGCGGTAAGAATGTAACGTTCTCCTCGTTCGTCGTCGATTTCATCGTAATCGCTAGAAACAACCCGTCACTGGACCAGACATTCTATGGCCAACCCTTCTTGCTGAGGAGTCCCGGGGTTGGTGAAGTATCTCTCTATGATGTGCTCTTCTAGCAACTCTAGTTACCGTCAACATTGAGCCAAGATATTAATCGATAAAGTGAGCAAAAGCGGTGTTAAATAACGCAAAAGTTGACTTATAAACATTCCTTTGATGCGGTCATTTTTATTCATAAATATCCAGCCACTGGTCAGCTAGACCGAGTATATAGTAAACATGTCATTTAACTTCTATTAGTTGAAGTGTTTGTACTCCATTACGTTGTTCATGATTAAAGTGCTCAATTCATTCTATAGCCAAACCTTGCTGAGAAGTCCTGGGATTGGTGAAGTATTTCATCATTGTATACTTGTCTAAGAGTGGGGGCGAAAAGCTCTATTAAAAGCACAAAACTTCATTTCATGTTATTATTTGATTGTTTGCTGTTTTTGGTTCAACACATTAATGACTGCTTTCTTCATTTTTCCTATGAGCATTTTCATACATAGTTATGATCTATTTTCTAACCTTAGGACACCCAACGGACATGTTCCTGTTGAAATCCTGAATACTAAATAACAAACTACTCAGGTCTAACCACTATCCAGCACTTGTTCCCGCACTTGTAGTGTTTAGCATGCCTGCTTCACTATGGGTGCTCGTACTCATATTCACATCTCCCTCTAAGCCCATAGGATCAATCTCATGAGATATCAATTCGATCCTGACATTTTATTATTAGTTGTCAACTACTAAAGGGCCTCAGTTAGGAATTAGTGTGACGAGTCCACTTAATTGAGTTTTTACTAACCTGTCCTTTTTTGTGCTCTTGCTAGAGTCATAACGCTGCAACGTTTCAATGTTACTAACAACAATATTCTAGTCGGCAGAAAATTAATGGATTTCAGTGCTTGCGTCAATAGTGACTGGAGAAAATAAAGCAAATAAAACCAAAAATCAATATAGTGGACTTCCATTTTCGCGTATCCCATCGGAACTATACGAGCGCCAATTGACCGCCTCCTACCATAGCACGCCACCCTCCCGCAATTCTTTAAAATATTCGATATGTAAAATTAAAATACGTTTAATATAATTGAATAAGTCAGAAACATCAACCGTTAAACGAAGAACCCTATTACAACTACATACTAGGGGTAGAAACATGAGATCACCTGGAGTTCCAAAAAATTTAGCAAAAGACATCGTGTTCCGCTTTGTGTTCGTACATTGAAAAAAAAACGGATAATCAGCTTGAATCGTAAAATTTGAGCCGAAGTTCAAGACCGTTCGCTTATTCTTGAAATTTTTTTAAAGCTCAGAGAGCTTCTTCGCCACCGAGCTTCCTACTTTTCTACTCTATGCCTTTTATTCCTATCCCTTAAAGCCTATTTTCAATTTCTTCTTATCTTCAGGTTTACTTCCAAGTACGGAAAATTTCTCCATGTTTCACGTTTATGGTTTTTTGTTCCTATATCTACAAGCTCATTATTTGCCCTCATGCGGTTATCCATGTAACAGACATTCAAAAAGTGAAAAGGTGAAATTGGATCTACACAGTCGAATTTTCTTTTCTCTCCTCTACAAAAATTGAGCCTTTATTATCCCCACGCAGAAATTCTACATTGCAATCTTTCTAACTTGGCAAAATCTCTCGGTCCCTTATTTCAACCAATCTAAAACCAGGGTAAAAATGTTATCCCTGGAGCTATGAAACATTGCTGGTCACACTTTTTTCTCACTATAGTCATCACAACATACATGCGAATTAGCAGAAACAGTAGAAAACCTCTTAGCATTGCCTAATAAAGAGGCGGACAAAATGCGTACATATAACGGCATCCCTTTTACAATTATTCGTATATTCTACCTACATATTTCAATCCTTTTCAATTGTATCACTTCGTAGGCGTTATCCATCCTGTTGTTTTATTTGTGGTAGTCAAATTTAGACATTTTCGTTTTAATCTCTATACATTTACCATCAGCACAACGCACGGTTTCTGGTTCTGTTTTCCTTACTTGTGATTCATGACTATATGACTATTTTATATGGTACCTACGAACAATTAGAAAACGAGCAAAGAAACTGGTTTGTTAGGAAATTCCCACTAAGGTCTTCCTATTCATAACACTTGCTTGTTCATATTCTTATAATAAAAAATGTTTTCGAGTACATTTTTGATCCGTAAAACGATTTTGCCATAGGGTAAACTGTCCAGTTAGCGATGAGGACATGATCGGCGCTGAATCGCCCAACGGCAAACAGGACAAACTGGCCAAATACCCGTTCTCTGGCCACGGTTTGCAAATTCCAACTATTATAGCATCGACAAGCGGAGGATGCAAGCGCCAGCCATGGGTGTGAATGGATTTGATCGGCGATCGGTCATTCATGGCAGCCAAACGACTCTCAATGAAAGCCGATATTCTCGGGCTCAAAGTGCCGACAGAGTAAGTGAGGGGTGCAAATTGGAATTTTGTATCAATCGAAACATTAGTCAACGTTGAGAAATTTTGTCATAATTTTGAAGAATTTCTGGATATTTTTGGATTTGAATTTGTGAAATGCAATGGGAATTGCCCTTTGACAAAAATCCATAGCAAACCTCACGGAAAACCGGAACAAACTCAGAAACAGCTTTAACCAGTTTGACCAACCAACCAGCCGACTTGCAAATACGCTTTAGCTTTAACTCGCTTTAACCAACCGGCTTTCAGATACCCCAGGATTACGAATTTCCTGCTAATTACGATAAGCTCCACCTAAAAATCTCCAAAGTCCTTGAGACCGTGAAAATTTTGGAAAAAAGTGAAAGTGGAAATTTGAAGGCAGCGTAGAGTTGATCAGCAATTTATTCTTCAAGTGGTGAAATTTTTCCAACTTCGATGTGAGAAGTATCTATTATTTATTTTCATTATCTTATTTTTATCTTTTGTTTTCCTTATATTTTCTTCAATTTTCTTTCTTTGTTTTCTTGTGGCATTTACAGAATATTTCAGCCACCAACATATGCAGAAGTACGAGGCAGTGATCCTCTCTACGGGAATTTGTGTAGCTACGCCGATTTACATGGCGTAAAGCCATATGTCGCTATGCGAGTGAAAAAAGTAAGTTCATAGATTTTGCTTACATAGCAATTCCTTCGTTTTATAGTAGCTACCTAATGATTCAAAAGCTCAGGAACAAAAGAAAACAATCGTTAAATTTTATATTACTATATTAGTAATACTATATTAGTTCTATATTAGTATTGTTATTAGTACGTAGTAGTATTGGGTCATTACAAAAAATAGGTTTTACTACCTAAAAGCAAAACTTGTAATTCAGTTCTATCACAATTCTTTCAATTTCAAACGATATTTAGATATTTATAACATGAATTTCTGTTCGAAGTTTGGTATGCCATTTACGTCGTCGTTAAGTAAAAGGAAAAATGCTCGTACAGTTTGCATATTGTGCATATGTTTGAAAAAACATTTTCTCATGATTTCCAATGCAGGAATATGATCCCGTGAGCATTTTGATCAGATAGTCCGTAGCGTTTTGATTGAATTCTACTCAGCTGAAATGATACGAATTTTCGTCGCATGCCACAATTGAATAACGCCCAGTGGAGTGAGATATGTCATAGTTTAGTCATATGATTTTGAATAAGCCACTCTAGATGCTCAGTGACGCGTGTTTCTTGCCTTGAACGCTTTTGTAAGGGCTACGTGAGTATTACGGTGCCATGATCCATTGAAAATCATATTTGAAAATCATACATCACGGATGAGACTACACTCAAGAAAAAATGAAGACGAAAAAGAAGCTAACGATTAAAGCGGATTCATTTCTGAGAATTTATGGAGTTTTAGCGCACGCGTATCTGAGAATTGAGCCGGACTTGTCTAAAAGGTTTTACGAGATTTTACGGCTCGCGTGGTGCACTAATACGAGGCGCTATTGACGCTCGCTTGGTCGAGCGATCGATCCTCGCCGTAGGCTAACCAATCCTCCAATGGGGGGTGAGGGTAATTGGTGCCTGAGTTGTCTGGGAAGGTGTCGAATCACTAACTTGGTATTGCGGCCGGCCCTGCAAGTCATTGTATGTTTCAAATTCGCATTCACCATACCTCGCAATACTGAGATTCATATAATTCGGATCTATCAAAATTCTTTCAATTATAAACAATTTTTAGATATCAATAACACAAATTTCTTCACGAAGTTCGATATGCCATCTACGTCGTCGTAAAGTAGAAGGAAAAATGCTCAGTAATACTGAGAGGAATATTAATTTTGATTCGGAAACCTTGTAGTGAAGAAGGAGGCGCTATTCTCGACCACAAAAAAGACAAAAGTTATCGCATGAACGGCATCAAGCCTTCAGAATTTGGCTGTTAGGCTGAATACTATAAGACGTGATTGGGTTAGATGCGGTCCTTCTGTAGAGGTTGCTCTTTCGAATGTAGAGCAGCATTTTTTACAATAAGCTTCGAGAAAAGAGAGGATTATTGTTGCTCCTAAAAAATTCCTCCAGCGTCACTCGAGACCGTAGTTTCCCGATGCCTTAATTACTTTGAAAGTTTTTCGTCTTCTATATATTTTCCTTGTCCGTGAATTTTCTCGTTCCAGTTCTCGTTCTGGTAGCTAGAAAATCCTGTTGTGGTTTTTTTCGGATTGTTGTCTTATTTCTACGCACGACTACATTCGTGAAACAAATCAAATCAACGGCCACGCCACCTGGGTCCGTATTCATCATTGGTAAATACCGATAAACCCCGAGATATAGCCCGAACGGCGCGCACCTTTTCTTTACTTATCCTAAACTTCCTATGTTAAACGCAATCTCTCATCGACTCTGCCGTCTGGTTCTGGTTGCGCCGCGGTTTCGGAGACCGCTCGTCCAATCATGAATCTGGTCCCTGGTGGCGAAAATAAACCACATGGTTGTTGTTTCCGTTCGATGCAAATTCGTATAGGTCTCGCTGGGAATGATTGGGCCATGCTCACGGACCTCCTCTGTTAGGGAGGGGATGGTTAGCGACGAAGCTTTTACCTTTCATCCTTATTCCAACTTTTTGGTTATTTTCAAGTCTGGTGCTAACAAAACACCGACTGGTCATGTTGATTCACGTTTTCGGGGTTCGGTTTGTGAGTGTTATGTGTGCGTAGCGGTAGTGGCGGTAGTGAGGTCAAAGTGTCCCGAAATAGATGAGGAGAAAGGGGAGGGCCGGCGAGGGGCACAGCACAACCACAGCAGCCCCATGAATCCCATTTGCTGCCGTCCACCCCGTCGTCACTATCCCAACACTTACACTGTGTACGCAAACAAATACGCAGCAAAGTTGAGTCGGCCCACCACGAAAGCGGCCATATTAGCCCTCACCAGACTCACACCACACACACATACACCCACACACAAAACACACCCATTCGCCCCTTGGAAGAAGATTTTCTCGCAAATATGCAGCTGAAGCAATTGGTCGAACTGATATGCTCCCATTCTCGAAGTTCTCTCTTCTTAAAACCTCGGCATGGTGTTATAATTATTGTATGCTCCAGCGCTTAGCGAGGCCAGTAAGTTCATTAAATTCTATTGATGTGACGTTTCGACCTATCCATCGCCTAAAATCAAAGGTCAAAAGTTTCGAGCCATTTTTTGGAGTTCCGAGCCAATTAACTCCAACTTTTTGGTCAGGCATCTGAAGACGACGGATAGGAGGAAACGTCAGGCCAAAAAGCTTAATCCTCCTACATACTAACCTTGCTCGGCACAGCATCTTCCGTTTTACTCAAATTGGCTAGCTTTTCTTCGCAAGAATGGAAATTCATGCCCAACCAAGCTCACCGAAGAACCTCGACAGGTCGTGAGTGTTTTGCATAACAGCTGTCGGTGTGACGTCATCAATCTGAGCAAAGTAATGGGAATTCCGGACGGCTTCCAAAAATTTAGAGTCGTTTTCAAGAGACAGCAGACTGGGTGGGAATGCCGTCCGCTGGGATTACGCCTCGATTTCATTCGGTTCCATTTCCTCGCCACGTTTTTCTTCCAGACTATTCGTTTTATAGCTTTTTTTCTCGAAGGTTCTTCCAGGTTTCTATAACAGTTTATGTATAATATCCCTAGTAGTATCGATCTACATATGTGTATACTTTGTGCGTGTGATAACGTGAAATTGAGACGATTCGTTCCCTGTCGAATGAGGATTTTCTCGCTTTCTTTGACTGAGAAAAACTTTGTAATCGCTTTCTACGCTGCACTATGCGCGCAAGAAGGAATTAGAACATGCGTATTCCACGGTTGACTGGTCAATGTTTACAATAGAACCCAAGCATGCATTTATGTTCGACCTGTCAGGGTCAGCGATCCTACCTCTGCTTTTTTTTATTTCATAGTTGAATTCTCAAGTGATACTGTTTTTTTCATCGCGCCTTTTCGAACTTCCTCTCACCTCAACATGCACCACAAGATTTTCCGCCTTTTGCATTGTTTGCCAGTAAAGTAAACGCAGACTAACATAAAGTTTTTTCCACCTGTGTTGCCGCTGATTATTTTCACCAAAACATTCACTGCAATTTACGTACCACGATCTACAACCTGTCGTAGACTTTTCTTCTTTAAGAGAAAGGCTGATAACCCCATTACAACCAACAAACGACAAAATGAAAGTTGGAGCCATCCCGTGACACTTGACATGAGCTGAGCTAACGGCCTAAAGGCCCATTCATACTCGACGGCAGCAGAGCACCAAGGGAGGGGGGCGGGGCATTTCTTTGCCACGTACCGCTCACAGTCAGCGTATAGGCCATGAAATTCTCCTTGATAGGTTGATAATGTCCCTTTACTATCGCAAATTGTCCAGAGATCTCCTCTGTGACGACTATTGCTACGCTACACGTCCTTTTCGTCTCTGCGCGACAGTTGTGCATTTGCACGCCTCTTTACTGCCCAGTATAAACTCACTTCAGCGAGGCACCGTTCGCAGTGGAACCGGTGGCGCCGACAAAGTGAAAATCATGAATATACCTTGCTGCCCCTATTGTTATACCTTGCCTCTTTGTCTGCGTCTCCGCCCCATCATCACTGCCCTGTTTTGCTGCCGAGTATGAATGGACCTTAATCATACAGCGGAGATTTCGATGAACTCGCACAGCACTGACCTTTACTTATCTTTCTTTTCTTAATCGTTGCTAATCGAGACTTTACACTGGAGCGCGACGAATAGCGATCAATTTCATGGTTACGGGGCGGGTTCACAGTGTAGAGTCCGGACCATGGTCTATCAAAACTATTATTTCCTTCAGGGCAGCACGGTTCGTTCACAGAAGGAAGAATCGCGGATGAGGCATGCAATGCCACCGTCGAGCACCGTAACGAAAGTGGCGGCGAATCGGCCACGACCACAAAGCACAAATTCATATCACAGCTTAGGTAAGTTGTTCCAGCAGATTTTGGCTGAATCAATAACTAATCGATAGTCTCAATAGCACTATTCCAGCTTCCTCTGGACTAGAAAATGTAACGTGGAGGAATTCAAGCCTTTCAATCAGCACAGACTCTCAACGTCGGCAAACCAGATACGAGGACGACACATCACCAAAAATGGTCGGTTATTCTACGCTACGGTCTATTCAGACTCGGAATGAAGACCAACTTGTGGGATATTTTTGTGAACAGGCGAGCACATGGTGTAGTGGTAACAGCCGCTACTTCCGCTTCAACTGCCAAGCTATCGATCCTCGCTCGGGCTAACCAAGTCTTCTATCGCTCCGGGTTGGGTAAATTGATACTAAATCTGTATGGGAAGGTAAAGATGGTGGCTGGGTGAAGCGGCTAACCAGCAAGTCATTGTATAGGCTAAATACGCAATCACCGTGTTTTTACAAGTTTGAGTGGACGATAAAAAAATGGCGCGTACTTAGAAGAACGACCAACGCCAACCATTTCCTTCTATCGTTGAATAACAACGTTAAGCGTCCGCACGCAAAATACTTCCTCGTCTTCCTGACAAATTTACGAATATCGCATGATTCTTTACACTCGTATCTCCTATTCTCCTGTGCTAGGAAAATCGCATACTACAACAGCTCAATAGAAGGGACAATGAGAATCCACTAACCAGTGAGATTTAAACTAAATTCACTCGGAACATTTTCCGAAAAGATTATAATACCATCCTACAGTAGCAAACTAAAGGTAACTCAACCTTCCCATCATCTCTGACGTTTAAACATCATTCATACTCGGCAGCAAAGCAGAGCAGCAGCTGAGCGGCTTCTCCGCCCACTTAATCATTGTCATGTTGATAGTTGTTGCCTTATAGCTCGTTTAGACGCCACGCGGCGAAAATGCAAAATTGAAGCGCAATCAATAATTAACGTCCTAGATCGAATTTGCTCCTTTGCATAAGTTCGGTGTCGCCTCATATAGGCAAACTTGCTGGTATTGAGGAACTTGTTGACGAAGTTCACTATTTTTCGTTTAATTTCTTCCCTATGTGATTATATGCGTAATTTTTTGCTTATACGCGGCGCCACCGGACTGCGCCACTAACGCAAAGGAGCGAATGCGATCAATGACGTTAATTATTGATTGCGCTTCGCTTTTGGATTTTCGCCGCTAGACGTCTAAACGAGCCCTTACGGTGACAAAATGCCTAGAAACATCACCGATGGCGTTTTCTGTTGCGTGGCCTCCCTTTCGTCTCTGGCATACACTCTGATCACTACTGCGCTGCTGCAGAGTACGAACGGACCTTGGGGCTAGCGACCTTCGAAAGTATGCAACGGGCAAGACCTTGATCAAATTGGTACCTTTGGCGGATCCGGTTTGTACCAAATACGGTGCGGCCAGAGCTGTAAATGGAGTGGCTGAGTAGGTGAAGGAATACAACCCTAAAATCGCCCGGTTTTACCATCGTGCGTGAAATCCTCTGTAGTCAAGAACACACCGGAGCGGTTCATGTAAGGTAGAAATGTTCTTGTCCAATTTTTCTACCGAAATTTTGAACCGTAGACGGAAAATCTTATTGGGACCGTTATCTTTTTACCATAAATCTTAATACAAATTTTTCAGGAGAAAATGGAAAACTTGCTCAGGGAAGAACTGCAATTAGTTCAAAAAGGCATGGAAACAGCTCAGAAATTATGTGAATGGTACAGTGAACGACTGTCATCGTTGGAAAAAAGGAAACGCTTGCTTGAGCAAGGCAAAGTTGCACTGGTAAGGAAAAGATTCACAAAGCAAAGGACCAGATCAGGGTTTTTAAACAAATTTTAGGAGTGCGCCGTGCACGAGCAGAAGTTAAATCTTCTCCGAGCCCATCTTACCGAGTTGAACCGAAGAATGGTTTCACTGATGGAGACCAGTGAGCGGGGGTTCCCATTTCATGTAAACCTTCAGGTCAGTGCCACGGAGCAACGCTGTTCCTTTAACTATTTTTATAAATAGCAATTTATTAAGTGATAAATTAATAAATAAACGAACACGTAGAACTGGACGACTTTTTTTCGTACAAACTTTGCTCTGATCATAAAAAAAACTCAGTAACCAAAAGCGAATTTCTTCACGAATGATCGTGTAGTTAATGACGGGCAATTTTGTGCTCTTCTGTTTTATGAGGCATCAAAATCGGAGAGTGAGGATCCTGAATAATACCGAGTTCCGTTTTTCCAATTTTCTTGCTCTATAGCGCATCAATACACAAAGTTGTGAAGATCAATATAAGTTAATGTAAAGACAATAACTGTCATTTATAACTTGGTAAAGTGTAGCCGCAGGATGTAATTAACGAGGTCGGCCTAACGAGGTTGACCTTATGTGATCGTCCACCAGACGAGATCAAAAAACACGTGAAAACGGCTTTTTTGAATAATTCTGTTGGAACTCAATAACTTGTAAAAACATACGCATATTTGAGCTCAATAGCTCGAACTCTATCGTCTGGTGTATAAATTATCCACACCTAAAAAATTTTTCAGAATACTCCACGGGGTGGCTCGAAGAAGCTACCACGCGAGGCCTCCCGTTGGCTCGTCGTTGACGGGGGCCCAACGGGGGCCCGTCAACGACGAGCCAACGGGAGGCCTCGCGTGGTAGCTTCTTCGAGCCACCCCGTGGAGACTCCCATCCCTGGCTCGGTGCAGCAAGCGCCGCATATTTATAGGCGGCGAGGAGGAGGCGGAGCCTACTGGGTGCAACGAGCGCCGCATATTTATATGTGCCGAGGAAAGGGCGGAGCTTAGTCGGTGGTGAGTCACCAAGCGAGTACCCGAAGCGGCAACGCGATCCGAAAATCGAGGGGTCAAAAAAATCGACTGAAAACAAGTTTCACGAACTTGGGAAAAGTGTATATGGATGGATAGAGCTCGAGCTCCGGAGTTCAAATATATGTATATTTTTCTACAAATAATTGCGTTTCAACAACGTTATTCAAAAAAGCCGCTTTGGAGCGGTTTTTGCCGGCTTTTTCGTCTTCTGATCAACAGACACGTCCGGTACTGTAGTCAGTAATAAGAATTGTTTTTAGTGTACATCGCGTTTTGGCGGATGTTTACCGACGTTACGTACATGCATTTGCAGAGATAAGCGAATAAATAAGTGCTAATCCGTTGATGAAGTATATTTAGCGTAAATAATTTGAAGAGCCGGTTCGAAACTGCACAGGTAAAAGGTAATAGGCGCAGATGAATGCTGGCCACCGAGTGAGTGTGCCACCGCAAAAGAAAAAAAATGCAAAAAAGCGACGACATAATAAAAGTAATGCGGAATTAGTTTAACGGAGAATTCCTATTTCTGACTTTTCGTCACGTTTGCAGGGTAAAATTGAGTTTGTTTCATTTAGAAGGTCAATGTTCCTTCACCACAGGATGATCAACTCACATGGCTTCATCGACAAAATATGATGCTTAATCAGGTAAAGTGCAGTGGCCTAATGATGAACGTCACATTTCAAAAAGAATCCTCAAGATAATTTTCACAAAATAAAAATGTATGAGGTTTCGGAAATTTTTAACCAGCTTATATCGTTGTTGCGCAGAAAGCCATGTCATTGATGAAATTATTTTGAAAAAAAAAGAGAAAAAAGAAAGAAAATGTACTAACATGTCACAAGTACATTCTAGCGCGCGGTTGAGAATTATTTTTCGCTGGTGAATGAATTTTAAAGTGATTGGCAAAAATTTCTCGAAAACAATGATCAACTAATAATCACTCAGGTACTAGACGTTGGTTTTGAATTTGCTGTGAAATCTGATTATTTTTTATACTCTCATCCTATATCATATTTCAAGGAGCTCGGCGCCAAAACACGTCTATTAGAAGCCTTCAAGAGGGAGAAGGAAGAACTCGTTTCCAGTGAAGAACGTCCGGTTAGCATTCAACGGATACAACCACAACGGTAATGTTTCTTAATTAAAACCGTATTAAATATGCTTTAGAGAAAACCAGAACTAACAGAGACGGCTTCTTTCACTCGACATATTCCTCTCCATCTCTCCCCTTGCATCCCCATCCTCAATTATGTTGTTATTGTTGTGATTTGATTGAAGCGAGGGCAATTTTCCAGACTTCACGTATGGTTTTTGTTGAGTTTTACTCGAATTTCAACGTAAACTGTCCGACCGGAACAGTGGGAATCTGGGAAGGACCAACAGACAGAGAACAGCGAAATCTTGTCAAAAAGGGCAAAGAGCGAAAGAGCAAAAATATCTCTGCTCAACTATTATAATTTTGGTTTTATTTCATATAGCGTATACTTTGGCTTCACAGTAACGCTCCTGCGGCCGTTTGGGGTCGTATGGGACGACTGGAAAAGGGGCTGAAAGGAAATCGAAACGCCATCACCAATATTGATTCAAGGTCTCATTCAGTTCTAGAAAGTTGATGAAAATTGAAAACTTACCAGAAGATTTAGATTAGTTTTAGAGA
This sequence comes from Nippostrongylus brasiliensis, assembly GCA_030553155.1. Lineage (NCBI taxonomy): Eukaryota > Metazoa > Nematoda > Chromadorea > Rhabditida > Heligmosomidae > Nippostrongylus > Nippostrongylus brasiliensis. Next base: position 17,576,371 of record CP130737.1, read on the forward strand.
TTCTACTCCAACTATTGCTATTGCAGGCCAGCAGTTTCTCAACCAAGACCGTCAGCATTCGTTCGACCAGCTTTTCATTATCAACAAATGCAACATGCTGCGGCTGTTCCTGTAAAATCCTACGACACCTTGATGTGATTACAATTATTCGGTACTTGTTCCGTGTATGAATAACTCAGCTAATCTTACCTTCATTAACTTACAGAACGACTATTATGTGCAAAGACTGTACTTGAATATCCGAGAAAAGATTTCGTGCACTGCATGATCTGATTGTATTTTATTATGTTATCAAAATGATGCCACTATTTTTGAATATCGATCAGATATCATATATGCAGATACCAAGCAATATATGAGACCAAGATCTATGTATGTATCTTAACGAAAGCTGTTTCATTCGTGTATGGCCCGTAAAATGCACAACAACTGACAAACGTTACAGTTAACGAGTGGCTGTATAAGGCATCTAAGTTGGCGATAATGGGAAGTGAACGTAACCGGTTCGGTACTGAACTGCTCATAAAACCGTTCCATATAGCCAGTGTGAAAAGCAAAGCACTAACAAATCAACTATAAAGGCCAGAAAGGCGAAAATTCAACATGAATTCACATAATAAAATATCCCCGCATATGGGAGACGTAAGCAGATACGAGTGCTCCAGAGTTTGGTAGAATCCAGTATAACAAACAGTTCTCAGAAATCGAGCTCGCTGTCGGAGCCCAGAGGAAGTCTTCCGAAATGCTTTTTTCTAAAGAAAAGGCGTCGTCAAGATATTCGCTAACGTAATGAATCTTAAAGCACGTCCATATTCGGCTGCAAAGCAGAGCTGCAGTAGTGAGGTGTACGACAATTAAATAAATAAAGGGTCAATTAAATATATGGGTCCCACCGCGATTCTGGACCCCGCCAAGCACAAAGTATGAGTAAAGCCCAAACCGAGACGATTTTACTGGCTAGACCACTCAGCTGCCTCAGTGCTTTTCTGCTGAGTATGAACGTACATTCAGTCGTTTGTTGATGACTGGAAAACACCGAAACCTCTAGAGCAAATCGAAGCAATACTAATATCGCATACAATATTCTAGAAACAGTTAAGAAGACGACCAGCATCGCACTAACTCGTCTCATTTAACCTACATCAGCAATTCTACAAATACTAATAGTATTTCATAAGGCAAAAGCACTAAAACGAGTACAGAACTAGTGACATCGCAACTATGGCAGCACTAAACCTGAATGCACAACAAGTTGGCAAGATCAAAACTATCCAAATTCTACCTATATAATGCAAGATATATAAAGGCTTTCTGAAGAAGAGCAAGTGCAAATCCGTAGCTGAGAGAAGCCGGGTGAGTGTGTGGCACTTATGTGTGGGGAGGAAAGCAAGAGTCGACTCGTAGAACAGTTTAAACGTCGGAACACTCGGGATGACTGTCGTTTCGTCTCGATCTATAATGACACAACCAATCGATTCTCAGAAAATATTCGAAGGAAAGCGCAGAATGGCGCTCCTTTCAGCGGAATAACACCCTTTCATATTTTTTGTAGTAAATAATTTGTGAAAATGAATGTGCGCTGCGGTATGTGGACTAAAGTTCCATTCATAGTCGGCAGCAGCAGCACTGCAGCAAGTTGGGTTGGTGTCCTGACATGAAGCGCCGTCCCTCACTCATCCCGAAGGACAGAAAATTTGCGCAAAAACATCGAAACGGGTGGTTATCGCTGAAGATATAAAATAAGAGCAAACTATTGTGCGTTGATTAGTCCCCCAGGATGTGCCATGCCCTCGTCCTCCACTAAGAATTGTAGACCCATGGCCAATGTATATTTTGACTTTTACCATATTTCGACTTTTGCGGGGCTAACCGGAGTACAGCACATTGTTTTCACTTGTCCAAACAGCACATGGTTTTCACCTGTCCAAACAAGTCTTTACCCAATCCTGAAAAGGTGGAAGGCTCCGTCGGTTGATCTTAAGCGGGGATCGATCGTTCGAGCGGGCTACAGAAAGCAGCCCCTCATACCATTACACCACCGCGCCTAATCACTCGGTAGAGCGTGCAAATTAACAAGGAAATAGATGCATGACGCCACCGTCTCAATAACGAATCCCTCCCATAGGTGTAAAAATAGGCAAAAAACTACTGTACTGACGAAATGAGCTGCAAACAATCAGCTACTGCGATATCTAATCAGCACATATTACTAGGTTCCACCACTAAATCTGATGTTCCACAACAACAGGAGAATGACTGTTAACTTATGAATAGTCGAGCGTAATAGCCCAGTCATATTCATGTTGCAAGACAGTACTGCAGCTGAGCCCCTCCGTCTCTATCCTATGCTTTGACATTGATTCACCGCTTTGCCGTGCAGTGTGAACGACCCTTATGACTAATGAATGAAAAATGTTCCCGACGAACCGCTGTTCCCATAACAAATTAGCAAAAAATGCTGAAACCATAGCTTGGATAAGGAACGAAAGGAACAATTCAACTTCTTGATAAAGGAATAACGAACTATTACGACATTCGGCTTGAATACACGACCACTAGCCGTGAGAACCGGATTTTTAAAAATTAGGCACAAACCAGCAGTGACTTTGAAAGAACATGTTTCTTTTTGAGCGTTCCGGAATTTGCAGCTTCTAAATGTACTTGTGGTAGTAATCGTTCCTAACCAATAGTAGGAAACTACTGAGTTGTCCGGAAATTAATGCAGGTTTTCAACCTCAAACTTCAAAACAACATATCTCAGCTCAAAGGAGCGCTTATTACATAAAAAACGCCATCGCAGTCTACACATCTCTGCCGATGTGATACCATCTGATCTATTCCTGTAGCGAGAACTTCTGGACTTCTGAAGAAGATGAACTCGTTGAATTCAGTTTTCACTTCGCTTGGTCAGTGAAGCATTTCTCACGCAAGAACTCATCTTGATGCTTGATCAAGTGGTAGTCGTTAGGAGACAAGTCCGGCGTGTATGGTGGATGAGGAAGAATCTCGTAGCCTAACTCGTTCAATTTCCGATGCGTCGGTTGTGCGACATGTGGCTTCGCATTGTCGTTCGTGAAGCAGAAGTGCTCCCGACCTATTGCCGATGCCGGATTCAAAAGTCGCAATTTCTCGTTCATTTCGTCAATTTACTGGACGTACTTCTCTGCTGTAATGGTTTCACTCCGTGGCAGGAAGCTGTGGTGTGTCAATCCCGAAGCACACCATTAAACTGTGACCATGATCTGCTTTGGGTGCAACGGTGGTTTAGGGAAGTGCTTCGGAGCTTCATCAACGTCCATTCATTGAGCACTTCGTCTTCGGTTGTCGTAGAGAATCCATTTCTCATCGCATGTTATAATGCAATGGAGAAAACGTTCGTTCTTATTGCGAAGAAAGAGCGCCGACGACACATCGAATCGACGATTTTTTTGGTGCTCGTTCAATTCGTGCGGTATCCATTCATCTTATTTCTTCGTCTTTCCTACTTTCTCCAGATGCTCGCAAGCATTTGTTTTGATCACCCCGAGCTCTTTTACAACTTCTTGAACAGTTCCACGAGTATTGGATTCCATCAACCAGTTCAATTCATCGTCGTCAACAGCAGAGTGACGGCCGCGACCTTCTTCATCTCCAAGATCGAACTCGCCACGACGAAATTTTTACAGTCAGCCTATCACTGCGGATTCGTTAACACTTCCTTGGCCAAATACGTGGTTGATGTTCTGACTCGTTTCCGTTGCAGTTCTACCCAGCTTGAACTCATAGTAGTAAGTGTCGAAATTGGTGCTTTGATAACTCCATTTCTACCCTAAAAAGTTACGGTGGCGGGGTCTGTTCGAAAAAGCAATTACGCTGTAAGATAGAGCTTAACGTAAGCTTTGTAACAGTGCATTGCAATGTTATGTTTCAATGTATTGTTTTGAGAAAAGTGGCGCTCAAAAGAATTAAGGGTGAAACATGCATTAATTTCCGTACAACCTAATATAATTGGAACTAGTAGCTTGCTCTCACGTTTAAATGGCAGGTGGCTATCAGCAAGAGGACTTGAAACGCCGTTGGCTAGATGGTTCGCAGGTAAGCACGGTAAAATGCTACTTTAGAACCAACCCCATTTATTGAGGAGTTTTGTGGTTGGTTCAGTAATTCTTTATGGTATGCTAAGGAAACCGACAAGACGGTCATATAACTCCTCTAATTGTTGGTTCTATTTTTATGTCCCTTGATTGTAGTTATTTGCTTGCTGAAGAAATATATAGAAATTTCCTTACTACAAATCTTGCACTTACACAGTTGGTCCATAGCGGCTGGTAAAACTCTGCTGCCTCATCACATGCTGCAGAGTTGCACATCGACAGGCTAACATCTCTCGAAAAGGGACACGAAAATCCTTATTGTATTTGCAGTAGATGGCCGGATTCAGTGTACTGAAACGAACACAAAAATACAGTGTAAAAATGCTTTTTGATATGCTGATCATTAACATTTTTACTTCTGTTGTGCAAGGGATAGCGACGACGCCGAAAATTCTCTCGGATGAATTCAGACTAAGGAAACCATGATAAGGGTAGATGTGAACATCATACCTCTCCTGTGATCTCCCACAAAATTTAAATATTAAATATTGAGTCGAACCAACAATTGTTTCGCTTTCCCACACCCCAATATGGTACAATGGTTTAGGAGAAACGGCGAACCATTCACCGTTCGGCATTAAGAATGGGTCCATCTGATCCACCCGTTTACGTACATGCAAAATGTTTGATGCAAAAATAGCATCGTTTTTGACCCTCAAATTTAGGAGGTAACAACTTTTTTCGGAGTGAACATTCTCAGACTAATTGTTAGTGAGAATTATCAGAAGCAAATAACATCAGTATCTTCAAATACGTGTTGCTTCACTATTCTGCAGCGGCAAGTCTTAGTACAACAACGAATTTTGTTAGGAAAGGTTGTACTCCTTCAAAAGACGTACTACAAGCGCCCTGAATAGAATCAGAATCATGTAAGGTGACTGCCACCTGAAATTTCCTACTTTCCTTTGGATTGAGTGGACCTTTGCTAATGTGTTTTGCTTACTTCCTCTTTGCACTTACTCGACACTTTGAAGAAATCGTTTTGTGTCGAGTGGAAGCATGATTTTTGCCAAAAATACACATGGATTACGACGGCCATGCTTTAAACATATGTTTAAAAAGAATTCGCTTCATTTGTGTTGCATTCAAAAGTCGATCACGGACAGTCTTAAGAGTCTAAGATCGAAGTGACCAATGTCGACCAGGTCAAACTGGACGAATCAGAGAAATTGAAGAAGAGGGGCCTGATAGAATTGAGTTAGATTTATTTGAGTAGTCCACTCTTCTCGTGAATAGACAATGATACAGAACAACTTCCCTTTATGTATATTCCGCTTTAACTTCGTGTTTACAATGTATTTTCCCTCAAATTCATTGTTTTGGAGAATTTTTTGCTCGTTTTGTAATTGTTGCGCACATACCGCGGGTGGAAAAATAGACAAATAAGTAAACAGGGTAAACGGTAAGCTGATAAGGAACTTCGGTGAAGTCAAAATTTGGCTGAAAGTCAAATATTTCTCGTGCGATAAATGGAGCGATTCAAACTATTCACGGAAGTGGACATTTCAAAGCGGTCATATTTATACTTCGACACTCTGCTGCGTTCTTAAACGACGGTATTCGATCCTTACGTGATAAACGTAAAATAGAAATTGAATATAATTATTTATACAGTCATGTAAAGCAACAAGTCACTAGTCACTTCCCTCCACACTATGGATCCCTAGCTCGCGCTATTCACAGCCGCACTAAAGCCCAGATGTATAGCATTGGATCCCGGGAGTTTTTTTCCGTGTAAGTCATAACTGGTACGACTTATGGCCACATTACAACGTTCACATCAGATTTCGGAACTGAGCGAGCTTTCTCTGACGGCGGGCTCGTAAAACAAACGACGCGGTACACCTATAGTCGTATCCCAGAGGTCTACAAAGCTCTGTGGGTGGGTATGTTGACGTATTGCACGCAGTCGAGCGATCCATGAGACCACGAACAAGTCGAGTCTTCCTTGCTTACACACACAACAACAAGTTAAAGCCGTTCCAGTTAATGTTTGGAATGATTTCAAAGTAATAGATTGATACAATAGCTTTGCCAGTGAGGTGCTCCCAATGATTAAATAGGTGAGGAAAAACATTGTGAAAGCGTTGAAAACGTTGATATCTACCAGCCCCGCCTATATGATTGAATCGGCCATGACTGATATTGTGGTGCACATCCATGTTGATGTAATGCATACAATAAAATTAAGAACGTCAGTAAAATCGGCAGTATTGAGCATGACCATGAGAGAAGCTCAAAAAATGTCAATGCCAAACCGGCACTTCGCTGGCAAATGACAACCGTTAGAGGTTTTTCTAGAACTTCGATGGTGAACATCTAGTATGGAAGACAAAATCGGTACGACCAATTCAGGGTAATGCCGAGATATCAGAATGGGTGGAGTACCGCAGTTTCTCGGGCGAACGGTCCCAAGTTCAAATCCGAACCAAGGCAGAAAACCGTGTCTTACAAAAATTGAAAAATGGCAACGATTCCAGCTGATAGTGAATACTCAATCACAAAACTATGAACGGGAGGCAAAGCCAACCATTACATAGCTGCAGGTGGAGCAGCTCCAGGAAACAGTAACCATCTAGGAGATCGGCTGAGATAGCAGTGATAGGAATTTATTAAATATATAATTTATTTATTATGAATCTTTGACTTCTTGGTTTTCAGTCGAAGCGTTGTCAGCGCGTTCGTACGGTTCATTCTAGAAGGTTGGGAATCCAGAAATTGCGAAACGGAGAGATTTCGCTACGAGTAGGACTCCTTCACAGCATGGTTGAATCGTCAAGGAGAATTATAATTCGGTAGTATAACTATATTACAGATTATCTTAAATTGGCAGTACAAGAGCGACCCGGAGGGCTTCTCAATAGGTTATTCTCAATCACTTCCACTACCAAGTGCCGTAGCCCACTAAAAAGTAACCCCCACTTCTTCTTGTCGAAATTTCTCAGTAATCTCTACCAATTCGAGTGTTTCAGTGCTTCTGGCGGCGATACTCGTCACGATTTTTTCTGATTTCTAGCTGATTCCAGAAACATCTTGGTGTCGTTCACTAAAACAGAAACAACTGACCTGTTCGAATAACCGAGCCATAAGCAGAAACCATCAAGCCAATAAGGTACTTTGATGCGTAGACATGATTTGAGTAATGCCAATGAGAAGAATGGCAACCAGCAGATGATGAAGACACTCATTATTACTCCTAATGTCTTTCGAGCTTTGCACTCATTACGATCGTGCTGTCGTATCTGAAACGAAGACCACTAAGACATTTAGTCAACTGAGTCGACGTCAGTTCATTTTCATACGTTTTTACTGCTTTTACGGTCATTCTTCTCTGTCCGGAACGGCTTGCTATTTCTCTATAATGTGCTTGTCTGAGGAAACGCATAAGACGACCACGTTAACGCCCTTCCTTTTTTGAATTTAACGAATTGTATTGTTCACCATTTCGATTGTTCACAGTTTTTCTTCTTTGCCCTGACTGAAATTTCGCGTTTTTAAGGAACATCACGAAGTGATTGGCAACGAGAATTTTTTGATGGATATTTTAGGTACCTGAATAGCGAAAGCAACTGCATGAGCAGTGAAGTGCACAATTAACAGCATCTTGAAATTGAATCAAATGGGTAAATGAATAAATAATAGAGCACTAGAAAGAGAAAGAGAGGGATAGTGAAGGAGGCAATAGAGAGACGGCGGGAGAAAAGAGATCGAGCGAATAACATAAAAGAGACGTGCTTTTTTATGTCAATTGACATTTCGAATAAATCTCTCCGTATTGAATTGCACTGAAAAAACTATTGCTCAAAAAACAAATGGATAATTATTTTCTCATGGGTCCTTTGATTCGGCGGCTTTTCACCCCAAATTGGACAGGCTCCATGTACATACAAGGCATCACAAACACACGCAAACGAAGTAACAATTTTTATATCACATTTTCATTTTATTTCTATTTTCTAGGGCTATGTTGTATTTCTTACTTTTTTGCATTTTCGGTTGAAGATTATCGTTTCACAATCCACGTTTCATTCACTCTTAGTGCCTTGCACGAAATCCTGGACACATTTTCGTTCACATTTTATTTCCTTCGGACCAGCAAGCAAGCTTAAAATACGGATGGAAACCTAGTGAAAAAATGAGCAGTCTAAAACCAAGAAATTTCAGTAAATTTCATAGTGTACTGTGAGAACCAGCTCTCAAAGTCCGTCATTATACAAATAAGGCACTCCTTTACATATCACGAACAAAATATTGCGAAGACAAATTGTCAGAAGTAAATCCAGAGCAGAATAAGGGAACTAAAAAACACCACCATAGGTTCAGTTCATCTATGCCGTTCAGTGTTCGATTGAAAGAGAGAATATAAATTGTTTGGCAATTTTGGCAAATCAAAAGATTTGATTCAAAAAAGTCGCAAACAGAACTATGAAAAACAACCTGTGAAAATGTTTTCAAATTGAGAACGTGAAGGAAAGAAGCAGAAGTCCTCTAACAAGGACGTGTCATTTACCGGAATTTACGCTCAATAATGAAAATATTTCAAATGCGATTGCTAGTCAGGTCTTTTGCACAGATGGCACCACATAGACTACTTTTTCCCTTCCACATTTGAGATGATACAAATGTGCATTTGAATTACCACATAATACATACATCACTTGAAGCACATTTTCACGAAAAAAAAACTACCACGGAGTCGTTTCGACAGATGTCAGTTCGTTTTCAAGGCGGTCCCGTAAAATTCTACGGCTTAGCACCAAGACGAAGTCTATCTAAGTGAATATTTCGGCAAACGTTTTTTGATCGTCAATCGAGTTTAAAGGACTATTTCGCATGTGGAATTTCCTACGACAGTGCGAATTGCAAAAACCTGTCTAGCTACCGGGTCAGACTTTGTATATTTGGAACTTTTCATTGAGAGGTGAAAGCTATCGATGTTCTATTAGTTACAGTGTCCACCGTATCGTCAATCATCTCATATTAGGATTCATTGTCATCGAAAATGGTAACGAACGATAGAAAATGGAGTGGACGGCGTATTTCATCGCATTTACTGCCCATCTGCCTCAACGGCTTTGTGAGCCAGTCTTCGAAGCATTTCATTTAATGGGTAGCAGTTGGGTTACCATGAATCTCAAGAATGCCAGCGTGCACTGAGACTTTGAAGGTACCGACGCTTTGTTCACTAACAGAATACCGTTCGAGAGAAAAGACGCTAAACGACCGCTGCAAAGCGAAATGTAAGACACGACAAGCAAGCGTCAGCTGACAGGTACATTCAGGTAGATGCTGGAGTTATATTTTTAACTTCAGTATTTCCAATGGACATATCCCACTCCCTTACTCAATTGGCAGATATCTAAAATATAGCACATTCCAGAAAGGATTTTTGTTGAAACGAGACAAATGAAGGAATTTTCGCTCGAAACGTGACCCCAAAACTTCACAAATCCTCCACCACCAATTTCGCTTCCGAAAATTATAGGTTATCGGCTATTTCCAAATAAATATCTAAACCACACACTTAAAGTCAAGTATAACAAATGGATTATGTTCGATCACAAGACACAAGATCACGCCATAAAACGCCCACACTTCGCAGTTTTCAATATATTTCCGTTTGGAACTACATATGAAAATCATTGTGAAATTTTTTGAAAATGAGACCCGGAATTCGGATTGAGATGTCTTTTAGCTGGAGCTATTTCTACTGAAAAATTCAACGTGACAGTTCAAGTATTTTGTGTTCATGTATTGTATTTTGTCCGCTTTTATATGTAATATCTCAGACGATTTAATTGAAAAATGATTCTTTACAAGGCCAGTCCAGTTATAAAGTGCAAAGATGTTCTCGATGAGATTAAATTTTCTCCTGCACGGGTTCAAAAATGCATCGTTATCTGCAAGGTATATAATGGAAGAATGTGTCGACACGCCCTTGGTCAAGACAAAACCACGAAGAAGATTACAAAAAACGAAGGGAACAAAACCCCCGAAAACGGGGTAATGAAAAAAGTAGCCTCGGCACCAAACTGAATGAAACAGTTATGAAACTATTAGGTTGTCCGGAAATTAATGCAGGTTTTCAACCTCAAACTTCAAAACAACATATCTGAGCTCAAAGGAGCGCTTATTACTTTTAAAAAAAGCCATCGCAGTCTACACATCTCTGCTGATGTGATACCATCTGATTTATTCCTGTAGCGAGAAATTCTGGACTTCTGAAGAAGATGAACTCGCTGAATTCAGTTTTCACTTGCGCTTGGTCAGTGAAGCATTTCTCACGCAAGAACTCATCTTGATGGTTGAACAAGTGATAGTTATTAGGAGAAAAGTCCGCTGTGTATGGTGGATGATGAAGAATCTCGTAACACAACTCGTTCAATTTCCGAAGCGTCGGTTGTGCGACATGTGGCTTCGCATTGTCGTGAAGCAGAAGTGCTCCCGACCTATTTGCCAATGCCGGATTCAGAAGTCACAATTTCTCCTTCATTTCGTCAATTTACTGGATGTACTTCTCTGCTGTAATAGTTCCACCCTGTCGCAAAGGCTGTGGCGTATCAATCTTGAAGCACACCGTCAAGCTGTGACCATGATCTTCTTTGGTTTCGGGAAGTGCTTCTTCATCAACGTCCAGTCATTGAGCACTTCGTCTCCGGTTGTCGTAGAGAATCCATTTCTCATCGCATGTTATAATGCGATGGAGAAAAGGTTCGTTCTTATTGCCTAGAAAGAGCGCCGACGACACATCGAATCGACGATTTTTTTGGTGCTCGTTCAACTCGTGCGGTATCCATTTATCTTATTTCTTCGTCTTTCCTACTTTCTCCAGGCGCTCGCAAGCACTTGTTTTGATCATTCCCAGCTCTTTTGCAAGTTGTTGAACAGTTCCACTACTGCTGGCTTCCACCATCCTATTCATTTCATCGTCGTCAACAGCAAGTGACGACCGGGACCTTCTTCTTCTCCAAAATCGAACTCACCACGACGAAATTTTCGCAGTCAGCCTATCGCTGTGGATTTGTTAACACTTTCTTGGCCAAATACGTGGTTGATGTTCCGACTCGCTTCCGCTGCAGGTCTTCTCAGCTTGAACTTATAGCACTAAATGTGTCGAAATTGCTGCTTTGACAACTCCATTTCTATCCTACAAAAGTTACGGTGGCGGGGTGTGTTTGAAAAAACAATTATGCTGTAAAATAGAGCTTAACATAAGCTTTGTAACAGTGCATTGCAATGATATGTTTCAATGTATTGTTTTGAGAAAAGTGGCGCTCTAAAGAATGAAGGGTGAAACATGCAATAATTTCCGGACAACCTAGTATTTGACGAACTCGAATTTTCAATAATTCTTTGTTGTTCAGTGTTCTCCGCAGCTGCCAGGCAGTAGGGAAAGCTTTGACACTCAGGCTGACTGTTGGAAAAAAATTAAAACAGGTGCCGAAATCAGTCTACCATAACCAGCACGTACAGTTCTGTGATACGGATGTGACAGGAAAAAATGCCACTGCAAAAATTAGGATTTACAGGTACATATCGGTGAGTTTGGATGCATAAACAACAAGCAAACCTAACTTATTTCAGAGAATTTTTCTCACAATAATCGCACAATAACTCGCTTGTGGCATGGTCTGGTCGGAACTTTAGCGGCTCACTTACAACAACTTATGTGGTCCTTTAAAATCCGGAACTTTTCTCAGAAAAGGTAATTATCAGTGTGTGGCTGCACTTCAAGGAGTTATTCGATGGAAGCTGCTTCACAAATGCTTCTCTCATTAGCTCTGTCTACTGCATTCAGTTGAAGAGCTACGAATATGCTACTGTTGAAAATATTAATATAATAGAAAAAAATCCTCCACTCACGATGACAAGCGGTCACACACTGCGAAGAAATTTCGGACAACAAGCTGGAAAATTTTCGATTGCACAATTGGACCCAACAAAAGTATTCATTGGACTTTGCCTCAACACACTATTACTTGTTCAATTCGTTGCCCACTCTGTTACCGGAGAAGCAGCTCAACAAGGGGTAGTTTCAGAAAGCCTCGGTGAATTTTCCATCAGAACTCCACAAATTCTACCGAAAGGGGTTTAAAGGTTTACCTGACAGATGGCATGATGTTATTGATAATTATCATGTGCAGGTCCATTACGTGTTGTGTGGAATGAAGGAGAGAAATGCTTTTGAGAAAAGCACTACAGAAATGCCGGAAAACTTTCCCTACAATTTCCTACATATGCCCGTTGCGAAGAATTCCGAGCCTGTTCGGCCGTGTCGATCTCACACATCCTGATCAAAGAAGCGCAATTTTCGATTCAGCTCACCCCCTTATTTTTCCACACGCCTCAATGGGTCCGAAAATTCACATCGGCAGAGAATACGTCGGATTCTTTTTCAAAAAAGGCGGTTCACCTTGATCATGGTCCAACTATAACGATCGAACACATTGACGAGAGTTTCCTAATTCGCTCTGCACACCGAAAATTGACTTGAAAACTAATCAAAGAAAATGGCGTCCCATCACATTCCCATCATTTCCCTTCCCACTCATCGTGAACAGGGAGGAGGTCCTCGTTTTAAATGTAACACTCGCTGTACTGGTTCTTAGAAATCAAAAGATGTTATGACTTCCAGATGGTGATTCAAAAGACATCGTTTTGAACTCACGAGAATTGTTGTTGTTATGAACCATGGATTACAGGGGTAGTACATGGTTGTTTGTCAACGTGAGATTAAAGGATCGCAGCGTACTCGTTCGCTTCTTGTTTGAACCACTGAACACGAGAAAACACATTGGGCTTTGATACTTTTTGAGAGCATACCGAATCCCAGGTTTCCACAGAGAACTGGTAACACAAAAAGTTACCGCAGTTAGGAAGCGACCTCCTATTCATCAACGCACAGCTGGGCGAATCGAGGCAAATTCTACGATACCACATCACTGTTAGTTGTTATCCACAATCTTCATGAATCGGAAACTGCGGCAAGTTCAGGGTTAGACTTGCCATGGTGTAGCCCTATCGCTCCTATACTGATAAGGAAGCTTACCAATGACCGCCCACTGAAACGTCATTCGAGCTTCTTCCTCCACGAATGTAGAATTTTTCCTTCTAATCTTTCCCTTCTCTTATACTGATTAAAGATCCTTTTCTTTATCTCATCTGTTCTGAAGCATCCATTCTTATAAAGTCCATACTATATAATTATGTTGACATGCAAAGCTGCAAGCACAGCAGAATTCATATTGAGCAGCACCTCTTCTATTCCATCGATGGATTGATCACGATTTTCACCACTACCATTCATACAGGACAGATCATTTTGCGTTTGAGAGACAGTCGTAACTCTCATCTCATTCTATACGAACACATTTATACGTACATATGTACCGAGCCTTGCTTTTCTCCTCTCATAAATTAACCGCCTAATTCTATAGGTAGGTGAATTCCCGCTTTGACACATCACCAGAACGATTTCCCTATTTGTGCTCTTCGATTTTATTTCAGGTGTTGTTTTCGCATGAATAAGCACATAATTGTGTATGATGTACGGAAAGAAAAACAAAACTGAACAACAAGTGGTCCCCGTCCTCTACAATGCGACAAAATGTATACAAAGCATGTTTGCCTACGAAAAGCGCTTCAAACGGCTTCAAAATGAAATGCTAATAATTTCTCCAAAGAACGATAAATCGCCGCTAAACTGCTGAGCGATTTCTCAAGGGCTTGCAAATGAATTCTCGATTTCATAAAATGGCTTAAAATCGCTTATGAATGGTCCCTGCTAGGTCTTAATGGCTCTGAAGTCTTTAGTTTCTCCGCTGCGCAATTATTTGCTGTCGCATTTGAAGAAAAAACATCGGGAATAAGAATGCGAAAGTGCCAGGACCAGAGGTGCTATTCGCACAATATTTTCAGAGAAAGGAAGCATTTCGTCAAAAGTCACATCTCTCTCAGCCACCTCAGGAGTACAAACCTCGGGTGTGTGTGTGTGTGCGGCGTGAGTGCACTCCTCATGTTGCTAACGTTGACAACTTCCATTAACATTCGGTTCCCACAGAATGGTCGCTGAAGAACTACATTCCAAATGCACCCGCATTTACTCGTACACTTCTTGCATTTCCGCTAAATAGGAACAGAATGCTTGAAACAATACGCACGTCCATACGTCCTAGAGTTGCGTATTCTCAATTCGAGAGCAAGGGCGTTACATTCAATTGAGACGACGAAAACGTTATTGAATGCCCAAGAGCTAGACGGCCACTTAACCGCCTAATAGTGAGACGGCGAAACAAAGGTTCGAACAACACGAGGATTGAAAATGACAATCTCGCATCGATAATGAGACGTTTTCTCCAAAGATGGTTTCATGATATGCTTGGAAGCGTGGTGCATATCAAATCAAAGGGAATAAAATCGCGCGAATAATTCTACGACACACTTTTCGTCGCCGTTCATGGGAATGCCGATGACATTTGTCTCGCGAACCATTAACGACAAAAAGCACAATTCAACATTCAGTTTCCCCAATGACTGAACTCAGACCAGGCAGCTACCGTAGCGTACACGCGGCTCCGACAAAATGGCTAAAAGCGCCGCTTTTTGCTTATTGACTTCTCTCGTAATTCCTGACAAATTTCCCTTGAATAAAAGAGCTACATTTTGTAGAAAATGAAGAGATTTTTGGCTCAGTGGTGATAATTTTTTCAATCTTTAATTTAGCATTCGGACCATTGTTGGTGTCGACGAGCACTCCGATGGGGCTACCCCACAGGCACCCGACAGGAAACCAAAGATAAGTCCAACATTTCGAGAAAGAGAGAAACGTACTCATAGAATAGCTATCGAAACTATTGTGTTCAAGTGTCCATCCGTTTCTACAACCTGTAGGTTGTCTAAAAGCTCTTCGGAAACGGCGATTTTCGGCGCGAAAGAGCGTCTCATTCGCCGTGTGGTCGTAGCGTTGTGCCCGGCACTGTACTGCCCAGCAAATCGTCTCTGGCCTAAGTCTCGATGAGTGTTGCACATGGGCCTTACCATACTGCCTCGACACTTCCCCACCACACTCGCTACAATGGTCTAAAAAGTTTCCTCCTCCATAGAAGGTTACTAGGAAAACTAATCGAGGACAATAAACGGTCTAAAAGGAGTAACGAAAATTTGGTAGGGTGACGAGACTGAACCCGTTTAACCCAGAATGGTACAAGTTTATCACGCTACTGTTTCGTTACCAGTTTATCACGCTTCATTAGAGCGTGGAAGAGTAAAGTGGAGTTCGAGAAATCACTCGTCCAAGAACAGTTTTGAGTCACAACGGTGAATAAGGAGGCATTAGAAGAGAAAGACGAACCACGGATAGGGAAAACACGACCAGACCTGAGATAAGACTCATAGTTTCGTCGGATTCTGCAATTCTATTCCACTGCTCACTGATCTTATCACGCGGCTGAATTCGCGTCATTTGAGTGCTCAAAGATCTGATTCTCATTCTACGAAATGGGAACAGTCGGCCCTTCCCTTGCCGTAAAAGATATAGAATCTTCAAAACTACACATTCGCATCTGCATTCTTTGCGAGCCCAATTGGGGGCACTCGTCTGCCGAAGCCCATCGCAACCTTGAGCAGGTTTTTGATGATGATGCACATTATGCAAGTACACGTGGCAATTGGATGAAGCGATTTCAAACCAGAGGACTAATTCCAGTTCGACATGGAGATGTCTGGACTTCACAGAGATGACTCAACAAGAATCACCTGAACTGTGATTTGACCATGTTTTCACCATTAGTAACGATGCATAACGCCTTTGAATTAATTAATGCCTGCGAAGGAGTCAGATTGGAAGAAACATTATCTCCCCAGTTCGACCAAAACTGCGTCAATTTTCCTCGAAATCTCCGCACTCAGTCATTTCATTGTTGAATGACTTCCAAGCGCCAGCAAATGAATGCAGCGGTCCTTAATTTGCCGCGTGGCTAACGTTTGAAACCCAGCTTCTCTCGGTTTGATCTATGGTTCGCAACGATTTGGTAGCAGGTTATTTGGATCCATTTATACGAAAGTAGATTATAACTCTCCGTCCGAGAATGATCCATTGCGAAAGCAGTGAGTAAAGCGCTTTCACTACAAAACTTCAGAATACGTAAAATTTTTGGAGAACGCTAAAAACTCCACCAATCGCCCATAATTTCAGAACAGCCTCTCAATAGACCACATTCCAGCAATCTAATCCGCAGAATGATCTCATATGCAGCGCTATTAATAAGCTAATGCAGTCGGAAAGAAGGAACTACGATCAGAGCTCTAACGCCCCTATACAACGCAGTTAACGACTTCATTGAACGAGCTAAATGAGCGATAGAATATTATTACACATATGAAATTTTACTCAATTGTTGGCCACATTTCATCGCAGCTCAGCTGGATATCACGAATGTTTGTAGAAGAACTACAGTAAAGTTATCGGTCTTTCCAAGGCATCCTAAAATGTGGATGCCGCAGAGTCCTTGTGAACCCCACCTTCGGTTAGCAACAATCATTGACCATAGAGGGAACTTTTTTTTGTACCGTCTGTTATCCTATGCTCTTCCTACTGACTCTAACAACTCACGTCCAAAAGAAGCTACCGCTCACTAAGAGGGGGTGACAGAAAATGTTATGCAATTTGTAGTGGCAGAAGTCACATCTAAACTAATGAAAATGGACCAATGTTAAGAGAACGAAAGTAGCCCCAAATCCTGTCGATTTGACGGCAGCTATTTCCAAAACCAAAAAATCTTGACGTGGTATGATTTTCAAGTCAAACATGTGGCTGACACTTGTGCTTTAGTGCTTTGTTGTTGAAGGTGTACAACCCTAGCGGCACTTTGACAACCGCAGGTGGCTTCCACAAGCCAACAAAACTCACTTCTTGTCATGAACGTAATGGCGTAGGCCTTTGCTGAGCCATTTTTTAATACATCGGAACAGCACCCGATTTCGAACGAATCATATACTTGGAACTCCCCTTTTTCCAAAATAGCAAGATGTCCTTTTTCCAAAATAGCAAGACATTTGACTGTGACTGTTCTCTGAGGTACTGACTTTCATAGCAACCAGGTCACGGGCCAAGTACAGTATTGCTCATAGCTTGTGCCACAAAGCGCGTTCGTGACGCTTTCCGACGGATTTTAGCGTCGGAATCTTTTCCCACCAATTATTCGGAAACATGAAGACATCATTCGATTCGTCTCCTGACGCTGAGTTCTACGATGCCCTCACTTTCGCTTTCTTTTCTTTCAACTTTTCTTTCAACTCAACTGTCTCTCAACTTTCACCCTAGCGGTAATCTATGATCAACTTATAAAGTTTTCTACGGAGTCGTGCTCGTGGCTTTGCGATAACCCGAATCTGGCCATTGGAGTATCCTAGGGATGTAGTGTAGCATCACTTTTCACTGTAAACTGAATGTGAGGCTCAATATCACTTGACCGTGTCAACGTTCGCTTACTAAGTTCCATAAACAGAAAAGGTCTGATTTCTTCAGTTTGCCAATAACTTTGGATAAATACCGTCAAACGAAGCGTCAGCACTTGATCAGTCCGCTTGACGAGGAACTTTTTTCATTGAAAGAATTATTTACTGGAAGCGTCATTGTTGGTATCGACAATGACTGAAATGGATGGAAGTGGAGCAGGAAAATCGCAGCACTCGCGCCGAATTAGAACTATGGCAATACTAAAACACTGGATTAATAAAAAGTGAAGTATTCTAACTTGTGTGGTCTCATAATAAAGTTTCAGTGGATTGGATTTCAGAAACTTCAAACCATCCCCATAAAACTATTTAATGCCGAGTTTCGAATGCTGAAAGAAAGCTCTAGTGGCTCTTGCCGTCTCCATTTCGAGTTTTTATTCCTGGTTTATTCAAAAAACACCCGACATGTCCCAGACCTAAGGTAAACTCACACAAGTTCCTTGTTCCATGTTGAATCGCACAGCCAATCAGCGTAAACAGTTCGCAATATGAACGATGCCATTCAACAAGGAACACCCATTTCACAGATGATCGCAAAGAGTTTCACGATGGCGATAAATTGGAGTGTAATTCGTGATCATCTGGCGATGACGTTTCAGTGTTCGATGGTGAGCAGAAGCTGCACGAGACACTTCCGTCCACTTGCCTTCACTATTCACTACTATGCCCTAACGACTTTCTTCGAGAGGACTATAAAACCAGAACTACAACCTTCAACATCCCATCAATTTCTGCGCCATTGACCGAAGAAGTAGATCTGTTTCCAAATGTAACTTTTACTAGTAAGGTTATATTTAGACTACGATGGACACACCCCTATTCGAATGTCAAAGGCCGCCATTCTAGCAGGCCTATAAGTTCATATAAGTTTTTTATTGAACGCAAACCGAACCATAGGTACATAAATCATGGTCGGATATGGTGCCTTCGCTTTTCTCACTAGCTCTCCAGAGCAAGAGAATATGTGGCAGGCGGTTGTTTTAATGGAGTGAAATTCGATCGGTGAGAATTTGGGGCCGAGACTGAAATCGTGGCCGCTTTCGACGATGGTGCACTAGCCGTGATGTATGGCTCAATTTAGGCATTATATTCCTAACCAAAATGTGCCGCGATGAAAAACGCTGCCAAACGTCGTGCTTAAGTGGTTTGTGTGAGTGAAGCTCGGGGTGGTCCCTTTCAGGAAACAACCATGATGAAAAGCCATTTCACATCACGACAAAAACGATGACGTATTCAGATTGACAGAACCTTCAAGTCGGAGCAATGGATCTGCTAATAATCTCCAAAGTCCCCATCAACAAAGCTCTGGTTACAGACCATCCAACCATCACCGCGACAATGAAATTCCTCTGTGTATTCCATCACTTTCTGAGAAATCCCAGTTGCAAAAATTGTTGTCGTTGACGTTCCTAATAACAACACTAAAAAGCAACTATGGAAAATAAACTTTACGATGGATACTGCATGTCAGAATAATGTACCATTTGCTCGAATAACAGATTGGGAGACTGTGTAAAATCAGGAGTGATATACCAGTGCAGGACATCTAATGCTGTCTACACTGAGGAAACAGAAAGACATTTAAACAGCAGGTCAGCGACAGTCACGGACTAGACCATCACAATGGAATGAACTTTGACGCAACGTGCAAGATGTTGGCCGAGGTTGAAATATCTTCAAGGAAAGCATTGGAGTCATTCTGGGTTAGCATGAATAATCCACGAGTGAACAACCGCAATGAATGTCTTTCGATAAGAAAAACTTCATGCAATTGCTTCATGCTTCTGCGCCGAGTGAAATTAGTTGGTGGACCATAAATAGGATAGTGTGACGTCTAGGCCAACCCTTCATTCTCAGAGATCTGAAAAATGACTCGAAACTCTACCAGAACTACTAGGATGGAATCGTTGCTAGGGCAGAAAAAATCAAAGATCAAGCGTTTCGAGCCAGTTCTTAGGACTCTGAAGATGACGGATAGGTCGAAACGTCAGGCCAATAAATTTATGATTCATCTACTAACCTCCTTTGGCACAGAAGCATAAGAGAATTGTACGATCATGCCGAGGTTTCGGAAAAAAGAGAACTTGGAGAATTGAACTTCTTTCCCGCTTTTCGAACCGCTCTGTGAGCTATTATATGAGTGCGAGTACATGAGTATGTGGAGCTGTTTGCATCTCAATTACTAACGCTTACTGATATTGAGCAGTAAGCTCAACACTGGAAGATTAAGGAGGGCATGCTTTTACGGGAGATATTTCTCTGGTTTCTATCTGTCACTCCCCAGAGAATGTAACATAAAATGGCTCTTCGTAGGCCAGGCGAGTAAGTCACTAACTTCGAGCTGTACTCAGGACTCTGAATGTGGCGGTAAAAGGTCGAATTTTTAACCTCTGAAAAATCTTTTCCTCTAACTATTAGGGTGACCTAAAAGTTCCTATGCATTTCAGATCCTGATTTCCTTCATTTATAAACCACGGAAAACAAGTGAAAGATAAGGTTATCTAATTAAGCACAGTTCTTTACCGAATCGGTGGCAAAGATTTGTGCTTAACTATGGTAATTTTTATGGTCATTTATTTCTTTTTACTGAGATATGGATAAAGGAGGTCAGAATCTGAAACGCACACAAACTTTCGAGTCAACCTGATACTTCGTGATGGAAAACCGAAAACTCTACTATTAATCACATGGAAATGACGCCATTGAAAACGACAGAATTTCGATTTTTTTTCAATAAAAAATGTCGAACATCTCTACCGTTTGGACATGGTTCCATGAATCGCAAACGTGAGCTCTAGCTCCGTTTATGAATGAGAAAACGCAAAACATTCGCTGCGATTCAATCAACGCTTTCTGCTATATAATGCGCAAACCATTATGCAGATGCGCAACTGCAAGCGTATTCCGGACGAAAGCAGAGCACCGGAAATAGGCACAGCCAACTTCGCCAACACCACACAACTAGAGACGGAGACGATTATTCGTTATCTCTTGGGGAATTTCTATGAAATTCATAGAAAACCACATTCCTTAACAAGCCCCTTCGCATAGGATAGAGAAATGGCAGTTCGAGAAATTTGAATTATTAAGAAAACTGGTCCTCCACTTAGACCGCGGACATAAAAATTGCCGGGTTCAGAAGACTGAACGTAACAATCTGCGAAATTTCCACTAGAAAAAAGCCCATTCTACCTCCCTCTCTTCTCAGCTTTTTGTCAGTTCCCCCATTTTCCGCAAAACGCCGCCAGCGAGCGCACGAAGATGGAGAGTAGGCGCAACCTCAATTGGTCCACAAAAAGAGATTTTTGCATTCCGATATGAGGTAGAACTAAGGATATCGATAGTGAAATGAAGCATGATAATGACAAAACCTTCATAGTGTAAGCCATGGATATGGAAGATGAAAAGAAATCGTCCACTAAAATTTAAAAAACGTTATCCTAGAGTGAAAGAAGAAGTGCTGTGATGCAGTGAAATTTTGTTGAATTATGCTTTTCGACGACATGCAACAAAAATCGAATTCAAACGGAAGGGCAAGTAAGTCGTTTGAATGTCCACCATCTTGACGGGCATGACATGCAAGAGTTGTCTGGCGGCTTTCTTCGGCGAACTGGTTTTTCCATTCTCCATCAATAGACAGCCATTCCCACAAACTTTTTAGTCTACCACATTCTATATTGAGCCCAACACAGCGATTCCCCGATGATCCGCGGCTTTACTGATCTCTCTCAACGCTTTTCGTTATTTATCAACGGCTGCAAGCTGACAACCGCTCAGAAACTTCTCATCAAGAACACTGCAGCACAGATGTTGGCAAGTAAATAATATGAATAGCAAATTATATGATCAGTAAACACTATAGAGACAAATACGACTTCAGGCACGCTTTTAGCATTCGTCTACTGTGTGAGGACTACGGTGGAGAATAACGAATACGGCGGCCTCTTTTCGTCATCACAGTAAATCATTCAAGGTAAATTAGAAAGATTAGATAGAGTTTGCCGAAGCGGCGTTGCCTCTGGAAACCCTAGAGGATCTATTATTCAAAAGGACCCATTTAAAATGCCGGATAGATGGGCTCCGGTATTATTGCAGCTGCTGACTTAAAGTAAGGCCCACTCACACTCTGCAGCAGCAGCATTGCAGCAGTGATGAAGGGGCTGGTACGCACTGCGTGGTATCCCCTTTATCGTTGCTGCAATACTGCTGCAACAAAAGTGTGAGTGGGGCCTAAGCGAAACGTTTTTGGTAGTAAAACTATGAAAAAAAGCTGGAAAGGGTTAGACATACCAGCGGCATCTTGATGGCGTGAAAAATTGAACTTGGACGATGAAGATATCCACGATGTTCGTTTTTGACGATTTTCAACGCGTTGTGTGGTTCAGGTATGAGATCCACGTGGTCGTTGCCATTTTTGTCCAAATGTCCGGTGCCAAAGTGAATTCGCGTGCATTCATCGTGGTCTTTTCGTGCGATTCGCTTCGCAGCTCGCCAAATTTGCACGTACAAAATGAGCATTATCAATGTCGGTCCATAGAACGAGATAATTGTCGCGTAGATTTGGTAGGCAAAATGCTGGATCACCTGAAATCGAGAACACTCTCTGTATGTCAAATACCCGTATTCTTGAAATTTTGTCCTACTTTTTCTCCAGACCTTCATTCATTAATCAACCCACTAGATGTGGGTGTTACACTTACGGTTCAACAATAGAGTTTCATGAGCGCAAGTATATGAACTGCAATTATTACACTTTACTAGGTGAGGCCCGCTAATGCTCTTTCTTGCATGAGCAGTTGTGAGTGAATCCAGAGCAATAGAAATTTAACAGTGGTTAGAATCTTCGGATGACGGACACCCTTTGGGTAATGAATTAGCAGAAAACATCAATTAGCCGATCCGATCGCAACTTATTGTTGAAGGCTATATTTGTACCAACTTGGCCAAAAAAAACCTTATCTAAACCAAAAAAACCTAAACCAAAACCCTTCTTGGAATACTGGTTATGTACCAGTAACGGTTCCGAAGTAAACCTCGTCACAAATTCCAACCCCTAGAAACTGAACCGCTACCATTTACTGAGCTTTTCCTTCCTTTTTTCTGAATCTGAGTTTCGCCACAAAGCCGTAGGATGGAAACCTCACATTTTTGGAACGAATCCGAGTTCATTATCATAGGTCTTTTGTTCCACTCCTCCTCTGGGTCTCTTGGCAGCTTTGACCGCCTTTCAAACTTCCGTCTCAAATGTGACAGTTTGCCATCCTCCTATACATGAACAGCACTTCTGAGCGAAAGTACCGCCTTCCGCAGAAAAAAAAGGAAATACACTGGTCTGCACATTGTTCTCAGGGGTTTTACTCTATTGATGTGAAACAGACGGCGAGAAACACCTTTTCTGGTCGTTAGAGATCGCCATTTCGACCGTGCTCATCACCTTTTGGCAGCATACTAAGCAGTCGACGTGTGAAGCTTCGTAGAACAGCGGCTAGGGTTATCGAAAAGCCGCTGACAGAGAAGAGACGAACTGTATGTGTCTAGCAATCGTACATGGAATCGATTGCATCGTCGTGTCTGTGGCGCATTCTAGCTGCTGTTAGTGAGAGCGGAGGTGATCGTCTGTGCATCGGATTTGCTCATCAAAAATGGTCAACAAAAGCGAGCCCGGCCAAGAGTGGTAGGCACGGCCCGAATACATCCTCAGTTGTACACACACGATAAATGAGTAATTTTATATATCACCATCATCATCATCGTCAGCCTTATCATCATCTCATCGTTGCACTACGCGGTGAGGACGCCCTTTCGGCAGATTTGCTCGACACGATGCTGAGTATCCAGCTGAAATTGCGAACGAATGTCGACAATGACGACGACGAGCACAGGTGGAGGAGGTCGACAGCAATGGCTAGCAGGTTCGAGAGGATGCAGCGGAGAAGAGGAGAAGAATAAGCCTCCAAAAACAGACAACGTATGCATGACAGCCGCAAAGGTGCACGTTAAGAGTGTGCATACTACCCTGCGGTCGACATTCTCAGTCCCCTCACCTTATTCACATGAGGCAACGATATGTCCGTCCATTGCTTTCGGCAATGTGATGTGTACAATCGGAATAACGAGCGGCACTATGCCGAAAAAACGTCGCCATACACTCACCAAAGCACTGCGAAAGTCTTTCACGTATTCCGCTGAATCTACTCATTTTCTCTGCGATTGATGCTGTCTGTCCATAGCAATGCAGACAGCATTAATCGCAGAAAATGTGCTAGAATAATTCACCGTTTCAGCACGTTTTCGCACTACGCCACTACGACACTCAGCCGTGTGAGTGAACGATGTGCCGAAATAAGTCATTTCTCGAAAAAAAGTGCACAATGGTGCATGCTCTAATCCAGAATTGTGGACGTACACCCAAATGGTGTGTGCGACAACGACCCCAATGGCCCACGGCGTGCCTGGTAAAATTACCCGTCCTTCTCAGCGATATATTTCGTAGTTGCAGTTTGGTAGAGTGATCTATCCTCGCCCGGGCTAACTTAGCCTTTCATCCCTCCATGGTTGAGTAAATTGGTACCTGATTTTTCCGGTCTCCGCCGGTCATTTATACGCTAATTACGCATGCTCTAAGACTCTGAATGGAAGATGAATGCATGGCGCATCTTGGAGGATGCCAATGAACGCCAAGCACATTTTTACTCAAAAATGTTAAACGCAAGAAAAGCACGGCTGGTAAGAAACTCGAAAACTGGTTTCAAAAGCTGTAATTCTTCTAAAAACCCCTAGTCCTTGATTTCAGGACTAATGTAGATTAAGAAACAAACCTCTGTGGAAGCTTTGTCGACACTAAATCAGCACCCACGAGGACGATAGCGTAGGAAGAAACAGCAAACTAATTCAGAAAGCAAAAGAGGTGGGAAAAGTGATGAATTTTGGGGCTTTACCATCAATTCCTATACAAAAAGGGTGAAATGAGTTAAAGAATGTTGTTTTCATGACTACGTCTGAATCAGAATCATACTGCCGAACGGCAACAAGGCATTATTCGTCAGTTGACCAAACGTCATTAGCAAAAGCGTTAGCAAGCTTGAATATTGTTTGAGTTGCGAGTCAATCACGAGATTAATCTTGTCGGAGTGAGTCTGGGCAAGCAGTCGGAGAGTTGGATGTGTAGCTGTGAGCGACGAGTTAGGGGGAAACAGCTCACCTGGCAGACTCGATCTTCTTCGGATTTTTCCGTGTCCAGAAGGTTAGCGATGATGTGCGATGATAAGCTCACCACAGCAGCGATCAGCCATACGATGGCAATGTAGACGAGCATTCGAGCTGTTGTTCTCATAGCAGAATATCGTAATGGTCGGGTTATAACTAAGTACCGATCGACGGATATCGCACAAAGGCTCACGATCGACGCCGTACACAACGTCAAATCCGCCGTTGTCCACAGTTTGCACATGGATCTGAATGTCGAGCATTCGAAAAAAAATAACAAAACATCTATAGGATAAGATATCAGTTCCAAGGACTCAGTATTACTTCCAGTTGCAATGCCAGCTCCACAAGAGCACCTTCGATATCCGATTTTGATGAAACTACCCGTGGAAAACCGGCAGAGTTGAGCTGAACTACGTTTCTTCAGCTTTTTCCCCGAATCCAGCACTCTGTGACAATCATTTACTTCACCTTCTTAATGCCTTTTCAGCGAAGAAAAACTCATCCAAATTGAAGACAAATTATAACAACATACTAAACCTAGCCGGAGGTTCTTGAGCAGTTGATAATCGATGACAAAAAGTAAGAAACGAGCTGAGGCCCCATGGCGTTGATGTCAGGGGTTTGGCGAGAGAGGTGGTTTAGCGTGATAAGGAATTTTTGCAACGAATCTTTATCATGTCGATCAAATTTGTTGTATAGGGTGGTAACAAAGCATCGAGCTGGTTGCCACCCTCTTCGTCTTGTATTTTTTCATTACGCTTACAATGTAACTCATTCAACAGTAATCACCCCCGTTCATCACGACAATGTTCCACCTAATGGACTGATTATCGATTCCTCCCTACCAGAACTGTGGAGCCAGGAATTCAAAGAAATCCCCGACCACCGTTACAGCGTCTTCTCACTGGATGATTTTTTAGCTGGAAAGGCTTCAAGGTGGCGATATAAGTGATAGCCACAGGGTGCGGATACGCAGTGCAGCTGAACTCCACCAAATTTTCACGGGCATTTTTCCCTGGATGAGGTATAAGATATCAAAAGTGCTCTTGTTACACTACCAACAGAAAACTCGGAAGCGTCCCAACCAAGTGGCTTAAGGTTATCTTACCATGGTACATATTTGCTCAGAAAATTTCGAATATCTATTGTTGTCAATCGACTTTTCAGTTTTTTTTCAGAATCCCTTCCTTCAAGGTGTCGCGATTTCCGAAAAATAATCCACGTTTAAGCCAAGGAATACAAAACAGTAGCGAAGCATTTCATCGAAAAGAAAACACATCGGAACGCTCTTTGGACGCACGCGTAAAGGCCCACACATGTTTAAATACAGAATAAATTACATTATACAATCGCTAGATTCCAAAAATGGAAACGTGAAAACGAACGGCAGAAAGATGGACGGGAAGCAATAACGACCTGACGAGGACGGCTTCTTCACAGACTCTTAGCCTGAGAGTTAGCGGATTTGTTGCTCGACCCATTGGGAAAGGAAAGGTACCAAAGAGAAACAGCACAAAAAGACAGGAGTATTGTTGCTTGAGAAAATCATTAATTTATGATTTTTCCACTGACGTGGATATTCTGGAACACTCAGAGTGCAATTTAATGCAAAGCTGTTCAGGAAGCGGACCTGCGTTGAAGAAAGGAAACGTCTGGAACCATGTTTATAGCGACCGCATCCATTAGGAGGCCGGCCAAACACATCTTCAATGCAAACGCAAGTCAGTGCTATTCTTTGCTTTCTTCTTCGCAGCTTTTACGCTACCTGAGTTGAAGAGCTGCATCAGAGCAACCAGTCGTCCGCAGAATTTTCTATGAGCGCCCCCCTCTCTCCACCAAAAATAGGCTAGAATGAACTTCCGGTCACCTTGATTTTTCTCAACGATTACTGCCAGCCCTTTCTGAACAAATTCATATGCGCTGGGAGTGGCAACTACTCTCCTGCTATTGTTAGACACGATAAAAAAGGTTTTGTGAATTTCTACGAAATTCTATCAGTTGCCTTCCTTCGCTTCGACGCCAGAGAGAATGCTCTTAGCGATCGCTGGCACTACTAACTTAGTTTACGCATCCAACAACTGGGAAAACAATACATTTTCCTTGGAGCGCGGCTCATGATAGCGTATGTGTGTATGCGTGTATGCTGCGGTCATTGGAAATGGAAAGCGATTTGCCATTGAAGGAAGAGACTCACAAAGGCCCGGAGCTTGGGCCTTCTTCCCAAACACAGATCGATCAGTACTCTACGAATGCCACTTAATATTGCGATCCGATATGATGCGAACCCATAAATACTTGGTGAAACGGCTCGGAAGTGCTCTATGAGGCATACTCTCATCACAATAGAACACTAGTCATTATTTCTTCCTCCAAAGTACACAACAATTTTCTAAGTAAGTTGCATGGCAGCACAGACAAACATCTGAAGGTAAAAATAACTCTGTTAGAGGAAAAGAAAACAGAAACAAAAAGGACGAAGAAGAACGTAAAAATGATTGATGAAGGTTAAGCGATAACAATAAATCTACCGAGAAACGAAAAGAAGAAGGAAGTGGGAAGAAATAACTCCATGCAACAAAAAATGAACTCCGCGATACGTTCTGTTTGTTTTTTATCTGATGAACTCATAAAAAATTATCGCGCCGACTTTGAGGCACAACATGCTGTCAGCTAGCACGTGCAAATTGTTGATATCTCGTACTTTTCATAAAAAATGCATGTCAATTTGGAACTCATATCGAAAAGCGCCTTTACAGTTGTCAGAGCTTCACAACGACATATTCCGTTGACAAGATTTACGACAAGCTCCAAGCCAAATCAACAAAAAAAGAAAACTTGAGCATTCTGAATTACCACATCAAGACATTCTCAAATCCTAAAAATTCAAAGGAACACCTTACGGCACCTTAGAGAATCAAATTCATAAGAATCGTTATTTTCAATTTTTTTCTGTTCGATGTTATTACGGGAATATTTATTGAACGGCCTGACGTTTTGACCTACGGATCTTCAATAGCCTTTTCCGCTAGAACTACTGCTCTTCATTAGTGTGGTTGGTATGTTAGTCATGA
Organism: Nippostrongylus brasiliensis; assembly: GCA_030553155.1. NCBI lineage: Eukaryota > Metazoa > Nematoda > Chromadorea > Rhabditida > Heligmosomidae > Nippostrongylus > Nippostrongylus brasiliensis. The sequence goes on from CP130737.1 coordinate 17,604,299, forward strand.
ATCAGTAATCAATGTACATTGTTTTTAGTTTAAAAATGACCTCCTTAGCAAACAGTCTAGTATGAACACATCCAGAGTCCCACACACACACACACACACTCCCACACCGGTCTCAAATCTCGTGGGGCTCATTAGTCATTATAATGATTCAGGAGAGATGATAGAGAGACAATGGCATGGCTCCGAATTAGCTTTCTAACATTGAACACCCCTGGGCTATTTTGTCTTCTAAAAAACATAGTCCGTGAAGCGGCACTTCTAATAAACTGGATGTGTGGTACACGAAAACGATGGTGAATCGCATTATAGTGATCGGACTAATCGTCTGCACAAACCAGTTCTCAAAAGAATTAACCTGGACAAAAAATGTCGGCACGAGCACAACAAAAGAAAAACAATAGATTACAAACCTTCCAAGCGGCCATTCGGAAAATAGCAAATCGACAAGCGCTAACGGCATCACTAACAGGCCGACGAAGAAATCGGCGATTGCCAGTGAGACGATGAGAAAATTTGCCGGTTGTTTCAGCTTTCGTACTAGAATGACAGCCAGACAGACGAGAGCGTTGCCGACAGTGGTCACGATGATCATCACCAGAACGACGACGGTGAGTAGCGTCTTCAAAATAGGTGAGGTCTCGTTGGCAGCGGCGGCCAGGTGTGCGGCAGGTGAAGCTGCTGCTGCCGCTGCTGATGAAGAGGAGGAAGAGGATGATGGTAGATCATCAGGATGGGGTATAGCTGACCACGGATCCACTGTCAGAGGTAGGATGGTATAAGAGAGCGGTGGCAACGCGCGCTCCATCGCCTCCCACCACTGCTGCTCTAACATGGGCGGGTCCTACGGTATTGGTGGACGAAAACGCACCGCCCCCTCCCCTCTCTCCTTCCTGCTCACCCCCCCCCCTGATTCCACCACTTTTCCATTCCATCAAGCTTATTCTCCTTTCAGTTGACATTCACCTAGTCGTAAGCTAATTGGGTGGTCCAGAGGACGCCCACAGAAAAACCCGACGGACAATGACCGACAGGTTTCTGGCCATAATGCCATCGAGGTCTATACCGAACGAGAGTCACAGCTTTCTATTTTTTGTAATTAAACATCGCCTCTTGACCGGCCAATTTTAGCTAAACCGAAAATTGTTTTTTCATGTGTTTTCCTAAATACCATTTTCATATTCTTACCATCGTCGAAAATGATCACGAATTTTTCCCCTTTTTCATGAAATGGGTGCGATACTGTGCAGTTTTTTCTTTGAAATATCGACTTATTTTTGCTGAAAAAACAGTGACGAGGGTATCTATAATGATGCAGATTGATATTCAAGGAATCTTCCGGGAAACAAACATCTGTTGTTGTTATTGGTGCTTATTATGAATTTATCAAGGCCGCAATAATATATCCCTTACTTTATTGATTGATCAGCTTTCCTTATTTATCGATTCACAAATCGACAAAATGGTTCCAAGAGCACATGTTTTTACAAATTTTAGGTGCACGTTCTCGAGCTCGAAACCGTGGCATGCGACGAACCTAGCGAAACCGTTACAACAACATATTATAGTACTATTATAATTCACGTTAACTAAAACAGTATGTTCCAGAACTTCTTCACTGATATGAGTTCCAGACTGAATGTTATTTCAATCATTTTAGAAAAGCCTCACCTTTTTCAGCAGAAAAAAACTGACGGAACAGAAGGAGCACAGTTTGCAAAACACTGTCTGAATATTTTTTAGACAGCGTTATCAGTGCGTACCCCATTGGGAACAGCTGAAGCGTGTTTCTGGAGGTGTTCTGTCTAGGTGAATGTGAAAAGGGAGACCAGAGGACGCTATGCGCAGCGGAAATTCGGTAATTCGCTTTGATTGTTAGCTAAGGACATAATCAACCCAACCGAGAAGCTCGACAGAGCAACTTAATCATGGTACATTCCGAAGAAAATCGATTTCCATGTCGATCAGACACTTTTTTAGGATCCAATATTTGTCTAGTAAAAGAGTAGACTTCAAAACGTGTACAAAAAGCTTGACAAAAAAGTAAAACGAATAAATTTACCCCTAGGGTTGTTAAATTAAGTTTAAGAAAAAAGAAACGGATGCCTAAACTGATCTTCTTCCGAACACTGAGACTCTGTAGAAATAAAGAATAAGGCACATGATTTAAAGAAATGTTTCTGATCAATTATTACTTTTAATGATATATCACCGACTCGATACATAACAAACATAACAAACCAGAAAAACGGCTGCACAAATAGATGAGATGGACGGGGCAATGCGGGAGTTTTATGAAAATACATCCCATTTGACAATTGCACGACACTTAGAAAAGAATTGCTCACTTTTGGAAAAGAAGAAGACATAAGGTGCAGAGATAACAAAAATACCAGAAAATGTGTAATAAATTCTAAATTTGTCGCGGTTTACTCAATAAATCCGAAGATTTTACGCAAAAGAAGAGGAATGCTCTCCACAGAAATTCATTGTACTGAGCTCAGAAGAACAGCTCTCTAAAAGCGATGATAGTTGATAGAAACCAAAAACGGAAATGAGTGTTCTTTTTTTGAAAAATAAATTTCTGAATAGCCGGATTTCACCTGGCAGATGAGCGAGCAGAATTTGGCGATCACAATTTCAACAGCTTTTCGTGACAGAGATGCATTCGGCTGCAACAACTTCTCAAAGACCACTTCTCATCCTAAATGTTTTCTCGACATATTTGTTTATGTTCCCTTTTCAGGATCTCCCTCCTTCACGTGCATGCGTGCGTATTTTCTCATCTTGAAAATAACAAGTGACCGAAGCGCATCTTTCGTGCTGCAATAAGTATCCGTTTCAAAAAGAGTCCTCAAATCTTCAACTTCCATGCTATTTAGTCTTCCATTTCCACGATAATCTCAACGGAAACTTTTGAGGATGTGGACCAATTGAAGCTTTTCTAAATTCCTCAGAAATTTAACTGACCCTTTGAGCTGATGCCTTGTGACGGTAAGCCTTTCGGAGCAATAGACTGCGACCGGTTTTTTGGTGAGCTCATTCGAGTAAATTCGGTCTGGTGGAGAAGAAGCGTTCGAATGCGTTTCTGGAGCTCTTTGTCGCTCATTGAAAAACGGGAAAACGACTTCTCTGAAGAATACTGGCGAGGAAAGCGGTGTTCCAAAGGCAGGACCGTGCATGACTACTACCTTCTGGTTGAAATTGTCCAATGGAGCAAGGTTGTGCAAATAGAACGGAGGACTGGCGGTGAACGAGCTGGAGAAACTACAAAATTGACAGCAATGACTTTTCTCGACTAAAACCCAGTGGTAGCAATGAGGCATTCAGGCAGAAAAGATTCCACCAGTATGGAAGAAATGCTCACCTCACCGATAACCCTGAATAGAAATTTGCAGGAAAAGGCTAAATCGCCTCAGTAAATCTGGCGTTAAGTAAATAACCACAAAAATCGTTGGGTAAGGTGAGCCGATCACAAGAACGGAGAAGTGCCGAGGTGAGTGAGCTGGAGGACACACGAAACTGACAGAAATCACTTTTTCCTACTAAAACCCCAAGGGTGACTGCGAGACATTCAAGCCGGGGTGCTCGTTTCTGAGGAGATCCTTCCATTCTGGTGTAACTATGGAACCACAATTCGAAGCAAAAAAAATCGGACTACCCTAGTTACCCTGGCTCAACGTGGACAAACCCTAAAAATGGTTGGATGAAGTTATGATGGAAAACGGCCAGTTAACAAAAAAGCGTTCGAGCCGCTCACGAAAGCGGAGAACTGCTGAGGTTTGTAAACTAGAGATCTACAAAATTGACAGAAATCACTTTTTTCGACGAAAATCCTAAAGGCAACAGCGAGACATTCCCGAAAACTCGTTTCTCTGAGCAAATCCTCTCATCCCAGGTGTAACCCTGGATGCCTAATTTGACTGAAAAAGGCTGATTACCCAGTTATCTTGACTAGTGTAAACAACCACAAAAACCGTGGGGTCAATTGATGGTAAACGGTGAGCTGGCAACAAAAGCCCTCGGGCTGCTCATCGGACAGCACAGAGGCGGTGCTGATGAACGGGCCGATAAGAAGTTTCGGTTACGCTGCTTAACCTGCTTTCGTGCACTTACAGCTGAAGCTGAAGCTGGGAGAGCTGGTCCCAGTTGTCGTCAGTTCCATTTGCGCGCTTGCACACCGGAAAATGGGCCACACAGGCGCGTTCTCGGATTTCAATTTGAGTTCGCCGGTCGCCCAGCCAGCCAGCCGCCACCACAGCTATCCTATGACGCCCGCATTCCCTTTCGAGGTACTTACGGAAATATATACATATATATTTACATATGCATATACACATCTCACCCTTATAAGGCTAATTGAAGATAAGGACGCCTTTTGGGCAGGGAACTGGTATGAGTCTAAGATAAGGGTAATATTAAAGGTAAAGGTAAACGGTAAAGGTGACGGCGTTGATCAGATCCCTAAGGACCCGCCGCCGCACTTGTGCTCCACTCAGAATAGTAGAGACATGGCGAAGGCGTATTTATCCTATATGAAGACTTGCAGGAGTCAGCCGCTATACCAAGCCAGTGTTTTCACCTTCACAGACAAGTCTGATACCAATTTACCCGACCCCGGAGAGATGGAAAGCTTGATTAACCCGTGTCGGGATCCATCGCTCGACCGTGCGGGTACCAGTTCTTACCATTACACCACGTGGGCCCTCCTACGTGAAATAATACTAATAAATGCATGGAACGATCACACGATTTTAGAGCAATTGAAGCACAATCCCGAGTTTCTTAACAATCCATATTTCCTTGCAATAGATATTGCTGAGTGAAAAAGTAAAGTAGTCGGCGCTGATCGGCTCCCTAAGGACCCACCATGTCCTCATTCTCCATTCAGAATTGATGAGGTACGTTGAATTCTTATTTGGCCATCACAATTACTTGAAAGGGATACCTGCTCTACAAGCCAGTACCTCCAACTTTCCGGACAAGATAAGTACCAATTTACCTTACCCCGGAGATTGGAAGTTTTAGCTAATCCGCACACGGATCGATCACTCGACCGTGCGCATGCCAGGATCGACTCCTACCACTGCACCACGCGCGAACTTGGCTCAAATTGTTGATAAAAGCATGAAACACGATCGGAAGAGATAGAAGCGGTCAAGCGGGAAAAGATGCATCGATCTCCATAAATTCTCCAGATTTGCGCGCAGAGGTTTTGCTATCGGCAAACATCTGTTGAACATTTCATACTTACGTCTATTCGAATGTATCCGGGCGGTTTAGTTCCGATCGAATGGGAACCACTGAACGAGCGAGACAACTGATGGCACACACTAAAACAGAGTTTATTTTATACAAAAAGGTTTTACACATCTTCCCTCTTCTTATTCTTATGTTTAGCGTTTAGTACCACACCACCACACCGTTGATTTTCTTGTTCTTCAACAGGCGAAGTTAATTTCTATCCATTTCAGTACCTAATGAAAAAAGGCAAAAATGTTCTACACAATAAATATACATGCGCAAACCTTTCTCGAGAGGCAACTATTCAAGAAGGCATGCTCAACAGTAAAAAAGGAGTCATCCGTGAAAGAGGCGAAAAGAGCAGGTTAGTTGGAAGAAAGTGGGAACAACAAAGTAATAACTAAATTATTAAAGGAAGATTTGATAAATTGTTTCTGAAGTTGATCAATGTGAGCAAAAATATAAGGAAACCATGGCAAAATCGTGATGTAGCGGTGTTGAATGCTAGAAAACTAGCAACGTAAAAAGGAAAAAGCTACAAATGGGAAGAGTACGTTTGATTACCTTCATTTTGTGAGCTGCTCGCACTGCAGTCTGTGGAAAACTCATCCCCAACATTGAAGAACGGAAAATAAATGGCCGTTGTATTGAAATGCGATTTGAAGCCTACAACAATAAATTAATTAAACTTATGACGCGAGCAATCGAGCGCTAAAATCATTTCGTCCCCTTGACGAGAACTTGACTAAAGATACAAAAATAGAACGTGCAATACAAAAATACAATTGCAAGCGATTCCAGTCGCAATGTTTGCAGAGATGTTTCACATGCAACTGCACTATAAATTGCTTTTCATGCCCTAAAGTCACTCAGATAAGGCCGGGCTAAGCCAAAACCAAATACGGCACTGTAGACCTGTCCTGTACCATAAAACGGCAGTTTGCGCCAGCAGCGCAGTGCGTGACGCGTCGCGCCACCCGGCCCAGGATGAAAAACAATTCTAAGGTTTTCAATTAAACTGCTCTTCCCAATAACATAAAGAACGAGCAAAGAATATGTTTTTCCAAAAACAAACCAGCCAATTTGTTTTTTTTTATATTTTCCTTGATTCTTGAGGAGATTGTGATAGTCACACTCTATTGGTCACAGACTATTGCCCCTTCCAAAACTATTCAAGTTACGAATCGATTTTCGTTGGTTCAGTAACTAATAGGTCTTCCTTCTTTCTACTCAACTTCAGCCGAAGCCATAAAATTTTCCCGTGATGCAGTGCTAGTAACTCATATCCACACTTTGAGAAATTATAAACCCGATATTTTTCATGGGTTTGATGTCCAGACCACGCAATAGTGAAGGAGAAAAATCTACCTCTCTCAGCAATCTGGAAGGTGAGAACGGACTGGGTGGTGTATAATTATAAAGCACCTTATATTAGGTTGTGCAAAAAATTCTCCAGGTCTTCCGTCACTACTTTGCTTGTTTTTATGTTCATATTGATATTCAACTTCCTTCTTCAATGTCATATTAATTTACATGAACTTCTTGTTGTCCAGCTCAACTTGTGCTTTGCACTTCATGAGAGAAAAAGTTCAAATTTTCGAAATTCCTTTGAATGTTTTAATTTGCTTGATTTTCATTTTAGGTAGTCAGTGACCAATGAACGTAACGTTCCTATGCCAGAGCGAAACTTGTTCTATTATTCCATCAGCTTAAAGTCTTGTTAATAGGATTTAGTCGAGAACGTTGCAAAATAAATTGGTCCCTGAACACTTTCCAAATTATTCAGCACGTGAAGTCAATGTAGATAACGATGAAAACGCTTTTTATGGATAACGCAACGTCTCTGCACAAACAAAGGAACAAAGTTGAAACGAAACCGAAGGGTTACGAAAAACGCACAGAAAAAAAGAAATAAGCAAAAGAATGTATAATGCATAAAAGCTCATTCACACTCTGCAGCGAGGCAGCACGGTAACGGCTAGATATTGGGCAAAGACGCAGAGAACGCAGCAGTACAGTAGGCATATTGGGTGGGTTTTTTGAAGATTTCGCCGTGTTAGCGATACACTTAGGAACAACCTAGGGATTAAATACGTCCCACCGAGATTGCAGCGTTTTTGCAGAGATACGATCCGCTGCAACTTGGCTGCCGAGCGTGGGTCACAAATCACAGCCAAAGTATGGAAAGCATCGAAAGTATCGCACACGACGGCGCGCCCGCGCCGTGTAAAAGATTAAAGGGATTTCGATGAAATTTTGAAAAATGGGCCTTTAGCAGGCTACGCTCATGTGTATAGCCTCTTGACCGAGGAGAAAACGAGAACAAAAAAAATATTCGGGCTTGAATTACCGCGGCGATGCAGCGATGCATAACTTATGGGTAGCACCTGCAAACCTACGCGTAAGTTCAACTCAGGAAATTCTCCAGCTTATGTTTTGAGACGCTGATTTCTTGGGTTCCTCTGAGCTTAGTTTTCTTACAAAAGCAATGCAGAACATCCATGAGCAAGACGATGTTACAGTCATGTTACAACGTGTTACAATGTCAATGAACTATAGACATAGTGTTACAATGTGTTTCAAATTTTGTAAACAGCTGAGCTCAAGGCCATTAGCGACGCTTAAGTACCACACCTGTCGCTTAACAATGAGATTTTAGACTTAAGATGACAAAATTCTGTCTATAGTTCACGGGTAAAGGGTGTGATCATTTCCACCTCCGTCTAGCAGCCCTAGAAAAAGGATGCGTTCGTATTTCTCCGACCTTTCACACCAATGGACATGGTAAAACAACCATTTTCCCACAAACAGTTCCCATGGTTGACCAAAGTATTAAGAGAACAAGTCATACCGGACATGCCTTTTGATCACGTCCCGGAAAAGCTGCTTAGAAGCGTTCCAATACGGCTTTTTTTGAATAACTTCGTTGAAACTCAATTATTTGCAAGAACGTACACATATATTCGAGCTCAGCAGCTCAAGCTCTACCCCTCAATATACACTTTTCCAAATTCGTGGAACTTGTTTTTCGTCGATTTGTTTTTTTTTTGATCCCTCGATTTTCGGATCCCCTTGCCACTTCGGTTACTTGCTTGGTGACTCACCACCGACTAAGCTCCGCCCTCTACTCGCCCCCTATAAATATGCGGCGCTCGTTGCACCGACTAGGCTCCGCCCCCTTTGGCCTCCGTTGGGCCCCGTCAATGACGAAGCAATCGGTGGATACGGGGGGGGGGGTACGCAAAAATTTACATTTTTAAAAAAATTTCAGGTATGGACGACCTATACACCAATCGATAGAGCTCGAGCTGCTGAGCTCAAAGATATGTATATTTTTGCAAATATTGGAGCTTCAACAAAGCCATTCAAAAAGCCGCTTTGGAACGCTTCTGAGCGGCTTTTACGAGAACTGATCAAAATACATGTCCGGTAGTGTATAATTTCGTAGCTGGACTAACTGCCCCAAGCTCTAGACAACAACTACAAAAATTGTTCTGCAATCCCTACTTCTGTCAACCTTGGTACCTGTACTATTTGTTGCCATTTTTGAGCAAGCTTATGGATTGAGGGATTCTGCCTGGAAGGGGAATGAACCATGGTCATCGATATCACGAGCCGAAGCACCTATACCATCGGCCATTATACTCCTAACTACCACAAAATAATTTAAGAGCAAAATATCACTGCCACAGTGGTATGAATTCCCTTTTTCAGATAATTTTTACCTCGAAACCAGTAACAATCTCTACGCCTTCGGAGTTTATCGCCAGGTATGCAGCGCGGCGGGTGAGGGACGTTAGGTCCCCGAGTCGGCTCGGCAAAGGTGATCCGTGCGTCCTGTGGATACAATTAACGGAGACTCGCACTGAGGCCATGCTCGTCGCACGCGACGGCGCGGCGGGTGATGACCGCATCGGCCACCCATGCCATGGTGACTCGACGACGACCCGATCGTCGTCGACGGTCCAAAGCTCGACCAGATTTTCAGGTAATCAATGGCTCGTCACCTAAAGGAGCCTGAGTGATGGTGTCTCAGTATGCACTTCTATGGAAGCCTGTATATGCTTCTACTCAGAATTTTACGCTCTATCAAATGAGTTCAGCCAGAATCTTTTCAAAACAACCCTAAGGGCAAAATATTCTCGTGTTCACTCTTTTTTGAAAAAAATAATACATTTCTAAATAATAGATTGTTGGACGTCTTTCCAAACTAAAATTTCGCCGCCTATTCAACCAATTCAACGAAAAACTTCTTCGATGTTATTCATGAGTTATATTCCATGGAATGTAGAGAGAATGACAGTTATGATTCTGTGCAAAGCGAATTTGTTCTCTGTTAAAGAGACTCCTGAAGATTTCGCCTTCTTTCCTTTAACATACCAGACATGATAACTTTTTCATGGTAAATATAGACATCTCCTAATGGCCGTAACAATATAAAAGATTGTGATTGACCGGGTTCATGACCTCGACTTTAGATGGCACTGCGTGGTTGCGGCAGCGAGGTCACTATGGTATTCGCAGTTTCTTGATATATTTAGCTATTTCTTATTGCTTTCAGAGACCAGATGAGACGAAGCGTCCCCGTAGGCGTGGCGTGGAGAGAAGACATATTATAAATAAAGAATTATCAAGGCATCCTATCAGTCAAAAATCAGTTTTCACACCTATCCGTTTTCTGCAGGTTCGCCGTGCGCTATCACGCAGGAGAGTCGAGTTCTCGAAATATAATAAAACTTTGCAGTAGGATGATAAAACATGTTACTGGACGAAGTATGTGAAATATCGCGTTATTGAACTTATTATTTCAATTATGCCATGTTACTACTGAAAAATATTGAATCATATTACTGAAAATGCCAAAGGTGTGAAACTGGTAAAAAATCACGGCAGATGAATCCTCTCCAACTTTTTCTACGATACCAATGAATTCGTCCTTCGTTTTTATGGAATAAAGACCGTGATTGACCTTAAAAAGGTTTCTCGCTGGTTTGTTTGGATAGGCCCGGAAATTTTAGTCCGGAAACATGTTTCACAATCTGTTATCTAAAAAATGTCTCAATTTTCTTTTCAGAAAAAAGTGAAAACAAGAATATTGTGCCCTTAGGGTTGTTTTGAAAAGATTCTGGCTGAGCTCATTTGATAGAGCGTAAAATTCTGAGTAGAAGCATATACAGGTTTTCATAGAAGTGCATACTGAGACACCATCACTCAGGCTCCTTTAGGTGACGAGCCATTGATTACCTGAAAATCTGGTCGAGCTTTGGACCGTCGACGACGATCGGGTCGTCGTCGGGTCACCATGGCATGGGTGGCCGATGCGGTCATCACCCGCCGCGCCGTCGCGTGCGACGAGCATGGCCTCAGTGCGAGTCTCCGTTAATTGTATCCACAGGACGCACGGACCACCTTTGCCGAGCCGACTCGGGGACCTAACGTCCCCCCCCCCAGCGCGGCACGCCCTACATGAATCAGGGCCCAGAATTGAAAGCGACCAACCAGTCGGACCTTCGTCAGAATAATGACCTGGTGTATTTTGCCACAAGATACGAATGCTGACCCGAAACTTGTGAGTGAGGAGTGATGCCATAGCAAAATACCTTTAGGAAAACACGTATGTACGATGATAATTCAGCATGGATGAAACCCTATGAAGAAGATAGCACAACAGAACTCTACGGAAAATAGCGTAACCATGTAGTCGAGTTAGCTGTGAAGAAACATAAACGGAAGCAATGATTGCCGAATATTTAACACGACGTCCCAATGATGATAAACTTTTGCGATGAAAGCGGCAAAAACGACTAAAACAGCAAAAAAAGTGAAAGATAATGAAGCAGTGTGGATTCCGGGTGAATGAGCAAAGACTTTCCCTTCGCATTGCAGAGCGCTTCTTACAAGGAGGGTCGTCGAAGTGATAGTGAGCTCTAGCGATGCAATTTCTATGGGACGTAGGGCTCCTCATCGGATATCCAAAAACATGAAAAAAATTTTCGGAATCGCATTACATGGTACTGAAAAAGGCCTGCGAAAACTAGGGAGGGCTACTCATGAAAGCGCTCATCTCGCACTCGGAGGTTGGATGCGCAGTGGGTAAGCGATTAGGCTCTAGTTCAGAAGGTCATGGGCTCAATTCCTGTTAGTGCAATTTTGTTTTGCTTCAATCGCATTGATACCAAATCGTGCTCATTTAGCGATTTTGTCATGGAGGTGGAAGGAAATCATGTTTGGAGTAGCCGAAAATGCACAAATATTGGTAAACGGCAAGATTAAATGGGTAACTAATACCTACCGTAACTTACCTTAAACGGATACAAATCCAGAAACTAGTGTTAGATTCGTGATTAGCGACCCAAATAACCTCGACAAATGAAGTTTAGACGAAATCGGGTATTTTGACCAAGGCACCTCACTTACCCTTACCATAGCTAACGCTCGGAATTCCAGAAACAAAAGTAAAATTCGTGATCAGCAGTCCAGGTGAGACTCCGAGGCAATTTCTGGATTGAAGGTAATGGATACGGAAGATTTTCTGACAGGTAGAGTCTAAATGGTGGCATAATATTACCAGTAATCCATCAGAGACTGAACCTTGGGCAACACTACCGACACCTGACATGAAGCTCGAAATGTCGTGGTCACCCATTTTGCCCAAACCTTGCTAGTGAGATTATCTGAGGTTCTGGTCACGAATATAATACTAGTTTCGTGATTTGCAACAAGTGACGGTATCTAATGGTGGGTTTTGTTGTGTTTGGGCTGGGAAGCGCTAGCTATAGTGAGGGTGGGTAAGTGAGGTGATTGGGTCAAAATAACCGATTTCGTCCAAACTTCGTCTGTAGGGTTCTTTGGGTCGCTGATCACGAGTTTAACATTAGTTTTTAAATTTGCGTCCGTTTAAGGTAAGTTACCGGTCTCAAGGGCAAAATGAGCGCTTAGATGTGTAGCGCTTCCTCGTTTTCGCAGGCCTTTTTCAGTACCATACAATGCGATTCCGAAAATTTTTTCATGTTTTTGGATATCCGATGAGGAGCCCTACATCCCATAGGCCTTCGTTATAGGTTCGCTCGCACCCCAGCGTAACTCGTCCATTCAGCATCAGACAGCGTGGGGCCAGACACGTTTGTACGAGTCGCGTCGACGGGATAACTCGTACAAACGTGTCTGGCCCCACGCTGTCTGATGCTGAATGGATGAGTTACGCTGGGGTGCGAGCGAACCTATAACGAAGGCCATAGAAATTGCATCGCTAGAGCTCACCATCACTTCAACGACCCTCCTTGTTAGAAACCTTGAATAAGAGGAAACCATAGTGACTTCCTGTCGCTCTTCATTAAAAGCCGCCTACCTACTCGTCCAGAGCTTGGCTGTTACATGGACAAAAATGAAGAAAGTGGACACTTAATAGATGTTAAAAGGGCTATAATTATAAGAAAATAGCTGCATGACATTGAAAAATACACTTAACGGCACCTCACAAGGTACAAGCAATACTACACTCAGAGTCAATATTTTGTGACCGGCCTTTTTAACCGTGCCATCAAGAAAACGTAAGAGAACAGCACATATAAATTTATTTCCTAGCAAAAAACCTGCTTTGATGTATTTAGTATATCTGTTCGAATTAATTCCGAAATATAATCACGTCTAGAACTAGAGAAAAAATGGACGCTGATCCTACACATGGAGCTAATACACCGAGTCTACAATACTCTACAACAAACATCACGACCACGAATCTGAGGCAGGATCTACAGCTAAAAAAGGATAAAAAGATCGGCGCCAGCACTCCATGAGCGGACGGAGTCCACGAACCGTAGGCTGAAATCGGTATTGAGCAATTTCAACACCGGTTAAACTCAGTACACTAGCTGGTTGGTCTAGTAGGTGGATCTTATTGATGAGACAGCCGCATGGGCGACAAGCAGCTGCGCGAGCAGTCGCGCTTCCAAGTATGTACGGACGTCGGCGACCCAGTCTCGAATCGCCAACGCTGGTTCGCCGCGTAACAGCTGTGATACACGAATAGCACCATCGAAGTCGTTATGATCCACAAACCATTTTGCACGGGCCAAGACCTGAAAATTTTTATTTTCATACATTTTTTTCGGATCCCACACGCTAGACTGGCGAAGGCAATGGATAAATGTTTGTTGTGCCTCGTACGAGCCCATTGGAATTTTATGCACTGATATTTCGAAAACTAGGAACACCTTACGAAATATGGTATTCATGACCAAAACTCAGAATAAGAGAGAAACAACAAAGGCCCGTTTTGGCGAGAATGATGAAGACGGCACAATCTATTTGGCCCAAAATTCTTTCAAGTTGGTCACTTTGCATGCTGATATCGAAAACGATGTATCTTTCTCAAACTTCGGTAGATACAGATAAATGGGTGCGGTTGAGTCGGCACCATCGATCTGGCTATCAAGATAACACCCTGGAAGTCCCAGTTCCATCAGTGATCCTGGCCTAATTACCCTTATTTACCTGCCTATTCTACCACAACAAGAGAAATTGAGAAATTGCACACCAAATAACCCCTTTCCCTATGTTGCGTTGTGGGCTTGTCCTGCAAAGAGATCTGTAACCCTTTCCGTATTCTGACTCCGAGATTCTGAAAGGACCTACAAAAAAGCATACATTCATATTATGCAATCTACGAATTTCAATTCAAAACCATGAGCTATAAAGTATGCCGACTGAAATAGAAACTGCAAACAAACATAGAAGAACAGGTTAACCTTCGCAACGCATACTGACCACAGCTCGTACGGATAGAATTTCCGACAGCACCATGCAACAAGCTAGACTGTTCAAACATTCCGAACTGTACATTTAGAAAGTGAATGTAAACAGACGCTCAAAGCTCAAGCCCTTCCGCAAACGCTGTCGTCAAACGAACAAAAAGTAGTACAAACTACCAACTTCTAGCATTCAACGCACCTCCAAGTTATCAACACATTGTGGGTCGATCACATCATCGTCGGTGAATCTTCGTGGAAAATCAAACAGCAAAAGTGAGCGCATGTACGACCACAGGTATCCGGTCAGAGTACCACCATTTTGATCGATTGCAGCCGTTCTTCTTCCCAATTTGTAAACCTGGAACAAAGACTGATAGATCGCGATTATACCTAAAAGCAACAGTCTTTCATCAATCTTTTTTCACTCCGAACAGCTCTTATCTCTCACTGGAAATATTTTTACTTACAAATACGCTATAACACACTACTTCGAAATCCACTATATTACTCAACACCACACTTTTCAATTACTATCAAGCGAATCCGAAAAACATGAGTTTCTCAAGAACAACTGACTATTTTAAGGAGCATTTTCACACCAAAAGTACGATTTTTGAGATACAACTTCACAAATAGCGTTCATCACAGCTTCAAATAATAAAATAATGACCACTAACACACATAGAGCCATTCTTCCAAATAACGCGCGTTTCAAAGCAGTTTTTCTTAAGGGTAACCCGTAGGGAGCAACTACGGACCCGCCGCGTCCTTGATTTTAAGCTTTTCCACTTTTAGCGCACGGAATAAATCAACGACAAAACAAATGAGAACAACGAACCTTCTTGAATCGACTCTTCAGATCCTCTTCAGTGTAGACTCCTAGTTTCTTTGACACTTCCGGGAAGGCAGTGATCAATTCATCAACAAAAGCGTCACCAGTCTCGCACTGAAAGAATTAACAGCTGAATATCGCATGCTTTGAAACACGCAGCAATTTTTCCAAGAGCGAGAATGAATATATGTATATATTTTATTTATTTATATTTAGCGGCTTTCAGATGCTATTTTAACCAAAAATATCTCAAAAACCCGCGGAGCGACGACTCAATCGGAGGCGATATTCTAATAGCCCATGATCTAGCTATTATAAGAGACTACAAATGTTTGATTCCGATTCACGATAAACTACAGGGTGGTGAATAAATACGTGCGCGTGAGTTTCGATTCAATTTGGGAAGTTGTAGGAAACCTATGAGCACACTTTTTCATCTCAAAATATTCGCGTGACACTTCTTATTCGTTCTTTATGGAAGAAATTTGTTTCTCAAACTGTAGCGAGGAACTATTCAAGTTGATACGCGATTGCTCAAGAAGCTCAGAGCCGCACGGTGGGCTAGCTGATTCTTTCGAGGCTAGGGGTTCCTCAGAGAAACGTATAGAAGACTGAAAAGCAGTAATTATAGGGAGGACACACTCTGTTCAATCCATGAAGAGTAACGAAAGTGGACGGTGAACACACTGGTGAGGCAAGGGATTATTGAAAAGAGGACAGACCGACATGATGATGTTAGCTTGGATAAGATGTCCAGCCAGCTCCACCTTTTTTGCAAAACGGTTCGAATAATAGTAGATGAAGAGCTTGGGCTTCGTAGTTATCAGACATGGAAGCCACAAGTCCCCACCGATCATGTGGAGAAAAATCGGAATAAAAAATAAAAGAAATTACGGAAATTTCTCGGGGTGCGCCGCAACGTGGGCGTCCTCTGGCCTAGAGTTAAAATTGTTGTCCATGAATTGCCTACAAGCTTTCACGATCACTACCATCTCATTAGCCCAACCCTCGCCTACAATTGCCATCAAGGAGCTGATGCAAAAAGTGTGCTTCCTGAATTATTGATGTTTTAGAACAGTATCGGTGCTCTCGGCAGGACTGTTCTGATTTTATAAACAAAAAAGATGAGAAATCATACTAAGCTTCATTAGCACTACTTTCATAAGAAAGCCAGAGTGCTTTGGAAACGAAAACATGCCGAATAGTCTCTTCAGTGGAGTTGCGCTTCGCTTCATGGAGTCAAAACAAAAATGCGCTTCTTTGAACCGAAATCAGCTCTTTTCTGACGAAAGATTCATGGCCTTCGAATAGCCCCATCTCAAATCCGTTTTAGCTCGCCGTCGGACATGTTTTGGAAGAACATCTTGAGAGTCTATGATAGGAGACTCGCCACATTTCAACGAGGCTTTTCTGAAATATAGAGCAGGATAGGCGTCAGGTACCTGCGGCGCACAACG
This sequence comes from Nippostrongylus brasiliensis, assembly GCA_030553155.1. NCBI lineage: Eukaryota > Metazoa > Nematoda > Chromadorea > Rhabditida > Heligmosomidae > Nippostrongylus > Nippostrongylus brasiliensis. The sequence continues at coordinate 17,620,579 of CP130737.1, forward strand.
TATTCGATGAATGAAGGAAAGAGAGCCGATATTAAAGCTCATGGCAGCTACTCTGAGAACCTTCCTCAATTATGCAATGCTATGTTCTACTCTTATATATAGTCATATTCGTTTTAATGTTCGTTTGCAAAAAAGTAGGTTATAACACTTTTTACGGCGCACGTATTTATTCGACACCATGTATAGTTTTTATGAGCAAGCGTTTTGGTGCTCAAAAACTGGTTGATTTCTGGGGACCATGTTTCAAATAAAATTGTATATCTCCGTAACCTTCAGAACAAAATGTATCAAACTGAAGCGCCTTATTCGAAAAGGGTTCATTTTCGTTACCCATGTTCCAATTTTAAGACTGGTTCTACACTTTATGAGAAAATGCTTTTTACAATTGAGATTGCACAAATTGGTATACTCCAAAAACGTTGGAAAGAACAACTGCGTTTCTTCTCCGTGTATAACAGATTTATAGTTCTTCTCCAACTAGACGTGCGCTCAAATAAAATCAACTCCTTCCTGAAAAAATTATTAATTTGAATAAGACGCGTTGCATGTGCTGCGTGCCGCCCATTATCCGCCGCCGTATGTTGTAGTGGTAGTGACGGCGCATACAACGTATATTAGTCAAAGCAATATAATTTTGATCAGGACTTCGATTTAGTTCAGTGTACAAACAGAATTGAAAGAAACATAAATGTACTACGAATTGAGGAAAAATGGAGTCGATTCCTCCGGCACCTTTCTGAATAAAACAGTTTACGCGATCTCAAGTTTAAAAGAAATTTTTGCACAAATTTAGATACCAGCCTGGGAACAAAAAAAAATAAGTGTTTGAAAAGAAAATCATTTTCTATAACACAGTTGAACTTGGTGTAATTTCCCTCAAAAGTTAAAACATGCATAAATTTGTTTGAAACATGGGCCTAAAATTTGACCAGTTTCTGACCAACAAAATGTTTGCTCAGAAAAATCTATATTTTAGCCGCGATGTGAACCAAATGTTTGTAACACACTATGATAACTAGCCCCATCCGAAATATCTTCTCACATTGACCCTTCTTTCAGCGATTTCTGAAATATCTGCTACTGTTCTCTCAGAAGAAAAGCTCAGAAACTAAAGCAACAAAAAACTAAAAAAACAAAACTTATTTCGAATACACGACTTCATATGAGAATCCCTAAGAGGAAATAAACACCTGTCTGAGAAGAGAGAGTGACTCCTCCAGTGGGAAACGGCGTTTCTCCATATCTTCACCTGCTTTGTTGCCATGCTTGATAGAATCTATCAAACTGTGGCACGCAATCCAGAACTGTTTCGCCCGACGGTTCTCCGCATCCTTGGAATGCGTATTTAGAACTGTATAAAGCAACAAAATAGCAAGAAAGTTCGTACCAGAGCAACTCGACTATTGAGAGCTGATTCTATGCCAGCTAGCCGACTTAATGCTGCTCCAACTTCTCGGCTATGATGATCACGCTCCAGTCTAATCGCCTGTAAATGTCAATGCTTCAGCACTCATACTTACCGCGAGGCATCTGATTGTTTTTCTGTAGTCCATCTACACTTGTACACCCTTTAATTTTGAAATTTTTTTTTTTGAAAGATAAATGAGCATTTTTCATTAAAGCTGAATATTCTCACTCGAATGCTCGGAACAACCACGTCTGATAAAAGTAAAAAATATAAAAAATAATAAAGAGGAAAATCTAACTTTCAAAAACTGGTAGGATGTCTGCTGCGAAAGAACGTCCCTTTTGAGGTACTAAATCTCATACCTATGAAAACCAGCCATTATTTCACGCCTCCCTAGACCACACTAACAAGGGAAGTCAGTCAGCGTGCTCCAAAGATTCTCAACGAGACCTATATGGTTTTGTAGAGCTTCGAATGGCGATTACAACGGTACAGTTTGTTTTTGCTAAATGGCAATGGGCGGTCCAAAAATGGCGAAAAAAATCTTGACCATTAAATAGTGCCGAGAAACTAGTGGCGAGAGAGGTACTAGGTGTTAACCTCTAGAGATAGTGACATGGTAGCTCAGTCGGTAGCATGCATGGCTCACAATCTGGTGGTTAGGGGATCGATACGTCTAGTAGCCTTTTCCCTTGCCTTCATACACTAGATACCAAATTAGGCTCCTTTTGCAGTTTTGTCGCAGTTGCGGGATGGAATCGCGTGTGGGAGGAGTATGGCCAACAAAGTACGCACAGAGGAGAAAATCTACTAGCACTTATGTATGTGACCCACATTTACCGTAATCAACACAAATCGGCGCCAAATTCAGGAACAAATGTCAGATTCGTGACCAGCGCCCCGAATAACCCCCGTACACAAAGTTTGGACTAAATCGGTGATTTCGACCCAACCAGCCTCACGACCTCACGAGTGTCAAGTGAGTAGTTGTATGAAGGCCCACTTCCTGAGAATGTTCTTTATTCTATTGCTCCACTTTTTCGACTCTAAAGAACGCAGAGACTCCAATTCGAATGAGTTTCTTTGATTTTTTATCAAGATAGATCACTTAGGCTGTTGACAAATCCACAATTCACAAATCTAACGTCAACTTTTCCCATTGTGTCTGACATGCGCTTGTTAGGGTCTGTTCTAACAAAGTAGGGAGTTTGGGTCGAAATCACCGATTTAGCCCAAACTTTGTCTACGGGGGTTATTCGGGGCGCTGATCACGAATCTGACACTTGTTTTTGAATTTGGGTCGATTCTGGTGGTATCTCTGGTGGTTGCGATCTATAAGCCCATTTGCCACTGGTCAATGGTCAAGGTTTTTTGCCTTTTTTGGGCCATCCATTCACATTTAGCAAAAACAAACTATACCGTTGTAATCGCCATTCGAAGCTCTACAAAACCATATAGGTCTCGTTGAGAATCTTTGGAGCACGCTGACTGACTTCCCTCGTATGATGCGTACTAGGTCCTCTAAGACGGTTAGATCGATTCAGTTTCATTTCGAAAATTGGGCTCTTCCTGGTTATCAGCTTGGAAAACTCATGGACCTTAAAGCTGCTGACATTGAAGATTTCCATCACATGATGGAGGATATGTTCTGCATGGTCGTTCGCCTGAAGTTACTGGTTCCGGTTCCCATTTCAAAATCAACTAATTTTTTACCTGAATTTCTATTAGTAACTCCTCTACCCACTGTTCCTGTCGTTTATTCACTCTGCCTGTTGCTAGCGAGCACTTACATGGAGTAGAAATAAATGGAATAAATAAGCGAGTCCTATTCCCTTGGACAAATGTTCGCGTTAGGATTTTAAAAAGGCTGAAAACCGAAGAAAAACATCATTTAAACGTACCTCCTCCACTTTCTGATTGTGCTCAATCTCAAAAAGTTGACGTTGCGTACGGATAACCTGTTCCAGATGTTCTGAGTGCGCGGCCGACGTGCGCTTCAATTGCTCTTCCAGCTCCGTCTCCCACGATGAGCGCTTTTGCATCACCTGTATTACAAAGCACGTCAAACTGATCTACTACAACAGCACCACTCAATTGCCCCACTAACCCACGTAACAACATTTCTAGACCATTCATTCAGAGTTCGGTCGAATCCAAAAGTCAATGTGATCGACAGAGAAGGGACTAATCGGTTTTCACTGATCTTTTCAGTTGGCCAGATAAACCTATTGTTAAGAGAACACTACATTGTTCCCACAGAAAAGTTACGGATATCTTTACACAGCCCAAGAATAAGCCGATATAATTCAAAGGAAAGAAGACGAATTAACATGACTGGTAGCCTGAGTGGCGGGAAGGAATTATGTGGCGATAGCGGCAAGGCTACGAATCCTACAAACCCTCGAAAGGAGGTGAACCACATAATAACAGGTCGAAAACTCCTACAGAGAAGCTGCTCCAATAAGCTCTCTGGCGCCTTTACGCTGCACCTTCTGGTTCACGAGATCGGGTCGACAGTGGTTCAATGAGGTTTATAACTCCAATAGGACTCTGGATACCTCATCAACTGTTTAAAATTGCTCTGTTCCAACGGCGAGGTGCTCTACCACTGTTCTCGCGTGAAAGGAGCTACAGTGAGGTTACACGAAGTTGCACAGTGAGATGAGATTTGCAACTCGGATGATATCACATTTTAATAAGGCCTCAGATACTATGAACAGTTAGTAAAATCTTCTAACAAACAAACACTTAACCGCACATGGACTTTTACCCAAAGTAAAAGGTGTTCTTTGTTGAAGGAGGACGGAATAACGCAACATTAATGGAAGGTATTGGGTACTTCTGTTAATTTTCTCATTATCTGTCCACCGAGCTAGATGGTCCTGAGTAACGGAAAATCTCGAGAACCCAGTGATCCTATGGAAATTAACACTCACGGGGTGGCGAAGCCGCGCTTCGACTGGTGTGTAGATAAATCACCATTAATACCGTTCGAGACTTACAGCTCTCTCTATTTCAACATCGCGCTGTTGTTGAATACGTTGCATCTCAAGTCGAAGTCGTTCAGCAGCGATACGTTCATCAGCCTCTCGTTGGTCAGCGATAGCACGAGCAATATGTTGTTCCTCTCGTACCTAAACAAAAACTGACGATATTTCGCGCCATCAACTTCGAGACACCTGGAAAATAGGCGATCGAAACTGTTAGTTGGCTGTATTCTCCTTTACAGAGACATTCAATGGAAATAGCAAAAGACAATCCCATGAACGCATTTTTCTACGTTTAACCCATTGACGACCGCCCGCTCTCTGCGTGTCTGGCGCGGGGGACCGGGCACGTGCAGTGATGAGAGTGCCTCAGCGGCATTAATTGTTTTCAAAATGATCATAGGAATACTTTTTCTGCGTATATTGTTGATTTTGAAACTTCCTCAAGTAATCATTAGAAGTGGACGATTTTTAGACCCTTTGTTGAACTTGTTAAAGGGTCGTTCACTTGATGAATATCTTGGAGCGTTGATAAAACGGAAATTATAGAAAGGGTAGTAACTTTGCCTAAAAGGGCACTCCTATCCACAGTGTCCCCCAAGAGGGAGGAGGCGTAGCCCAAAAGGTGTGTCCCACCGGTGGCGCACACGGTCCACCGCGGACCACAAGGTGTGTCCCGCCGGCGGGACACGCGGTCGTCAATGGGTTAATGAAGCACTTAGAAGGATGAAGGGCATCATGATTTCAAGGGATAGACCCATTTCAAACACGCGTGCCCCGGTAAGGCCCGAGATTCGGGTTCGAATCCCGAATTTTTGCAATCCTAGCACCATTGTTACAACACCATCTTCAAGTACACATATTCAAACCACCACGGCTGCTTTCATTTTACCCCTCCTGACCCGTTCTCCCGTCGATCGATTCGGATTGCAATTCAATTTCGGCACCGATGACTTTACCGTTTCACCATCTCTACAGCTTGCTTGGTAGGTTGGGACTTCGTTTGACACTCAGCTACACTCAGCTCAGTACACAAATGTCGTTACTAATAATAAGCCATATTCAACATGAACGACTTTCCCGTTTCACTACTTATATAACTTGCCCGGTAAGCCAAGTGTTCGTTTGGCCCTCAACTTCACTCAGTACATAATTCTCATTACTAAGTCATACCTGAATAATGAGGCATCCCAATACTATAATATAACCACACTGAACAGTGAAACTATGGACAAATTCGATGATGCACCTTCAATAACTTTCCTACTTCACCTTCTACAATAACATGCCTAGTAGGCTAAGGCGACGAGTGGCACACAACTGCACTCGGTACATAGATGTAATTACTAACAATAAACCATAATCAGCATCCACAAACTTTCTTTTTCACTACTCGTATAATTTGCCTGGTAGGCTAAAGCCACGTTTGGCACACAACTACACTTCGTACATAGTTGTCAGTACTGATAACAAGTCATATTTAAAACCAATGAATTTCCCGTTTCACCAACTACATAACATGTATGGTGGGCTGAGGCCACGTTTGGCACACGGTAACACTTCGTACATAATTGTCGGTTCGGTACTGATAATAAGCCATATTCAACACCAAAGAATTTTCCGTTTCACCAACTATATAATTCGTTTGATAGTCTAAGGCTCCAACTGAGACTCAACTACACTCAGTACATAATTGTCAGTACTAATAATATTAGGTTGGCAACTAAATTCGTGGACTCTCAAACGCCTTCAACAAAAGCGTTAGCTACCAAATAAAGAGAAAGGTTACCCAAACGACATATGAACCATCAAAACGAACAGGTAGTTCCTCACTATCAGGTAGATGCCCCATTCCACTTTCTCAGAAATGCTGAGTTTTCGAGGAAATTTATTTTCATAGGTGCATTTTGACCTACATCTCATTACTGGACCGTCTTCGCCCAGAGAATGCAGGAAAAATCCAAACTAGGTATTATTCATAAAGTGCTACATCTGTACTGTAACAGGCATAAACAAGAGCCCTCCAGCTTACATCTTCGGATTTTTGGAGTGATCGAAACGAAGCGTGATGTTTGGTGGTGCCTTGATGAATGGTGACGCAACTTTCAGAGAGCTGCTTCAACCAACTAGCGCGTAGTTCAATCTGTACACAGCAAGGCTAAAGAGCGTAGGGCTCTAGGTAAATGCTGACACTTCCACCGATCAATTCTCGAAAGGTGGCACCTTCGTAGAACCTCCAGACTGTGATCATCAGCTTCTTGTGAGGAGGTGGATTTGAGGATCTGTAGCGGCCTTCATTTTGTTTTGGGTGGCCTGCTGGCAAGTCGGCAATTATCAAGTAGTGTCCACATCCCATCGCACGTTATCACGTTGTGAACAAGTGATTCGCTTTTGGAGCAAACTCGACGTTCAATTGTGGCATCCGACCCACCCATCTCCGCGATGGGTCAAATCGCACGGGAAATTATTGGCCAATTTTACGGAAAAACTAGAATAGTGCAGAACCTTTTTAGTTGAGCTATTTGAGCATCTGACTTCGAATGTCAACACTGATCTTGCCGAGCTCTGATTTTCTTCGGAGGAACTAATTACGGCCTTCCGAACGAGCTCCATAGGTCATCCAAAGTGCACTTTTTCCTTCGTTTTGAACTGCTTGCTCAATATCTCCTGATATTTTTCAGTACCATCAATCGTTTTAAAACATCATCCCCAGATTCGGCACACACAAATTATAACGCTTCAGCAACCTAGTCGCTAAGCAGGTACTCTTGAAGAAGGACTTGGTAAACGCTGGTTTTGAATGTTTTCATTTCAAGCGGAAAAAGTTTCCCAGCAAAGAAAAGTAACACGGTCTATGAATCGTTGTAAAAACTACTTAATATGCGCTATCAAATGGTGAAAAGAGAAATTGAATTGCTCAACATTCAAGCAAATTGTGCTTGCTAGAAGTAATGACTGCAAAACAGTCCACGAACTTAGTTGCCAACCTAATAAAAAGAAAATGCCGCATAACCCTGGTAGGAATTCACCTATAACTACCGTATTCGGCCCCCATTTGGAAAACGGACTTCACCAACGTGTTTAGTACACCAGTGAACCCCCACAGACAAACTTTCAGTGGAATCGCTGACCCTGACTGGACCACCCAAGTTGCGATTTGGGTGGTCCGAGACCAACCAGGTGAAAAATGGACAGCAAATTTGTGATCAGCGCCCTCAATTACCCCTGTGCAATATTTCAGCGAATTTCGACGACTGAAAAAATCGAGTACTGGTGTCCGTTAAGTTGAATAGTGCTTTTACGGAGTATGACACAATGGCGTTAAGCAGGAAAAGCGTCAAAAATTGGTAGCTGCTTCGGCAGCGACAGAATTACCGATGTACACGATAGATTATTCTCAACTTAATCACGCTTGAACGTAGTGAACCCACCTGCTGCTCAGTAAGCTGTCTTCTCAGATTGTCCACCTTCAGATGAGCATGAGCGATCAAGGCGTTCAACTCGTCCTCGGTCAGATTTTTGCTCTGAAATCAAAGCAACTCAACGTTTCCAGAATTGCTGGCAGAATTACCTCCAAGAAAAACAAATCGAAAATGAAAAACAAGCAACGAAAATGAAACAGGATGGTCATGTGCCGAAAAAGAGTCAGCCGATAAATAAACACCATAACGAAGAACCGAAACAAAAATAAAATACCCTAAAGTCGGTCAGATAAGCTCGCCCTTCGCGCGCCGCGACGCGGCGTACCGCGGTGGGCCATCGATACACCTTCTCATAATAATATAATACTGCGAAGTCGAACACGATGTAAACAGCCAGACTACGGAAACAGTAGGTATTACGGAAAAATTAGATCAGGATTCAGGTACGTATTCTCAGAGGTAGTTATTGATTAACGGAATAGGAAATACTTCGGCCAAATTTTAGGTAAAAACCTAAACAAAGAGTTGTAGGCTACTTCAGAGAAGGTATATCCAATATTCCCAGATAAATGTGCTTGAATTCCCTCTAAGTACGATGATTACCTATTGCATACGTTTAGCGATCATATCCTCAACTAGTTCAAACCTTAAGAAATGCGATTAACAGAGGAAATAAGGACGGAAAAAATATCCAGACGTTACTTCACGCGGGCGGGATACAATACAATAAGTTCGTGAAGCATATTAAGTCCTGAGAAAGAGGACACTCATCAAGAAGGGTAGAACATATCTATAGAATGACATCGATCGATACGCCGCGTTGCGGCGCGCGCAGAGCGGACTTATCTGACCGACTTTAGGGTAATTAGTTGAAACTTTCGAAAAACTCACTTTAGCATTGACGTCTACATTAGGAAGAATACTCTTCATTTCTAGTGCGAATTGATTACGGCTTCGTTCAACGAGGTCTTTGTACTGATTGAGTATAGTTGACTCTTGTCGTGCCTAAAAAACGTGCTCAGTGTAGATAACGAAAAAAAAATCACCGAAAAATACGACACAAAAGTTATTCGAAAAATCACCGATCAATTGAGTAACACTACCATTAATAGATGAGAGCATTCCTTCCCTCTAACACCCAGATATAACAAACAAAAGCTACTCTAGGCTAAAACAGACTATCAATTCCATTATACTTCACCTCTTCAAATAATCATATTTCACAAGACCAAATTTTGGCCGGTGTGGTCCACTAGAAGTCCATCTGCTCAAAATGCCATTCATTAGTAAACAAAATGATGAAATAGAAAATATTTATCCGATGCAAGCAAGAAGCATGATCATGGTGCAACTCGAAAGAATTTAATCGCAAATGAGCTATAAATGATGTTTACTAGTGAACCAAGCATGCGTTCAGCGTAAGTTGCTATAATACACCCTTTGCTGGATAAATGTTCTGCTACCTTTTCCTTTTCCGATAGAATAATTCAGCCTCAACATATGACAGAATTTCCGTCGTACCGCAACCACCGCGCAGTAATACATAGCATGCCATGGCACATTAAAAATTGAAATAGGTAACTTGAATGCTGATTTGAAATCCGCTGTAAGCTACGACACTCCAACTATTGGATACTCAGGCAACGGTGACATTGTATTCATGACAAATACCAACAGTCTAAGAAATAATAGCAGAACATATTCCTCACCTTTGTTACCAATCCGTTCAGTTCATCAATCTGATGAGACAACTTATTAGCTGTTTCAGCAGCATTGAGGAGTAGCGGGTTTCTAGCCGTTGTTGCGTCTTTCTTGCCATCGTCAATAACCTTAAAGAAATCATTCACGTCTAAAAAGCAATTCCGTTACGTATAGTTACCTTTCGGAGGACATCGATATAGTTTCGTCCGTCAGCTTCGGCTACACCATCTTTGTGAGCGAGCGCTTCAGCGTGTTGAAGTGCAGAAGTTACCTAGAAAATTATTCGTAGATTAGTCAATACTACGTATCGAAGAGGGTCCGCGTGACGCAGTGGTAAGAGGTATTACTGACACCAGCACGGTCGGGCGACCGATCCGCGCCCGGCAAACAAAGCACTCCATCCCTGTGGGGTCAGGTAAATTGGTATGAGACTTGTACGGGAATGTAAAGACACTGATTGTAATACGCATAAAAATAATACATAATAAATACGCATCCACAATGCCTCCACGATTGAACGCGAATTCGGCGGTGCGTCCTCAAGTTAACGCCGGGACCTTTACCTCTTATGTATCTAAGCAAAATAATTGACATGGAGATAAGATTTATGAAATCTACAGAATATATTAATGTGTGGACAAGAGAAGTAGCTCCTCCTTTTCCTTTTTTTCGACCATTCTGTAGAATTAAGCGTGAAACATATTCGAGAACGCCGAAAGAGACCATTAATGGTACTGCGAAACCCGTAGTAACTTAGGATTAGGCTCAAAAATAAACCAACCTTATCCCAGTCGGCATTTTGAGGATCATCGACCGTAGCCTTAACAAGCTGCGCATGCCTGTTGATTGCTTCGATTGTCTGTATTTTCGCGTCGGTAACTGCACGTACTTTACCTTCAGCAGACTGAATAGCCTGTAGCAAAGACGATTCCAGCTCTAAACGAAGATCGGTGAGAACGCGAAAAATCGAAGTCATTGGATAATCATGAATAAATGAATTAATTAACAAGCCACAAAAACTTTAAACGCGCACTTCGTGTCCGTTGAGCCACGACTTCTTGACTTGGCTTTTCGTCAGTGACAACTATCGGAGTCCTTACGTCAACAGGATCCACGTGCACAGCAGGCTTGGTTTCAATTTCGGGACGAATGACCTTCGCCAATGGAGGCAGCACCTTAAACGCAAGTATTATTAACTGACTAAAAAAAGGTAAGAAACGTATATGAGTACTGTCTTACCTCCTCGGTTTTCTTTTTCGGCATAACACTAATTACTTGATCTTTGAGGTCTGTAAGCTGCTGTTTCGTCTTTCTAAAATACAATCAATTACAGCAATATTACAACGCTAAGAAGAAGGGGGCAAAGCACTAACGAGAGACTTGCAGAGCCGAGGATTGAGTCAAGTACTGGTTTAGCTTGTGGTATAGTAGTTTCAATCTGAAAATCAGCTATAGAGAAGTATCAAAATAAATACCAACACTAACAAGTCTCACCTGATGCCTAAAATCTGGGTCAGCATAGGCATAGCCGACAGTTCCCGCTGCTGCCAGACCCAGCACACCAGCTGTGAGTAGAATTTTTCGACCACCCTTCCTTTAACGAATAATTTCGGGTAAGTTTGGCATTCGAAAAAGAGTTTACGTTAATACGATTAGTACAGAAAACAACCTACTTCGGAGACGGCTTCTTAACTGCGGGACTAGGAGCGGGATTAGGACTTTGCGTCGAAGTGGAAGTGGGAGCTGTGGAAAGGCATCGGACGTTTTTCCAACCTCGCTCAACAGACCTCTTCTAGAATATGAATAAATGACAACTGAGGTGATTCAAAATTTAAAAAAAAATCAAAAGAAAAAACTGCTACTCCCACTACTTGCATCGTGTCGTTTGGTCGAACGTTCTACTGACACGAACTGCGCGCGCCTCATGTGGCGGAATGAATAAACAAACATATGAGCGAAACGAGATGATCTACAGATTTCACGAAAGTTTCAATGTGGATAATGGGAAGTGCAATATCTGTGCAAATCGTACGATCTAAGCAAATTAGAACATTGTGCAAATCAGGTCCTGAATCGGGGTCAGTGGGCTAAGGAAATGCCAAGGGGGGGGGGTGTTTTCTTCACAAAATTAATTGGGTGTGATATCTAAAACTGATAGATTCACTGCCAACCATGAAGTTCATAGCATGTTTTTTCACTGCAAACGTTTCATTTTATCTACACTCGCAATCAGTACAGGCGATCACAAGCTGCACTCCTCATGCAGGTAACTAAATTCCCTACCTCGCATTCCTGACGCTACTACTCAAGAGATAAGCGATTAATTATAGAATTTATTAATCAAATAACGTTCAACAGTTATTTCTCGGAGGATGACTCAAAAAGCTTTGAAAACATTTCTTTTCATTTTCCCTGCCTCTTTGGCCTGCATCATCGCAAAATGTTTTTGGTCGATTTCGCAGCATTCTTATAAGATTTTTTTCTGCTTCCGTTTTAGTAGTCACATTCAGGAGTTATTTTTAGTCCAATCAGCTTACATGATTTTTCATTGATATGTGAAGCCAGCGGCTGGAGGTTAAGAAAATGAATAAATAAATCTATTAACACGCACATCTGGTTCGCGTCAGCATTTACCCACAAACACAATGTAATGTAAAACCAAAAACCAATATTTCGAGAACCAACCGTGGTTGCTCGTAGCATAGTTGACGTAGTCCCTCCTAGGAGGCAGGATTCACCTGAAAATTACTCATGAAAAATTAAGTGTGTGGAATTTTTCTGTAAAAAATACCGACATATGGAACGATCGGACGACGAAGAAAACCAAAGGAATTTTAGAAAGTAGTTACCAGAAACCTCATTTTCTTGAACGTTGCCTAATCTAACCTGGTAGAAAACATGAACCAATGCGATGGGAGATATTTTGCCAAATAAAGGCATTAAATGCTCTTCATCTCCCTTCGAAACACTGGTTGCCTCAAAAGATTCACCTGCTTTACTGAAAAAAACACCAAGAAAGTGAACAGGAAGATATTCTCGTTCACAAACGAGAAACATTCTGTGTAAAATCGGTGTCGCGCTCTACTCAGCATCCTCGAAAAACGTCGCGAGGACGGTCAAAGTTTACAAAGTAATACAACAACGGTTGTCATGATTTCATTCAATTCGCGATCCTTCACTTGTTTTTGCTTCGTCCTAGCAAGAAATGGAGGTGGAACAAAAGAATGATTTTCAAAAACTGGAAACCGATCATCATTCAGACGATCTTTAGTGGGTTTAATGAAAGCTAATCTGCAAGTGAAAAAAAGCTGAGAACAAATATTCAATTATTGTTACGGAAAAGAGCGAAGTATCAGTTTCACCACCAAACCGAGGGAGAATACCAGGCGAAAAAGAGGACGTTCATGAACGTGATACCAACAAACAACAACAACAACAACGCGACCAATTGCAATAACATTCCACGACAAAAGCAAATGTGAGCGGATTCAAATCTTTAGATCAACTTCTATGATCAAAATGAGCTAATTCTGTGGTGCTAAGAAGGTGAAAGCAGCTCGATGACGATGCGATTGCTCAACAAAAGGAAAAACCACCGAAGGAGCAGCTTGCTGCTGTATTCGATGTAGGCGTCGCGTAGTTGTCATTGGAGCGCGTCAATCGGAGTGCGTGGAAAAACCTATTTTGCCTAGCTGAAACGATGCCGCCACCTAACAGATGGTACCAATAATCGTATATGTGTAAATCGCAATAATTGAATGTGGATTTTACGCAATAAATTTAGGTCACGATGATATTAGTAGAGAGTCCACTGCTCATGTCCCTGACATTAATTATTGGTTCAATAGGACACCTTCCGTTCAGAATCGTAGAGATATATTCAGCCGCAGCAGCGATTCCCGGTAGCCAAATCAGTTCCATCACCCACCTGATATGTTTTGCATCCATTTAGCTGGTCCCGGACAATGACATCATTGACCTTGGGCAAGATTGATCGACCGACCATGGTGGTGAAAATGGAAATAATCATCCCACTTCATCACTCCATTACAAAGGCAGCAATTATTTCACAACAGACTGCGCAGTATCGCACCTGAACCCTTTCTTTCCACAATACTGAGTAGGCTAATCAGGTGAATATTTGAAATTTGCTTCGCGTCATCTCTCTCAAGAGGTACATTCCCTCTCAATCCTGGGTTGACCTTTTGAACAGCTCCCAATCTGGGATCGCGAGAGTTCAATGGACACCCTAATTAAGACAAATAAACCGTATACAGAAAGAAAACGAATCACACCATGAGAAAGAGCAAAGTTTTGCAAATAATGTGACATTGGAAGTTTCGGGATTGCTCAAAAATGGAGCGTTCACGTTTTCTGCAATAAACAGACTTCACACACCTCATTCCTCTTGCGTCAGAGCATAAATAAATATCCTTTATTTTTCTGAAAATCTAATTCTAAAAATTTGGAAAAAAAAGTACAACGGTTGATGTCTTCGAGACGAAAATACTGATGACTATTTAGTGAATCGATTACGGTGACACAAATATTGCAATGCCGATTTCACCTCGACCTTACACCATCACTAACAACTGACGTACGGTGCACATACTATTCATTCACCGCAAAAGAAATATGATTGAGATCAGAACTACACGAAAATACTATTACGAAATCAAAGACATGAGACTTGTTACACAACAACATGTCTGCACCAGCACAGTTCGGGATAGAAGCCAAACATACAATCGGATTTGAAGAAAAGGAACACAGTGAACAATAATGGTGCGACTAGAATGCCAATGTATCGGATACTTTCGTTACGATCATTGTGATCTTGAACGAATAGAAAAAAGCGGAAACAGTTTACATATTCTAGCGATTCCTTTGAAGAACCTTTCAACAGAAGATAATGATAGAATGCTATTAGCATCTGATTGAATTCTTACCAAGCTCTACGTTCTGTATTGCGCACTACATCTTGACCAATCAACATACACTTTGTACAGAAACCGGCAAGCATACAATTTTCTACATCAACATTCGTTATGCATGAAGGGTATTGCAAAATAAAAGCCAAAATCTAAAATCGTGCTCCTATAAACGCTTACCATAAACATATGTCCCAATGGGGACACCTATAGGTACAACACCTCGCACCGGTAATAAACGACGAGAAGACGGATCTGGTAAGAACAATAACCCTTGTGACAATTCGATGTCAAACCTGCATTCATGACTGCGCGGAAGTCGGTTGAGCGATTCCAAGATCTGCCAGAGACGATGAAGAATCGAGATACCTGGTGATGGAACCTTCATTGATGTGGTAACGACTCTGCACCAATGCGGCTCTTTGAAGTGTCAGCCACGATTAAAGCAATACATAGGATTATTTGCCTCAGTCCAAATGGTCTCCGGTTCAAATAGAGTCTACCTTTCAAATGACATCGACGAATCATAAGCTTTGGTTTTCATCTTCGGCAAAAAAAAATGCAGAGACAACAATAAAATAATTCTGCCCATGAAGACTGTGACAGAACTATGGTATCCTATAGACGTACACGTGAGTATCACTGATTCAAATTCGTCTAGTGTCAATTCAGAACGTGAGACACATACATTCGGTGCTAGTCTTCCTGCGCGTAAAACAAGAAAGTCACCAAAAAATGGACCGCATACCTCTCGAAATCGACGATAGGAAGTACGTCATCAGGGCGTCGAGCAGAGTCACGCCACGACCTCAGAGATCTTGCGCATAAAAGTCGCTGATTGTCGATTCGGCGAAGTCGATTTGTTCGGGTTCTGAAACTTCGTAAAACGTCCACTCAAATATCCGTACGCTGAACTCAAATTTCCCAACATTACAACAGTAGTTTGGTGCCACAATCCGACATAGCGAAGATCGACATCTTCCAATCCTAACCTTCCGAATGACCTTTCTTTTTCCTAGATTTTTACTACGACTTACTACTTAACTATTCTCCCCTTAAAGACACGTAGAATCGATCGTACTACTTCGGGCCGCGCGGAAAACATACAATGGGACTTCCGAGTTTTAGTGTAACCCTAACTTTAAAACTATCTACCTCTTATAAATATTCAAAATAATGAGAGGGCGTGCACGGAACAGTGTCGTAAACCAAGCTTTCCATCCTTCCGACGTCGGGTGAATTGGTGCACGTCATGTCTGATAGGGTACAAACACTGACTTGGTATAGGGGCTGGCTCCCGCAAGTCATTGTGTAGGCCAAATATGCATTCATAATGCCTCTACAATTCTAAATTGAACACGAAAGCGGGGGCCCGTCCTTTAGGGACTGATTAATGCCAGCACTTTTACCTTTTACTTTAGGCATATACGGCTACTGAATATGTCTCGGAATTGCAGAAGTCAGGAAAAATGGTTGTCAACTAACATAAATTCGAAATACTGCCTTGCAAACATCAATAACCCTTGACCATTGAAGGACTTGGAAATCTCATTCTTTGTGACTGGGATTCTACTTTAATTCTATAAGACTCACGAATGACGAAGTGTCGATGTGGCGGCGAAAAAGCACATCATACCAGCAATGCAAACCATAAATACTCCACCACCAAGTGAGACATCACAGTCGGGTCTTACACGGGCTACTTCACACTGGGCAATCAACGCTATCACGCAGACGCAAAGAGTGAGAAGCACTGAAATGTGTTTAAATTCATGATGAAAGCAAATCCATTGAATAAAGTTAGTCACACACTTCGTCACGCGAAATAATGAGAGATGAAGAATCAGAACCTAAGAGAGAGGAAATGAGATGATTTAACATTGCGCTTTTGCAGCTCGCGTCTCCCGATTACCTTTTACATCAAGACCTTTCAAATCGAAGGAAAGTTCACGACAAACTTCAAACATGAGAAATCCCGAAGATAGGACTTATTGGAGACTACTTAAAGGAAAAACTTCGTTACAATATTGGCAGTACGGAGAAACAAAGCGCCAGTTCCCATGAGAAAGTCGATATTGAAGTGAAAATTTAGCAGTTCATTAACAACGGCACAGAATTTTCTGATGCAATTACATGTGCTCCGTCAAAAAACGTGTGCATATGAAACGGTTGAAAACTTACTATTGCACATCTCAAAAATGGTGTTGCGTTTCAGCCATTGCAGAAATCCGGAAGGTGGAGGAAGAAGGTTCATAATGAACGATAACGAAGATGTCAGAGCAATAACGAAGCACAAAGCAATAAGTATGTAGAACAAGTTGGCTACCATAGGTGTTACACAGTCCAGCAAAACTAAAATGGAGAAGTTTTGATAGCGATAATCGTTAACAGCACTCAATCAAAATGTTCCCAATGAAAAAGCTAACAACAATCTACGCTGAACTTCTTCCCTTAGATGATAAAAACAGAACTTTTGAAGAGAATAAAAACGCATGCCATGTGATTCTTGTTCAGAAAAACAAGTTGTGCAGCGGCCAAAAGATTTCAGCTGAGAAAGAAAGTAAAGATAACTAACCTCGTTCGCTCGAATGAAAAGCAATATGCGTTTTGCCTTTACTATCCAAGAAACCGCCAAATCTTGCAGGACGCCAGAAATCGCGGCAACCTGAAGAAGGAAAGATGTATGTTATTTCAAATGTTTTCCGCAGGGTACTGGACATATCAATAAATATCAAACAAAATGAATTTGATGCCGGATCAGTTACATATTCCTCGACCTAACTATTTAGCTATTTCGGCAACAAAAGAAAACATTTTCCGAGTTTCTCAACTACGAATAACTTTTTCATGACCGAGAAACATTAATTTGTCATTAATCTGTGATTGACCTTTTCCACCGTTTTAGCGATAGCTTTTCTTTACGATAACGGTTTAAGGTTGGAGGTGCAGTGAGTAGAGCTGTTGCACTTGTTGTATTTACAAAATTTCTCAAAAGAATCCCAACTGTTTCTAGATCTATTTATTTAAATTCTACGCGTTCGAGCAGCAATTTGAGCGGGCTTCTGGGCGAAAATATGGTCTCGCGTTTTTTCTTCAACTGCACCGACGAACCCACCAGCGCTTCTTAACAAATGCATGTAAACAAAACCTATTCCATTGATGACCAACATCTAATACAGAAATTTTGCCGCAGTTCGATGAAGGAGAAATAGATATTAGAAACTATAGCCCGTATCGCTCACGAAAAAGCGCAAATACACAAATAGATGAACAAACAGCGCTATTCAGCTTCACATATCGAAAAATCTCATATACATAAATTGAGCAAAAAGTGAAAGGTGAAACGCAAAAACTTGCCTATGTTTGTGCAATGATCCGATCGCGAAACATCGAAAAACAAATCTGTCCTCTCATTAAATAATGTAGAATTCAGAGCGGGTTCTTCAATTAAAATCCACTCACTCGATAATAGAGAACAAATCGCCTGCAATGTATGTACTTGAACATATGGACGATTCAACAAATATATCCTTTCTTGCCCTTGGAGATAATTTCCGACAAATCCGCATTATTTCTTTTTGATTCTCTCTAATTTTTCTTCGACATTCATCTGACCAGCAACGAAAATGGATTCGTAGAAAATGAAGGATCGTAAAGTTAACCATTTTCTTGACCAACTGTAGCATTCCGATTTTGATGAAAAAAATTCCGGACTACTTCAATGTTAACGAGAATAGGACCATCCCTCAATTGATAGAATTGACACAAAGCTCAAATTAAAAGTATTGGTGACCCTTCTGCCTTGATAGTAATCTTTTACAGTGTGGCCAGAATTATGTGAAGTCCAAAAAAAAAATGCTATCCGATTAAAAAGCAATAGGGATTTGACAATGTTAAACGCCCGGATGACCACACAACCAACAGTTATAATCATCTACCGCGAATTCTAGATGAATTTTTGAATGAAGAGGAGTAATTCAGCACTTACCACCGCCACGGAGAGGATGTGAAAGAATGCTCCATAGAAATTCGACTCTGATAAATCAATCTTCGACCACCATTTCATCTTCCGGCAACTCCCACTAAATCCACAAACATGCATATAGAAAATTATCGCGCAAAACAGTTTTGGCAGGCAAGAAAAGACCGCAACACAGTTACAAACAAGATAGATGACATAATATTGCTTCTAGGGCACTTCATTAACAGGAAGCATACACGGAAACCGGGACGTCAATGCCTATCGATCGGCAGGAACCAGCTAAGCCACCGCAGTTTCCCATGACAATCGTTGCGGGACCCGCGCGCGAAGCGGAGGGCGTTGCAATCGCCTGGACGGCTGTTGCATAGGCTCATTTCTTGGAGTTGTGGGGAAATAACAGCCCTCATGTTTCGAATCTTTCAGACCTGGAAAAGGCTATTATATTCCCTACTTTGAGCTATGTTACATGGAAGATGCTATTGATGTGGTTTCCGGTTGTGTCGCTTGCCCGGAATTGGGCTGAGCTGCAGTACAACCTTCGGAAATAAGTCAAAAGCAATAATTTTTTAAATATAGATAAAAGTAAGGCACTATTCCACTTGTTGGACACCAGCACTCGATTTTTTTCAGCCAGAAATTTTTTTCCAGAAATTCGCTGAAACTTCGCCTATGAGGGTAATTGGGGGCGCTGATCACGAATCTGCTGTCCGTTTTTCACGTGGGTGGTCTCGGACCACCCAAATCGCTACTTGGGTGGCCCAGTCAGGATCACCGATTTCGCTGAAACTTCGTCCATGGGGGTTCTCTGGTGTTCTGAACACGATGGTGATGTCCGTTTTTTAAATGGCGGCCGAATACGGCAGTTATAGGTGAGTATCACCGGGTAAGGTCAGAAGGTACTTACCTATAACTGCCGTATTCAACCGCCATTTGAAAAACGAACATCACCATCGTGTCAAGGACACCAGAAAAACCCCATAGACAAAGTTTCAACAAAATCGGTGATCCTGACTGGACCACCCAAGTAGCGATTTGGGTGGTCCGAGACCACCCGCGAGAAAAAAGGATAGCAGATTCGTGTTCTGGACCCCAAATAACGCCCATAGGCAAAGATCAGCGGATTTGGTGATCCTGACTGGACCACCCAAGTAGCGATTTGGGTGGTCCGAGACCACCCGCATAGAAAACGGACAGCAGATTCGTGATCAGCGCCCTCAGTTACCCCCCTGTGCAAAGTTTCAGCGAATTTCGACGACTGAAAACAAATCGAGTGCTGGTGTCCAACAAGTGGAATAGTGCCAAAAGTAAAAGCTGTATAGTCGGCGATGAACAGTCCCCTGTTTACGCGCCACGCATTCGTCTTCCATTTGGAACAGTGTTGAACGCGTAGTTCACCTATATAAGGACTTGCGGGGGCCAGCCGCTATACCAAGTCAGTGTTTTTACCTTCCCAGAAAAGTCTGGTACCAATTTACCCGACCACGTAAGGACAGAGGGTTTGGTTAGCCCGGGCGAGGACCGAACGCACGTCTGTGCAGGTGTCACTAGCTCTTCTTACCAATGCCTCGCAGGGTATGAGGATTTAGCTATGCCAGGGTATGACTATTTAGCTATGCCATCAGAGATTGAATAACAAATAGATAACGACGGAGGACTACAAGAAAGCAGATACACAAGTATATATCCTCAAACAAAGAACATACTTCTCGTCTAGAGTAGCATTATTTATAAGAAACAGTCCAAGCAACAGGCGGATGTGAAACTCTAATACTCTATAGCGTCATTTTCTTTCCTTTTTTTCAAACAGTTTATTGTTTTTCCTCACATTTTCAAGAAAAAGTCACGGGTTAGGAAAAGGCACGTCTAGACGACAGAGCATCACGATTCACAACAAATGATTACTCCATGTTTGATAAATATAGTCTTCCTTATGTAGCTTGCTATGGTCAAAAGAAAACACACGCGACTTAAGGAAACGAGATTTCTTAAAAAACAAGGAGTCTACAATGCAACCAGAGAGTCACTGAAACAGTGCATCATTAATACTTCACAGTAGAAGCTCCAAGTACTGATGAATGTAGCTATCTTTAAGTTTTGCTCTGAAGACTTTACTGTGCTCAATTTTGAGCACTTCAGCA
Source organism: Nippostrongylus brasiliensis (assembly GCA_030553155.1). NCBI lineage: Eukaryota > Metazoa > Nematoda > Chromadorea > Rhabditida > Heligmosomidae > Nippostrongylus > Nippostrongylus brasiliensis. The sequence goes on from CP130737.1 coordinate 17,641,148, forward strand.
AGCAAATCCATCGTGGGCAGCGGCAAAACACCTCATTTAATATTTAGGACTCGCTGCAGCAGAAGGAACTGTGGAAATCCAATTCAAGCACGCACGACGTGGACCAGCAGGTTCAGGTATCCAGAAGTTCGGGGAGTATTTCGCCTCTTTAGCGTCTAAGCAAAACACCAAGTCTGCGATGGCACGTCTTTGGTGCCATGGCAGATTTAGACTGTCAATGTAACTGTGTAGATTCTGTAGAACATCGTAATTTACACGAAACTCTAATGAACAGCATCTGGATCTCTTTTTTTGTGATTAGAAACTCTTAGAAGCGAATCATACTCAACAAAGAACGGTGGCATAACGAGGAATCATGAAAAAGGCCAGATTAGTATACCAGTATAACAAGATTTTAGAAAAATCAGAATCACAGGGACTGAAAAAAGAACAAAGAAATAGAAAGTCGATGATAATAATAGCAATACCGACTTAGGATATTAATTGGCAACAGGGGTGGGGGGGGGGTGAGAGGGATTGCAAGCCAATCAAGCCAATATAATCTTCTGCGGCTAAAGCATTAAAGTTACGGTATAGGAGCACTTATACTGACATTAAGGCCCTGTTCGGTGTGCGCGCGACGCGCGGCGCGAAGACATGCAAAGGATACAAATCGACCATAACGTGGGATTTCCCATTCCACGCGGGAAATCCGAACAAGGCTTAAGGCCTTGTTTAATGTGCGTATTTATTACATGTGGAGACCACAGTAATTAGTGTAGCGGTGCGTGGAGGATAAATAACCATGTGTTTCTCGCTCAGCCTGGTGCTCTGACAATGAGTTTCTCTCCTACACAGCTGCGTAGCCATGCCACATTACCTTATTGTGCGCAACTAACCAAACTAAGGTATCATATCTTTGCAGGATAATTTAGATTGCTTTTTTGCTTCGATGTATCTTCTACACCTACTTCCTGAACTTGATGTCTTATCAGCAACGTTCAAAGAATGCCGCTGAAGTTGCTCGCTTGACACAACAGTTCAAACACGTACGATAGACAGTGGCTTTGTCGCTTGATACGTCACCGACTGGACCACACCTTATTTTATGGATAATCGAAATTTGTTATCGTGATAAGATTTCGTATAAAAAGCCGCACAACCGTTGATCTGAACAGTGAACATGTTCGTTAAGGCCAGCCTCGTACTAGCTCTCGTTTGCGTTGCTTTTGCGGTGAGTACTTTAGGAGCTTTAATATTGTTCAAAATGCGTTATCAGCGAGTGTGGAGCTTGCCTGAAAAATTACTAGTGGAACAATTGTTTCTCTTGAAAGCTTTCGGAGTCATGCTGAAGAATACGATTTTTCGATTTTCAGCAACAAAATACACCGCCAGCGCCTTCTGAGTGCGACATATGCGAGCACCTGATTGCTCAGGCTCGTCATCACTTCAACAATAACGTTAACAATGAGCAGGCTCTCAAGAAGGAGGTAGGTTTTCGAATTTTACCTGAATTCTAACGAGTCGTACAACGGTGAGAGGCAGTAGTGACACCCGCACGATCGAGCGATTTACCCCGGCCGGACTAACCAAGCCTTCCATCCCTCCGGGGTCGGGTAAATTTGAACCGTACTTCTCTTGGAAGGTACAGATACTGGCTTGGTACAGCAGCTGGTCCCCGCAAACCATTGTATAGGTAAGAACGCACTCAACATGCGTCTACAATTCTGAATGGAACCCGTATGCAGCGCTGCGTCCCTAAGGGCTTGTTCAGACGACGCGCGTCGAAAATGCGAAATCGAAGCTCAATCGATAATTAACGCCCTTGATCGAATTTGCTCTTTTGCATTAGTGGCGCAGTCCGGTTGCGCCTCATATAGGCAAACTTACTGGTCGCTCGGGTTTTTTAGAATTCTGCCATTCCTTATTAGAGGGAATTTTGACGAAATTCACTTTTTTCGTTCAATTTCTTTCCTATGTGATTATATGCCTAATTTTTTTTGCCTATATGAGGCGCAACCGGACTGCGCCACTAACGCAAAGGAGCAAATTCGATCAATGACGTTATTTATTGATTGCGCTTCGATTTTGCATTTTCGACGCGCGTCGTCTGAACGAGCCGTAAGGGACTGGTCAATGAGGATACTTTTACCTTTATTTTATTCCTGAATCGCTCACCCTCAGCTGATTGATTTATTGTTTTTCAGTTGCTGATGGAGTGTCAGCACCTTCCACCACAGGAAGGAGCGAATGCCGAGCAAACCTGCATTGACATGGTGAACAACAACATCGACAAAATTTTCTCTGTAAGTCGCTATGCTCTCAAATCAAGTTGTATAAAAAAGGGCGAAAGGTGAACGAAAGTCGAAGACGAGAGATGAGATGCTGCTTCACAAATAATGGCGGAATTCCTTGTTTGCAACAACTCATCAGTGCTCTCTGCTCAGTGTTCTTTGAAAATTTTCCAATTTATTTCTCACCATTCTAATTCATTTCATCGTCTATTTCAATTTTAATTTCAATTTCTTAATTTCTAGGATATCCAAGCCGGAGATCGTGATGGCCAAACGTGCTATGACATCGGGGCCTGCACCAGCATCCCGACCTTCCAGACCCGTCCTCCCCATACCCGACCAACTCGTGCTGCTGGCACACTGTGATTATGCATTTGTATGAATACATAGCCATTCGTATGTATAAAATATAATACTACAGTAACAATAATAACACTGTAATCGACCAACACTACTTGAAATGCAGAGAAGTGAAAATCAACTGAATTTCCGTGGAGTGTTACAAAAGGGGACTTAGGTGAGCTTCGGCGTGGGTCGAATGCGTGTTTCTTACACAGGGAGGGTATTCCTACTCAACTGAACGAAAATGAGGAAATACCACCTGCTTGATCTCCTACTTGCCAATACTCATTCGAAGTTCTCTCCATCGCACTCCTAATGTGAGCTCAATCGAAGATACATTATCACTCATATATTTTGCCCCGAAAATCGTTCAGAATGCTCCAGAACGCTTTTTGGTGTTTTTTCTCCTTATGGGTTATTTGAAAACCAGTCTGACTGGGCCCCGTGAGTATTACTCTGTCGAAGAGTCACTTAATGCTTGTGAATTTGACTGAACCTAGCGGTGAACCTTCGAATTTTCGGAAAGTCTTTGACTGGATTTTTTAAAACTACCGAAGAAGAACTCAGAGTGCTATAGTCCATCTAACTGTTAGTGATGACTGAAGCCCGATCGGCGCCAGAGTTTGCTTAACTCATTTTGAGGCGTTATTCTACGTTACGTGTAACACCATTAAAAGCTTTATTATATCACAGAATACAGGGTGGCTGGAAATTATGGTCCGCTATATTTTTCTCCAAAACAAATGAAAGACAACAACAATCTTGACGACATTTTTTTATTATAAAGCTACAAGACAGTAATGGATTATTCACTCAAGGTATTGTTCAAAATGATCTCCTTTTGCTCGGATGCAGGCCTCTAGCCGCTTGATGACCGCACCTACTATGGGCCGCAAGTAGTCTACATCTATCTTCTGCCACTCTCTCACAAGGGCTGCTTTCAAACTGTCCAAACTTCGATGAGAATTCAACGAGACCTTCTGCTGCATGTAGCCCCAGACGAGAAGTCCACAGGATTTAGGTCTGGGGAGTTTGACGGCCACATATCCTTACCAAAAAATCCCGGACAATGCTCGCAGAAGGCAATCGTGGATCTCGACCCATGTGCTGGCGCCAAGTCCTGCTGAAGTATAAATTGTCGTCCTGCAAAATGCTTTCCAGCCCATGGAATCAGATTTTCCTTCAAAATGGCATTCTGGTAAACATCAGAGTTGATTTTAATGTTCTTGTCGACAAAAACGAGCAGAGTTTTGCCCTCAGATGTTATGCCAACGCAAACCATCACAGATTTTGGGAACAAGGTTCTTGAATGGACACGACGGATTCGAGACTTGTTCTCAGTCGGCGACAAGAGTTGGCGATGGTTCTGACTGTTATGAGCGACCTTAACTGTAAAAAGTTTTTCATCTGCCCAAATGAAGTCAGAAAGGCGGCCCGCGCGAATGAAGTCAAGAAGTTTCCGGCACTTCTCGAGCCTATCCGCTTTCGCAGATTCCGTGAGGGCTTGTCCGCGATAGATTCGATAACTGCGGAAACCCAGTTCGTTTTTCACAATGTTTTGGACTCTCCATCATGAAATATTCACGTTGGAAGCAATTTTGATGAGGCTCACTTCGTCGTTCCTTTGGATCTTTTTCTCGATGATTTTACGGATCCCAGAAGCATTCACGGTTCTCGGTCGGCCTGCTTTAGTAAGTGTAAGACAGTGTCCTCGCTGCTCGTGCTGTGCCACGATTCGCCGTACAGTTCTAGCGTTGATCTTGAGCCTTCTCGATATCTCCGCGGGTAGCAGGAACACAGGAACACATATCGAGTCGTTACTACCAACCCTATATACAATGCCTTTGAAACGGGAATCTGCTCAAAACAACCGTTGCTGAGGACTTGTGGAACATACTTTCCAGCCACCCTGTAGATCTCATCACATTATTCTTCACTCGAGAGTTTCTTGAAAGCACTTTAACCCCATCTCGGCTTTTTGCTCGAGATAGCGCTACATATAGTTTTCCGTGGGAGAGGACATTTTGAGGAAGGTATATGTCACGTGGGACAAACTTTGACCCTGTGCCTTGTTTATCGTTGTTGAAGCTCAGTGGCAACTTTGTTATCTAACCAACACGAACAAACTGTTAACGAACCAGCGGCCTTTTATACGGTTCCGCCTGGGCGGCGAAACTCTCTGATTGGTTAGATGGTGTGCCGTAGAACAACACCATGACCTAGTGTAGAACATCACGACCATAGCATATACAACATGATCTGTCCTCAACAATCGTCATGGCGAACGCAAGGCGTAAGGGGAACTGCCGGCGTCGTAGGCGAAAAGGGAGACCTCTTTCGGCATAGGCATCTATCCTTGGAATAAGAACAGCTTCCCCTCTTCGTGGTCCGACAGCGAAGCGGCATCTGAGCACGAAGCGGCCGAGGTCGCAAACGATCAGTCGGGTTCCGTTGCATAAACCGCGCCTGACGTCCAAATTTCTTAGAAGCATTTCGATTGCGCCTCCCCACAATTTAAGGGCATGGGAAGGCAAACTCACCAAACTTAAGCTGTTGAGGAACTTGGTAGTAAAATCGGTCTGTGCGGTGTCGTCGCTTATCAGCTCCTCAATGCTTTCGTATGTCCTCGTAGTCTCAGGGATCAGATCCCCGAATACTTCGGCAAGGAGGTCGCCGCAAGATTTTAAGTCTGTCGGAAGCTCAATACGTCCTCCATCGTCCTCCTCCACTTCACCGTTTCCAATGCTGAGGAGGAATTGGCACCAACTGGGTCCAGATGTTGCCGCTCTCATGTTGTTCCTCAGACGGTGTTGTCGTAAGCGTGGCCAAAGGGCGGAGTTCTTCACGCTGGCATCTACCATAGCGGCGTCACCTCCACGCTCAATAATAGGCAGTACTTGGCGGAAATCGCCGCCTAGAACGACGGTTTTGCCGCCAAAGTCAGAATTGTTGTTCATGAGTTCTTTGAGAAGAACGTCGACGGCGTCCAGGGCAAATTTTGGGACCATACTTATTTCGTCCCAAATGATCAGTTCAGATTCTCGTATCTGCCTAGCTTCGGGACTCGTGGTGTTCATCGAACAAACTCTATTGTCGGACGCTACGCTTAGCTTGAACGTTGAACACGCGGTACGACCTTCAGGAAGTAGATTGGCGGCTATTCCTGTCCAAGCCACACTGATAACTTTGTAGCCTCGTCCCTTGCATATGTGGTAGAGGGCATTGTATAAAAATGTTTTGCCACTTCCACCGGGACCGTCGATGAAATGGAGTTTGCTGTGGGCGGACGAAAACGACAGCAGTATCTCGTCGGCTGCGGCCCGTTGATCGACGTTTAGTTGGGAGTACAGCTGCTCACCTTCACATTCGTGAAGGCGCGGGTCCATATGGTTATCCAGAGGCAGTGGCCGGTGATCCATGGGTGGCTGTATGTATGATCTTATATTGTACTGTAGAATCAGCAAGCTGTCCAACAGGTCGAAATAGGTAGATGCTGCAGCCTGCAGCGGAGACTGTCCTTGATAGATATATGTATATATTTAGCTGATACTTCGTATCAACCAAACCGCGTGTGGGGGTCAGTGGTAGAGTTTAACTAAGATTTATTGCTGCTTCCAATCAACCAAACAGCACACCTACATACTATCTAGAACGAGCAATTCCGACCAAAGCGTGAGTAAGAACGAGAAGCAATGTCACATCGACGATTTGGTGACGAGGCACTAGGTCCCGCCCCGCATACAGAAAAAGAGGTCGCTGGTCGCGACACCGCGGAACCGCCGCGCTTGTTCCGAAACCGTCAGCGGTGGCATTATTGTTGGCCAACGCTGAGACAGCTCGCGGAGCCCGCAGAGATCGCCGGCCCCTCGCTCATCATGCGAAATAAGCCTTGCACGTAAACATCTCACCTCACATCGTAAACATCTCACCGAGAAGTTTATTGATTGAAAGAACACGTTCAACTACAATTATTAAATACATGCAAACGAAAAGATTGCAAAGAGCTACAATTTATACCTGTGCATCTACATCTTCAATACCATAAAATATTACTATATATTATATTATTATTAATTACGAAATTACTCATTCGATTCGAGTACTGCGAAGGTCCGTTTCTTTCGGCATTATATTTGATACGGCGTACTCGCGAGTCAATGGCGTGTCTTACGCCTCTCGACATTTGTTCCCTAGATTCAATGGGAACTTGCTATTACTTGAAAACCGCCAATAACAAGGTAATTGAACGCTTGAAGTCTAAAATTCTCAGATAACTAGATACGTTACTCACCGCTCTAATGCAATCCACCCTTTTGACACTCTTAACTCTTTTTCCAATGTTTAACGCTAGTTCTTTTGGGTCGTCCATATAAACTTCCTTCTTCAAATCAAGGGCGAAGCGGTTCCCGCTACCTCCAGAGAGTCTTCTCAACGCTTCCAGCCGATCTCTTGCTACATAAGCGAAAGAGAAGACATCTGAATATTGGTATCCATCTTTTTATCTGTTTTATTTATCTTTTTCGAAATTTACCTTCTTCCGAGCCAACTCGCGTCGTTACACTCCTGAGTAGCTGCTCACTATTATCCCTCATTTCACTGATACCCTAGCTGCGCAGGTCCGGCCGTTCTATCGAACCTTTAGAATGTGCCCAATTTCCGGCTTACCGTACCCCTGGTGTGGACCACACCGGACGTTCTAGTCCTCGTAAAGAAAACACCAGCGAATTCGGCAGACATGACTTCCGGCGAATTCCGACCAGCGGTCGCCGTATTTTTGCGTAACTTTGGGACGAGTTTAACATTACTCGGTGCCTGAGGCGCAGTCGAACCTGAAGTGGGTAGGGAGCTAAAATTACGCAAAATCAATGGAGAGGGAGCACAAATGTCAGAAATGAAATATGGTGTAGATGTTAAAAATGGAACCATCGTAGATAGACGAAGTTTGTGGAAGATACGTGAAATAGTAGGAAGATTGTGATTGTATGAATTTGACACAATCACGGTGATGTTATTAGAACGACATACCTCGGAAGCCGTCTGCTGCGTGGATCTTGAAGCTGTTCTTTCCTGCGTAGTGATGATACGTCTCATCTGCGAGGAAACAATTTATGTGAATGTAGTTGTAGACAAAATTGTAATTGAAACACTAAACTTTATTTCAATTGGGAGATATGGCAGGGAATATAAGTTGAAAAATACAGGGTGTCCCAAAAAAAATGTACCCACTGTTTCAAATAACATAACTTTGGCGAAAGTGAACCAATCAAAACGAGTCATAGCTTAAATGAAAGCTAAGGAAAAAGAAAATCTTCTGGTAAGTGTTTGATGAGGATTGCGCCATGCAGTCGACCGAGGCCTCGGATTTTTGAACTTGATTGATAGTGCATGGGTTATATGCTTGCTCTACTTCGGTTATAAACAGCTGATATCGCTGCTATGAGTTACTCCTAAGGCAATAAACATATTTACTTGCTCCAGATTTTGGTTAAGTATCGAACAACGTCAATATCGATCAATAATTGTAACCACTGTTTGAGATGCTAAAACTCTTCCAACAGTGATGCAATCATAGGAAAAGAATTCAGAGGAATGAAAAATGTATAAACCATGAAGATTGCACCATGCACCTGCCCGAATCGTTGGATTTTAGACCTGATTGAAAATTCACGGATAACATGCTTGTTCTACTTTGGTCGCCAAGAGCTGATATTGCTGATACGCGTTCATCTTGATGCAGTAAACATACCAATATCAAAAAATAACAAGTTTAACGTGCATTTAGGATGCTTGTGCACAATGCTGCTTAGTCTATTCAAAAATCCAGAAGTCTTGTAATGAGCGTGTAATAGCAACTGTTATGTTGTTAAACTTGTTATGTTTTGATGTTTATATGTTTACTGCATCAACAGAAACGGGATATCACCACTTGGCGACGAAAGTAGAACAAGCATGTTATCTGTGGACTTTCAATCAGGTCTAGAATCCAACGATTCGAGCAGGTGCATGGCGCAATCTTCATGGTTCATACATTTTACATTCCTCTGAATTCTTTTCTTGTAATTGCATCACGGTTGGAAGAGTTTTAGCTTCTCAGACAGTGGTTACAATTATTGATCGATATTGATGTGTTCCGTGTTTAACCAAAAGCTGCAGCAAGTTGATATGTTTACTACCTGAGAGGTAACTCATAGCAGCGATACCAGCTGTTTACAACCAAAATAGAGCAAGCATATAACCCATGCACTATCAATCAAGTTCAAAAATCCGAGGCCTCGGTCGATTACATGGCGCAATCCTCACCATACACATACCAGATAATTTTCTTTTTCCTTAGCTTTCATTCAAGCTATGACTCGTTTTGATTGGTTCACTTTCGCCAAAGTTGTGGCATTTGAAACAGTGGGTACATTTTTTTGGGACACCCTGTATGATTTTCTGGAGATGTTCAAGGCTGCTCTTCCATGAAGATAAATTACAACAGATTCAGGAAGGCATTGAAATCTTTCAGCTACAATAGTTTTTCTCTTTGTGTACTGTCGTCTGTCAATGATGCTGCCCGGGCAGTAACCGACGTAACAGGCAGAATAGATGGACATGAAGTAGTAAAGGAGTGATGGTGGGATTGAATTCATGAAGCTTCTCAGCGGAGGTGATATGGATCGACCATACTTTCGAGTATAATGTAATGCCGAAGTGTAACGCTGAAGTAGTTTGAAATAGGTGATTCCTCTACGGAGACTTCTTTGGATATCGTGGAGGTATTTCAAGGAGTGGAGACACTTTGGTGCTCAAATAAAATAACTCGCTAGAACAAAATGAAAATACATGAAGTGAAAAAATAGTAAAATGGAAAAAGGATGAGGGTAGAAGTATAATGGGTGTAGGTAGAGGTGGTACGTAAAGGACTTCTAGCCAGCGCGGTTCAGAGCAGCTACGAGAAGAGATTACCTGCGGTATCATCACCTCCTACGGTATCGATAGACTCGTTTACGACGGGCCCGTTGATTAGCATCATCGGAAGAAAGAGTGTGGCCAGTGTAGCCATACAACTGCGAACAGCGCTGAAAAATCACCGAATTTGCACTCAGAATGAAACACCGGCGTTGCTGTTATTAGAGGCATGTTCCTATCCGTTTCGTATATATCGACTAATCCTATAGATGGTTATCCACGGGTGCACAATGAAACAGTGTTGGTTGAGCAGCAATGAAACAATGTTGGGTGAGCAGAAGAGCATTGTTGCTGTTTTATTTGATGCTTTCAGCGCGTTTGCTATATATCCAACAGAAGAGCTGAGCGGAAGAGCAGCGTTGCTGTGCTATTACTGCTTTCAGTGCCTTATTACACTTGGCAACTCCATTCCAGCGATAGCGACTCGATCTCATAAACCCCATAGTTTAATAGCACTAAATAATCACCGAATTTAAATCCAGAATGATGAAACACCGGCGTTATTGTTATCTGAGGCATGTTCCCACAGCTCATTATTCACAGGGAACAACGAGAGTGTTGGCTGTGCAGAAGAGCACGGATGCTGTTTTATCACTGCTTTCAGTAGTTTTACTGTAGTTGCATATCCACAGTAGGACAATGAAACAGTGATGGCGACAATGAAACGGTGATGGCAGAGCAGAAGAGCACTGGTGTTGTTCTATCACTGCTTTCAACGGTTTATCACAGTTGGTAACTCCATTTCACCGATGTTGCAGACACCATCGCTTGGTTAAGCCTATAGCATACTCCGGCAACGGAACCGTCGCAGCGGAGCTCAAAATGCATGGCTCTCCTCTATACAGCACTGCATCTGGGTTTTTTGAATGCTGCAGTGTGCGAGGTCTCGGAGCAGTGCTGCCCGACCATCGCAGCTGGCGCTGGCTGATCGCAGCGCAGTGCGCCAGTCGCAGCTAGCTGCGACTAGCGTCGCAGTGCTGTCCTGAGAGGATCTGCACCATCCTTTTTGCTCTTGTGGTAAACTATCCGAGTCCCCGCCCATAGCAGCATACAAAAAACCCAGCTGCAGTGCTGTATAGAAGGAGCCACGCATTTTTAGCTCCACTGCGACGGGGCCGTTACCGGAGTATACCGTAGCCCTTCGGGGTGCAGCATAAATGCGCAAGAAAGCATTGTTTTTGATGAGAGTGAAAAGTGCGTGTAAACAGTAGAGAGCGCGGTATCGGCGGAGAGCTCAAATCAGAGTAAACAGCAGTGAGCGCGGCCTTTGAGGAGAGCCAGGGTGAAAAGCTTGCAATAGCGTGTGTCGGGAGGAGTGCCCGCAAGGGCATACTCGATTAGTATATACGGAACGGATTTGAACATATCAGTCAATTCGACAGTTTGCACTGAGTTCAAAACTGACTTTAAGCTTTTATTTTAATTGAAGTTGACCCAGTTATGGACCAGTTTCTCTCGAGTCGCGCTGACTGGTTTACGACCCTCCGCATGTTGATATTGGAGTCTCCTCAGGGGATACCGTCACCATGGGATAAAAAATTACGAAATCTCAACTTACTTTGATTGAATTCGAAGTCAGATTTCCACCACCATTACCTTGGTACTTGATATGCGTTTTACAAGTCACTTGGAAAGATTTTCGTGTTTCAAGCAAAAAGAAAAAGTTTCTGATTTCAACCGTTTTTTGCTGAGAAAGCTGAGAAGGTATAAAAGCGTCCGGTTTCCCGCATTCGGCATGGAAGACACTACCTCACTCACAAAAACCTGAATTGTATGTGGAAAAAATTGGAGAGATTCCGGAGAGCAAAGTTCACCACGCGCATCAACTTCGTGTGCAATGTATAACTTGTATCACAGCTTTCTTTCCAGCCAAAAAAGATTCTCTACTTCAAGACGGTGATGCTTTAGAGCAAACTCAAATACCTTTGTTTCCGAAAAATAAAAGGCTATTTTGACGCAATCTTCTGGACATTAATTTCAAAGTCGTTTTTATCCCCTCAGAGAAAAGTATCGAAACTTTGCTTTTGACAGCACTGAACATGTAATTCTTATCTATAAAATAATGTAAAATTGCTGGCTCTGAGTGGAATTCAATTTTTCATGTCTATCATCCGACAAATAATGACGCAGGTACCGTGATTGTTTGCTTGGTCTCCTCCATCCACTAAGGCGGTAACACCGCTCAGATATCCTATGGAGGAGATTAGCGGCTGTCGTGACTGCTTGGCGGTCGTTTACGCAGCCAACGAGATCTCAGATATTTCAAACTGCTCAGCATATAACAGTCCTTATCTGGTAAGAGATCAGCTCATTGACCAAAATCACCCGTTTTACATTCACTTTTATTAGTGCTAATTTTTACATGTGCCAAAGGGTGCATTTCAAAAATAGTGCGAAAAATGAAAGAAAAATAATATAATAAATAAAAAAAACCAATAGACTACAACGAAACAAAAAGTGAAACAAATTCAAAAATATACCCACTGGAAATAGTATCCATGAAAGTCGAGTGCGTCATTGGGGCGCCCTATCGTTCTGATTTTCGCACACCATGCGTGCTCTTGTATTAAGGGCCGTCTTCACCCCTCTCCACATCTCGTCACGTAGTACAGCGGGGACGTAAAATTCATAAAGGCACTAAACAAGTACTCATTTCTTCAAATTTAATTAATATTTCTCAAAATTTAGTGCACGGATGCTCACCTCCCTTATAAAAGTTACTCTCTCTCTGGAGTGCCTTTCATCAAGCCTATGCCCCAGCTCGTCCGCACGGGCCTTAAAAACCTCCGTTTCTAGATGCCGGGCGAACTTTATGGGTTTTCGTGGGCCTTCCTTAGAGAGGCCACGTTCTCAGCGGTAGTGTACCGGAATTCCAAGTCACCTAAAACTATTTTTACGCCTAGAATCTTAACTTAGGATTAGCATGGAATATGCTCAATCAAAATCGCACCTTGTACTGCCGGCATGTTCTTGTCGATACCATTCAACGTCCGCTCAAGGCGAATTAGGCGCAGTTCGATATTTGCCACTGCTTCGATGGATTTGCACCACAGTTTCGGTGTTGGACGCAACATGTTCCTTAATACTTAACAGCCTCCTCATTCTTTCCATTTCCTCCGTGTTTGGTCCAACAGGAGTTGCGGCTGAGGTGGTTGAGCCGCTTGCTACGATCTCAAACGGACCGTCAGCAAGATCTCGTTCTCTGGTCTCAGAACCTTCAGCTCGAAGAGCTACTATGGGTCGGCGAGAAGTATCTACAAGTTGAAAGAGTAAGGGTAAACCCTGCAAGGAAATTCCAGTATTCTTTGAATGTCAGAATCATACGCTGGCTGTGTACAATCGGTCGCACCATCTTGCTTGGCTGGTTACGCCACAATTCAACTGGTTTGGCACCGATTTTGCAGTAACAACGTCGGCTGTGATGCTCCTAGGGTTCTAATCGTGACCAATCCCAATTATAGATATGCTCCACCCATCCTTCACAGTACTTTGTTGATCTTTTTAGAAGATTCCTATGTATAAACTCACCAGTCATGCCTTTTAGACATCTATGGATCTGTTCTTGCCGAAGTGAAGCCGTTGGCAAAGGGTTGGAATTGCTATCGTAGGAGAGATTTCTCAATGGTAAACACAGCTGAAATAAGTTTCAAATGAAACACATCTCTAATAGACATATCCTGCTGTTCGCTACCGTATCATCAACAACAAATTACGTTGTCGCCCTGCTCTGCATTCATCTCTCATTTTCATTAATTCCATCGCAATTTCACCGACAATTGCCAACAAACGTGTTGTTCGACATTAACATCGACCTCAATGATGATTCCAATCCTCGTTTTCCTCTTCACTGTGAATTCTCGACTGGTGCTTAGCTAGCTAGCAACTTTGCTTATACGGAAACACAACATATGGAGAACTCTATATTCTCTAACTACAACCTTCTCCAAGGATACAATGTTGTAAGCAACATCGATAAAGGCCATTTTTTGTTCTTGATGCTGCTTTCGTTAGTAGATGCTGAGCTGCTTTTCCCGTTTTTACACTAATATTCAAATATTTGCTAAATAAGTATTGTCGAGTGTGGTTTCTTTCAGTTTATTTTTTTATGAACCATAAAGTTGGCTTACGCATAACGAAATTAGCCCCACAGTTTCTTTCTTGAAGTACAGCATCATAAACAGCTGACTTATTACTTTCCAAGATTTCATTCTTTTTCCCGTCCTTTTATGGAGGATTGCTGGTAGTTATATCATAAATACCACTCAGAACTATATACTTGGCTTTCAAAAAATTCTAAGCTTTTCCTCCTGGCACAGGGTTCCACATTTTTGAATCTAATAAGATAGGGCTATTTAGACGAATTGTTCTACTTCTTTTGAAAATTATTCACTCCAGTTCCGCTTTATTTCACGTCGTGATTCTCTCTGTCAATAGAAAGGAAATAGAGCATGAATTTTATTCTCTTCTAAAATAACGAATAAATTATCAGGACAGCGTACATGCATGGAAACACGTCCCTTACTGCATTTTTGGTTTGATTTTTTGTTTTGCTCACATATTTATAAACAAAGTATACAATTTGCAAGCCTAGACAAAGAGCAAAGTACTTGAAATGTATGAGACTTCATTTTCAGTGATTGCAACAAATCGAACTGTTATAATGTTGATGCTAGGATCAAAATTCAAATTTAAAAAAGCACGTCTCTGCTGGAATTAAAACCCGCTTATTATCGGGCAGTTCACTTCTATAATACACTTCTATAATGTAGTATGCTTAGTAGTAACTGGAAGAAAAACAGTAGTTACAATAGAAAGTCTTGATAATTCGAACTGTATTATCCAAACTTCCAATTCTTAGTGAAATCCGTATTCGCTTAGTTGCTCTTTCTCTTCAGAACCGCGGACCTAGCGCTCAAGATGAAGAAGGCGTCGAATCAGAGGCCGGAAATAAAGCGGAAAAAGAGAAAAAAGTGCGAACGTCGTTTACAAAGAACCAGGTTCAGAAGTCTCTTTTTTCTTGTTGAACGCCTCATTCATAGTTTTCCGTCCACAGATTGCAATGTTGGAACAACGATTCGCCTCTCAAAAGTATCTCACATCAGTCGAACGTACGTCATTGGCTGAGAAGCTGAACATGAGCGATGCTCAAGTGAAGACTTGGTTTCAGAATCGACGAACCAAATGGAGGTTGGTATGGGCGAGCGGGTTCAGTTTTTAACGATTAACAGTGATTAATTAGTAAGGTGACGAAGTCAGTTCTAGGAGACACGAATCCGAATTGAGGAAACAACAGCGACTCACGATGGCTCGTCTCTTAACATCTGAATATACAGGAGCGTACGAGAGAAAATAAAAACAAAATAAAATCTATTCTTTGTCATTGTGACTATCAGTATGCACCACAGCGTATTCCAGGGTTCTACAGATGAGCTATCAAAAAGTACGAATTAGTTAACGACAGTGACAGGGAAGTTCAGTAGTTGAAAAACTCTCTACACATTCTACGTGATTGAGATGACATCTGACTTTGATGTCAAAGGTTAATTGCTATAAAATCAGAAATTTTAGAGCATTCTTTTCTTTTGCGAAATGAATTTAATGGCCATATCAAAAGAATCCCTTCGAAGTACATTTAATTGTCAACAACCATTAAAACTAGAGGAAAAAAACAAGAAAAAAGTTACAGAAAACAAAAGTGATATCTGACGATCTATTATATTTAGTAGGCACTTCGTAAACGCTGAGAATGCGCCTGCATAAAGCGTTTCGCACAACAGGTTCATTTATACTCGGCAGCGAAGCTGGGAAACAGCATTGCATTATGCGCCGTAGAAGTGATGTTCAGATATTTGAAGAGCCAGAGAACAGTTCGAAAGTTGGCGTCGAGCAGAAAGACCCGTATGGGAAATGGGCCGGTTCCACTTATACTCTGGGTTTGAAAATTTGCTATTTTATACAATGATACAATATAAACGTTGAAATGCAAGGATGTAAGAGACGCACTGGTCTATAGCTTCACAAAGTAAAATTGCCCATCACTACACAGAACACCAATGAATGGTTTTACGATTGGGGATGACCTTAGACACCTTCACAGTGTCGCTCGAATTTTTCATGAGGCAGTAAACTTGGATAAGTTTTTAAAATTACATTTTATTGTCTCACGAGGTTGTTAGGTGAATACACCTCAGTCTCCGGCCTATGGAATACGGACTGATTCAATAAAGTTGAGCGTGATCTTCATCTTGGAAAAGCAGGTGAAAAAAGAAAAACGGTGCCATGTAAGTTGGAGGCAGGCTCAAGCATGCGGTTCGACTTTTGCACAAAATTTACGACCGCCCCCTCCAGGACGGTTCTGGCACGATCTCCCCTTACATGGAAAACGACTGTTTCGTTCTCAACATAGGTTTCTGCGAGTTACGAAGTGTCATTTGGCCCAAATCAAGTTATTCTTCTCAGATGCCGCAAGGACAACATGAGAATTTTCTCACGGCTTCGTCTCCCGAAAGAAAGTTACTTGCATGTGAAAATAGAACTGGTTCTTGCGATATATTTTTAAATAACTGTTGTGTTTTCACGTTTCTGCAAAAGGCACTAGATGTTTTGTGGAAGATTTCAGGCCTACTGATAGGGTTAAACTTCCCATCCACATCAGCCGATTAAGAAGGCAAGTCAGTTTTACACAAGAAAGAGGCGGCATAGCGAACGTCCAAAGCATTCACATAAGTGCACTTGATAGTCAATTTCGGAACGGAGAATGGACTCCGCAAATCCCTTCTCCTTCATCACTCGAAAACATTTGTAACTCTTGAAAGGCGAAGCGGAAGAAAAAGCTGCCAGTCTTTTTTCAATTCACGAATAAGGATTGCTACACTGTGAAGAACTTCTGAAAAGAGATCCTTAAAAGCAATCGAATCGATCCCGATTCCCGAAGGATAAAACTGCTACATCTACATACATGCACGTGGATTGGTGAATTCTAAAAAATCCGGAAATGCAGTAAACATATCGAAAACTTGAAGAAAAGTGATGTCATACTCACTTGCGATACGTGCGACCCGTTCCTCAGCAACGATTCTTCTTGCGCTGGTCCCAACTTTTTTCCACTTTGTTTTGTCCTGAGCCAACTTTGTCCAGTGGGCTAGTATTTTAATCGGTCAAGTATTTGGAGTTCGGATGCTGTTGCGGTGAGCGAGTGAGTCCTGCCACCGTAGCGGTGGCCTGCCAACGGCGCGTTTCTTGTCCAGCGGTTCCCAGCCCACTGTGGCCGTACTCCAGCGTCCATCGGTTCGTCGCATGTGACGCCCAGCGAAATGATGGTTCGCTGCGTGGATAACGATGTCCCATACTTTGGATATAGCTCTTATTTGGTCGTTGTGCATTCCGGACTTCCGCTGCTGGTGCAAGGAAATGCCAGCCATTTTCCTCTCCAGTGCTGGTTGAATTTTTCGCAGTTGATCTTCTGTCGTCTTCGTTAGGGTCCATGTTTCGCACGAGTAACACAGTGCAGGATGCACTGTGGAGCTAAAGATGTTAGCTTGCAGTGCGTGGTCCTTCACGCTTCAGATCACACCTCTTCTGAATTGAAAGCAGTCCAGCCGGCTTTCTTCGTGCGGAGAATTTCAGGCTTAAGGTCGTTCTTCATGTTCAGGAGACGACCATGATAGACCTACTCGGTGAAGTCCGCCAAAGGGTCTCCTTGCACTCGTACTAAGTTTTCGTCGGCAAACTCATTCTTCATGAATTTGGTCTTCGACATGTTGATTGTCAGCCCAAAATTTGTTCCTTCCTTGTGAAGCTCTTCCAGCATACGTGGCGCTTGATCCGTGGACCGCGTAGTGAGCACGATGTCGTCAGCAAACCTCAAATGGTTCAGCTTTCTTCCATCGATACTGATACCGTACTCATTCCAATTACAACGGCGGATGATGGAATCGAGGCAAGCTGGGAATTGATCGGGCGAAATCGAGTCTCCCTGTCGCACTCCTCTTTCTACGGCTACTTCTACATCGCGATAGAAAGGCCTCAAGACAGTGATGCACCCGGTGTAGCGCTTACTGAAGGTTTTTATGTAGCGCGGTTCGACACCTTGCTCGTTGAGCGCTTCCCATACTTTAAGAGGCTGCACTGAGTCGAATGTTTTGTGGTAGTCGATGAATGTCAGTACCAGTGGCCCGTGGCATTCTCGAGCAGCCTCGATTACTCTGCAGCAGGAGGTGAGGATGTGGTCTACGGTGTGAATTTCTGTCGGAATCCTCTTTATCACCTTTCTGGAACAGCAAGATTGTTTTGGATTTCTTCCAAGCAGCTGGTATCTTGCACATCGTCACATAGCGAGTAAACCGCTGCGCCAGAGCGCTGAAAAGCTTTGTCCACAAGCCAGCCATCAGTGCCTCGGGCACTGATGGCTGATTCCATCAGTGCCCGGAGATTTACCCTTCGTCAACATCTCCACAGCAAGCGTCACTTAAGGAGTCATGAATAGCGGGACATCGTCACCAACAAGTAGTTCTGCGGCGGCGGTGCCGTGTCTCGTTCTGAAGAGGTGCGTGTAGAAGTTCGCCATTGTCAATTCAATCCCTGTTCTAGATGTAGTACCAGTCCCGTCTGCAGTTCTTAGGCAAGAAATTGCGTTGCGGCATTCAGCGAGTTTCTGCTTCGTTCTTTTTAGGCTGCTTCTATTCATTGCGGTATCAAGCAGTCTCAAGCAGTCGTCGTAGGGAGAAATTTTTCTGGTCTTCGACAAGTTTCCTTCTACACAGCCTGCTCAGTACAGTGTACCCGACGTGGTTTTTCTGCCGGTCCATGTTCCTTCGTTTCTCGAGTAGGCTTCGTGTGCCAACGGAGATTCGCTGTGAACTATGATTCGGGGCCGCACCGCTGCACTTACTTGCAAGAGTTGCTATAATATTTGTAATACGGCTGTAGTTTTCTTCCTGACATCAAACATGTCGAATGATACGCTATCCATCATTGACTCAAGTGCCTCGATATCGATCCTCTTTATTCAAGTCTGTTTCTGCTATAGCTGCCTGAGACAAACCTGCATTCGATCGAACTGAAGTCGAGCGCGCAGTAGACGGTGATCGCTTCCGGTGTTGAATGATGGAACGACACCTACGTCTGTAAAGACCTTCCTATTACACAGGATGTGGTCCAGTTCGTGAAAGTGTTGACCTAAAGATGCTATGCTTACAAAAATTTTCTCGAAAAATAAAGTCTAAGTGGATTCAAGCTTGTCAAAACAGAGGCTCGGGTTTGACGCACTCAAATGAGTATAAATCAGGACAAGTATGAAACCAAAAAATTCACAAAAGCTGTTCGGAATCTGAAGGAAAGCGCGTTTTTCGTAGTACAAAAATCTTTGATAAAATTAGCTGCTTCATCATCTGCAAAAGAGCTGAGTGTCCAGGACGATATCTGAAAAAGTTGCAGTCAAAAATCAACCCCCGTGGCGCTTCGCCACCGCGTCCTCGGTTCAGTGACTTTCTCCACTTACTCGATCACAACTCACAAGGGAAGCTTGTGAGCGGTCGGTGACGATTCAAAACGAAACCCATATAGGCGTGTAGGGCTTCGCACGAGGAATGCAGCGATATATTCACAAGTTGCTTTCGCCACCTGGCTGATCCGAAAATGGCCGGCAAAGTTTTGCACTGCCGCATGCGTAGGCTTACCGCTAGCGGGAGTAGCGGGGATGAGCTTATACTCCAGAGCGGTGAGGTGGCCTAGTGGATAGTATTGTGGACTAATGATCCAATGGTCGAGGATCGATCCCTCTGCTAGACCTTTGCTTTGCCTCCATGAGCTAGATTCCAAATTACGCTCTTTCTGCAATTTTGTCGCAGTTTCGGGGTAGAATCGCGTTTGGGACGAGTATGGCCAACAGAGCACACACTAGGGACAATATCCTAATAGCACTTATGTACGTGACCCACACCTACCGCAACCAACCCAAATCGATCCTAAATTCGGAAACTATTGTCAGATTCCACGTCCGGCTCTCGATGAATCTTGGCATTGTGGTCAACTTGGATAGATGGATAGTATTGTCAGATTCGTGACCAGCGCCCCGAATAACCCCCCGTAGACAAATTTTGGGCGAAATCGGTGATTTTGACCCAATCACCGATTTTGACCCAATGTAGTAGGAACCCTAGCAAGCGCACGTCAGGCACAATGGGGAAAAGTCGATGTGAGATTTGTGAATTGTGGGCTTGTCAGCTGCCCAAGTAATCTTTCTTGATGAATATGAAAGGAAACTCGTCCAAGATGGAGTCTCTGCTCTTCAGAGTCGAAAAAGTAGAGCGATAGAATAATGAATATTCTCGGCAAGTGGACCTTCATACAACTACTCACTTGACACTAGTAAGGCTGGTTTGGTCAAAATCACCGATTTCGCCCAAACTTTGTCTACGGGGGTTATTCGGGGTGCTAATCACGAATCTGACACTAGTTTCTGAATTTAGGATCGATTTGGGTTGGTTACGGTAGGTGTGGGTCACGTACATAAGTAGATATTGTCCTTAGTGTGTGCTCTGGGGCCGTATGCTCGTCTCACCCGAGATAGCTGGGGATGGGGAGGGGCTCCCCGCGCGCCGCCTCCTCCTCCTACGTTTGCGTACTATCTCGGGTGGAGGGCACCGGCGGGGACTCCCCTACTCGTCGCGGGGAGAGACGAGCATACGGCCCCTGATGGCCATACTCGCCCCAAACGCGATTCTACCCCAAAACTGCGACAAAATTGCAGAAAGAGGGTAATTTGGAATCTAGCTCATGGAGGCAAAACAAAGGTCTAGCAGAGGGATCGATCCTCGACCATTAGATCATTAGTCCACAATACTATCCACTAGGCCACCTCGCCGCTCTGGAGGATAGGCTCGTCCCCGCTACTCCCGCTAGCGGTAAGCCTACGCATGCGGCGGTGCAAAACTTTGCCGGCCATTTTCAGATCAGCCAGGTGGCGAAGCAGCTTGTGAATATTTCGTTGCACTCCTCGTGCGAAGCCCTACACGCCCATATGAGTTTCGTTTCGAATCGTCACCGATCGCTTACAAGCTTCCCTCGTCAGTACGAAATTGGAATCTCTAGAATCGCGTCCTGGAAGTAGAAAATTGGAGGAAGATGCTATCTTGTGATATATTACTCCATTCTAAAAACTCGGTCCTCGGGTGGCGCAGCCGGGTTCGATTTTTGACTGCAATTTTTTTTCGATATCGTCCTGGACACACAGCTCCTTCTCAGACGATGAAGGGGGCAGTTTCATCAATGATTCTTGTACTACGAAGAAAGCGCGCCTCCAAATAGCTTTTGTGAGTCTTCTGGTTCCATACTTTCCCTGATTTATACTCATTCAAGTGCGTCAAACTCGTGTCTCAGCTTTGACAACCTTGAATCCAGGTAGACTTTATTTTCAGAGAAAATTTTTGTAACCACGGCATGTTCCTTTCTAGTTTTTGATGAGCATATTGTTTCTCTGAGATTTTGAAATGTAACGAATTGTTCCTATATTGGTGTGGCAGCTCCATCCTGCGGAAATCATGTTCGGTCGCATGTGAGATCCACGTTTTCAGAATTTTTTAATGGTGTACTAATTAATGTTTAAGCAAAAATACGATTGAGACCTTCTTTTCTGCTTTCGATGAATTTCCAAAGGCTCTCAGCTTTTTTTTTAGTTTTTCAGATGAACATGGAATCGAATGAATTTTACTTTACTTCTGTCATTCCGTTTATTTTTTATTTATTTGCGAAATTTATTCCTTGTTTTTTATTTTATGATTGTTCCTCGAGCCTGACTGCTCTTTCATGAGGTACAGTCCAAGTCGGACCCGCTTCCATTCTCGAGCCGCAAGCTTGAGCCTGGTGGGGTGGGGGGCGGGAGTGCAGCCAGTGGGAGTGTTACACTTCTCGTTCTTGTTACAGCTCCTAAAAGAATTGGAACTATTTCAAAGGGTGTATTTTCAAGTTCTCCATACACGAACATCAGCCTGGGTAGATTTCTATAAAAACGTGCTTCCTAAGAATTTTTTTCTTCGGCTGCACCCCCAATCTACGTAACACCAGAAAAAAACTACTGAATAAACAAGTTTAAAAGTTCACTGTGCTCGCAAAGTCACAAAGTAGTGTACGCAATAGGAACCGGTCTGTGGAGGCGCCGAGCGTGCTGGAAGGGTGAAAACGATTTCTCGAGGTCGTTCACATTGGATTTTGTCTCAGCAGCGGTTGACCGACGGATACGACAGTCGATTCGATTAGATCACACCTGAGTTGCTACATTTAGAACGCCTGTGATTGCCTTTTCCGAGCATCTACCCTTCATTCTACGCTCGTGTCGCATTTGATAGATAACGAGCATCACCAAGTGTTATCGCACACTATAGTTCGATTGGGTCGATATATGCAACAGCGTAGTTTGATCAGTGAAGCATCCGCAATTTCTCACCTCCCTTTCTCATCAGTACCAACTTTTCACGCTCTGCTGTCTCCCACAAATTCCTCTATACCTTAACTCTTTTCTTGATTCGCAACTCCACTGCTAGCAGTAGCATCTAGCCAGTTCTGGCTCCCGAACGATTCTTATCAATCGGCGCCGCGTTTCAATCACAGCGAACTGTTCCTACTTCGCTGAACTTGTTTTCTCTTTTCCTATTTATTGTTTTTACAGTTTCGGGTTCATTTAAATCGTTCAATGTTGAACTAGTTGAGCCAGAAACGAAATAATTCAACTATGCTCGAAATTCACTCGAAATGATGTCAACATTAATGAAGACGTGCGCACTATTTTTTTGCATTGAGTTGATTGAAATAATCATAGGCACAGGATCACATTTTATAATCAAAACAGATACACTGCTCTGATCTTTTGAAGGGAAATCTTTAAAAAAATCGCCTCTGTTATGATTACAACGTAATTTCTCTCTAGTTATCTATTTTCTTCCTTGTTGCTTCAGTTTTAAAGGGCAGTTATGTTAACATAAAGAATTAAAATCAAAATATATAACCTCAATATCAAGTGATGAAATTAGCGGGCAAGTGGAAGGTGGTCAACATGAAAGCTCTAGCAACCGGACCAAGGGTATTACGAACGAATGAAAGCATAATGAGCGGAAAATAAATGATTGTGGTGATGAACAAATTCGAAAACAAAAAGATATGCAAATAAGAAACAGAGACAGAAAATAACTCACGAAAAGGGCTCCTGGTGGGCGATCGTTGTAGAAAAACAGGAACAGTGGTCGCGGCTGCACGATTCGACTATTTCAGGTCAGAGGGAGATGATCTCCATTTCATTCTGTTTGGTTTACGCGACGTACTTCCCATCCTAGTTTTGTTTGGTCCTATTTTTTGGATGAAGCTAACTGCTTCCACGGACACTTCTTCACGTTTCAATTCAATTCAACTCAATTTATTACAACAATCAAAGACAGTCGTTTGCCAGGAACACTGAAAGTTCCGCCTCCATTCCAGTTTTTTTTTCGTTTCAAATTGTGTTAAAACTTTTCTACTCTAAAATTGGTGTTTTACGCTGCCAAATTCCACTATTTTTCGTAGACCTTAGCTGCTAGACTCCACTGGGAAACTATACACACAAATTATTAGCTTGGGCATACATATATAAAAGTTGGTTAAGTGAATAATTCAGACCAAATTCAAAATGATCTATAATCACATTTGAATTACCACTCGATGAACAAACGCTACCCTTGAAGAACATTACAGTTAGAGTTGGTTTCTTGTCGA
The DNA here is from genome assembly GCA_030553155.1 of Nippostrongylus brasiliensis. Classification (NCBI taxonomy): domain Eukaryota; kingdom Metazoa; phylum Nematoda; class Chromadorea; order Rhabditida; family Heligmosomidae; genus Nippostrongylus; species Nippostrongylus brasiliensis. The sequence continues at coordinate 17,664,454 of CP130737.1, forward strand.
GTTAATTGAAATTTTGCCCACATTTCTAACTGGCTAGCCTAATAGACTTGAAGTCACCCCATGGAAAAGGAAAGCACGAGAACCTAATTAAGTGGAATTCCTGAGAATTTGAGTGTTCTAAACTCTCCAAATGCGATATCAGTAACTTCTATCTTATTGGTCTTGTTCGGCCTGGTAATTGAATTCGTCACATCTAGAAAGACGATTAAAACTGGATCAGCTCCGAAGCATCCGGTGAACAAAGTAATGCTGACGGCCGAAGATGTTGCCAATTATCGGAAAATGTGTGCTGGAAGCGTTTGATTGAAATTTTTTGCAATACACAACTGTCAAAGTGAGTTTTCCGGTTTGAGGAATGGAGTTGATTAAGCAAGTTTCTTTTGTTAAACATACAAGCAATTACTAAAAGGCGGTGCTTTTGTCTGATGATGATTCGGAGAATGAAAATGTTTGCAATCTCTGCACTCATTATTCTGTTTATCGTTGTTATTTCAAATTCTAGTTAACATTAAAACTTTCTCAATGTAGTATAATGTTTTTAACAGAATTCTACTACTTATAGTTATTGGAAACATGCCTCTCTTAACTGATTTGGGCATTGGTTTTCACTTTTATCTGAGAAAACTATCTTTTTGGAGATATTTTATTTCATTTTTGTTACTCATCTCGAAATTTGTCTTGTAACTTGTAAGCTTCTCTAAACGGGGTATGCATGTTTGGCGATAAGTGGATTGAATTCACAGTCTATGGAGGAAATTTAAGTTATCTGTCCCATTTTGTTTCTCCTTCTGTTTCTCCTATCCTTCTGCCACTTCCCTCCATGAAACCTGACTCAAATTTCCGCATTGCTATTGTCGAATCCTGTAATGGAAGCCTTTTATCAGTGAACTTATAAAAATGATAGGCGAACTATGAGCGGATCAGTTCCTGGATGATAAGTCTTCTTTCTTTTATACACTTCTGAAAAGTTCTCTGGCAAATAGCTTCAAGATTTGCTGCGGACAAAGAACGAATACTTTTGTAGCCGTTGACTGCCACCTTATCAGTTGACGACAAATCACCATGACAGCTGTTGGTTCCTCAAAATTTCATCCGGCTTTTCATGATATCATCTTGCACCTTTTAAATTCATTTTTTCAAAATTTTGATGGAGGACGAAGTGACACCTCATCTCTACGCACAAGCTCTGGCTCCAGCTTTCACCACGTCTATTAGGAGATTCCAAGAGTTTCGAATCTTCATGAAACGGAAGCTCTTTGATCGAAACGCTTTTCACCTCATTTTTGTTAGAAATTGTCTAATTTAGACTACTTTTTAGAGATGGCCATTTTGTCTAAGTTGGCCCACAATATGGGTTTGCAGATTTTGACAACGAATTGCTACGAAACCATCCACACATGGGAGCCGGATTGTTATAAAGCCATACTGGTTAGGAGTATTATTTATTCGTTCAATTTGTTAAATTAGTACGTTGATCAATCACTTGTCAAAAAACCTCGTGACAACTTGGAGTAAATAGAAAAACAATGAAGCTTTTTATCTTTTGTTGTTCAGAATTAACAGAAAATGTAAAATCGAAGTGATTTTTCTTTTATTCAGGTAGCGTCGCCGAATGGATTTCTCTTCTCCTTGAAGACTTATCTCACTTTCTATTTGGTGAGTTGCTTGAGTTTATACCTTTATTTTTTATTTGATTTAGTCGTCGATTTTATTGCTAGGACTTTGCAGATAACCCTTCAGCATTCATTCTTATCAAAAAATCAAAATTAGCAACATTTTGCTCTCCTAAAATATTCAAGCCTTCTTTTTTTCATATTCTTTCCGGAAGTTAGTCCCACTCTTTTCTCTGTTTTGCAAGAGGGACGATCTTTCTAGACCAGATTTTGTACAGACCATTTTCCCTTTATTTTCGAAGTTTCAAGCGAAATTGTGATAATATCTTGCCTGCGAACGAGAACCGACTTCATCAGATACATGATCTAAGAGCTTCATATATGGGCAATAATATTTGGAAGATCTCTACATTTTTTGCAATTCAGATAACGACAATGATATCGAAAAAAGGTGACCCTCGAAAGGTGGACTGGAAACGATTTGGTGTCGATGTGCTGAGATCATCGATATTTTTGACAACGAATCTTCTTCTATTTCAGTTTTTCCTATGTCGTATCAGGTATGCACAAATTTGAAAACATTTTTGCTTCTGTGAGACAGACTATTCAGACATTTGCTAGGATTTTTCACTATTCCGACGATGGGATTGATTAGTAGTGCAATGGCAAGTTTCTGTGCGATATTAATAGAGAAGCAGGCCCGACGACCTGCTCTAGCGCTGTACACCACGAATCTCGTAGGTGATTTTTATCTCATCGTTTCCAATCTTCAATCATTCCGGTTGGTTTTTCATTCCCCTTCTTTTTGAGAAAATTTTCTTTCTGAAGATCTTCCTCGTTAGTTATTACACGTACTGTAATATCCTATCAATTTGCCCTTTTATCCTCTCGTTGTGTATTTATCATTCTCATTCTTTCATTACTGCTCCACTTTCAATTTTCACACAATTGTGACAAAGTGACACTCAGGAAAGTATTAACAACTGATGGCTAAAATCACTCTTCACAGAAATGTAGAACTTCTAACAAGAACCGCACCGTGAGTTCGCCAACACACCGCCGCCGGCAGATTAATCCGCCGTTTCTGCCGCCTCGTCATAACTATCTCTAATTCCAATGACTTCGTACAAAAATTCACTGTTGATATCGGAATAACACAGTGTATACTCTAGTCTCGATAAGCTCAGAAATGATGAAAATTTTGAAATTGACGTGAGTGTTCTTTGTACACAAGCACGACACAATACAGGGTGTCTCAAAAAAATGTACCTCCTGTTTGAAATGTCATAACTTTGGCGAAAGTGAACCAATCAAAACAAATCATAGTTTGTATGAAAGCCAAGAAAAAAGAAAATTTTCTGGTATGTGTTCGGTGAGGATTGCGCCATGTACTCGACCGAAGCCTCAGATTTTGGACCTGATTGATAATGCATGGGTTATATGCTTGCTCTATTTTGGTCGTAAACAGGTGATATTGCTGCTATCAGTTACTCCTGAGGCAGTTAACATACCTACTTGCCGCAGTTTTTGGTTAAGCACGGAACAACATCAATATAGGTCAATAATTGTAACCACTGTTTGATAAGCTAAAACTCTTTCAACCGTGATGCAATCATAAGAAAACAATTTAGAGGGATGTAAAATGTATGAACCATGAAGATTGCGCCATGCACCTACCCCAATCGTCGGATTCTAGGTTTGATTGAAAGTTCACGGATAACATGCTTGCTCCACTTTGGTCGCCAAGAGGTGATATCGCTGATACGCGTTTCTCGTGATGCAGTAAACATAAAAACATCGAGACATAACACGTTCAACATGCACTGAGATGCACTTCCACAATACGACAATGTTTTTCTTTATCCAGATCAAAATGAACACTCAGTGATTAATAGTGATGCTATTCCGTTTCTAACAAAAAGCTGAGTTGTTTTGTTCGCTGCCCCAAGTGTAACGCAATGATATGACCTGTTTGCGACCAAAGTAGAACAAGCATGTTATCCGTGAACTTCCAATCACTTCTAGAATCCGACGATTCGGATGCATGGCGCGATCTTCATGATTCATACATTTTGCATTCCTCTTAATTCTTTTCTCATAATTGCATCACTGTTGGAAGCGTTTTAGCTTCTCAAACAGTTGGTACAATAATTGATCGATATTGATGTTGTTCCGTGCTTAACCAAAACTGCGGCAAGCAGATATGTCTATTGCCACAGGAGTAACTGACGACAGCAATATCACCTGTTTACGACCAAAGTAGAGCAAGCATATAGCCCATGCACTATCAATCAGGTACAAAATCCGAGGCCTCGGTCGAGTACATGACGCAATCTTTACCATTCACACACCAGAAAATTTTCTTTTTTCTTAGCTTCCAATCGAGCTATGATTCGTTTCTATTGATTCACTTTCGCCAAAGTTAGGGTTTTTCAAACAGGAGGTACATTTTTTTGAGACACCCTGTATTATTCAGAAATCGTCGTACTCCGAAATTGTACCTTTTCGTTATAGATTTTTGCAGTTTTGTTTTCAGGCCTCCGAGACGCTTTTCCGTCAGCTTTGTAATCACGGATATTTATCGCATATAAAATACGGTGAATGTATTCCCTTCGCTATCGGAATCGGTCTGTTTGCGAAACTACAAAGCCAAGGGACGCTTGATCCAAGTATCCAGAAGCTGCTCAAGTGGGTGACAAAGCTATTACGATCAGTTCTTACGTGCTCAGTCCATTCTGAAGAATTTAGTGGACGAATTGAATGGAATCATTCAACTAAAATGTAACGTACATATTTCGCGGTGGTTTCAGTTGTTATTTTTTCGGCTTTTTCGAGTCTCTAAAGCGATCCTTGAGCAAACCGCAATTTGACCTTTGGGGTGCCTTTTCCTCAATAGTACTGTGTAAGGACTTTATGGGAATCATGCATAAAGAGACTTTTTCAGTTATACCCACTGCATCAAGCCCGACGAAGAGATTTTATCTTCGAAATGGGTGCCAAACGATTTTCATGTGTTGCTCCGCCGATTACGCAATGATTTTGGAAGAAGTCCCCGTTGTGTGCACAAACATTCTTGCGCCAGTACTGCCATTGAAGTATGTTCTCTTTCCACTTTTTGATATTCATATGATTGACTACTTCGTTCCAGAGTTTCGTGAGAAATTTCGCGATTGGAACGGGTGTTAGCGCTCTTCTTGTTTTTGTCAGGAACTTGAAAAATATATTCTCGAATCCACTGAAAGTTGCGAGGCTTTTACTTTCGTGGAGCAATCTGCGGCTGCCTCTCTTTTTTGGACTTCTTCCTTTATTATTCCATGTGAGTCATTTGACCTTTCGTGATGAAAATGACGTCATTTCTACGGTGCTTTTAAGACCACTCGATGTCTGCTGAATCGTGTGCCGTTCTGTCCTGTAGAGGTCAGTGAGACCGCTGCTGGTGTAATTTCAGGATTCTCGATGTTGCCGTACCGGAGCGTGACAATAGCGATGTATACCATGTGGAAAGGCATTGAGGTTGGTCTATATATTTCCTGTTTTTATCCATTCATTTATTTGCATGTTTATTTTCTACGCCATCGGTAGGGAGTGAAATATCGAACAATAACAAAAGCTACTAATGAATGAAGCATAGAATCCTAGGAGATTGTTTATTTATTTATTTGTTTATTTATTGATTACGGCAGCATACGACAGCCGCGAGGAAACGAAAAAAAATGCAACTGTCAATTGCTCACAACCCAGGGTTAACAGCAATATTGTAGATCAAACTCAAACAAAGTTACACAATAGCAAGGATCCAATCTAGGTTAACAATACTAACTATAAGACGAGGCGGCTACGAGGGACTTCTAATACTGGAGAAGAGCTTTTTTGGCGAATGGTTTGAAGCTTTTAAAGTTCTCTGGAGAGTGGTGAATTTTGCTTTTTAGCTTTAAGTGTTTCTGCGCAGTTCGTACAGAAAGCAAATGCGCTCGTGGGTTGGGTTTTGCGTATTTTATTTTTCAGTTACTTCCTCTTGTTTTGGATGGGGCAATGTTGTAAGAGTTTGTAGTTTTGACTCTGTACATGCCCGAGATGATTTTTTAGACGCAACAAATATCATTAACACTTCTGCGTGAATTAAGGGAATGAAGGCTGAAAAACTTTTTCCGAATTTTGGAATTGAGAATACGCGAATAAAGAAATACTTATTCAGTTTGCAATCATATTTATCACTGATATCATCAAAGACGCATTGGTACCCTACTCATTTTTTATCGCCTGCATTCTCTTCAAACATCTAAAGAATAATCGGCAACACTTCCGTTCCACAGTCTCGCGAGCTTGCATGATAGAGTCACTAAAAGCATGCAACTTCTTTCTCGAAACTTCGACAAGGAAGTTCTGCGAGCGTATTAAAAGCATTTGTGCAGGTGTTCTGTTGATAAGCCGTGTGGACCGACGGCGAACACCTTTCGACCAACGATCACCATAATAGTGCATTGCATATCTGATCGGTATTACTGGCAACTCGGATCATTTGATTGTGCATCGACTGCAGATCTTCGATCTCTTTTTGAGGCTTCGTTCTCCGAGTTTTCTTGAACAAAACACTACAAGTGCCCCAAGCTTAACCACGTCATATGGCACGTGGTGCTTGCACCTATCAAGAAGAACGAAGAATTTCGACGGTAGCTTTTCGCGAGTATAGGTATGTGCACTAAAAATTATGACAGTCGAGCATGAATTCAAAAAGCAAGTCGATTTCACATGAAAATCGTCTTCGTCAAGTCCAGTTGGGTTCCATTTTTGACATCGAAGTCGTTCAGCAACAGTACGGCCTATGAGATACCATTTTAAGAGTCCGAAGCAGGATACGGGCTCATTCATACTCGGCAGCGAAGCGGTGCCGGCACCGAGAAAGTTCCCCACTAGGACCACATTTTTCTTATGCATGGAGTCCCTACTTTCTCTGCGGCAGCGCTTAGACTTCGTGCCGAATTTTCAAAGTATGGCTTTAGGCACCTCAAAATTTCAATGCGGACAGAGAGCAGCATTCCTGGAAGTCAGGAATTCTTACATGTGTAGTATTCATTATGGATGAACGTACACAGTAGATCCCAGCTATTTCTAGTTTGCACAAAATTGATGTACAGTACCGGACATGTATTTAATCACTTATCGAAAAAGACGATTTGGAGCTTTCCAAAGCGGCTTTTCCAACAATTCTGATGAAACTCAATTATTTGTAAAAAAGCTACATATTTTTGAGTTCAGCAGCTCGAGTTCTATCGACTGGTATTCAAAGATCAGTACAAATACAAAATAGTGGAGACTGTGGAGAACGCACCTTCTGGCTGACTCATTAACGACGAGGCAAGCGATGGATACGAGGGACCGATCAGGCGAGATTTGAGGGGTCGGCAAAAAAAAAACGATATTTTAAGAAAAATTGGATGATTCGTAATATATACCAAACGATAGGGTTGGGGCAGCTGAACTTCGCAATCTGTCTCCTTCCACGAATAGTTGACCTTTGAGGGAGTTATTCAAAAAAGCCGCTTTGAAATGCTCCTAAGCGGTTCTTCCGAGAAGTGATCAAAAGACATGTCCGATACTGCAATAACGAGCATGGTCACTGCTGGATCTTGGCAAATGTGGGCGAGTAGATGCTGACCTACGGGTCATAAAATACGCGTGGATACTGCATGACCAATCGCTTGTGAATTATACAGATATATTAAGGTTATGTATCGAAAATGGATGGAACAAGGACTGGTTCCTTCGGTTCCATATGGAGACATCATTCTGTACACAATTTCAACAGGATACGTGCTTTGGCAAACTGTCATTGAACCTCAGGCGCTTCGAAAGGGATATCTGAACTTCCTCCTGGGCATCACCGGAAACAGGTGAGTTAGGTGTCCGTTAACCGAAACACCACTCTAGGTACTGGTAGCTTAGTAAGGGAAAGGAAAATGACATAACGCTGCTTATTAAGGGGAATTTACAAGAAATAATTCAATTTTGCTTTAGAATCAAAGTGTTCAACCGCGACTTATACGAACACTTCGGATTCCAATCTAAGCTCTTGTATCCGAATGCTAAACCTCAGCTAAATACGAGGTACTGTACGCTGAATCCAATGCTCTATCAGGGTGTAATGCCATGTTGATACATTAGCTTCTCCATATTATAACTATGAAGAGGTGTGGTACTTTCCATTATGAATAATTGTGATTGACTGTTGATAATGAGATGGTCATGTTTCATCAATACACCAACGCTCAGCTTTTTTCCTGTACTTCATCATTGCACTCAATGCTTTTCTCAAGAGTGACTCGTTTTCTCATGCTTTGTATATAAAGGCTTTCATTGTGCTGTTTATTTAGTAAAAGGTAAATGGGAACACTACGAGAGTGAAGCGGTAAGGTCCCTTACAGACCCGACAACGTGCAATGAACGACGAATTAGCCGTTGAGCATGAAATCGGGCGAAACACACGACGACGAGCATTCTCGTCCAACGCGACGTGCGCGGCGGCCGCTTTGCTCCAATCGATACCGCGTTGCAACGCGCGGAGTTGCCGGACAACTCGTGTACTAAAAACTCCGCTACGCGCGAACTAAGAGACGCAGAGAAAAAGACGGGTGAGGCCATCTGTCGCGGAGCGGCCAGCGCACGGTTGTGATTAGAGCGTGTCTACCTCCCATTGCTGTCCCATCTCGCTGCTGTGGATGAGGAGGATTGATGTTAATATAGCATAAGAAGTGCATCTCTTATGATCTTCCTGCTTGCTTTTTTTATATTTTTTTAGTAGTTTTTTTATTGGCTAGTTCATCAATAAAGGTGAATGATTCAATTGTTTGATGAAGAGTTTTTTGATTAAAACATTAATGTTTATTATAATTAATAAATGACTATAAGTTATTCTAGTTCATTTATTTTATTATAGGAGAGGTTCTCGGGTTACTGGTTTTATTTTCAAGTGTGGGTATACTACAGTCATGAGTAATTTTAATTAAGGTGGGTGTTGCTCATGTAATCTAGAGAGAGCAGTGCATAAAGCGGAGCGCTGTGCTTGGCGACGATCCACTCGTCATTGCTGATCCCAAATTGAAAATCACCGTTTCCAAGCAGCACTGGTGTAATAGGGCGCAGTTGTGCGGCAAGACGCACCTTCCCCGTTAGTGCTTTACTCTGGCGTTAGTATGTGAAGAGCCCTTTAATGATTTGGTGAGGTGTTGACCGAATACAGTGTGAGTTTATCATGAAATATTGAGGTTCTTCTTCAATTTAGCGACTAACTTGATGCGGGCAGGATCATGTTTGATCTTGTCCTTGAATATTAAAAGACCGGAAAACCCGAGGACTTGTCAAGCAATTAGACCGAATTTCTCTGATATTATATCTGTTCTATTTTGAAGATGGGAGCCTTTCCAGCAGCATTCCAGCGTCTTGACCATTTTTTCATAGTTTTCTTCTTATGTGTCGTATATTCATGTTGATCTGTACATCGTACAGACAGGTGTGTTTAACAAAACCTTTATCTGCTCTGGCATGTGACATGTGAACCCAATTAGCACATAGCTGAAAGAGATGGCTATTCGCTATGTATATAGAGACTGGTTGAAATTAACGAACGGCAAACGGACGAGTAGTGAGGCCGAAAGGGAGTGAAAGTGGATGTTCGTGGATGTTGTGATGCCTTTACTCGACGAGGGCATGCGTGACCCATTCGATTATTTTCGAACAAACAAAGGTACACATACAATAATCGACTAACATTCCTCGATGATGGCGTTCAGGTCGAACATGAATCTCTGTGCGTTGGATTTCAATAGTAGTTAGCCATCTGTAGCTTTTGTAGCGTTGATAGAATGTCGTGCATGTGATCTAATTGTCCCGATCGCCCAAATCGAACTGGAAAGTGAAACCGTGACTTTTTCAAAGAATGTGTTGTCAATAATTCTAAAGATCAGACGATATTCCGCCTTATAGGACTATATTCGGAACCACACCACACGGTTACAGAAGGACTTCATTTTTTCAAGGTTTTCGGCATTTTACACATCCAAATACATATCACACGAAGGATCACCATCACAAGCCATCCCCACCTCAACCGGGCTATATTGGTGTCCTGAGGGCCTTTCACCTACAAGAAGCCCCAGACAGCCGTCCTCCTTCCATGTACTTGCCTCGCAGCAGTTCAGGCCCACAAATAAACCCTTGTGAGCCCTCCAAATAGTCGACATCCGGACATTTTGACCTTGTCCTCATGGGAAGAGTTATTAATGTTTTAGTGTCATAAACACTTGAGAACTATTTTGCTCCTACGCTCGCGGCCAGCACTTTCAGTGATTGATGTCGTCGGAAGAAACTCACGGAACACTGGGTAGATTTAACCAGTCAGAATATAGTGGGAGGTATACATGCTATTATTCTATGGTCAGAGGCACTTTTCCGTGAATAGCTCGCTATCAATGAATTTTCATGGCCCACGTTAAGCTACTTATGATTTTCCGCCCTTTGATGTTACGAGATGCTGCTTACGATTTGCTCCCAGACGCTTCACTCAAATCCAGCGTTCACTATGAATATGTGTTTTCACGATTTGCATAAATATTTAGCCAACGTCAGCCCATAGGGAATGCAAGATTTGAGAAACAATTCAATGTGAAAATCGTTGATAGCCAAAACTTGCCCCTGGCATCTGCAGAAATAATAGTTTGTTTAGCTATATGATCAGGTTTGTTTCATCTTGTGATGAGAGTTATTTGGTGTCCTTTCTGTATCAGCTACTGCATTGGAACTCGTCTAGGACCCCTCTACCCGGCAGAGTATTCCTATAATATGTATCGTTCTCAATAAGAACTTCAATTTTCGAAAGATAATTTTCTATCAAAATTTACAGGAGCCCTGCAAACAACCAAATCTAAATGTCGTCAGGCTAAAATGCGAATTGCATGCTTTCGCCTTTCGAATTCTACAGTCGTGTATCATCACTGAGTCAATCAATCACTGAGTCGTGTAGCAGACAGGAAAGGGAGCACAATTTTTAGCAGACGGGATCACGAGCACTACATGAGCGTAGCAGTTCCATGGAAGCTAAAGAGGTCGTTTTTCCTTTTATGAATGTCCTATATATCAGAAGGGAGCTCCCTAAAATCGTACATCCCCACCGAGCTGTCGTGTAAGGCCTGGGGTATTGAAAATTATTCATACTCGGCAGCTGCAGCTGCAATTACAATTTCCTTGAGCCCTAACTTCGTTCTTTGTCTGCGGTACACTTCATAATCACACCTGCACCCAATTTTTTCCCAAAATCCCGCAAAGTGTTGCGTTTTTGCAAAATGTTCAACTACTTCACCTGTGGCGCCCTCCAGGTTGTCCGTTGCGTTGGTTTATACCTAATGGTCACGCTGCTGATTTGCTGCCGAGTATGAATGACTCTTTATACTTTGATTTATATTTCGCTGATCACTGATCCGTCAAAGTTCTAAGGGTTGGTGGTGGATTAGGTGCATTTTTACCCGAGCAGTTTTCACTTCTTCCAATGCCCTTGGCTACGATGATACCCAAATCACCCTCACCGAATGGTTGTGGAGCACCATTACGCTTGTCCTGTGCAGCGGCCTCGTAATCATCGAGTGTTGTCGAAGATCGTTTTCCGAACCTAATGTATGGTCAATTTAGGGTAAATTCGTTTACATTGAGGAAAAAATGCCAAAAATATCAGGCTTACCTGACCAATGCATTTCGCATACCGCCTCCAGCGCGTCCGAAACGTACTAAGGCGTTGCGCATCGCCCGTTTCTCAGCACTAGAAAAAGGAATTCATTTATTTTTCACTTTATTCGTTATATTTTTTGTAACCCTCCATCATTCGTATAGTAGCTACGGTAATGCTGATACTGAACGTGTTTAAATCTCGGATTTCAGTGGATTTCGAAGCAGCTTCGGCATGATTCTATTTACTGACAAGTTAGATCCCAAGAGATCGGGTTATTAATGTTTCCGACGGCACCGAATAACACACGTAATATGAACGCGGCTGAACCTAAAAACTTGGATTAGCGCAATTTCGAATTCCTTTCAAAAGAGTTTCTTAGAACATATCGAAACAATGTGGTCCTAGGGCGTGTTTGTATCACATAAAATAATACATGCAACGTAGAATCTGATTTAGATCTTCACCAGAGGAAAACACAGTAACTTACGTGGAATCGTCCTGTGCTAAAACGACGGCCACAAGCACGACCACGAAGCAGAGCGTTATAGATGTAGACGACGGCATTGAATGTAGTGGTGGAAATAAACGAAGTTGGCCCTTAAATATTTGAAGAATCGCCGCAGGACAACTCAGCCGCAATATCACAACCGCAAATAGCCTCGGGCGAGAGTTGGCGAAAATGTGCAAGTAATATTAACCGCGATATTGAAATGACGCGACAGCTTCTTTGGAGTAATTCCGAACGGTACGAAACGAATCACACAAATCTCGCGGCCCGCGGCTTCCGAAGAGAAAACAAAGATGGCGAGGGAGAGAGGGGGAAGTTTGAGCGTTAGCTCGAATTCGAGAGGGTGGACCTGAAGGCCAGGTGCAATCTGGCGATCCAAATGTCAGCCAGAGTTAGACATATTGAACGGAGAGTGGAAAATGTCATGAGCAACAAATAACATGTAAAAAGCTCAGATGCTGACAAACACATGATGGAGAGGGACGAGGAGAAAATATGTGTCAACATCAAAGTGATTGTTGAATCGTGGAAGTGTTCAAGGGAGAGGGGGCCGTCTGATCCTGATCCAGGTGGTGAACACCTAGTCAAAAGTGTTGACCGAAGTGGCCAAGCGGCCACAATAACTTTGTGTTTAGAGATGGCCGATCCGAAGATTAATGGGTTCGCGATCCTAGTAGTCTCCGCGACAGCTTCTGGGCTCGGACATTGTTCTTGATATGTGCGAATCGGATTCGAGAGAAGCTGAGAGGTCTCAACCAACCAACCAACCAACCAACCCTCGCTGCTCCCACGTCAAGTTCTCCCCACCCACCAGTCCCTTTGGGCACCAGACGTGTCACGTATCTATCTATATCTATACACACCACACAGACACACTCACACACACATATAAGCTCACATGGCAGCAGTCGTTAGCGATGATGTCGAAATGACAAACGGATGGCAACGATGAAATGAACACATGAATGTGCAGTAACCGAAGACAGTTAAAATGTAGTAAAAAGCACTAAAAAGACCATCATTTAGAGACGTACTTGTCTATATAGATGGGCATTCCATTCAACAAACGCCTATTTGAAAACCTCAAACAGTTTAGTGGTCATTATAGCGTCAACGGCGACAAAAACACAAACGGCACAAGCTCAGGGAGTTCGCTGCAGCTGCGGTGCGATGAGGTGAGCAGATGAAAATGGACGTTTTCTACGTGTACACCTGGGAAAACATGTTCGCCAAAGCCACACCACATACCTCATTGATCAACGTCATTTCGGTTTCAGTTGCAATTCTTGACATTTTATGATTGAAGAACTATGCAGGCTTTTGCTTCCTCGAGTAGGGCCGTGTAGACCCAATTTTGAGGAGGATGAAGCCGGCCGCGGATTCTCTACGAAAGTCCTAATTAGGTTGAAAAGATATGAATGGGACTTTTGAACAGTTTGTGAACATATCACAATTCCTGGGAGAGCCAACCGTGGTACATTCGGACTATGAAATATTCCGAAAAAATTGAAGAATCCCGATTTTCACTAATGAAATTCTCTAATACTTTCTACGAGCCGGTTTTTGTTCAGAGAGTAGTTCAGACTTCCTTAGAACAATAGTGAATGAACTATAGGGAGTGAAATCGTGACATAAAGTTGGCTCTCTCATGAACTACGATCTGCACAAAAATGTTTGAAAGCCTCAATCATACTTTTCCAATCCCATATTTCGTCTCAAGGTTGTTTGAGGTGAGCTGGCAATTGATGGGAACTGCAGTTTCCTTATGGGTAAACAAAACACTGGAAATCCAGAAGCGATCTCGAATTGGGACTTATTATTATCAGGAATACTCGCATGATCCCCAGGGCCTTGGGGCCTATTACTGCCCACAGGCGTGCCTTGGCAGATTCACCGTTTTCAATATCTCATCGGTCAAAAACGCAAGTTTCGGAATCACAACAAACTAATTTAGCCATTTTAAATAAAAAGATGTAAACTAATATCTGAACTGTGACAGTTCCTGTGAATAAGAAGATGCTGGATATGAATATTCAGGTGACATATAAAGAGCAAATGCCTTGAGCAACTAGCATCCGAAGTCATTTTCTCAAAAGATATTCGAAGGGTAAACAACGCACTAGAAATCTCAAGAACTAGGACGCGTTATTAGCGGGGCTGAATACGTCATACCCAATGTCAGAGTTACTATCAAACAGGAAAGCAAAATTCAGAAATCGTAAAGAGAAGAAGATGAGATAACTACAGTATCATCACTAGTCGTTCACGAAAGTTTCGCAGGCGGCAAATTAATCTAATAAGAACTTATCGTTGAAATAAGAATAGCACATTCAAAATAGCCAAAATCAAACGACAGATCAGTTCTATGAGATTCTATGAATTTTATTCCCTGATTTGCGATAGGTTCAGAAAGTCCTGAGCTTGTGAAAGTCTCGAGCTTCAGAGAGTCTATAGTTATCCCTTATCTTTGAAAAATCAGGGAAAAAGTTAATTATACTTAAAGTGAAGTGAGTTATCAGAGCAACATTTTGGAGAAGTTTTGCGTTGCTATGAATTGCTATTACTTTTCAAGACTTCAACGCTCCGCCAATATTCAAGGATACCTGGTCAAATTTATTCAAATTATTTGATGTAGACTTCAGGTCTTAAAGAAGCTAGAAAATCGAGATTCTTCTCCTTCGGCACCAGATGAGTCGTTACACATAAGTGAGACGTGACATGAAAATAAGCAAAATTAGCGACCGAAGAAATGTAGAGATAATTGAGAGACTCGGCTGCAAGAAGAGGTGACTTCATGGCGTTCAAGTGAACGTGGAATCGAAAAGATCCTCCTTTTAAAGAGAAATAATTAATGTGTTCTCGTCCACAGTTGGTTGCTAGGAGTTTTGTTTGTCCATGCCAATTATCCAGGCCGGAGTCTCTTCTGTTCATATGTGCGACACTAAAAAACAAACTACTTTGCTATCAATTGTCTCACATAAGATTTCTGATTTAGTTCCCTATTTTTACAGTTGAGAATGTCGATTTCATCGCAGAAGAAGCGTAGGTTTGCGAAGAATTTGAAAGAATAAGCGGAAGGATAATCGGCAAAGAAAGACAGCAAAGCATTACAATTTGTGGGAAAATGCATGAAACTGGAATGATAAAGAAGTAAGAGAAGAAAGAAATGGCACCAAGGGACTCGTACAAAACCAGAGAACATACAGAGAGCTATGAGCTGTGGTAACCGCGAGAATTCAATGTTTTGCCGATTGGTCCATGTTTCCCTACCTTTATAAGAAGATCAGCACACATGGGTAACAATTTCCGGAACAATAATTATCCGTTCTTTTATAATCACCCGCTCAAGTCGTAACAGATACAGTTTCACTGAGCATCAAATTGCTGTGTTGTTTCATCTTTAGATCAGCGAGAGGCACACATTTACGCGAACACGGTGAACAGAAATCATTGAGTAACATGAGCATACCTGGCTTACAGCTTCGAAATTTAATAAGGAGTAAACACAGAAACCAAGCAGCGACGATCAAGGGGGTAAATAGCTTGAAGTGGAAGTAACAACAACCGAAATGATGTCATTTTTTGTCACACGATTATCCATCACATAAGCGATACCAAGATTTCAGAAGTGCTTACTTTAATGTTGGGGGTGCAGAAGCTAGGTTTGCGGTACTGGGTATGCCAAACCCGACCGTGACTGAGCGAAGAGGTAAGAGACGCTACTGACTGCCGCACTAAGGTCTAGGGATCGGTCCTGGCCTGGGCTATCCTGGTCTTCCAAGGGGTCGATGAACTAGGTAACAGGCTTGTCTGGGAAGATGGAAACACTGAGTTCGTATAGCGACCGGCCCCGCAAGTCATTGTGCAGTCCGAATACGTGATCACCATGCCTCTACGATTTTGAGTGGAAGATTAGTGCGTGGCGCGTCCTAAGGGAACTGATCAGCGTCAGCTTTACCTTCATTAACTTGCCCGCTTAAGTTTCTTCCGGAATGTTGTACTTGCAAGAAATTCTTACTGAGAGGCTCATCCGTTGAATCGGATTTTTTCTCCAGTCTGCACTTCATTATGACCGGGTAATAAATAAAATTCAATCAAATCAATCA
Organism: Nippostrongylus brasiliensis; assembly: GCA_030553155.1. Taxonomy (NCBI): domain Eukaryota; kingdom Metazoa; phylum Nematoda; class Chromadorea; order Rhabditida; family Heligmosomidae; genus Nippostrongylus; species Nippostrongylus brasiliensis. Next base: position 17,680,396 of record CP130737.1, read on the forward strand.
AGGAATCGAAGCAACAGCTCAGCATAAAAAAAATCGAAAGTAAGAGCTTATGCATTATGCTTATGCTTGTACTGGTTAGGTTGTTACCATTAAGGAGTCAATTTTGATATATTCATAAGGAATGGCTAAAAAAGAAGTTTAGAATAAAAAGAAAAAGGAATTCCAATCAATTCAGAGCACTTGGAGCAAGGGAAAATATTCTAACTTCCGTCTATGCCCGGCCAGACGGTGCTCGTGTTCATGGGAAACTACGTTAAACAATGTTAGGATTAGGAAATCAGATCAATCCTCTGAGGATGCGCAACGTAATCGTTCTCCATTCAGAACCATAGAAGCAATGCGACCTATACAATGGCTTACGAGGACGGAGATGTCAGTGGCTTCACCTTTTTAGAGAGGTCTGGAACAACTTGACCTGACCCGAATGGCAGTGGGTGCTGGGTTAGTCTCGGCAAGGATCGATCGCTTGGCCATTCTGGTGTCAGTTTGTCTCTAACCACTGCATCACCCAATGATTTATGTGCCTACCAATAATGTGACCCAACATTGATGAAGTTTCTAACTGACAAAAGTGAGTGATTATACACTGTACTTGCTATTACAGAATTACAGACATTTTTGCTGTTTCTGCAACTCACAGACCGGAAAGAAATATCAGGAATATCGATCGACAACAAATCGTCTTTCAATTGCTTATGTACCAAAGATGGGTCTTACATTAGTGAACCAGCTTCTAAAGCAAAACCTCTCACCTCTTCAAAGCTCCAGATTCGCTTCACGATGGATAATGTTTCATGAAATCTTTCGGTCTTCTCACCATTGATGTTGAAAAAAGCAATCGCACCCGAGGGAGTTAAAATAAACCTTGGTTACCTATAGCCAGAACAAAACAATATATCGCTTTCACCTGTTTTTCTTATCGGGTAAATTAGAATTGAGCACGAATATAGGCATTTCGTTTTCCCTTTTGGAGGAGAAACCTGAGGGCTATCAATTACGTTTGAAATTTATTCATTCCGTACTAGCTACATACACTTCTGCGAATAATCCTTCATTACATGTAACGTCACCTTCGCTAACAATAGTGGACATAACCAGAGGTATAATTGAGTACGAAAGTTCCCAAGAAGTCATCAGCGGGTAAGTTTCCTTTGAGAGTACACGGTTTTCACATCCGGTGTGAAAAAAAGCCATCAGGAGAGTCACATTTTTATCCGACATGAAAAAACTTAGGGAGGGATAAAATCCTCAAAGAGTAAATGATGAAGATGATAAAATAATATTGCCCTATAAATAATGATAATTAATTAACCCAGTGGACTGCGAGTTGAAAAAAGATGCGCTTCACTTATCTCCCACAGTGTGATAACTTCACATTTTCTGTTATTACAGCAGTAGTAAGATTACATATGTGAATATATCGAACTGGAATTACTTCGAAAAGTCAATACATTCCCTTGACTGTTTTGAGCGTAAATTGAACAAACTCATCTGAGGTAATGAATGGACCAGTCCATTCAAATTGGTTCTTTGAACTCAGCTTCCCCCATACTTTCAAGGGAGGTCAGTGAACTTCCCCAGACGATTCTTTAAGCTTGATGTGTAGATCACAGATATGTAACTTATTTTTGCTGAATGGCAGTGGGTGGTCCGAAAACCGCCAAAAACCACCGCTCTTGAAACCATAGTGCTGAATAGTCCCTTAGGTGAGGAGTTCGCTCCACTGTGCTTCGGTAGCTCAGCGGTAACGAAGTGGACTCTCGTTCAGACAGGAAAGGGTTTGGATCCCGACGGTGTCATTTTGTTTTGCTTATATCCCATTGCTACCAAATGGTGCTCATTTTGCCATTTTGTCATCGAGATTGAAGAAAGTCGTGTTTGGAGCAGTTTAAAATACACAAGTTTTAGTAAATGGCAACATTGGTATGGATAGCCAATATCCACCGCAACTTACTTTAAACGTACCCAAATTCGGAAAGTAATGTTAGATTCGTGATCAGCGCTCCAAATAACCCCCCACAGATGAAGTTTGGACGAAATCGTTTATTTTGATCTTGGCACCTCACTTACTCACCCTCCAGGTGAGACTCCTAGGCAACTGCGGGATTGAAGGTAGTGGATACTGAAGAATTTCTGATAGCTAGAGTCTGAACGGTGGCATAATATTACCGTTAGATCATCAGAGACAACCTTGGGCAACTCTGCCGACACCTGACATGAGGCTGGAGACGTCATGGTCACCCATTTCGCCCAAACTTTGCTAATGAGACTATTTGAGACGCTGGTCACGAATATAGCACTAGCTTTGTGATTTGCAACAAGTGAGGGTATCTAATGGTGAGTTTGGTTGTGTGTGGGCTGGTGAGTTCTTGCAATGGTAAGGGTGGGCAAGTGAGGTGCCAAGGTCAAAATAACCAATTCTGTCCAAACTGGGGCGCTGATCACGAATCTAACATTAGTTTCTGAATTTGGGTCCTTCTAGGGTAAGTTGCGGTGGATATTGGCTAAGCATATTAATGTTGCCATTTACTAAAATTTGTGTCTTTTAAACTACTCCAAACACGACTTCCTTCAATCTCGATGACAAAATGGCAAAATGAGCATCATTCGGTAGCAATGAGATTGAAGCAAAACAAAATTACACCGACGGGATCCAAACCTATGGCGGCCTGAACGACACTCCACTGCATTACCGCTGAGCTACCGAAGCACACTGAAGCGAACCCTCACCTCACAATCGGGAACTACTTAGCGCAATGGTTTTAGGGCTTGTTCAGACGACGCGCGTCGAAAATGTAAAATTGAAGCTCAATCAAAAATTAACGTCATTGATCGAATTTGCACCTTTGCGTTAGTGGCGCAGTCCGGTTGCGCCTCATATAGGCAAAAAAAATTAGGCATATAATCACATAGGAAAGAAATTGAACGAAAAAAGTGAATTTTGTCAAAATTTCCATTAATAAGGAATAGCAGCCTTCTAAAAAACCCCAGCGACCAGTAAGTTTGCCTATATGAGGCGCAACCGGACTGCGCCACTAATGCAAAAGAGCAAATTCGATCAAGGGCGTTAATTATCTTCGATTGAGCTTCGATTTTGCATTTTCGACGCGCGTCGTCTGAACAAGCCCTTAACGAGCGGTGGTTCTTGGCGATTTTCGGACCACCCACTGCCATTCAGCAAAAATAAATTACATATCTGTGATATACACATGAAGCTCTATAAGACCATACATATACAAAAAAGTAGAGTAGGTCTTGTTAGGAATCGTAGGGGGAATTTCACTGACCCCCCTTGTTAGTGACCGCATATTAGCATGCTATTCCAAAAGTTTTTCAAGAAGCCCACCAAACGCTACTGATATTCTTCAAATGATGTAGATCGTAATATAAAATAGAAAGCCACTGTCTATTAAACAGCGATTTCTGTCCAGAAGTTCTTTGTCTAAGGCAAACGTTGAACACTTTTTTTTGAAAATGTCACATTATTTGACCATCGAGATCTTATTCCAGTGTTAATTGAGAGGAAATTTGCAGGCGATCGTAAAATGCATCTCAAACTTGGTCAGACGTTAATGTTGGTTTTCAGGGCCGCGGTTGTTCATCAAAATGGTGTCTGGGCGGGAAGATTATGAATGTCTTCGAGTTTCGAGGGTCTTTATCCAACTAACGTACCGACAAGGTCAATACGTTAGATGGATAAGAAAATTTTTATTTTTTTATTTTTTATTTTTTGTTTCAGCTATCGCAACCTCAGGGGACGCTGATGCAATTTGAATGTTGAAGGTTTGTTCAAATGCTCAAAGCAAGTTCAGAGAAAATGAAATGAATTTTAAAAATCAGTGTCAACAAATCTTTCAGAATCTGCCCACGTCATGCAGTTTGCAGTTCGACGGGGCCATTTTCAACGACGATACGTGCGGTGTGAGCTATTCGGGGTTCGATTCCCTGGGGACAGGTCCACACTAGCAGCTGCACGTCAGATTATTTTCGTCTACATTCAAAAGGCCTTGTTTGTATCCCATTCATCACATGATTGGTTTATATTTACACTTCTTTCCTGAGAAATATGAATGAGAAAATTTGGCAGCCAAAAGTTCACAGCGACTGCTATTACATTCTCGTTCTCGAAACCAAACAGTGGCTAGATGAAAGGCTGATTGCTCAAGAGAAAAGCAAGATTTGCAGGAAATTCTATTTTGAAGAACAAAGAAAAGGAGCACAAAGGCTGAAAAAAGACAATGAAGTTAGAATATCCAAAACTGCAATGTTTCACATGGCGCAGACACAGTTTTTCATCGACATAAATGAAATCAATATTTGTTTGAAAAAACAGCAAAAAAACAAAAAGCAAAAAAGATCGAGATGTGTGAAGAAACTCCATTTGCAATATCTACATGGCAGGAAATATGAAGAAATATTACGGATGAGAAGAATAATGAAATTTGTTGAAATATAGTCTATCTGAAAACTGTTGCAAAGATCATTTGAAAAGGTTTTGAACGTAAAAACAACAAAGAAAAGGCAAACTAAAGCTAGTGTAGCGTCTCAAACATCATCGTTTCGACGGTATGACAGATGATGATTGAACGAATCTCGAACAACAAAAGTTCCACTCCTTGACGGCCCAAAGACTGACCGATGAAGTGAAAGAGGAGGGCTAAAATGAGGGGGAAGCCTCTGAAGCCTATGAATTGCCGAACTTAATGACCTGGATTTCGCAGCGCAAATTACTTTTTATTGAATCTACAACGATGCCTAGGATTTCTTGCTGCTGTATTTGACTGCGTGAAATCTGGCCTCGCCTGGCCAAGCTATTGACCATCTCATCGTCGCAGTTATTAGGTTCCACTTATCTTTTTTTCCAAATGTAATAGTTAGGGTACCAATAACGCTATATGTCATACGCAATTATATCCATATCCTACACAGTTATCGGCCATACCAATGTTCATAGAAGCAGTTCGACATCGACAGGTCGCCTCATTGAGGCCCATTTACACTCGGCAGCAAAGCAGCGTGGTGACAGTCAGCTGTAGGGCAGGAACGCAGTGGAGGCTGCGTAACAGTGCTCACCACAGAGAATGCATCGAACAAATAAATAGAAAAATTCGGAATCGAGCTGTCTCTTGCGGCACAGCTATGCTGAGAAAGCATAGGTTAGAGACGCAGAATATGCAGCATGGCAGTGATCGCCACAGATGAGATTTTTAGGAAAATTGCAACGGTAACACAACGCTCGACTGCTCAACCGACGGAATGAGTTCATAGTGATTCTGGGCTATGTCATTGATAGAACTTGAAGAGCAGATTTAGGATAACTCATATAATAAAATTTAATGCACTATTCAGAAAAATAAGCCAAAGTTTGTCATGAAAGCGCTTTTGGTAAGGGTTCAGAGGACGCTCCGTATGCGGCGCGCGTTGAGCAGCCAACGCAGAGGCTGCTGCTGCAATGTATAAACGTGCCCCAAGCGCGGCAACGAATAGGCGACGGCGGCGTGCGGTAGTGCTAAGACTGTTGAATTTGGAATCGCTCTTATATCATTCATCACTGAAAATAATACTTATAATCACACTGAAAATGAAAACGTAAGCTGAGAACTTAATTCCTGCCATATACTTTCATAAGTAACGGAAGCACCAGCTGATGACATGAGAGATTTATGGTTTCACAGCGTAGGTTAACATTTAATAAGGGTAAAATGCCTTGAACGAAGTTAAAGTGGTGCGGAGATTCGAATTGAACTATTATCACGAAGTGCCCAAAACGCAGCAGATTGTGAGTGGATAAGGTCGCCTATAAAACCTCTGTTTTAGCAAATTTTGTGCTGCCCACTTCATATGGAGAAGAAGTCTGTTTTCGAATGAAGATCTGTCAGCTAATACTGCGGAGCTGCTGCTGCAATTTTCGCTGAATAATCACTCGTTTATTCATATGCAACGACACTTCTCGCATAAATCATAAGTGTTGTTGGCAATCCTGAAAAGTTTTGGGTATGATGTACAGATACGTGGCCTGCAAATGCTTAGTAGAAAGCTCAGGATTACACGATCAATTCTCCAAAAATTCTCTAGAACTCGGACAAAACGGAATTCTCTAAGACTAAATGGAAACAAAATGAGTGCCGCTTTTTTTCTCCAGTTTTACTGAGTGCAAGATTACTGGAACTGAGGTCTTTGTGACGCGACTCGCCTAGTGAGTCAATTGCAAACGCAATTTTGAATTTCTTTAGAAATTACTTGGAGTGCAGTTCCAGGAAACTCCTGCTTCAGTTCCTCCATAACGTCGACTTAATGCTGCTCTTTGTAGTCTTCTTCAATCAACTCATCTTCACTTCACTAACCGTTATCTGTAACAGATTTTGTTCAAACGGAACCAAACGGTTCTTAATCGTATAATCCAGAGAAGTGAATGTCACTCCCCCTAAATGACCTGATTTTTCTTTCTCTTTCTTATTTCCAAGCTCGAGAAGACCTGTTTCTCTGTTTCAAACATACGACTAAAATTCGGGTTACTACTGGTGTTGAAATCATGCCCTTAATTATCTACAGGAAGTCGCGAGTCCCTACGGCATATGATTGAAAAAACTTGTTTGTAGAGAGTAGCATTTGAAATGAACAGAAATGGAAACGTCATACTTGTTATTCGTGTTTTACAATTATGATCGACTGGTATGATGTTGAAAATAAGTTGCAGGCCATATTAATGTACGAGTTCGTCAACTTCGTCACGGGTTGAACTTTACCGTCAACTATGTTCGAAAAAAGTCTACCATGCCATTAAATTGTTAGGTTCTTCCCAAAGTACTGTCGTTTTCTCAGCGCTGTTCTGTTCAGATGGATATGAATGCTATATGATGAGCTCTACATTACTTTGAAGCTCTTGAACTGCACTATCGGGTTTATTACGAAAAGCCCTGATTGAGTTTTTTCCAACTTTTTTGAAACTCTGAAATTTTCTGCGATTCGAAACTTCCACGTCATAACAGGGAACAGAGCTTCAACGCCACTACAGAGCAATAAGGATATCTGTTATTCACTTTAAAGATGTTATCATCAAAATATGATACATGATTGAAGAGTCTATCCTCAGCTGCCGAGATTTGACTTTGGAGATTAGGGTACAAAAACTGAGCCTCGATCAGACCGTCTTGTGATAACAGAGTTTGAAGCAGTCCGCAAAGCAATGTGAACAAATCCAGCAACATGTGCTTGCATATAATCGCCCAAAGTCCCCAGTACTGGAAGCCGACGTGGGCCCGTTTTCTAGAAAAAAAACGAAACTTGGTCAAACGCAGTTCTGCACTCCTTCAGCAGCGCCACGCAAAATCGCACCTATTCAGTCTGATCTTTGAAACAATTAAAACTTTGGACCCTATTGAACTACTTTCATGAGAAGTCAATGGTTCGGATCTTGCATCATCCTAATATCACTTTCGAGGCTAATATCGCATTTTCTTAGCGAACACTGAGTTAACAAATTGGACGATGTCATGAAAAGAAAATGTTTTTGGCTTCTACAAACAAGGAATGATGCCGGTAACGTCTGAAGCGCGCTGCTAACAAATGTACTCGAACTAGTGAACAAAACCGACTCTACCTCACAGTCGGAAGTTTTGCCGTTTCATAGAAAACAAAGGGTGACGTCGGATAAGGAGAAGCTACAGGACTTTTGGTTTATCCTCATAATTTTTTAGGGTAAGGATTGTGTGCAATGGAAATTCTCTTGACCTTCCAGGACTTCCTTTTTGGTGTCTAACTTAATTTCTCTCTGCCCTAACATAGTCGGGTTTCCGACTGTCTCAAAAGGAATTCCGGTGAGCAAAGGAGAAAGCACGAACTGGATGCCTAGAATGGTCATCGATAAATCAAAACCGCCATAGTGTCTGGTGAGAATCGTTAAAAATGATTTTATAACAGCAAGTTCCGGCTTGAGCCGGACGTTGGAAAAGTGCACTGTGCTAATTTTCACTTAGAAATATGAAAGAGAAGGAACGGCGAAATAGGAGCTTTGTTAATTACTACTACGAATTTCAGTGCAAATACGGTAATTTGTAGAGTCACTCTAATTCTACGTCTTCAAGTAGGAAAATACTGAGTACAATGACTCAGATCTATGATTCGAAGGTGTCGCTAGGTTGGACAAAGCAGGGAACTACTGGCAGCTACTAAATAGAAGCAGAAAAAAAGAGCTGCTATCGTGTCGTGATGCCAATCATTGTAGCTCCACCCTGTCTAGTATACGCAGATGCGCCCACTCGTTAATAGAACACCCTCAGCTTTTGCAGAGCTTGAACGTGTGGCAATGCGGTATAATAGGACTTTGTTCCAAGCCTTTTACAATGAGTCTTGTAAGAGAGAAGTGGCCAACTTCGTTTCTCCATTCATAAAAAGCATACCAAGTATAAGGCAGAAGTAGCAGACACAGCTTGCTTTTAACCTACGTTTCGCGCAACACCAGCCACTCGTCTGACGTCTTGTGAGTCTCGAGGAATTAGGGTGAATTTGAGAGCTCACTCATTCGAGTCATAGTACAAGACATATTGGAGCAAATAGGGAAGGAGGTAAAGGCAAAAGGGAGCGCGAGGTGAAGCGGTAAGTGGCGCTGCCGACACCAGCACGGCTAAGCGATCGAAACCCGCCAGGGCTGACCAAACCTTCCATCCCTACTCGGTAGACTGAATTTGTACCAGACTGGCCCGGGAAGGTAAACCACTTTCCTACTATAGCGACTGGCTCCCACAAGCCATTGTATAGGCTAAATACGCATTCACTACACATTCAAGATTCCGAATGGAATACAAGTGAGGCAGCGCTCCCTCAGAACACCGATCAAAGCCGGCACCTTAATTTTTTTTTACATTCTGAGGTGATGTGACAAAAAGAGTAGGTGACACGGCGAATCAGGAAGACGAAGTTGAAAGTGGTGCTCTTATGTATAGACCAATGGAGATGAGCATATGTGGTCATCTTCGGTTCACATTTTCTGGCAAGTCACCGGGCGATTTTCTTTCGGTTCAAGACTGCAGTGGTATATGAACGGGTGCAGCTCTTTTCACTTCTATTGACTGCGGGGGTTCTGATGTCACGCGTATACCCAAGCGCCGCCGTTCTTGAGACCTTCTACTTTCTAAGTCTTTTTCCTCACTTATTACCGCATTTGTGGAGGTTACTTCTATGTATGTACAGAAAAAATAGATGTTATTCTTATGGCGCTAGGCTCGCCGTAAGAAATGCGACTAACAAGGTTGGATTCGGACCTGTGTCTCTGTCTGAGATGCTAAACTGCTACACCACCACCCACACACTATCGTCTCTCACCGAATATCAGGTCAACACTAAAAATACTTTCATCTAAGCTGGAACAATTCTGAATCCAGCTTACTGGGTCAAGCCGTTGAGTCCTGGAAAGAAAAGCCGTCTAGGCTGGGGGAGAAACTCGGCACAAACCGATGACTGACTCAGTTTGGCTCATGACTGCGGAGGGTGTTGTCGACTGTTAAAGTAGCAACATGCTTTCGTAATATCCTACTATATTTAAGCGAATCCTACTACATATAAGCGAAACCCAAGCGATGTTTGTCATGGGTGGCTCATATGGGTCCCGCCGCGATAGTCTGTTACCGTACTCCCAGGGCGTATTTCATCACTCCCTCGCCGTCTTTTAATGCATGATTTTTGATCCTCGTTTTTTGCTTTTAATGTTTTTAGTGCTATTGTTTATAATGTTATTGCTTTTCGTTCGTAATGTCAGCGAAGCCCCCGCCTTCTTCGAAGCCGTTTGGCGGCCAGCAGGCCGCTGAATGGCTGGTTTAAATGTACGAGGATCATACGCGCGATAGGAAACCAAAAAAGCAATAAAGAAAATAGCGATAAAAAACCCATGAAGCTCACTTCCTGGTTTTCCACATTGATGACAATTATATTGAATAAAAGCCGCAAAGAACCAAAATCTTAAGCGAAAATTGACGTAGTTTTTGTGTTTTTCAGGAAAATAGACAAAGCGGTCAACATGTCGTTGCGAATAAGCTTAGAATCGTAGTAGCGCGTACTCCGATGAAGCAGAGTAAATTCTCGAAGACGAGTAAAATTGGCGATATAAAAGCGAAGGAATTTATTGTCCAGTTGTTCACAACAATATGTACAACAATTGAATGTATGTCAACTTGGGCAAGCTAGACGAGAAACACGCACGATAGAAGGCGAACAATAAGCTGCCAATTGAACACGAATGCGAGCAGATCAGAAGACTTTGGATGGTTTGAAACGACCGAACGATGGAAGAAAGGTTGACGTGAGTTCGACAATTAAAGCACACAAGGAAAAAGGACATAGTCCAGATTTAGGAGGGGAGGAGGGAAGGGGTGCCGAATAAAGAATCGACTAAAACTTTTCAAATCTATTTAGGGTAGTGCAACAAGGTGCAAGGAAGGGAGGAAGGCAGACAGAAAGCTCTCAGCATAAAGTGATCGATAAAGCGTGCTGAAATCAGGGTTCCGCAGGGGTCGTATCGACAATATTGATGATCACCATCAGGTAAGATTCTCGAGAGATGTTCATCAAGATCCTGAATCTCATATTCACAAAAGTCCACCTAAGAGGTTGACAAGTAGGTGACAATCTCACTGAATTAATCCATTTTAACACGTTAACGACGGCGTGAGCAACGGGTGGCTCATAACATTCAAATTTCTGATTGTTGCAGATGTTTTAGTCAAACTTTTTTTTACCTTGTAAATTTTCAGGGGATTCCTATATCCAATACAGATGCGCAAGAAAAGATTGTTCATCTTTTGATAAATTTTTGGAATAATGTTAGTGGCAGTCAACGAGGGTGAGGCAGCAAGAATGATATTGTCAGAAGTTCTTTTCCCACATATTCTCCAGAACAGTATCTTGGCGTTCGAACCACAAATCTCACATTCTTTATTTCTCCACTTCCTTCAGGTAAGGATAGGTTAAAATGATCACTAACGAAAAAAATTCACAGAAAATGCCCAGAAAGGAAGTCGGGAGAAATGACTGCCACGTGGGACGTTAGGAACCACCGGTGGCTCATACCGCATGCGCGCGGACGCGGGCGCGTCTCCTACGCCGCGTTCTGCGCAAAAAACGGTTGTCGTCAATGTGTTAGAAAACTTCAGCGAAAAAAAACCCGTCACTCAACTTGTCTCTCACTCTGTCTCACCATTCGGGCGGATATTTGTGAACGTGCAACTGTTAGACAGAGAAACGAGGTGATGCAGATCCCCAGCGGCATTTTGATGATGATCACGCTAGCGGGGTTAACGATACCACTAATGTCAGCGTTGCTGATAAAGCGGAACATGATAGATTACTGCGATTTCTACGACGTGAACTCTACACGGAACGTTCCGTTCCATCAACTCCACACGAGCCCTTGTAGAAAGCCAGCCGATCGTCCGAAACGTGGTCGAACGTAGGAGTCCATTTGTGCCAAAATATGATCGATTCGCATGCTTCCGTCAGTGCCGTGACGTCGACGTTTATGCCTGAATTTAAAAATTCTATGGAACTATAGTGATGAAGAAAATTACGATATCGTACACGACAGAGTGGCTGCTGGGACTACTTCGTATCGATTCTTCGGACATTTTCGATCACGAATGCATTTCCCGATGTCAAATTTCAAACTCATCGACTTTTTGCACCGGGAACCCCTGTGAAAGAGTGTATTTACATAGGCGCGATTGTAGCTCACGTTTGGCTCCAAAAAGGTGCGAATACTTGAACGATGGTCGATGATTTTTCGTAAACGTTTATGGGCAACGATAGTGCTCGAAATACTGAGCTTAAGTATCTCTTCGTTTTTACGGTTTGTGAAATTCCAAGGCATTCATTGGAACACGACAGTTTTCGGCGCAAAAAAGCGCCGCATTCGCTGTTTTATCGGAGCAACTTGTCTGGTATTGTATTTTACAAATAAACGAAGAAATGATACCTGTGATGGTGATTTCGTGGTTGGCGATGCGCATGTCTCCATTCCGACAGCGTTCGTTTATGCAGACGTTCAAGTCGACCGCCTTTCTTCACCATGAACCTGAACACATTCGTTTTTTTTCTGATGGGATGGATTGATGAAAGGTGTCTATCGTTATTCTTCACTCTGAGAAAAATCAAGTGTCAGGAAATCGCTGCAGGAATCTAGTCAAATGGGAAACGTTTTCGTGCTTTTCCTGCCCAGCATTGAAAATCTAGAAAAATCTCGTCCATAGTGATTTTGATTTTGAGTAGTGGCTTTTCTTCTGAAAACAAATTCACTTCAAGTCAGAAAATTTGCCGATGACGTCCCATAACAATTATACAACGCCAGAGGTTATTCACTGAACACTTTGACGAAGTGACAAATTGTCACTTACTCAACGTCTGACGCACATTAAGAAATTATATCCGTTCTAAATGACGAAGGCGTGGGAGAGAACAAAGTGAGATGTTCAAGCACCACTTGGAATTCAAATACTTTTCCGCAACGCAATAGGGGAGTTCAAAACCTTGAATTGAAAACAACTGGCTTTCCAGCAAGAAGGACTTCATAGTGATACTGACCGACTTTCGACAGCCTACTTTCTAAAAGGAATTGTTCACAAATCCTTCTATGAATGTCAGCTGGAGCAGTTCATGCAGTGGATTTGCTATTTTGTAGCGATTAAGTCTTACAACTGTTATTAAGTGTTCGAAATCCAGGTGAACACACCTAGCGCACGCAACCAATACAGTACAGGACGTGCTTTGATCGAAATAGAAGCCAGATGAGACATGTGTGCAGGTACTTTCTTAACATATTGTACATTCGCTTCTACAGGTCGACATGCTCCATTGTCTCAGTAAAGAAAAATAAAACCAGAAATATATGTTGTGATGAGGATCGCCGCAAAAACCGTGGCTCAGGCAGGATTCGAACCCACGCCTTCGGCCTATTCGGGGCAAAGTGATGTAAGACCACTACACCTTCTTATTCTTAGTAGTAACACGCAAATTAATAAAGTGAAAAAAGCTATAAATAAAACCCATACTGTACCTGCTGTGACTGAAAACGGCGTCGACTGCGAGCAGAAGTAAAATGACGACGGAGAAGCAGTCAACACTTCGCAGTATCATACTGAGATCTGAAATCGTTTGGTAATTGACTTTTAGTTAATTTCATTTCTGTCACGGAGCTTACAAAGATGAACAACGAGCTTATATGTACAACGCGACACATGATGAATTTGAAGCCTTCAGTTGCAATACAAGACATACAGTGCCGGCCAAAAAGGTATTCGTTTGCACTTTTTTGGATGTAACTCCTTAGAGACCTAAGCTTTTGAACTGATTTCTTCACAGTTAACGGAAACAGGCAAGGGTGTACGTGTGCTAGTTTCGTTTCGATGAGGGCCTGAAATTTCGTGAATTTTTCCATCAGTAAAGTAAAATGCGCACTCCTAAAAAAGCGGCCTCTTTGGCAATAAATTTTTTTTACTCTGAAACAAGTAAGGTTTTTCTAACCGCTTATGTGCCGTTTGAAAGAAGACGATTTTTCCTACAAAATGATGTATTGACTTTTTTGTTACACTTAGCTTTTATTATTCTTTAAGTGGTCCAATGGGGGGCATTAATGGGCCCGCGTGGTACAGTGGTAAGAGGCGCTGCTGACACCCGCACGGTCGAGTGGTCGAACCCGGCTAACCAAGCCTTCCATCCCTTCGGGGTCGGGAAAATTGGTACCAGACTTGTCTGAGAATTAAAGACACTGACCTGGTATCGCGGCTGGCCCCTGCAGGTCATTGTATAGGTCAAATACGCATTCACCATGCCTCTACGATTCTGAATTGAACACGAATGCGGCGGCGCGTCCTCAGGGGACTGATCAACGCCGGCACCTTTACCTTTAGGGCTTGTTCAGACGACGCGCGTCGAAAATGCAAAATCGAAGCTCAATCGATAATTAACGCCCTTGATCGAATTTGCTCTTTTGCATTAGTGGCGCAGTCCGGTTGCGCCTCATATAGGCAAACTTACTGGTCGCTCGGGTTTTTTAGAAGGCTGCTATCCCTTATTAATGGAAATTTTGACAAAATTCACTTTTTTCGTTCAATTTCTTTCCTATGTGATTATATGCCTAATTTTTTTTGCCTATATGAGGCGCAACCGGACTGCGCCACTAACGCAAAGGAGCAAATTCGATCAATGACGTTAATTATTGATTGAGCTTCAATTTTGCATTTTCGACGCGCGTCGTCTGAACAAGCCCTTACCTTTACCAATGGGGGGGGGCGTGTCCAAGAGGGGTGAATTACATTTGGAAGCAACTCGTGGTTTGTACACGGAGGCTTTCCGCTTAATATGCCGCTTGAAAGAGAATCAAAGGCGCTAACGGACACTGCCTTCATTCTTTCATGAAGCCGAGTTTCTAGAATTTTATTAAAGAAAAACAACAATTTAGAAGCGTCATATTAGCCCCTTTACAGTTCCTTCTGCTTAGGAAGTTTTTCAAAACCTCAAATACCGTTCGTGAGAAGGAATCTCGCTCTACACGGAGGTGTTTTAAAAATTTTTCCGCATATTGGTTTTTGTTTGTTTTCAAGCAATTAAAGTGAGTACGTACTTGACCACCGATTTCCGCGCGCAATGACTGCGCGCCGAGCGCGCGAAATGTGAAAGCGAATACCTTTTCAAGTGCTACTGTAGAAGACAGGATAAATAGTAGTAAGTTAAGCTGTCGAATGTTCACTAGCTGTTTGTTGTTCCTTTCGTTTGAATTTCAGTTGAAATACGTCAGTTCAGTATGCCTCCGACGTCGCACGCGGCGCGCAGTGATCGCGCGCGGAAACCAGTGGTCAAGGACGTAGTCACTTTAATTGCTTGAAAACAAACAAAAACCAATATGTGGAAAATTTGAAAAACACCTCCGTGTAGAGCGAGTTTTCTTCTTACGAACGGTATCAGAGGTTTTGAAAAACTTCCTGAGCAGAAGAAATTGTAAGGGGGCTAAAATGATGCTTCTAAATTGTAGTTTTTCTTAAATAAAATTCTAGAAACTCGCCTTCATGAAGGAATGAAGGCAGTGTCCGATAGCGCCTTTGATTCTCTTTTAAGCGGCGTATTAAACTCTGTGAAAGCCTCCGTATACAAACTACGAGTTGCTTCCAAATGTAATTCACCCCTCTTGGAAACGCCCCCACCCCATTGGACCGCCTAAAAAATAATAGAAGCTAAGAGTAACAAGAAACCTCAGTATACCATTTTGTAGGTGAAATCATCCTCTTTCAAACGGTACATAAACGGTTGCAAAAACGGTTACTTCTTTTAGAGTAGAAAAAATTTATTGTCAAAGAGGCCGCTTTTTAAAATTTGACGATTATGCTATTACAGATCAAATTCGACCAGCAGAAATGACAAGGAGAGACGAATATAGCCATCAAATCACTGAGTGAATGCACCGATTGAGGTACTCATAAATGGTTGAATAAACGATGAATGAATAGACAGCGGAACACGAAGAATTTTTAGAAAGTTCACAGTTTGCGTTGTCCTAGATTTCGAAATAATAAATGTTAGGTACAATGAGATCTCATTGGATGCAAGTTGCCAGAGATCGAGAAGTCTGGAAAAGTTGTGGTCCCCACTGAGAAGATCTCCAGCTGAAGAAAAGACCATCAAATAAGTATTTAGGTAAGTATTTAGGTATTTAGGTAGAAATGTTAAATGCCACCTTAGAAACGAAGGACACGTTAGCTCTATGAACTTCATATGAGCCAAATAAATGGAAATTGAATTGGAATTTCATAAGCAACAATAAAATGAACTCGAAGGTCCATCGAAAATAAAAAAAAATCGAAAATAGAAAGTGGTCATTTATTTTACTTATTTATTTATTCACGATAAGGAAGAAGCCACACATAAGAATGATCAAAGCAATTTTGCACTTAAGTATTGCTACTAATCATTGAAAGTAACAAAACATTACTTAATATTCATGATAAACGTGATTGCAGATTCATAAGACCATGGAGGAGAAGTTGAATTTAATTGGAAAACGAAACTGAAACGAAAAGTTGCCTACAAGATTTCACGACATTTGAAGACGAGGGTAGAGGTGCAGCGGAATACTCTATCAGATAACTGCAGAAGTAATTTGCCGCAGATAAAGTAATGATATACGGTGATCGTGAGTAAAAATATACGGCTATCGAGTATATATCAGTTTATAATATAATTATATGTGACAGTTTAGTGTTATGATCACGTCGTCATTCACGCACAACGATTCTAGAAAAATGGAATTAGAATTGAAAATATTAGAGGTGTTCTACTCTATGTTATTATTAATCAGCAACAGTTTTTATAGTCGTCGTTTCTACATACAAAGCATTCGGTGATGAAACAATGTCTCAACTTATTGTCAGAAGAGTGATTAGTCGAATATTACATGTAGTACTAAGCCGTAGGCTGAAGTCGATCAACCGAAATTTATTTATTATTTATTTATTTAATTGCATCATAGGATGCGCACCAACCAAGACGAAAGTCACACGTGAACGAAATACCATTAGCGAAGAAAAGGTGGAGAAATTGATTGTGATGAGCCTTTCAGTAGGTAAGAGGCGCGATGGAGACAAAAAATAAACTTCAACTCAGGCGATGAGTGAGCCAAATCGAAAAATAAGAAAATTCAATGAGGTAGCCGAGCGAATAAGGCACATAGGGAAGGGAAAGTAAATGAAGAAAGATCACGTAGACAACAAGCAGGATGGCTAGGATCACGGCAATGGCCAACGAAGTACTATGCCAGGGAGAAGTCCAAAACGGAGACTAACGAGATGGTACAAGATTATTACGGTTAACGTTTCGGCGAATTCGCCCTCGTCAGAGCCTTTAGGAATCATGTGGAAAATGAGAAATCACTCATCCAAGAACAATTTTAAGTCGCAGCGGTATATCAGAAGGTACTAGGAGAGAAAAAAAAAACTAACCGCGGCTAGTTGAGTCACTTCAACAACGGAGGCTTTGACATCAAAGATTCGCGCATCAGGATTAAGCAGCAAGCGGTTGAGACTGCTAGGGGATGTGATCCACACGATACAACACGTGAGCTGATAGAAGTATTAGGATTCATTATACCACCATCTCGAGACACCGTCGTCAAATGTGTAAGAAGTATGAGTCGACAGACCACGTTAAAAGTAGCGAACTGGCAAACTAACGAGATCATTTCGAAGCTTTAAAGCAGCTCTAGCAGCTGAAGCACGTTTATCGCCGTCATATAATTCGGAAACGGTAGAAAATGAATTGGAGAAGAAGACATACGAGGTGATTCTCTCTCTGACGATGTGACGTTTTTGACGACGACGATGATGATGATGGTGATGATGATGATGATGATCGAGCTCAAACAGGTGGGATGGGTGGGGGGTGGTGATGACGGTGGCGGCGGCGAAAAGACGAACCTGATATGAAACGAGCGAAGAATTAGTTGGCGCCATTAGGCTGGTGCTTTTCTTAAGCGCTCTACAAGCCTCTCTATGACCACCGAAAATGCTCCCATCACAACATCAACACCATCACACCATCAACACACACATACACGTACATGTCGTGTCGTGGTGACGCAAAACAGGTTCACCTAGCACTCACCGATCTCCTTTCATCACCCAGAACGACCCTACCCTCGTCAACTCGTCGCCTCATTAGGGCCATGTGAATTAGGGAATATGGAACAGCAATCACCTCACAAGAAGCCACGGCAGGTGGTGAACGTACAGAGCAGAGCGCAAGTTCAGTTCTCCAACCGGCCCCTTATTCATGTTCGTAACATTTTTAATTAATCATTTACAATGTGTAATAAAAGGAAATGATCGGGGATATGTAACAAATAATAACATCGAATGCTTGGAACATGAAACGATATTGTTGTAGCTACACAACCAATTGTAGAGGAAGCAGTATTTATTTATTTATTTATTTATTTATTTATTTATTTATTTACGACACGTCCAACAGAAATACATGTGTAGAAATTAACCGACAACACAGCAAAAACAAAAAGGTCGGACCTATGAGAGAATGTTCAAGGAAGAAGGGAAAACAAAAAGAAACCTTTCCACAGATAAAAGTCTAGTGGTTAACCATAAGGAGCCCGTGGCGTAGTACAAGTATTCCTCGAATTCCTATTTGTACCTCCACGCAAGTGCGGTGCCGTCGAAAGGATTGACCCATCGGGTCTCAAAAGTAGGATTAGGGTTTGTTTGGTGGCTACGCAACCAAACGTGTATAAATATAATGTTTGATGTGCTATTGTTGAAATTCTGCCGTACGTGACAATAAATAGTTGTTACAAATGTATCGAAGATATCCCCTAGGTTTATCGACCAAAAACTTATGTTGCAAAACATAAAATCTATGAAAAGTTAGGAAATGTACAGTATCTTTCGCATGGAACATGAATCGTCTAGACGGAAAGAATGGTTCTTTTTGTGATGTGCGAGAATGTGTTAGGTGTGCTTCGGGGAGTAAAGTTAAGCAAGTCGGTAAGCAAGAAGAACTTAGCATTGACATTGGGTTTGTGTCAAACATCCGTCAAAACCCGATATGAATAAAATAAACCGTTTTTACTGTTTTCCTGGAGTAAATCTTAGAAATAAAAAATATCGTAAATCTTCGAAAAAAAAATAAAACACTTAAAATTAATGTTAACAATTAAGAAGACACGGCTGGAATCAACAGTACCCACTGATGAAGAATGTGTAGTGAAATTCCGAATTTTTTAATTTCCCGTGAACGTTCTTCGACCTCTTAAGGATAACGACCCCACAAGGTCAACCTCATTACGCCGTCCTCGTTAATTACATCCTGTGGCTAAACTTGTTTTTAAACTAATTTAGGGTAAAATATTGGTTTAGGGTAAAAACAATCTCAGTTGACCACCCGGATTTTGAAAGACCGTAAGGAATGGAAATGAAAAGCATAGCGGTTTAATCAAAAGTGAGGTTTATATTTCACCTGCAGCAAAGTCGACGATCTACAGTACTTGGAATCCACTTCTACCTGTGAACTATGTCACGCGTGGTGTTCCTCGCTGCAAATTTCCTAAAATCTCAAAGACAGCATTAACTGCAATCCTGTATAGTCTGCGTCTCTGCCCTACACTTTGCAGCCGCTCCGCTTTGCAGCTCAGTGTAAACGAGCAATAAGGCCAGCACCCCTCTGTCCAGGACAGAATATGTAGTACGTATTGTTTCGAATTCGGGGAAAGATAAGAGTTCATGCTGCACTTTATTATGTGTCCAGCCTTTCCATCCATCACACAACTCCGAATACATCGAAAAGTGCTCATTTTCAGAGCTCATTTTTCACTTTCTTGGAGGCAGATTCTAAAAAACGTCGTACAAACGTGAGCTTTTGCAACAGGAAATGCAGACAAGCTGCTTTTTACAAACAGCTCCAAACAAGCCCAACTTCATTCCTTGGTAGCGGATTTCGACTATTGTTGGAGTTAACGGCGACATATAAACGAAAAATGGAATAATCGATATTTATAAATGAAAAAGCCAGCGCAGCTAAATGTCCGGTTCATCATTGCTGAAAGCGAGAATCGCTGTCAGATCTTCTAGCGTTTCGTTGACTAATGTCCTTATCACGCATTGTACCGTCGACTTAAACCAATAGCATTCGTCAAAGAACATCGGCGTTATTCTTCCTCCCTTTCTAGTGCAAAAATTCTTCTTTGTTTTTCCTATAATTTGTACCACCAAGACGTTGAATTTTCCCATACCTAACTGCTGCAAGCATCTAACCCTAAGTTGAGACAATACCGTTCATGACTTCTGCCCATCCAAAAAAAAACATACAGAACATTCCAGAACTCTTCTGGCGTTTTTTCTTTCCCAGTGGGTTATTTAGGAAATTGAACATATCAGTCGATTCGTCAGTGTGCAGTGAGTGCAAAGTTGACACTACTTCCTTGTTTCAGTTAAAAATGACCCAGTTACGGGCCAGTTTCCCTCAAGAAGGGCTTATTTGTTTACTGCCCCCCGAATTGTGCCAATCTGATCTTGCCATTACGAAACGTACTAATCATACCTTATTTATCTTTTGCCTACTCTATGTTGATAACACATAACACAATTCCAATAGTGGCGGGATCGATAGAACTCCCGATCTAATGGTCATTTTCTCACTCATTTTTAACCTAGTACACGTAGTTTTAGCAGGAACTCCATACCCTTGTATTAGTATTAGGTTGGTGCAAAAGTTCTCGAACATTTGTGATACAAAACAGTTCATTTTATAATATCTGAACAATAGCAAGGAGTCATTTGAAGTAGGCACCGTTAATATCAGTGGTCTTCTCTTCTCTATAACATTTTTTACTGGAATCGAAAATACCGGGGAAATCTTTTTTAAATTCAAGAAGTCGCAAATGTCCGAGAACTTTTGCACCAGCTTAATAATCCCAAGGCTGCCACGGGACCTAGTTTTCAGTCCCCATGACCTAACTTATTTACGAAGAGGAACAAAAAAGGAGAACCAAGATTCGAGCTTTTTTTGTGAAAAAGCCGTTCAACGACTGGGCTTCACTTTCCCTGGAAACGCGGCTAAAGCTAAAGAAGTCATGGAAACGATTCTCCAGTTCATTCTACATACCTCAGCAAAGGTATTACCCAACAAAAATATTTGAAAATGTTCGACTAAGATCAAGATGATTTCTGGTTTCTGTTAAATATAGCGGAACATCGTTCTCTTATTACAATTTCCAAACTTCGGTCGAAAGTGGAAACAGACGAATACAAAGCGGAACAGTGCAATACGCTCGAGGCAATGAACGATTCTTTATCATGATAAACAGCCTTAATTAGACGATAGATGATTAGCTTAGATGAAAGTTCAAGTGAAATTTCATGAAAAACACCAAATACCAAGCAAAACGACGTTGGTTCATCTATTCGTCGCGTTGTCGCTGCTGCTGATGTCCCTCCCCTCTCGTCCAACTAGATTTAGAATCACCCGCTATGAACAGAAGCTGGACGTTGAATGACCAATCGACGATCTTCTCCCGTCATTGTTCAAGAATAAAAACTTCTTTTAATGCAAATAAGACATTTGACGATCATTCTACTCCTTCTTTTTCACGCGTGCAAAAATCGACGACCGTTTAAAGAGAGGCGGCGGAACAGCGTCCTTTGCATGGGCTGAGGCCTGATGAAGAGGAGACTTGGATGACGGTACCAAGCATGTGATTTTTTTGTTTTTGATTATTTCCTATGTCTACGTACCCACGTGGAAAGCTGACCCGGACAATATAAAAATACTTCGTATTTCAACTATCTCATACTCATCCTTTCAATCAAGCTGACGAATACTTTTACATCCACCTCATTTGCAAAGATTTTCTGCGAGATGCTATTGGGTGAAATATGATGCAAAACAAACTTAAAGCACTGAAACCAGCTAACATCGCTATTTTATCACCTGGACGGGGATCATCATCTCATTGTGGTTCAATAGTTGGTGCACGAAAACGACCTTTACGACACCTTCTTCCTTGAAGAAACCAGTGTTAGAACCAGAAAGGCATTAAATTACGAAATGTTGATGTACGATAGGAGTTAAAACGTTTAAAATACAGTAAGAAGCAGAGCAGTAGAAGGCCGCACCAGGCGACAACTGATGTTCAGATCGCGTATGCGTAAAGTAGGCCAGTTAGAGATAAAAAAGAATTTTACGGAAACTCGATAACTGCACACCAGTTGCCGATATCTATTTCGGATTTAGGGCAAGGCTTTTTGAAAAAATATGCTGGTGCAGAAACTTTGGAAATTTTGCTCCGAACGAAGAAGATGAATCGCGGAACAGATATGTTGCGAAGTTTGCTTCACCCAAGTTCAAGGTAGAAAAAAAGCTACCACAATAAATGCTGCAAAACACTTGTTTTCCATGACATCGCTGCAAGATTCCAATCTTTCGAAAAACTCATGATTGAGAAGGTGTCGTCCAGACTCAAGATTCTATTCAACAACAAATTTAACCACTTTCCTCTTAATTATAATAATTAGGTGTCATGAACAAGTGAACGCCGTGAGCAGCCCATTGTTAATATTTAAGTTTTAGCCATGTAACCCACCCTCAGGGCCGTAATCTACAGAGTTTATACGACAACACTGTCATAATTTCGTAGTAGCTCCTATCCCAATACATAGAACATATTGACCATATTGGAAGAAAGATATAGTATAAGAATAGATATAAATATTAGAATAAATTGAAGGTGTTAGATGACATTTAATGAACATTTTGTGAAGCATTTTAAAGATGGAAACACCAGAATCAATAATGAGAATCGAACAAACTGAGCAGGAGAACTGTGTCTTCAGACTTCAGCTGAAACGGACTTCTATCATATAAGAATTTCAAAGGTTGTAAAGCGCTACATGAAAAAAGTGCGCAAAGAAATTGTTGAAAAGTGACATAAAGCCCTATAGATGAACATGTATGAACATGTGGTGTACTCGGTTGGTATAAGAATACTATGGCTCGAAAATATTACTCATGAAATATTTTATTATATTTTATTTATTTATTTTTTCAATTAGACAATCGCATCTGTGAAGCAGTTCTGCACAGTATGACGAAAATTGAGGGTCTCCCGTTTTTCGGTTCGAGCACAAAAGTTTCACGGTCGCATTTGGAAAGGTTCAATTAGAACAAAAATCAGTAAGTCTCAGAGAAAAGTTTGAATGAAATTAGTTGACCAACGACCACCAAATGAATCTTTTACGGAAGCCACAATTTGCTGAGGAAGCGCGCAAGGTCGTAGAACAATTGAGGCCGCTAGATAGGAAATTGTCCATAACTGGGTCATGAGTATCCGGTGGAACAAAACTAGTGATATTTTTCGCACCCAGCACCGACGACGAATGTGCGACGTTCGGCTCAAATTCTCCTTCGCACATTTCAATTTTTGCGGAGAAAAAAAAGATAAGTGGGAAGGGCATCGAAGGATCGAATTCGCTTCATGAGCTTGACTCAGATAGGTGATTTGATGCCTCTATTTTAAGGTTGGTAAGAGAGTTCAATAAAAGAAAGATGCGCTACTTGCTACTTTCCTTCATTTGCATTGGTTTTCTATTTAGAAACCAAGACCAAATTCATCAATGGAAACTGGGGTATAAGTCACCTCGCGCGGAGTAAACCCCAAAAAAATGAATTGAAAAAATGAAAAGCGAAATGAATACCTACATATTTACATCTGGGCCCAGATTCATGAACGAACGAGTGGCCTCCAAAACCCCGTCGGCGATAAACCCGCTCGATACCGCGACTTTGCGGCCATTTATGATGCATGAAGATTGGGGTTTCGGAGACCGCGACGGCATGTTGCGTAAGTTCCGCAATCGCACTCACTGCAGGCAAGCGGCCGTCGCCGATCACCCGCAGTGGGTACGATTACGGCGTTAAGCCGTCGAGGTCTCGCAAACCCAGCCTGATCACGAGGTGTGATAGACCCGCGATCAACTCCGATTATACCTCTAAATTAATAAACGCGCGCTCACGAATCTCGATTTGCGCGATGTTCGGGGTATATCTCAGGGTTTATCGGGGGTTTGCCAATGATGAATCAGAGCCCTGATGTGTTGCCATGGATGCAATCACCGTCGCCACAAATGACCACCTGCGAATTCAAATCGATACAAGCTCACGCCTTTCGAGGCTTTTGTGAAGGCTTATGACGGGTAAATCATGGCATGAAACTGATCATCAATTCATAAGGAAATAGCGGTCAAGCTCTGCAACGACACGTCAATTCGTTGCAGATTTTCAATGGCAAAAGACTGGTTCCGGAGCTTCTAAGTCGGCAACGAACGGCAAAACGCTTCGCTGCTCCCTGTGTGCATGTCGCCTAAGGAAATTGTCTTCCCGATAATTTCATCCAGAACACGTTCTCACAGCTACAAGGAAAAGACGCCGGTTTTTTCCGTCAGCTTTTCGGCAGACACCGAGACAGATGTGATGTTTTCAATGAACCAACAAAAGTGTTCTTTGAATGACGATCAAAGGGTGGAAGCGGGAGGCAGGGGCTATGGTATTCGGTTCTCATTTTTTCAAACGTACCCAAACAACGGTATCATATTCGACTTCTATTAATGGCTAGCACCAAAGGTTGACATTGAGAGGTTCTCCAAGAGTAGCTTAACTGGTGCAATGCCGAATATGGCTTACCGGCTCAAGCTGTTGTTACGGATAGTCGTCGTCTCAGTAATGTGCTGTTAATACACGAGCCTCAGAGTGACGCAAGATACGGGTACGGATCTCGCCTGAACCTAATTTTTGGACTTGAACAATGAATATATATTTATTTTCTAGATTCACAAGTCCCGTACTGAAAAGCAAACATTTTATGTACTATTTTTGAACAACGTGTAAATAGAATGAAAATTTTAGATGAAAAATACTCTTTTGCGTAGCTTCAATTGAACTTGAAAAGCTAAACAGTGGGAGAGATAGGAGCATAAACAAGTACAGATAAGAGGGCTATGCACTGAGCTGAACGCTGTTTCAGAGGAAGAAAAAACAAGACGGAATTTAAATGCGTGAACTACCACTAAACAATTCCTGTTTTTCATAGCGTTTGGTGGCTTTTAGAGCCCGAATAGCTCTAAATCTTGTCAAATGAAACTTCCTCGTAACGACCGCGACCAAAGCGATTCATCAATAGTGTGAGGAAAGGGCGTGATTTTATGGGAATTTCAGGACATTTTTTTCGAAGACAAGGGGTAAATGGCTCGAGGCTTTGATGATGACAATCAAGGGCTACTGTAGGGTTAGAAATCTATCTTCTATGTTTCTTCTCTCTTCTGACTCTCCACTAATCTTGGCATCGCGATGGTATTCTTTAGTTTCGATTGCTAGAGTTAGCCAAGATACTACAGTATTATTCGGAGTATGTTTCAGCCTTCTTCCATCGGAGCCAGGAAAGCGAAAACGTGTGAAATTTTCTCACCAAGGACTAATTAAAATCACAAAGTAACTACAATGAACTGGGATAATCGGAAAGAGAAAAACCTTCCGACCGAGGTTCGGAAATGGTTGTGAGGAGTGGACGGTTGGTTCAGATGAAGTTGGAAGACTGAGGGCAGCAGCAGCCAATCCTTACCAGCCTATCAGTGGGCGGTCCGAACGCAGATGCGACACATTGAATAGAAGATTTCGAAACAGATGATGACTAACATTTGCCGACTAAACGGGCGAGGCCTTGAGATTTGCAACGCGCCAACTTCCTTTGCTGTCGTTTACTGCGAAATGAACTATAGTGCCCTGAAAATTCGAACAAAAATTCGAATACCAGGGGAAAGTTTGAAATCCCGTCGCAGATTTCAGAGTCGTGAATGCTTACTGCAACATCACTCCATGTCACGCTTTCTCCGACGAGAGTGAAAGCTCGGGTATAATTTTTCACTATATGTCTAACATTCATTTAACATTAGTTTTTTTAGGGTAGACTAGCTAAATCAGCGATCGGAGAGGGGCGTGGCCTACTATGGTAACCACGACACTGTGACAGGGCAAAGAATCAATGCCGTGAATTTCTAAAACTAAAATACAATAATATAAAAATTAAATCAAAAATAACAATATCAAGGTGTGACAAATAAATGAGTAATTTGGTCGGCGTTGATAAGTCCCGTCATGACGCGCCATGCAAACGTCTTCCATTCAGTATTGTAGAGGAATGATAATGTGATCAGCGTGTACAACGTACCAATTTACTCTACCATAAAAGGAAACCAGGATGGTCAGCTCAAGCGAGGATCGATCGCTCGACCATGAAGGTGAAAGTAGAGTCGTTTGCCACTGCGATCTGATAGGAAAACTTGTATGAATGGGCCGCATTAGTCTCCTCATGATCACCTTTCTCCAGTAGAAATTTTATACAAACAACTTTGTTTATTTTGAAACATATAGCGATTTGTTTCAAAATATATAGCCACGAAGTAACCGCTCCGTTTATAAGTGGGTAAGTGAGTTAACATATATATTACATAAATTTAAATAGGGTTTAAAAGTTTAATGTCTCAATTTTACATGCTATCGAAACCAGTTGAGTACGGTAAACTACGAGCTGTTGGTAGTTTAAATTTTGTATTAGAGGTATTTGTCGATTTCATCATTTATTTGTTCAAACAAGGATCGGGAAGAGTGGTGCAGAAGCTGGACGCCTAAAATCTTCGACATCAAATGTTTCCTTCAAATGTTCAAATGATTTCTCTCAGCCAAAAAGAGCTGCATCGACCGGAACTGACCGTAATTGGGTGTTGAATGATTTGGGGAAGGAAGCGGAACTTCATATCTTCATTTTTTTTCTTTAGATTTGTGGTCTATGGATATGACGGAGAATTCCAACTGGTCGTTTTCGGTCGTTTACAAATGAATTGCAGATGTTAAATATGGCAAATAATGATCGAATAGTTCCGAGTTTGACTGCTGCTTAAGAAATTCGGAAGAGAAACTGGGTATTAGCAGGTGTGCCTGTGCTGAACATCAACAACATTTGCAGTGGCTATCACGCTGCAAAGGGAAATGATCCTAATTGAAATGATAAGCGCTTGATGATAAGTTCACTTGACGTTTTCCTAGTACCGCGTCCCGAGTCGGAAGTGACAGAAAGTCATATAAGTTGATATCGGCCGAGATGTTAAAGATGTATCCAAATGACAAACTTATTTCATCTCATCAAAAGGAAAATGAAATGAAACGGGAACAGCTATCAAATATGATAGAGACATTGCCAGGGTATTTCTATAGGATTGGTGATTCCTCCTCTTCCCATTCTCCTTCACACGAAATGAACATAAGGAAATCAACTCGAATAGAATGTATAGCTGCAGGTAGATAAATCGAGTAAAGGTCGACAATTGTTAGCGAAATTTCTCATTTTTATTCCATCCAATTGTGAGACGGTTTTGTTAATAGCTGAGCAGCAGCATTTCTGATTTGTTCTTTTCAATAAAATTTTCTTTCCATTTCTTTCCACAATACAGTGCACGATGCAATGGCGTCATGTGAGTACACCTTTCTCTGCCAATGACGAAGCCCACAGATTAGGGGTTTTCCCGGAAGTTTACTAATCTATCAGTTTGCAAAATCTACTCCTCGTTCATTTTTTAAAATTTATTTCAATTTGTGGATAACAGCTAGTTTAGCCGATTCAACGCACTGCATAATTTTTTTGAAAAATTTTGAAATCGAGTTGGGTGTTTTTGACCTCGCTGCAACAGCGAGCAAACAAGGTCGATCTCACTATATCGTCCTTCCTGATTGCAGCTTACGGCTACGATGAATCTCTACAAAATTTCTCAGTACTCCAAATAAATCAAATTCGGACAGCACTAATGAAGTGGGGAACTAAAGGCGACCATTTCATCACCAAACACGCTCTAAAAGTCTTTCTGAACTCGAGCAAATTAGATAGGTGAATACTTCATGCTGCGCTAAGCGCTTGATACTTCGCTTAAGCGTCTTACATAGTACCTCTACCAGATTTTAGGGCACCTTCCAAAGGGCGAAGGAGCGATTGATCCCAGTTTTTACGGCATATTCGGCCACGAGAAATATGGACTTGGGAGATGGGAGTACAAATCAATCACGTATAAAATCAAACTAAATGGGTAACATGGAGGCAACTGTGCATCAACATGTGATCTACGGTAAGTAATCTATATTCAACATGAGCCAGAAAGTATCTCAAACACCACAACGACGTCGGTTTTCCTCCTTCAGTCAACTACTGCAGCCAATTTAACAATGGAGTTCCTAACCGTAGATCATGCAACGCCGTCATAAAGGAAGCCTAGCCGCCTTGAGAACAATTTTCTTGCAAACAATCCCAGACAAGTTCCAGCAATTTCATTGTTTTCACTTTGCAATGACTGAAGGTTACCGTTCTATATTTCAACAGTAGACGTATGTAGGTCTGATAGTGAGTAGGATAGAATGTTCGTGGATAGTCAAGTTGTGAACTACTTGGTGAAATCTTTGGTGGATTTGTACATGCAGTGAGCGTCAAAATCAAGAAAAATATCCATCCCGAAATAGTTCCACATTAATCAGCACAACATTCATCATCGGGCATCTTTCCTAATGGATCGAGGTCACTCTGCGCACAAAACAAGGCGTTGGTGGGTGGGTGATTGGGGCTGAGTCAGCCAGTAGTCGAGTGAGTTCCGACTTATGAGAGCGGCGAGTTCGATACGGGGAGAGCGTGGAAGGAAGACCGGCCCCCAGCTGGTTATGGCCTCCCAGTTCGAAATATGACGCATCAACATCAACCACGACGTAATGACTCGAAGCAAACCGGGCATAATCGTCACAAGAATTCCGCCACGTCTCACGACCGATCTCAACTGTCCCCATCTTGAGATGCTGGCAAAGCGGACTTGAACGACGCCGTTTCAGCAGCAGCAATGGAACGATACGGCATTGAGCCCCTCCATCGAACCGGACCACGGCCGCTTTCATGTCATCCCGCTATCCCTTCGAATCCATTCCCGATGATTAACAATTTCGATATTTTAACTCCAGAAAAAAATCGTTGTTGCGATGAAAACTTAATTGGAAAGACAAACTTGATGTCGACATCCTTGCACGATTTCAGCGCCGACTCAAGTCCTTTTGCAATTTTCGCCATGTCCGATCTCATGATCAGAAGAAAATTAGAGGGAGACAACTGATCGAAGGGATTTTTTTCCAGCCGATTCACCTAGTAATTCGGTCAGAGTGGTTATTTGGCACGTTGATCACAATACTGACTTCAGTTTTTCAAGTTTTGATCGATTTCGGCTGGTAGTGATAGGGGAAGGGTTGGGATCGTTGTCACCGATTTGGGTAACACCTTATGGATTACTTCGAGTGCTGCCACAATCTTGACACTCGTTTTTCGAAGATCACCTATACCGCAAAAATGACATTGTTCCCGTTTGTTGTTTGTGTCAGCCGAAATCGTCCGAAACGTGCGAATATGTTTACTTCATGTGTCGAGACATTCATCTAAGTGTAAGCAATAAGCTATCGAATTACAAAACTAAAAAGGTAAAACATCCCTAAAACAAACAAAGCAATAAAGCTAAAATGAACCGGTGACTGTACCTGAGAATGAAAGACAGTAGTAATATGAGAACCGTATGAAAGCAGGAAAACTCGATGATGTAGCAACTCTAAAAAACTGTGGATAGTTGTAGAAATGAATAAACAGGCATGAACTTCAATGTACGTGTTACTTCGTTAAAGCAATGATAAATTTATATTGAACAATTACGAAATTTGAAGAGCATGTGCCAAGTCTAGGTGGTATATGAGAAAACTTTAGGGTTCCGCAGAAAGGGTAACAGCGCCGCGAAAAAACCTTAGATTCAGAATAAATTCGAGCAAAAAATGTGTCAAAATATTGGAGTAGAAACACATGTTGTCGTTTTCGCGCGCGAAATGGCTACACCTGAATGCGACGTTTGCGATGTCGCGCGCGATTCAAATTTCGTCCGCATCACCTTTCAATGAAAGTTGTATGAAGAATGAACCAGCGAATAGCGTCAAATTTCACAAATGATTTATAAAAACGAATGTGTGTCAGAATGGGCGTAACATAACTAACATAACGGAATTTGTGTCGTATTCAAAGCCATAAAACTCAGTCATTCGATTAATTTAAGTTCCCGCTATTGCTCGCGATCTTGGTGAAAGTGATCTCCGATTTAACAGTGGAAATTCAGCGGCGCAAATCGTAATACACACACTTCATTTTTATTTCCGTATGACGACGACGCCAGAACGACCATTTACCACCTTAAGCAGTCCATTTGACATCACCTTCCGTTCGACCACGGCTGACCTCTACCGTAGTCAGCGAAGTGAACCGCAGCATTTCGCCAAACAATCAACCCTGAGACCGGAAGTGAAACCGCTTGAATTCTTCTAGTTTATGCAAGAAATCGCCAGTGGATTGTATAAGAATCGCGACGACATCTTAGGACTTAAATTACTGTAGCGGATCTGGATTGTATAACATCGAACGACGCATTTAAAGTGCCTCTAACTGTCAACATTGTGCGGCCATAACATCCTACGACGTTCAGGTGAAACAGGGACAAGTTTATCGTGACTGCTTTCTTTTACAGAGACTGACTGAAGATCTTAGTCGATAACATTGTTGAAGTAAATCTCGCGAATTTAAAAGTAATCTTAAATTGTTGAACAGGTAGCTTGTCTCTCCGAAAATCTGATTCTGAATTTGCAGGGCTGTAGAATGTTGTCAAGGCCCTAGTTACTTCTAGAGTGACCACTTTTAGTTGTTGAAGAATGAAGCGTGATCTCCACAGGTCACTGATTGTGAGACCCCTTCAGTTCGCTGAATTTAAAACCACTTACTTTGGGCCTTTTGTCTGTCGGACAAAAAAGGCCGAAAAACGTTCGAGAAAACACCCTATTTTACTCAGGAATCAAGGGATGTTCAAGGAGAAACAGTTACCGTTTATGGTGAAAACGAAGATCTCCCAAGATCTTGATTTTGACAATGCAGTGGTAGGAGGCCGTTAATTACGCACAGTCAAGCAATATATTCTCACTAAACCAGCGTTCTACCTCTACGGGGATGGGTAAATTGAAACCAGACTCGCATTGGAAGGTGAATACACTGAACTCTACAGTGGGTTACCCCCTCACAACCTACTACCACAGCGACTTTTCAACTCTAAGGAAATGGAAGAAACGAGCATGTAGCTCTACTCCTCGTCATTATCTCATTCATTTATTTATTTATTTAGTAATTCATTTATTTGATACATAGATTTGAACATTTGATATGTCACATAGGAGTGCCAACACTGACAGGGTTAGTAAGGTACACAACCACGAAAACTTCAAAGGACACGAACTGGTTAAACAGGCACAACAGACACGTAACAAAAATCTTGTTAGCAACATTTCCTAGGGATTGTAGATGTAGCCCATACAGCAGATCACTTCAACGCGACGAATGACTTAAAATTTCAGCGGGAAGTTATTACTATGTGCTAATGCGAATCGTATTCGTCTCGACTTTTGCATTTTGTTGAAGTTTTTTGTCGTTTTATTGAATAGACGGAAAATGCGCGGCGTTTCCCAAGGACGCCAACCACCTAACAGCTACCTTCACATGTTTTGTAGAGTCGAATACTGCTGAGATGAAAAACAATTTGTTCAACCCAATAAAGCTACAGCAAGTGTTCGAAGAAGGCGGACTATAAATTCGGCGCAAGCTGCATTCGTTCAGGATTTTTTGCAGATTGCTGGGTGCACAGCAGTTTTATTATCGAAGGATGAACCAGACTTTGAAGGCTTGTGACGGGCGGCTAGTTCTCATTGTTGACAAACGATGACAGTGGATCGGATTCGAAGAAGACAAATCGGATGGATGATGAGTCGTCGTCTCACCATTTCATCCATCCGTCTTGCTTGAACGCTTCAATGCTCGTGTGTCGTCAAGCCGCTTTTTTCTGCTCAATCGGTGTGTGTTGTTGTTTCAAAGATGCAGCGTCGTCGATTCATCATAAAACTCTGAGGAGGACTGGAGCTGACTGACCCATATGCTCTAAAGAATGAGCCGTTGAATATTGCGTTTAAAGTGGAAGCAGTGCTGCTAATGACCGTTCCAGCTTTAGCGTTGGCACTGTTCCACCTTTAGCGCTCCAGAGCTGAAAATATTTTCAGTCCAATTTTGCCCAAATTTCGTTCATAGAGGTTTTTTGGCTCTCATTACGAATTAAAAGCCCGGTTTCCAAAATCCGTGTACAGCTCTCCTTGAACCTCGACACGTTAAATATAAGATATGATTGACACTTCAGCTGGAAACCATGGTTAGTATATGCAGCTCTATTCCGGTTTACCCTACCGCCCCCGTCAGAACCTGAAAAAACGAAGGTGAGTTCGAAAAACTATCCGTTTGGGGGCCGTTTCAAGGAATTTCGGAGCATCGGAAAATTGGTAAGGGAGGAATGGGGAACGTTTGAATATGTATACATATGTAACACGACCAACCAGGTAACCTGCACGATCGAGCGATCGGTCCTGCGTGGGCTAACCAGGCCTGTCAACTTGTCTGGGAAGGTAAAAACACTTATCCCTACGCGGTGGGGTAAATTTGTACCAGACTTGTCTGGGAAGGGAAAACACCTAGTGGCTGGCCCTCGCAATTCATTGCATAGGCTAAATACGCATTCACCTGGCCTCTACGAATCAGAATGAAACATGAATGCGGCGACGTGCCCTCAGGGGACCGATCAATGCTGACACCTTTATCTTTACTCTTAACCAGGTGGGCAAAAGTAGTAGGGGATACGCTCAGCTTCGTTTAACACTCCCTGACAAGCCATCGGCAAAAAAGTTGCGGAAATTGTAATCCCATGAAGCCTCTTTGACGATGTTTCGGCAAAATGCGTGAAACTGAAAAATAAAGATGGAAATTAAATTATCCTTATCACTCACGCGCAAATGGCTGAAAAAGTGCATACATAATCTGGAAAAAGGGTGCAAACGCCGAATAATGGCAGTCTCTGCACGTACACTTGACTTCGAATAACTTTTCCGAGAATAAATTTGCAACGTTTCAAATGCAAAGAGGTGGTCGCGTGCGCCGATTAAGCAAAACGAAGAAGCGTTAAAAATCTATTGCAAAATTAAATATTTGTTGCGTAAGTGATTTTGGTTCTAGCTCATGCCTTCTCGGCAGAGTTTGCGTGAAAAAGGGGCTTAGTTCAAATATCGGAATCATTTCTCATCCCACATAATTTTACTATATTTATAAGATACTCAGACCGAAAGATTTCACTAGAATTGTGCAACTGAGTAGTTTTACAACAGCATTCACCAAGGCCTCTCTCTCAGATAGAACTGGTTGCAAATCTGTTGTGAATAGAAAATGTGGAAGACAACATGTTTGGAACGTAATCTATCTGCTGAGAAAACATCTCAACGAGGTAATAACTATGCGTAAAGCGGCATTAGGGTGTAGAGTTGGCCCGAAAGTTTTTGGCCGAGCCATCACTCGTGATTTACAGTACCTCTAGTAGACATCCATCAAAACTCGAGATAAATGTAAAAGGTAAAGGGGTCGACGTTGATCAATCTGCTAAAGACGTGCTGTGCATTCTTTTTCCATTCAGAATCGTAGAAGCATGGTAAATGCGACTTCGGCCCATACAATGACTTGTGGGGACCAGCCGCTATGCCAAGTCAGTGTTTTTACCCTCCCAGACAAGACTGGTGTTACATGTTTACCCGAACGCGGAGGGGTGGAGAGCTTGGGTAGCCGGTGCAGGGATCGATCGCTCGATCGCGCGGGCGTCTGAAGCGCCTCCTACCACTACACCACGAGCGCCATCAAAAGTCGAGATGAAGTGGAGAAACCGTTTTTCGCCGCCGCGCCATAGCTCTCCTTTAATATTATTTTTATCGAATAAAAACTCATGGCTTTCAGAAGATTCAGAAGAGCATGATTTATACCATTTTCACTTTGGACTGGACACTTTTTAAACCAAATTGGACGTTTTTCAAACCAAATTGGACGTTTTTCAAACTAAATTGGACGTTTTCTAAACCACGTCGGACGTCTTCTATTCTCAACTTATGACGTTCGCATCCTTCATTTCTATATATTATATGTATCTTGTATATATACAAGATATAAATAAGTAAATGAATAAATAAACAACACGAGCATATGAATGTCCAAATGGCTTATGTGGAGGTTGTATTGATCATCGGCCATTGTTAAGCTTGATTGACTTGAATATTCTCCTGATATCTGTAGGCGCTAAGAACACAAGGCGTCCAATTTGGTTTGAAAAACGTCCGACGTGATTTGAAAAACGTCTGAATCAAAGTGAAAATGGTATACAATATCCAACGGTGAAGAAAGTGTCACTCCCTGACCTCCTGAGGATGAGGACCACACAAGTTTAACCTCATCATGCGGTCGTCATTATTTACAGCCGGTGCTAATCGCAACTAAATTACAGATAAGATTTACTACTTCTCCATAGATAGAATTGATTATCATTTGCGTTTGGATAGAAAAAAGCTGGGCCGACCACTCGAGTAATAAATATGCTATCGAAAATTCTGTACTGCTTTCTGTAATAAATTAAAAATTTTGTACATGACAGGATAAGAAAAAGCGATGAAATAGCGTTGGTGTCACGCGAGCTGTCAGGAAGCGCCACCGTTTGAAAACTCTACTAATTGGATGGCTCCCATAAACCAGAAAAACTGTCAGAACAACTGGAAAATATTGATTTTCCGACAGTGACAGTAGTACATATATACTTATCTTAGAGTACAGAAATGCAAGGTAATGTGTTGACGGAGAAAAGACCGGAAGAGAAGTGAAGACAATTGTGTAGGGATCATCGTATATGAAACAGTACGACTAGAATTTCCGATCGAGATTTCAATAGACACATCGTTGACACTGTTGACGATCTCAAGGACGGGAACGATTAAACGTGTTCAATTCGAACTGAGAAATTCTGACGGATTGCTCTTAATTTTAAAACTCCCAGTTTAAATTTTTTTTTAGCATCACTCGTCAACAGTTAAGCCGGTTGAACGAGCAGAAAACGTGTTCAAAATGGAAGACACACCTTCACACGTGCTTCTTATTCAATTTCCTGCGTTGTTTTCATCCTGGCAAAGTTCAAGTCATTTTGTTTGAATGCGGATGAGCGGCAACATTTTCAGCAGGTTTTCTCACGGTGTGTTTTCGTTGGTATTGTCCGAGAATGTGTAACAATTAGTCATAATGATTGGCAAACGAACTTGACTCATATCGACAAATGAGAGATTTCACTCGAAGAGCAAAATTCGGGGCTAACAAAAGGGTTTCGAATAGACCTTGTGATCTTCTTGACTCAGTGGGTGCGTCTTCTGCCAGGCAAAACAAACAAGGCAAAAAACCGAAAGCCTAATAAACGTTTCTTTCCAATCGTTCAACAGATTTTAGCAAAGAGTAAGTTCTCATCGAGCTGGAACCATGTAAAGGAGCGGAACCAGTATATCCGGAAGCGGTAGACGATCGGCGGCGAGACGACGCCCAATACAAATGATTTTCGTACGAAACAAACACGAGTAGCGAGTGATGGAACGATAGAAACACTATTTTTGGCAGGAGTACAATAGAGTTGCTTCCGGTGTTCATACATGTGGAAACAGGAAAGCGCTGTAAACGAAGTTGTGGCAAACAGGTTATGCTTTTATGTCTGAGGACATACTTCCTTTGATTTTTGGATTCTCTATGACTAACTTCAGAAATTCGAAAAAGCTCCCAATTTTCATGTGGTCGATCGGTCACACCCCATTTAAACCCTTCTCGCCGCCCAAGATATAATCTCCAAGCCACTCCTAGTCCACACTGATAATCTTTAGGGAATGTTACTTTTCTTTAGTAATCTGACCACTCTCCATAGACATTACTATCCAATTCAAAAACCTACTATTCCTATCCTTTATAGAGCGACAAGTTGAAATAGGTCTAGATAATTAGAATACCAAAATGATGATAAAAAATAACTTCAACCCGCTTGTATTTCGTCCAGTAGATTCCATTGTGCTTGTGAAGAGAATGCTCCATATTTCAAAAATGGGCGGATTTTTTTGTAGATCTGGATGTGTTATCTTTATGGCGTGTAATGGGAAGAGTTCGCGTTAGCTGTATGTCCAACGAACTTTTCTTGTTCCATACTAGCAGATAAATAAGGCGAATATAAATGATCAATAAATGTCCAGCAAAACCGAAGAATGGTGTAGCTCACTGAAACTGTGAGCTAGAAACATAGCGAAACATCAATATCAATTATCAGACCACAAAGAAAAATGTGAAGGAAATGAAAAGGGTGGTCTCTCATTCTTTTTGAACCCGCAAAGTGCTACCATCAAGGAAATGAGTGACTCGACGCATCAGAACCGTCACACAACAGAAATGATACCCAACATTCAATATTAACAACGTTCGCAGCAGTTTGAGTCAAGTAAAATGTTTAGAGAAGTGAATATTGAATGTTTGTCGGCAATGAACGAACTTGAGGAAATAAGGATGAAAAAAATCGCAAAAAGGAAAGGCATGAAAAACCTCAGCTCAAACTCAACTATAGTTTCACTTAGAAAATCCGGTGATTTACAATAAATCTTACCGCTTTAGCGCTGTTCGGTTTGGGAATTACTTTGGATGGATGATAGAGATGCCAGTATTTTTTTCTAGCAGACATTCAGCTGGTTGGGAAGGGCTTTTCAGTGCCGATGAACATTTGAAAATTATCCAAAATCTTGAGAATAATGACTTGGTTCTATGGTTTGGCAACATCTAGCTGATTTTTTGTGTGAACTGCAACATTTTCACCATGCTAGCATAGTAGTGGATGGCTTCTCAACAGTTTCGTCAAATGTCTGCTTCTATGTGTCGTTCCAGTTGCGCCAATGGGGCCTATCACATACCAGATGACGATTCAACGAAAATACCTTCGCATTCAACAGCAGAAGTGTTTGTCACTGAAAAGAAAATACAGGGCTTTTCATTACTAGAAGTCATTTCGTGGTTCGCCAATTTCTATTCTATTGAGAAAGAGAGCTTTGCTCTCCAGGACGCTCAAAGCTGATCAACGGCAGGACGAATATATCCGAAAGCTTCGCTTGGAGACCGTTCCATCAAAGTTGCGGAGTAAGAAGGCAATTTGATTGATTAGTAAACTGACAAAAATCTAGCCATGATGCCAATAAAAGCGAAAGAGATAAAAATCTGATGGCGATCACAATCATTTTAGAAAACAAAAAATACGAGAAAAATGTTTAGATGGGATGGTCTTCTCAAAAGTAGTGTTTCTCGCATGAGTTGATGAAAATAGTAGAAGAACATTTTCGAAAAATTACGATCAAAGAGATAAAAATAGAAATAAAAAAGAAACAAGGGTGGGGCATAGGCATGAAACGCATTGCATATCTACTATATATCTACAAAGTACGGTAGAGGGCTGCCATCATTGTCCCCATATCGACAGCAATATGAGTAGTAATTTACAGAAAACCGGAACAGAAGGCCGTTGTTGCACGTGGTAAGTACATCAGACACACAAAAAATGGAAGGATATTTCACCCAGAGATGAACACTACCTAAAATAGGGTCGTGCGTAAATTCGTAAAATGAAGGGACGAGTAAAGGGAGAAGAGAGGTGATAAAAGCGGTAGGAACGCCACTGGGTAAAAAAGCTTGCAAAAGAGTTAGCTTGGACACCCAGTTTCCATTTCGTTTTCGATCACTGTGCGGAAACTGGAGAAAAAGATGGTTTTCTCTGGAATTCACCATGGATAAGATAGGAAAACCAGGAAGTAACATTAAAGAAGGTACAAAATAAAAGCCTCTTGTGCAAAAAGACGTTGGGTCTTTCTTCGCACGTTAGGTAGTTGTGGTAGAGTGTTTTTTTCACTGGGACGATAGAGAAGATTAGAACTAGTTGAAGTTATAAACGGCTTTACTAGTGCGTGAACAGCAAGGGATGAAGCATACCCTCACCTGATAAGGGGAGTGGGTGAGGGACATGAGAGGTCGTAGTGTAACCGCCAGTCTAACCTGTGCTACCCGTTTGTAGGTATAATTCCTGCTGATCCTGTCATCATATATAGGGCGAAAAGGCGAAATCGGACAATAGTAGCCCTCCTCATATGGTACATTAGGTATAGTTCACTATCTAGCCTTTTAATTACTGTGTTACTATGTACGTTATCCTGACATCTGACTAGCAACTATGAGTGACATCCACCAGCTCAGCGTGATCATGGAAATCTACAAGTCTTGTTGTTGTTTATTACAAGGAAGTACCATGTGCAATACAATACAAACCGACGAAAACGTAACATCGAACAGGTTAAATGGACCTGAGTAGAGTACCTCTTTAAAGAGCTAACACAAACAAAGCATTAGCGATAAAACAATTTGGGAACTCTTTGAAAACCAAAAGGATGGGAAGAGCGTTAAAAGCTGACAAAGATGATCAAATACAATGAGGAGAAAGAACGATTAATGGAAAACAAACCAGACACCGTCATGTCTAAAGCAATAGTTAATCTATCATTTTCTTTAAAGCCTTGTGGCTCACAGGAATATGTTGCTTTTGCGAAGAAGTACATAGCTAGGAACGACTCTGTTGGTGAAAATGTGCAACCCACAGTTTCTTCTAACCCTGGCAATAGCGAAACTAGATGAACCTCCTCTAGTGACAGATGTCCTCCAAGAACATAGCTGGCTAAGGAGCAAACCTGACCGCCCATGGACTATTTTGTGACAAAGAAGGGGATCAAGCTTTCTCCTTCTCCATGCAACGGAGCGAAGACCGAGATTGAAATTTCTTTCATTGGCAGATGGAATGCACTGATAGAGAAAAAACACAATCACACAAGCGATCTAACCATAAGTTTTCTGGTGAAACTGTCCTAAAATCTTTCGATTTTGTCAATAATTTTGCACTTAAACGGGTTGAAAACCGCTGTGCCGTACTCGAGTATTGGTCCCACGTAGGATTTGTACGCTTTTAGGAGCGCACTACTGCTTTTGGTTGATAGTCTTAG
This sequence comes from Nippostrongylus brasiliensis, assembly GCA_030553155.1. Classification (NCBI taxonomy): domain Eukaryota; kingdom Metazoa; phylum Nematoda; class Chromadorea; order Rhabditida; family Heligmosomidae; genus Nippostrongylus; species Nippostrongylus brasiliensis. Next base: position 17,719,030 of record CP130737.1, read on the forward strand.
CATCGCAAGAAGCTTTTTTGGCTGGGCCATTTGGCTACTGTTCGGGAACCGCAAGACGAGATGAGGGTTCTAGAAGACAATATACCACCCATTCGACAGATGGTAAGTATTCACCATATTCATACCACTATTTCACAGCTGCATCTTCGACAACAAAAGATCGCGCAGGTGTACTTGTAGACAACCCACTTTGAAGATTCGTAATATACTACGTATGAGTGGACAGCTGTCGACAATGTCATTCACGATGTCGAACGAACACACCCACTCAGACACCACAAGTTAAAGTGCGGTTTCGTCGTCGGTGTCGGTCGTGGTCGCCGAACAATGATAGCCGGAGCGCCGGAAACGATGATGTCGACTGCCCACCACAGTGACTGCAATTTAGCAGCACAATTTGCTATGTTTCGAGGTCGCAAAACAGTGGCGCCAATGCTGTTTGCAGGCCCATCGCAGCGCCTACCGATGATTTGCACGTACATGGTTGCAAAAAAACCGACCACAAACTCGGAAACATTTACTTCACGGACCACCCAACACTGCCGTTTTCTGCATTTATTCGAAATATCGGTAACCAAACATAAACAACGAACAAGTGTGATAAACAACTTGACACTGCTAGTTGATAGTACAGTGCGATTGCGAAATTTCTCTCCAGCCCATACGTCTCAAGAGTTGTAATGCAGACAAAGAGAGAGCAGCTAGTAGGTTCAAGGACAAGAGCAAGCAATAAGGCAGGATTCCAAGTAATTTTGATAGCTTCATATCATCATAGTGATACCAATTAAGGTGCTAGGACTCCACGTGGCCACGCGCCCGCCCCTGCTGCCGGCCGCCCAATAGTGTCGCCCCCTCGCCCCACCCCCCCCCCCATATTGAAACCAAACCGCGTGGCTTCGCCACGCGGTTTCAGGGTAGGGGAGGAACACCGGGGGCGGGTGAGTCATCCTAAGCATTGCAAAACCGAAGGCTACGAAGGGATCCGAACCGTGAACTATCCAACAACGCTTAGGATGACTCACCCGCCCCGGAGTTCCTCCTCTAGCCTGAAACCGCGTGGCGGAGCCACGCGTTTTCAATATAACCGCGTGGCTTCGCCACGCGGTTTCATTATAACAGGTAATAGGTAATAGGACTATCGATGGGGGTAGGGGCAGGGGGGCGGATGGGGGTGGGGCGAGGGGGCGACACTATTGGGCGGCCGGCAGCAGGGGCGGGCGCGTGGCCACGTGGAGTCCTAGCACCCCAATTAATAATAGTGTTCTGTAGGCAACTGGTTTCAAGAGAATTTCGTTTCATGTTGCACCGAGGAAATTTCATCTCATGGAAATGCGAGACCTACCAACACGGAAGCAACACCAAAAGAGGTGGAGCCACTGGGTACAGCATGCTACCCCACAAGCCGTATCTATCAGACCTCCTCCCTTTCAATTACCTGCTTTCAGAAGTCTACGAGCTTTTTGCGCAGTGAAAACATACGGTAGGGCCCTTACAGACCCGACGACGTGCAATTTGAGCGACGAATTAGCCGTTGAGCATGAAATTGAGCGAAACACACGACGACGAGCATTCTCGTCCAACGCGACGTTTGCGGCGGCCGCATTGCTCTAATCGATACCGCGTTGTTATGCGCGGTCGGCCGCGTTGGACGAGAATGCTCGTCGTCGTCGGGTCTGCAAGGGCCCATAGTCGCACGGATGTCAAGCGCAGTGTATGGCTGGGTCCCGCCACGATCCTCTCCTTTGTGTAAGATTGGCATCGCTCCTTTGCCGTTTTATTGGAGAAAAGTTGTGGCTACAGATAACAACTGCTGCTACTAAATTTCCGTCGTTTTCACTTGTTGTTAGTTACATTTGGTACGTCCATTCGCTCGATGGACCATCCAACACAGCCATTTTCTTCATTTTTTTTCCGCCGAACGCAACTGCGACTGGATGCGCTACCGAGAACATTCGAGTTGTCCTCGTATGATGTCCGATCGACGAATGACGAAAATCAACGAAATGAAAAGCGACACATGAATCACTCTTGGCGGAAGTGAAACCAAGACAGTGTAGGGGTGGTAACGATTTCCCGCTCCTTCACGGATGTCCGCAAACTCTCCCACCGAATCGGCGACCACTACTCATTGAAAAAACCAGCTTCAGAAGTGCCGACGCGAAAACCCCTCGAGCCACCCGAAGGGGGAAATCCGGTCAAAATTGGCAGCCCTTTCACTGCTTCATTCACACAAGGTCTAGTCCATCCGAGCGGATGCTGGTTTTTCCTTTTTGACCTGTGGTTCCACTGCGACGATCCCGTTAGGGAAATGCGTGTGCCAGCCAGGGGTTGAGTACGCCACAACAATTTTGCTGGTGTGTTCCAACCGTATGAAAACTGCAGATTTTCACTTGTGCAGGTCTGAATCAAGATCCTCTCTAGGACGTCTTGGAACCAAAGCTGGGATTTTTCATACCCGTCTAAAACAAGGGCAAATGTGTACCTACAAATTGGATGTAAATGTCTTGAAAAAATAAACTAAATTTTTGCACAAATTCAACCGTTCACTGTAAGGGCTAGACAAACTGGAACGAGGTATTGTAAGCTGTAATAATTAATTTGGATCTTTGAAACGTTTTTTTCATGGGTTCTCATTTTCAGTCTACTCTGCAGCAGGCATTTCTTTAAATATTTCTGTATTGCCTTCAAGTTTTACTGATACAGTTTTGGTCACTTCTTCTCGGTGTTTATCGCATTTTGATTACGGTGATGAGCTTTTCTTCCTTCACCTCCAAAAATCTACATTGTCATGTTCATATGCCTCAATAAATTTTATAAATTCCCGGCCTCCAGAACCGCTGAGTATTGATTCACCTCTCTTTGTAGTTTTTTTTCGCTCATGATTGGATAATAAAGGAAATAAAGAGTAAAGGATAAAAATACGCAGCCTCTGAAAAATGGTATCTAAAAACCGCCGAATTCAAACACCAAATGTTCATCGCGGTAACGAAAAAGCAGAACAAGACAGAACGGAACAGAGCTGAGCAGTTTTGTCTCAACAGTAGAAATGTAGCGAAAGTGAAAGACTACGGGACAAATCCCCTGGTTTCCATGAATTCATATCTAGAAGTGTCAATGAGGTTCAGAACAGCAGAAAAATTCAAATTGAATTGAATTCATTGCGAATATATTATCACTCACGACACCGGAGGATTACCCGTCGACATAAGGGATACGTACATACAGATATTTTGTAATACAATAGTTACCTAAACATGACAAAATTTCGATATGATTCGACGGAGTTATAAATATCATCCCATATTTATAAATATGAATATTCGAATTTTCGTCGAATCTGTCACGCTTTCACAGAGAAGTGTTCTTAACACTCTCTATCGTGGAAACAGCTGGAGCACTACAAGCAACAGGTCGACTCTGAAACACTAACTAAACACTAGCAGCTCAATATTAATTAGCCAAAAATGTAATCTTACGGTTTTTTCGCTCTCAACGGCGTCGTTCTCAATGGGAATGTAGGTTTTCAGTGCGACGAAAAGGCACAAGAAACATGTGACCTTTGTGGCAATTGCTGTAAAAGAACAATAAAAGTTAGGTAATTGTGAAGGAAATGTTCTGCAAAGCAATTATTTTGTAATCCACTAATATGCTACCAATCAGACAAATTGAAAAGGGAAATTCCAGAAAAGAGCATTTTTTCTCCCAGTAACCAAAACGCAACATCAAAAGCCAATAACTCCACCTTATAATCCTTCTAAATGTGTATCCCATCCATCAGACAAATGAATATTAATAAAATCGATATTCAAATCGAAATCTCATATGTCTAAGATGGTTTTTTTCGATTGCGGACGCGGAATCCGATGCAAAAGAAAGCAGAGTCACTGACCAAATGATAAAAACAAGGCTCCTTGTCACTAAAAGGATTAGCCGCTGATTAGCTATTTTTTCACAAAAAACTCATGTTCTTCATTAGGTCCTTGCCCGGCTGTATTTCCGATGAATCTATCTTTCGTGTGCTGTATTGAAAATTCAACAAATTGGAGAGAACACGTCTGCCTTATCACTGTACCGAACTGATCCCTACATGTAATTGTTGTGTAAGGAAATAAGTAACTATGTCCTAACGTTTATCCAGAGTAATTCAGACTTGAACTCAAACCGATATTATTGTAACTTTTTTGATTTTCTCGGAATTCGTTCGATATTGTTTGAACAGAAGCTTTTCTAGTCGAGCTTTTCAGACAAGAATGGACTGAAGAGCACAGTCGGCGAAGTCTCGGCCACGTAACTCCTCACTGCAGTTGTCCAAGAGGCACTGTCATTTGAAATTTATAAAAATAACTCACTAAATAAAAAGATGTATAAGCCAAGCTTTTCCGCGTCGTACAAGACACATTTCATAGATCCGTCGCAACTGGTACTCCAATGCACACAAGTAGTGTCAATCACAGCACCGAACAGTACGGCGCCCGGAATTGAACCTAAAATAAGACGACCTTTAAAACCCTACTTTTCACAATACTTTTCATAATTCTTGCAGATTGACCAAAAATCTCCATTGAAGCTCATGTTGCTCAGGTTGAGAGAAATAGAGTAATTTTCGCTGCCTTTCGGGAATATGAGCCCACTCATACTCTGCAGCAGGTAGCGCCAAGAGTAGAGACGCAGAGAATGAATAAATGCAGTGGCCACAGGCGAGCTTTTCGTACACTAATCCGAGCCCGTGCCTTACGAGCTTATACAAACACTTTTTTATTGAAATGATGAACATGTTACTGCCTTTGGTTCAATCTCGCCTCATAGTAAAAGGTAAAAGGTAAAGGTGCCGGCGTTGATCAGTCCCCTGAGGACGCGCCGCCGCATTCGTGTTCCATTCAAGTCGTAGAGGCATAGTGAATGCGTATTTGGCCTATACAATGACCTACGGTGGCCAGCCGCTATGCCAGGTCAGTGTCTTTACCTTCCCAGACAAGTCTGGTACCAATTTACCCGACCCCAGAGGGATGGAAGGCTTGGTTAACCCGGGCCTCATAGTACAGCACAAATTTCCATTACAACTACATCTACGATTCCGAATAGAAGACGCGCGCGTGGCGCATCCAAATCATTCAAGGGGGAAGTGGCCATGAAGCCTTTTTGGGATTACTCAGAACGTTGCGGTGTGAATTTTCGTTTATAGTTTTTTAGAGCTAGCCCGACTAACTAGGGAATGTGTAAATATGAAATTACCAACCAACTACAGGTTCACGTCAGCTAACATTAGAAAAGAATGTAGAACTACAAAAAAACAGCTTGCAAATTGGTTACGTTGAACGTGACTCAACGAAATGTTGCGAAGCATTTTTACTCCAGCAGATAACAACTAGGGTGTCAGGGAATCATTTTTTGCCACTTAAAGCTTTGCTGGAAAGGTCATCGTCTTATGACCTGGTGCAGCCTAGCACGAGGTTGCTGGTGTCAATTTGAAACTCGATTTCTACCGTATTCGATGAGCATTTAACATTTTAAAGGACTCACCGAACACTCGCATGAACATCCATCCGAAACAGATGAATGCGTCACGGTGGTCGAACGATACAACTCTGAACGGCTAATTGTTTTTTCTTTTTTTCAATTATTTGATTTTTAATTTCACCTCATAGCAGCAGCCTGGAGCATCGGTGCAAGAGCGAAAACACTCATGGCCAGCATTGCGAACAGTGTGAAGAATAGGATCTGAAATCATCAGGACGATTTTCCAATTGAAAATGTAAATGTCAGTGGGTAAAACATACCTGAGTTGTTTGGCATGGCACCTCGCACCAGCCTTTTGATACAGTTGAGACGGTTTCATTAAATAAGGTCGAACAGCTGCATGAGTTCCACACGTTCGATAGCTGAAAAATTGAGAATGCGAAATTCTGGCAGAAAAACGAGAATTTGGCTACCGTTATCGATCTATCAATTCAATAAAACATAATCACCGTGTTCGCGGCGCATCCAGCATGACAGGGAGAAAAGTAGCTGATACCAATTTCCTTTGCACAAACCGGGTTGAACAGCGCATCACACTGGCACTCAAGATTGCATGGATGAGAGAGCGAAAAGCTCTTTTCATCACTTCTTGAATACAATAATTGGGTATGATCACACATAAACGTAATTAAATAATCTATTGTATTGCTTTGCTATAATCCACATTGGCAATTGCAAAAATCTGGCGGTAAAAACTTAGGCACTATTCAACTTAACGGACTCCAGTCCTCGATTTTTTTCGAATTTCGAAATTCGCTGAAACTTTGCACAGGGGGGTAATCGAGGGCGCTGGCCACGAATCTGCCGTCCGTTCTTTACGTGGGTGGTCCCGGACCACCCAAATCGCTACTTGGGGGGTCCAATCAGAATCATCGATTTCGCTGAACTTCTCCTGTGGGGGTTATTTGGGGTCATGAACACGATGGTGAAGTCCATTTTTCGCCTGGTCGTCTCAGACCACCCAAATCGCTACATGGGTGGTCCAGTCAGGATCACCGATTTCGCTGAAACTTTGTCTATGGCGGTTCTCTGGTGTCCTGATCACGATGGTGAAATCCGTTTTCGAAATGGCGGCCGAATACGGTAGTTATAGGTGGGTACCTACCGACCTTACCTGGTGAGACTCACCTATAACTACCCTATTCGGCCGTCATTTGGAAAACCGACTTCACCACCGTGTTCAGAACGCCAGAGAACCCCCATAGGCAAAGTTTCAGCGAAATCGGTGATCCTGACTGGACCCCCCATGTAGCGATTTAGGTGGTCCGAGGTCACCCACGTGAAAAACGGACAGCAGATTCGTGATCAGCGCCCTCAATTAACCCCCTGTGCAAAGTTTCAGCGAATTTCTGAGGAAAAATTTCTGACTGAAAAAAGTGCTGGAGTCCGTTAAGTTGAATAGTGCCAAAACTTAATTCGCAAAGATCACAAAAGATAAAAAAGTGAACAAATGATTCAGACCACATTATTTGAGGTTATCACGCAAGCGGGCTCGCTTCACACGCGATGCCGCGTCACAACCGCGGCAGCTGACGCAACGCCGCACGCGACGCATGCAATAGCTCTATACCGCGAATGAGAATTTCCAGTTTTCATTTCTGCCGAAGAAACATACTTTGTGTACGCATTATTCATGCCAGCAATACGAATCTTCGGACAACCAAGAAGGAAAGCCGATGAAGTGACGATCATGAACACCGTGAGTAGCATATTAATTTTCATAATTGGCCTGAAAGTAGTAAACAATGTTGAAGTATTGAAAAATGAAAAAGCAATATTTTCATACCTGAAACGGTTCTCGACCTTTTCCCCTAGCTTTCCGCCAAGAAAGCTTCCAATGAGACCCATCGGGACGATGATGAGACCTGAAAACTGTTCACATTATTTTCGAAACGTGAAATCCATTGGATCATTTGAACACCGTAGGGAAGCAGTCTTCATGAGGGAATATCCTTTAGATCCTCATTTATTTCACAAATCTTATGCCTTTTGCAACCCTCCGAAATACCGCACATATTTGTGAATGACGTCGCCCAGATCCCTACAATTTTCTATCAGGAACAAGAAACCGAAGATGTATTGCTCACATTCAAAATCTTTTATCAATGCGAATGAATGCGAAACGGAAAAAGTCGAAGAAAAACGAATTAAGGCCACCTTCGACGCAGAAAGTTGATGAGCTGCACCCGTTTCGGGTGCGTTTTTTCTTTGATTTGCACTGGTTTCACAAAATTGTTGGGTTATAATCCACGCCTGACTGAATCGTCCGTTTCATAAGCTGTATTTTTGACAATAGAAGCTAAACTAATACTTATGGTTGGGCGGCCCAACATTTTTGGTACCTGTGTTTTTCATATCGATGCTGTGTACGACAAATGTATGTGATGAATCGAGATTTGATGTAGTGAATGAGTTGAAATACCCGCTCTAAGCATTTTACCATAGAGGCAGGAAATTGAAACAAGCTCACTTGTTCATCACCTGTCATAGTGCTCGCCCAGCTGCTGCTGAATCCGAAGAGATTCTCAAAGAGTTTTGGAATGAAGGTGATGTAACCGTTCATAATCATCGATTCCGCTGTCTGCATAGCAATCAATGCCATACAAGTTCTATTGAGGAGAAACATCTGAAAATTGAATCTCATTAAAGGGATCGAAACTGCGCTCAACGTCTGTAGGGTTTTGTAGATTAAACAAGGAATCCTACGGGTTATTGAAAAAATTCGTTTTGAAACAAAGCATTTCTTTAAGTTTCGAACATCACATTTCACCGTTCTTTTCCATTCCTCAGAAAACAAATTTCATGCCCTCGACGTAGAATTTGTTTGGATTCGACTCAAAGTTGTGTAACCAACAGTCGCGGAACCATTTTATAAGTCAATTTAGTTTTATTTCTTTGCGGCTTTTGCTATAAGTCGTTGGTGATATACATGAAATGATAAGGAAGAGAAATAGTTCTATGAATGTTCTCGATTTCTTTTCTGTTCTTAAAAGCAGCGAGAAAACAACGAACTTTGAAAATTTTGAAGTACGCGAATTTGTCACCGGAAAAGTCCACATTCAGCTTCGCATGCGTCTGGATAACGTCGCCTTTCTTCCTTTCGTCCGTATCTGGCAAATACACATTTTTACTTACGAATTCGTAAATTGTTGTCTTGTTGAAATTGATTCGTTGATAAATCAACTATTATATTCTTTGGCAGGAAAATATCCTGCGCTGTCTTGATCTTCAACACAGAGCATACTCTGGCACTCTTTAAAAAGTAAAAGAACGAAATTGTAGAATTTCACTATTGATCCATTCGTAGGTGAATGGGGAAAGCAGCTTTAATACTGTATTTAAATAGAAAAAGGTAAACGAAAGACAATTAACCGTTAAGTTTCCGCGGAAACATGCACAGAGGCAATGAGGTGACGAACGATGCGAGACCGGCCACTAAGAATCCGATCCACCACGCACCATACCAGCGGGGATCCGACGGACCATCAATTCCTTGACTAAAACAATAAAATTATAACAAAGTTGAAGTTCTTTGAAGGCTTATGAGCTCACTCTCGATAGTTGGACTTGCCAATGTCACCCCAAATCGTCAGGAAATGTCCGCCACCGATAAACGCCAACGCTGGACCGACGGTACTAACACCCATGAATATTGCTGAAATCAACAAATCAATCAACAGCACAAATTTCAACCGAAAACGTAAATATATATATATATATATATATATATATATATATATATATATATATATATATATATATATATATATATATATATATATATATATATATATATATATATATATATATATATATATATATATATATATATATATTTTCGGCACTATTCAACTTAACGGACACCAGTACTCGATTTTTCAGTCGTCGAAATTCGCTGAGAGTTCGCCTATGGGGGTTGTTTGGGGTCCAGAGCATGAATCTGTTGTACGTTTTCCACGTGGGTGCTCTGGGACCACCCATACCTACTACTTGGGTGGTCCAGTCAGGATCATCGATTTTGCTGAACCCTTGTCGATGGGGGTTCTCTGGTGTCCTGAACACGATGGTGAAGTCCGCTTTCCAAATGGCGACCGAATACGGTAGTTATAGCCAACATTGACAGAGTTTCAGCGGAATCGCTGGTCCGTACTGGACCACCCAGGTAGCGATTTGGGTGGTCCGAGACCACCCACGTGAAAAAACGATAGCAGATTCGTGATCAGCACTCTCAATTACCCCACTGTTACCCCACAGTTTCAGCGAATTTCGACAACTGAAAAAATCGAGTACTGGTGTCCGTTAATTTGAATAGTGCCATATTTCTTTTCTTTTTCACAAAGAATACGTTAGTTTTGCGGAGGAAATGTACATGTATGGTGACGTGGAGATGGAGCAACATCGACTTTCTGTAAAGAGGAAAGATCTTCAGAAAGGAAAGGTGAAGCAATAACAACAGCTGACAATATCATGTTCACAATGAACCATTAAATTCTCCAACAAATCTATTCCAAAGAATCTGGATGTTCATTTAGTAAGAAGAGTTCATAGTGAAAATAATGAAAGGAAATGAAACGCGAACAACACGATGTCCTCAATCTTCCGGGTCATTTATACTTGGCAGCAAAACAGCGCAGCTATGATATCGTGCAGCAACGGCAGGTAGAAAATGTGGCATGATGATCCTTTGCATCTTCTCTATTACTCCTTGATGTGGCCTACTTTGGTTTTCAAGGGTCGTCAAGAGAACACGTGATAGCACAGAAATCTTTACAGATACAATTCTCTAGCACAATTCATAATTTCCTCACCCATGTTATTTCCTGTCTTTTTATGCGAATCGAACTCGTCAATGGTACTGTATCCGTAGGTGAACAGTGGAGCGGCACCAAATCCAATGAGCAGTTGTGAGATCAGCAGAAGAGGATACGAACTGAAAATCAAACGATAATAAGCTACGAAGAGTAATCACCTATTTTAATACACCGCGTAGGCTTTTCAGCATTTTTTTCTCATTGGATTTGTTCTGAATTGAAGAGCAGCATGGGAGCAAAGAACAATTAGACTGAAGCAGCTGATGCAATTTGTTGTTGAATTCCTTGTCACATAAGAAAATGGTAGGACAAGAAAAATCAAGAAGAATCGAATCTTCTGATGCTATAAAACATAGTTAAACGAGTCCGCAGGCTTTTCTCCTCCAAATGGTGGTCTACCAAGAACCAGCTGACAAGACAGTTTGCTTTGTAGTTAAATTCCCAGTTCAATAAGGAAATTGTGAAGAACGGAATTTGAGAAATGAGTGGAAAAAGTTGCGGAACAAAGTTAGCCAGTCTGCCGTTGCCTGTTTTCTCGGTCGTTCCCCTGAACTACTCTGTGTAGGGGTTACCCAAACCATTGAATTCCACTATTATTCCTGTTTCATTCATATTAGGTTGGAAACTAATTTTGTGGACTGTTTTGCAGTGATTATTTCTAGCGAACACAACTTGCTTGAACATTCACCAATTTTAATGTTCCTTTGACCGTTTGATAGAGCATGTCAAGTAGTTTTCAGTACCATTCATGAACCCTCCTACTTCTGCTTGGAGGGAGAGATTTTCACCCTGAAATGAAAACACTCAAAACCACTGTTCGCCAAAACCTCCATCACGAGTACCTTCTCAGCCACTGTAGGTTGCTGAGGCGTTATAATTTGTGAGTGCAAAAGCTGGGAATGATATCCTGAAACGACTGATGGTACTCGAAAATATCAAGAGGTTTCGAGCAAGCAGTTGAAAACGAAAGTAAAAGTGCACTTCGGATGGCCTACGGTGCTTCGTCGGAAATCCGTAATTAGTTCTTTCGGAAGAAATCAGAGCTCGGCAACACCGATGCTGACACTCGAAGTCAAATGCTCGAATAGCTAAACTGATTCTACCCTATTCCGGTTCTTCTATAACACTGACTAATAGGTGCCTTGCAATTTGACCCATCGCGGAGATGGGTGGATAGGATGCCGCACTTGAACGTTTCGATCGCTCCAAAATTCCGAAGATGGAAGCTGGGAGACATTTGTTCATGCAGGTTATAGTACAGATAGAGCACTTAATATATAATACGTATTTTGGTTTTTCCTGCATTCTCTGGCGCAAAGACGATCCAGTAAGGAGGTGTAGGTCAAAATGCACCTATGAAAACAATTCCCTTCAAAAACTGCGTTTATTAGATAATGGAATTGGGCAGCTACCTCAGAATAGGGAATTATCTGTTTGTTTTAATGGTGCATATGTCGTTTGGGTAACGCTTCTCTTTATTTGGTAATCAACGCTTTTGTTGAAGGTGCGTGAGAGTCCACAAAATTAGTTTCCAACCTAATATTTCTACGACTGAACGGTTGTGGAATTCCGAATTTAAGATCATCCCTCCTTACTAAGGAGTTCAAGGGATTATCCCAGCCGTTAATGGGTAAGAATGAAACGGATATTAGATTTCAGACCCCTTTACTCCTTTGCTTTCCTCTATCGTTCGCATCGACAATTATGTATGGATTTCTATTCCTTTTCACTTCTAACGTATCGTTGATGGATCAAATAAATGAATAATTTTTCTGCAGCAATTCGTTCCGCCTAATGATTCATATGCTTGCGCCATTTGATTAGTTCAATAATTCAAAATGGAAGTTGATAATACAGCTCGTGCCAAGGTTGAATCTAATCAAGTTCAAAATAGCCACATGGCAACCACAAAGTACATCAACTTACTAGCCGCTGGTTGTTTGCTGTGAATCACAACCGTTCTTCTCCCGATTCCTGTCACAAGCATCAGATCTTGGCGTACCAACCACGTAGAGGCCATCGATGAAGTGTGGAAGAATGAGAAGCAGCGCTCCAGCGCCGACAAGAAACATTCCATATCCAATACAGCGAACCTTGTTCACTGAATAATCAAAAGTGTAGATAGCAGAGTATACTTGGTTAAAAGTATGACAAAATTCTTGTCGGCAACGCTATGGCGGTGAATCACGGTGTATGATAAAGGTATGAAAGTATCAAAAATGATAGGAACGATGCTGCGCTTGGCTGTGTAGATCAAGGGTCAGTTCAGTTTCGGACCACTTTTTAGGCCTCTAATGACGGCGTTCAAGTTGAAACATTAGGCCAATAAATCTGATTCACCCTACTAACCTCGTTCGGCGCAGAAGCATGCAACAGATAAAAGTCACTATTATCCTATTTCACCTTTTCGCCCTATGCAGGACAAAAGGATTAATAGGAATTACCCCCACACCAGTCGGGTAACCCTTCCTTAGCATCATCAGTCGGGCCAAGAGTGCACGATATCATACCGTATTCTTGGTCACTACGCGATTTCTGTGCGAGGTCCTCTATTCATTCATCTATTTATCTGCCTGGAGCAAGGCCGAATTCACATAATGATTCAAGATAAAACAAGAAAAGTACTATAAAGAAAACAACTGCTAAAGCGGGAGAAAAAGGAATGGATCAGCACAGAGTTTCGCGAAAATAAAGGATGTCGGCGGTTCTGGAGTCTATCAAGTGGAATTACGTTGAAATGAGGAAATTCTGCTCATCGAACAAGGAGAAAAGTGGCTGAATCTTTCTATAATAATCTACGTATAATACTAAGGCGCCCGCTCCTTTCGTGTCTGGCTTCGCAAGTGCTACCCACCATGCCTATTTCTTTAAATATTTTCTTCACCCCTGCAGGCGAATAGTGATTAGTAAGTGAATAAGCTCGCATTTCAAAAATCAAACTACGATTCTAAAATTAACCGTAACTAATCGGTACATAGCCGTAGGTTACTGGTTCAAACGTAGTCCGACAACTACAAAAGCAAGTATTTCACCTTAAGTTGAGAGCAGGTGGTCCCAGGCAGATCTTATGCATGAACTGTATATCAATGGCTAACTAGGCAAAATTTTTGTTTTTCTTTTTTCTCTACAGATTTTTTTACGTTCTCCTTCCATTCCAGGGAATGTTTAGCTTCCGTTTGTGCTTGCCAAGAATGCTAACTGGGAGGTTCATAATATTTTTGGCTGTTGTTTCGTAAGTACGCACTCTCATAGCGGCGCAATAATTCAAATTGAACAAAAAGCTCGAAAAAAAGAGAACTGCCGAACATGGTTCACCTCGGTGGGCGTAGTATGAAAGAGGTATCAGCATCAGAGCAACAGCAACATCGTAGGCGGCCGAAAACACGCCTGATTTTGTAGATGACAAGTTAAATCTGAAAATGCTTCAAAAATTTCAGAAGGTAATGTTTCAATTATTTTTAAAGATCATTGGCTCGTATTTGGTCTATCCGATGACTAGAGGCCATCCGCTGTGGAAGGCAACGTCTTGACTTCGTCAGACAAACCGGACATCAACTAACCCGACACCCGGCTGGTTACAAGATCTGTTATTATATTTTAGTTGGCTTAGAATTTGCGTATCGTATATCGAGCTCAGATTAACTTGGTTTATTTTCCATATTAACTCGTGAGAGAACAAAACAAGCACAAAGTCGCCAAATTTCGAACGCCATTCTAAAAATAAACACATCTATCATGAAAATAACGCTTTAATAAGATATAGAAAACATTATTTATTTGGAGAATTCCTAATATAGAGCCAGTGATACAGGTAGCACGTACATGGAAAGCAACACCGAGATAAATAAACCACAAAACAGCCATTGAGTCCCTAAGTATGACATACCCCAGCTGTGATCCTATGATAATCAATGTTTTTGCTTATTTCAGGGTCGAATCTCTATCTGCTATCTCTTATCCTATATGAAAAGAAAAAGAAGTTAAGAAGGATAGTGCAACCCCTGTAAGCACATCCGTCAAGAACTGCACATACAACGTCGTCAATATTTTCGTCTTCTACTTGATAGCTAGCCGATCGGTTGAATCTCAAATTTCTTTCTTGCAAGTCACACGTTTTTACACTACGCCCTTTTACTTAACACGAAAAAATTTGAAAATGTGTTTGAATGTTCACTAGTCACACGTTTTTACACTACGCCCTTTTACTTAACACGAAAAAATTTGAAAATGTGTTTGAATGTTCACTATTGGTTCTCAAGCCCGGTTCAATTTGCGTTTTGAGGTTCGTTTTCATATGCAAATTTCACGCTCGCTGATTTGATTGGCTTCTTTATTAGCGTGACGCGCGCTTGAGCTTTTATGTCATAATCAAGCAATTGAGCAATTGACAACTGTAGCCAATCACATCATTAAAAGATGGTTCAAGGTTCAAAGCTTAAGATAAGAGAGACCTCAGAGATGATTCACCTAAAAAACTTCACTTAGGAAGCATATCAAATACATAGAAAAGCTTCCACAGAACAAACGTGCTTCTCAACTTTCTGGGAAGGAGCGGAGATGAGTCAGGATATTGACTAGATTTTTTACTCACTTTTACTTGTTTACTTTCCACAGCAGAAAACGGAAAGAAAACAGCCAAACAATGGTCAACTGAAGAAAATCCATATTTTCAAAAACAAAAAAAAACATAGATCTGGAATGCAAGTAATAAAAATGTAGTCTACTGAATCAAAGAAATTTCGAGCTATGAGCAGGAGGTCTTGCAAATCTTTTCCATAAGCAGAGAAAATTAAAATCATTGATTTATTCACTGATCAAACACTTAAGGCATTAAAAAAACCTTATTAGAAATAATAATACCAGATGGAATCTAAGAGAAAGGAAACCAAATCATGAAAAAATCAAACCGACAAACTCAACAAGATTAGGAAAAACAGAAATGGAGAAGGGAAATATCATAGTTAGAGATAGCCACAATTTTATGTGAATACGAAGCTATGCCGAATTGACAAAACTTAACTTGTTAGAATAGCTCGTTTCGGTTCAATATTTTACCGTCATGATGAGCTTTTCTTGCAGCTCGATTGATTTCATCCTTATCATACGGTGCGTTTCACGATTACACGCCATCCCCTGTTTTAGCAGTTGTCACGCCCTTTTTGAATTACATAAATATATCTAGCATCTTTTATGAGCACTTTATGGTTTTGATCACGGTGAGTGGAACTTTGTGCTAAATTAACATACATACATGTATGTGTACGTGCATTTGTTCGAATTTCGAATAAATTCAATCGAATTTTTGTTGACAGCGAGCTCCATCACCGTTCAAAGAGCACATGCTCTAGGTTTTGCATACCTTTTTTCTATACTAGAAATACTCGTCGATATGAACCCGTTCACCATCATTCCTTGAAGGATCGCATTCAGTGACAGAACAAACATGAACACCTTGAACACGGCCAGACGGCTCATCCATTTTGGAGAAAACCTGCACAAAACATGCAGTTAATTATTTTGCACAGGAAATGGAATATTTGACGGTTTTTCTGGCAAAAAAAAACTTTAATTGTCGCCACTTACCAACTCCATCCGCAACCATGGGCTTCGGCATTTTCTGGCGCTCGTCTCACTGTATCGACTTTATTCATCGAAATCGAGCTTAAAAATGTGAAAAAATTAACGAACCACAGAACGAAAAGTGCGCTGTTAGATCGAGACGAATTGTGTAAGACCAACAATGTCAGATATTGATGAGACGAAGCGGAGAACAAGCGAGCGGCCAGAGAGTGCTGAACGAAAGAGCCAGCAGAATTATTAGGTCATTTATTGTGATTTTTTGTCTTGTCTACATCATCTTGTGCAATAAGATTTAGGAAAAACATAGGCAAAATAGCGACGAGAGTTAACCATACCATGAGTGTTGATATGGGAAGCCGACTACAGCATTGTAACTACCGAACAATGAAAAAATAAAAAAGAAAGTCAAAGGATTGTTGGTATGACGAACGAGGTTAGTAAGGTGAATCTTTGTTTGGCCTAATGTTTCGGCATGTTCGTCGGCCTTAGGTCCGTGACCCATCGGCAGAATGGTGCCGAGTGGTCAGAGAGGATACAAGGAGAGCGAACGTGGAGAATCGACAGAATTTTGGGACAAAACATGCGCAAGGGTCAAACCAGAAGAGGACGAGAACCAACCACAGAGACGTAACCTTATGGAGCTTCTATTCGTATACCTAAGGTAGGCGTGAGCACTACTGAAGCTTATTCACAATTTTCTTTCTTTCAATGTTTACCATGTCGTTAGAAACAAGGGCAAAAAATGAGAATAAAAAACACATAGAGAAGCAACCAGTCCACCAGCGAAAATTACAGAATATGATAGAGAATAAGAATTACACCGCTAGGGAGATTGGTTCATAAATCATAGGTGTTTTGTTGTTGAATGACTTAGATTTTTGAAGATGCTAGGTTATTCGCAAAGCACTGACATCGGAGGGGATTGAACTCGCGTCTTTCTGTTTCCGGCAGACTGCACTACCACTGTGCTACCGATGTACGTTTCCAATCACCTAGCATCGTCCTTCTGTTCAGCCCGGTCGGGCTGTTGCTATCAGCACTCCCCCTTAAACACGGGAATGAGCCGGTAAGCCGATATCGGCAGTTACCAGTCGTCTATAGCCCGCAAAACAAAAAGCGGTAATTAGCAGAATAGTTTCGTGTTTTGCTGTTGATGTTGTTGGGATTTCGGAGCAGTACTTGGTAACTGTTCGAACAAAAATACAATGATAACCAACTGCCTAGGCGTGTGTTAAGATTTGACTACCACCTAGGAAAGCCAAAGCAGAAGAATAGTAACATGTAAGATGTATGAGCAGCATATGCTAGAAGAACAACAACAAGAAGGTGACGACCACAGAGACATAGACGAAAAAGTGCCATGGTGACAATCAAAAAGTATATCTTATATCTTCTTCAGACCAGTCATTTATTCATTTAGCGCCTCGGTGAGCAAATATCAAAATCCTAAACAAATGCGGTAATCAAAGTAACACCGATGATTTGTAGGTTGATTCCACTGTAACAACATCCAAGGCGTCCAATCAGGGCAAAAAGCAAATACAACAACAACGAGGTAGAAAAAAAAGAAGCGTTATGAATTATGAGAAATGAATACAGTTGTGATATGATAAGAAATGTAATACTCATTATCATTAACACATTATAACGCTGGCAGCAACATGGAAATACAGGTCAGTAACATCTCAGTTAAATGGACTGGCTGAACTGATCCTTACCAGTGCCCTTGAACAAAAATTAAATGACAATACAGAGTAAGGATTGATCTGAATCCCATGAGGTTTGACGTGGTTCAGCGAGAAACGGTTTAAGTATACTACTACAATTGCAAGAACAACGGGGGTGTGGTAAGACCCCTTGTAGACAACTAACTAGCCATGCTTCATAACCAAGGTTAGTACAGGATGTCCCAAAAAGATGGATACACTGTTTGAAAACCCATAACTTTTCAGAAAATAAAGATGTTGATACATCCTAAGTTTTGATTGAAAGCGAAGGAAAATATAAAGTCTACTGCGTTTGAATGGTGAAGGGCCATGTGTACGTTTGAAATCCCACATCTTACACTCGATTGACTGGGTGCACCCTATGTTCCTATATTAATTTTATCGAAAAATGGCATGCCTGTTTCAGAGATTTTCCAAATTTCGACACAAAGCGGACCAATGAATCTCGTAACAAGGGTAATAATGTGACAAAAAGGTGAACACTATTAATACGGTAGGGCGTTGTTGCCATTACAGTTATCAAAAGAATTCAAAGGCTGTATGAATGATGGATGAGTAAGAATCTCGAGAATGGCCATCGTTGACGATTGCGCCACGCAATTGTTCGAGACTTCGCGTTTTAGACCTGATTGATTGGGTAGAGGTTGGTGCATTTTTCAGTTTTGCAGCAAAGTGAACGAACTGTTGTTCCGTTTATGAAATTCGGTCAAAAAGTGGCAACACAGCATTCTCCACACAGAAACAAATAAGGGAAGCAATCACGTGCGCTTTTTTGGGTTTTACTTTATAATACAAAGCTTACATTTTTCTATGATTCTCTACGTGATTGTCTTCCTCAGTGGAGCCTGTTCCCTTCTGGATAATGCTGTGTTGCTTCTTTGCTACCGAATTTCATTAGTGGAACAACACTTCGTTCACTTTGATGCTAATTTGAAAAATGCATCAACCTCTACCCAATCAATCAGGTCTAAAACGCGAAGTCTTGAACAATTGAGTGGCGCAATCGTCACCGATGACCATTCTCGAGATTCTTATTCATCGATCATTCATGCGGACTTTGAATTCTTTTGATATCTGCATTGGCAACAATGCCCTGCGTTATTAACAGTGCTCGCTTTTTTTATCACATTCTTACCCTTCAATGGTCCGCTTTGTGTCGAAACTCTAAAACAAGCATAAATGTCATTTTTTCATAAAATTATTACAGGAACATAGGGTGCACCCAATCAATCGAGTGTAAGATGCGGGATTTCATACGAATGCATGGCGCAATCTTCACCATTCGAATGCTGCAAGATTTCTATTTTCTTTAGCTTTCATAAAAAAAATTCAGCGCGTTTTGATATCTATATTTTCGGAAATGTTATGGTTTTTCAAACAGTGTATACATCTTTTTGGGACACCCTGTTATTATGGCAAACCGGAAACCATCCTTGTCAGTGCTTGAAAAAGGTAAAACACAAAGTAAGATTGGTTACAAACTGAAGTATCACTATACTATATTATATCTTATTGGAATAAAGGCTGTTATTTCTGTGCTGTGAGTAACAAGTTGTATTTCATTTTCTCACGGTTATCTTATATGTACGGTCGTAAAAAACATATAAATAAATTATGTGTACGCGTTGAGGTAGTTAGGTCTAGGTCTCTGCGACGTGAGAGAAAAGCTGCCATGAGGTTATGCTGCGGAATTTGGAGGATTTGAAACTTTTTTATTTATTTGTTACGATGTTTAATACATTCGTAAGAAAGAATAATTAGTATCAATTAGAGCACCGAAGAGTTAGGAGTACAACACGATAGTAGCATAAATAGAGGCCATAAAAAGACTAAAAATGTTGGCACGAAAAAAGTTAAAACCTAAGCAATTTCTTGGGAGCTATAAATGACGATCAAGTGCAACCAGTGCGACCAATCAAAGGGGTGAGACTGCTTGCTGCCTGTACACTTTACTGAAAACGTGAAAACACACAGACACACACAGACACATAGATGCTTCACCATCAGTGAGACTGGTTGCAAGTCAAAACAGGCACGCAAGGGGCAGCAGCAGCCGCATGTGCAGCAGAATCGGAAATTCGTCGTCGCCAAAAACCGTTTAGACTGGACCGCGAGCGAACACACGTCCCCCCCCCCATTAAGTGCTTCTCCACCACACCACCAAGTGAATAATGTGGTTATCGCTGTGCAACACCGACAACGACAGCTGCAAAGGAAAAAACCACGACTTAGTGACGGAATTGACAGAAAAAATCCCAGAGTGTTCGACAAACGAACATCGAATAACTCTGATATATACCATTTTCACTGTGGATTGGACACTTTTCGAATCACGTCGGACGTTTTTCAAACCACGTCTGACGTTTTTCAAACCAAATTGGACACTTTTCAAACCACGTCGTACGTCTTCTGTTCCCAACTTGTGACGCTCACATCCTTCATTTCTGTTTATTACATCTTGTATAGCGCCAGGTAATGTTCCAGAAAGAAATTCAGCTACCTTCAGACATGGCATAGTCCGTCTGGGAATTTACCCTTACGTCATGTTTGATTTAAAAACCATGCCTCCTGATATCTGTTGACGCTGAGAACAAGAAGCGTCCTGGTTGATTTGAAAAACGTCCGATTTGGTTTAAAAAACGTCCAAATCAATGTAAAAATGGTATAAATGGATACGAAATGACGACGAAGATTCCGTTGAATATTAGAGGAACGTGGAAGTCGCAACGCAGTCAACAAATTATATGGCTGTTGTCGCAGACTGACACTCGTGTAGCAGAGAAGCTTCTTCCCAGCATGTTTACTGAGTGAGATTTCCTGGACATTTCTTATGATTGTAAGGTATCCGAAATACATAGTCGGTCGTTCGGTGCACGTCTAGCAAGTATAGATAATTCAACCAATTCACAAAAATCCGCAACTCCTGAGGGGATTGTTTGCCTTGACGAGGATCAATCGCGAGCTCGTCGAGTGTCAGTGGCCCCTCCTACCACTGCATCTCTGTGCCTAGTACCCTGTAGCAATCTCCGTAACTATTATAGAATTTCTAGTACTTTCTCAGTTGAAATTGACTATATGAGCTGCTTTGTATGGTTTCCTGCAAGATGTCACTAATGAGACTTTTATTACGAATTGTTGTGCTTGTCCTACTAACCTCCAGATTTTTTCGTTTCATGTTCTTTAGTGTACCCATGGCTGTTGGTCCTACTAAATAATTTAACTCTTAGCGCCCATGCGTGGCGTAAAAAATAAAAGGATAATAAGGGAAAATATGTACATGTGCTGAAGAAGCGAACAATTAGAAAGAAAGGAAGATTAGTGGACAGGCGATGCATATGTACATCATTTTTAAGTTTATCAAATAAATGCGCGAAACAATACAGCTGTCGTACCTACCGGTGCTACATAGTTACCCTGAACATTGTTTACCGAGAAACAACGACGAGTGGGGAAGGGGAGGAGCTGAGAGCTGCAGCTGATGTAATTTCTTGCTTATGCTTTCGATGAGATATGACACCACCATGCAATCTAGTCAGCGCAGGAATTGGAGAACATTTAGTTCACCGAAAAATAATAGATACCGCTCGATAAACATGAATCAATAAAGCTCTTATAAGGATCCGACCTTGTTTGAATAATTTTTTCGGAGGATTATCAGGGCTGCTATTCACGAATTTATCATTTCTTTTTGACCATTTCACCATTTTCAGTATATGGAGGAGAGCACAATCGAGGGAAATTCGAAAAGTAGCAGCAAGGTAATTAATTTTTCAGAATACCAATATGAAATTTGCTTCCAGAAGTGCAAAAAGGTGACAAAATACTATGGTATTTAAAAGGAGACTGTCAAGAGCAAGGGGAAAAGCGTTAAGGCAAAAAGTCCCAAGAATATAAGAAAGTGCGGCTGTATTGGAATGAATCTGAAAATAGTGTAGAGGTTGAATTTAATTCAACGAATGGCTTAATGCTCTGCTTGTCTTTGTAACATTAGAAACAGCAGAATGACTACTTACACCGTTGGGTTTGGTTCTAAATCTCTGTTGGTTCGTTTATCCCTGTAGCTCAACATCACCTACTT
Source organism: Nippostrongylus brasiliensis (assembly GCA_030553155.1). Classification (NCBI taxonomy): domain Eukaryota; kingdom Metazoa; phylum Nematoda; class Chromadorea; order Rhabditida; family Heligmosomidae; genus Nippostrongylus; species Nippostrongylus brasiliensis. The sequence goes on from CP130737.1 coordinate 17,740,743, forward strand.
TCCTATTTTCCATGTTGTTCATGCGCATTTTTGAAGCCAAGTTTTTAACCAGTTTCCGTTCATAATTCGCTTCAATTTCCTACAGCCATTCAGAACCTATCGCCCCAACAGATGATATTGATTTTATCCACTTTCAAATAAAATGAATCGAAGCAACTTTATGTGTAGGGGTTTATCGTAGAATGTAACATCGAAAATCTATGAGTCTTAAGGACATCGAAATTCGTAGAATGGAACTTGCACACTTTATTCAACACGAAAACACCACAATAGCGACTAATTGATACTGCAAAGGAGTTGCATGCAAAAGTGGATCATTAAGGAATACCGTAGAAAGAGAAACAAGCGGCATTGATAATGAAGGTGACCAAGGGCAACGGCAACGAACATTGAACGTGTGGACTCACTCTTCAGGGAGTTGACCTCGATTCATCAAACGGCCAGCGAATTATGTCACGAGGTCCGAAAGATGAACGATGCACGACAGGAAAAGAGTGGAGAGAAAAGAGGGAAACTTTCAGTCGGAGAAACATCGCTCGGAACACTCTTCAACATCGATCTCTTCTCATGTCGAGACGAGTACAGGTGAAGGACAGCATTAATGACCCCGGGGAAGTGGTGATAAATTACGAAATGGTTGTTAGGAGTCGTAACCGAGGAGATTTTCGTGACCTAGATCGTTGTATGAACGAGTGCAAAACGTGGAAGATACATCGATGTCCGATCATCCTTTCCCACCCGAATCGTTGCTGATCCGAACGATTTCGGATTGCGACAACCTTGAACGAACAAAAGAGGATCGGGAACGAATACATACAAGTGCAGCGCATCAGCAGACATCGAAGATCGTCGACAAATGAGAATTTGAAGTCTCGACGACAATTCCCGCGAAGCATGCTAAATGCAAAGCTGCTCATGCGGAAGAGAAATGTTGAAAAGGATGGCGAATGTGTGTAAATTCAGCGAACAGCCCGAGGCATAAAACAACAAATCATGCTTTAAACGTTTTCCGCGTTCGCGAAATACAAATTTCATGTTTTTCATTTAGCATTCCAACATTGTTCATACCTTTTACCTTACATCTCAAGTTCAAACTTATTCACTGTTTCGTTGCGTGACGAAATAATCGTTCATTCGATTTACCTCCAGAAGTTGAAAAAGCAGGACCTGGATGCACCTTCCCTTATCTTCGCCCTTTCGAATTTCCGTCAAAATAAGAGCAACGAAACCTAATGTTTCAGTGGAGTTTAGTTTTTTATTTTTCAGGGTTCCAGCAAAATCACTTCAAAAATTAACATCAACTAGGTGCAGATCCCTCCTTGAATTCGCATTAAAATATAATAAATAGGCATTTTACCTATAGGTACTTAATATTGGCTCTTTCAATTTTCCGTTAAAATAAACAGCCAGAACCTGGGCACACCTGCCTCGATCTTCGCTCCTTTGGTGTTACATCAGAATCGAACAATCACAGGACCTAGGTAAATCAGTCCAAATCTTCTCTTTATTTTGGTGTCTCTCTGCATGAGGCTGTCTTCCGGGAATTTCAGTGAAAAGTTATGCTCTAACATACTGAGGAAAAAGGAATAAAATGAAACAAAACGAAAATAGAAAGCAATAAAAACCAATATCGCTCTAACGTGGGAAACGCGTTGACACAAGTATTAGCTCTATCATTTACGTAGTAGTTCGTTCACAACGAGTCCTTTAATTCTACGTATAAGGCTGCCGTCAACTATTACCCCAACAGTTAAGACGTTCCTAGGATCAACGAAGACCTGCGTATGTGAGGATCTTTATTCGCAAAAGCAAATCATTTCAGTTCCGAGTTGAAGTGGAATTGATTAGAAAGCACTTAGAAACCGGTTACAGAGCGAAAAGAGAAAGGAGAGGTTCTTTTCGATTGTCCCCAAATCATCCACAGACAGCAACAGAGCACTTGAACGGATGCAGGAACAAATCAATGTCAGCGTGTTTCTGTGTTGATGGAATATTTTGGGAACTTGTGAAATTGTTTAAAAACTAAGTGGGAGGGACTCGTCACGATCAACATACTGTTTTGAATAGCAATGGAACAGGAACCAGTTCGTATTCTTTTCATATAACAGAATGGCCAAAGATCTCGAAAGTTGTGAAATCAAGGAGCTTGGAGTTGGTGAAGATGGAGCTTGGTTGTGAGCTTCTCTGAGCTTCTCCAGGTTTAGGTAAGAGAAAATATTTATTTTCGTCATCGATGAATAGTTTCAACAGTGAGCAGTCGTTTAACATAAATATATGCACGAACAATCGATCACATGCATCACTACGAGGACTGAAGTAAGAGAAAAAGGATTGACACAAGCGGTTACGAACATTTCAGCAAACAGCTGTTAGTAACCGCTGAATTGAATCATCTATGTCCTCAGGGAACCAGCTGCATCGTAGGCATTCTTTCCCCCATCTTTTGCTTGGCCTTGTTTGTTCTGGTCGTCGTTTCCACGGGGGAGAATCACTCTATTCTACGTCAGCACGTCTAAAGGCTCATTCATACTTCGCAGCAAATTAGTACTGCTGAATGATTCATATTCTGCGCCAAATTTCTGAAAGTTTGAAAATGCGAATCATTCCCGCTGACACAGACGACAACATCCGCGAACATGACCCCTTCATGAATCATGCGCCAAAATTGGATAAAATATTAGATATATGTTTTGACTTAATTAAGATTCGCATCGGCGTACACCCCGGTGCAAAATTATAAGTTCACCCTGCAATTTGTCCATTGCTACCCGAGTAATCTATTTCCGTGATACAATAATGTTATAATGATATTCCTCACTATCAAAAACCTACATACACAAATACTAGGCACGGTGTCTTTCCAATGCAAGAAGTTGCGAATTTTTATCTAAAAAATAAGGATAGGGACTGCCAACCGATTTTTAAAATTTCAGCACTCAAATTGAGTTTAATACTTCGTTGTATTACTTTTCTTATGAACAACATCAAACATTCTATCTGGCACACTTCGAATAAGTTTAAGAAGAACTGTTCGCTCTATACATATTAGCCCATGCATGATGTATGGCCTCCTTCAAATCAGAAACTGAAGCGTAAGTGGTTCCATTTTTGTACACTTGGTGTACAAGAATTGCTCACAAGTTCGCTATCGGATTTAGATCTTGAGAACAAGTTTGCCACACCAGAAGTGGAATTCTGTGGGAACCAAACCAGTTCAAGTGAGCTTATAATTTTGCACCGATCTCTATCCTTATTTTTTAACTAAACATTTGAATCTTCTTGCAGTGGTAAAATACCGTGCCTTGAACTTGTGTTGGTAGGTTTTTGATAGTGAGAAATATCACAGTAACGTTACTGTACATATCTCGGAAATAACTTATTTGGATTGTTCTGGAACTGCAGGGTGGACTTATAATTCTGCACCGGGGTGTATAAACCGATTGCATACAGCCTTGGTGCCTTTTGCGACGAATAAAGCTTCTCTACGGACGCCGTTCACAATACAAAGCAGAATATGAATCATTACAGCAGAAGATCGCAGGTTCGAATCCTGCCGTAGTCGCCATGTTGTGAACGGCGTCCGTAGAGAAGCTTTATTCATGGCAAAAGGCACCAACACTCTATTCACTAGACTTATATGCGGAAGCGAATCTTAATTAAGAAAAATCATATATCTAATATTTTATCCATTTTTGGCCCATTATTCATGAAGGGGTTTGTGCGCGGATATCGTCGTTTGTGTCAGCGGGGATGATTCGCATCTACGAACTTTCAGAAGTTCGGTGCAGAATATGAATCATTACAGCAGTACTGCTTTGCTGCGGAGTATGAATGGGCCTCTAGACGTACAGACGTGGAATAGAATAATTCTCCGAACCGACGACCAGAACAAGCAAGGCCAAGCAAAGGCTGGGGTGAAGAATGCCTTCACTACACTGCACTGCAGCTGGGGGAGTTTTCGGCTAGAACAGTACCGCTCCTGATCTTGAACTGCTCCCTAAGACATAGTACACAATTGCTTTTGGGCCCAAGCTTACCAATAATGCATTGCCAGGCGTGTCTCTAAGGTAAAGGTATGTGGTGTTGGCGTTAATCAGTCCCCTACGGACGCGTTCGTGCTCAATTCAGATTCGTAGAGACAGGGTGAATGCGTGTTTTTTATACAAAGAATTGCGAAGACCAGCCGCTATACCTAGCCAGTGTTTTTCTTCCCGTAACTCTGGTACCAATTTACCCGACCCTGGAGGGATGGAAGGCTTGGTTAACCTAGGCGGGGATCGATCGCTTGGTTGTGCGCGTGTCAGTAGCGTCTCTTACTGCTGTACCACGTGCGCTTAAGTACAGCGTGTTCATTTACCCCTGAAAATTCTCCATAAGCTTCCACTTTGAAGCCTACACCTCTTTCCCTGCGCCTCTGCCCTATTTCGATGCTTCGCTGCCAAGTATAAACGTGTCCTAGCCGAATATCCTCTCGAAACGCGTAGGTGATCGTCTTAACCGCAGCTCGGCTGAACGCTTTTACAAGATTTTCGAAGGTACAACGCAGTGGTTGTTGTTTCTAATGTTGTTTTTGAACTAAAGGACGGGTCCCATGGATTACATCCGTGACACCACAGCTGTCGACCACTCCACAGTGATTGACGGAAAGTTCGTCATCATCACGGATTCGTCTCTTGGTGACGCATACAATCACATTCATCGTGTCCCAATTTAGAAATTCAGCAAGGTTTCTTTTTTTCACAAACCGCACCGGATTAGAATACAACTATTCGAGAAAATAGGCATTTTCGCTGAATTGAGTAACTTCCTAGGACCGGTAGACTTCTATCTCTTCATCTTCCATAAGCTTAATATTCACGGTCGGTTTTCGTTTTGTGTTAATCACTAACTTATATGTTTCAATTTGCGTGTTAGTTCATTTTTTGAGTTACTATGTTGATACATTAGCTTTCATAGTATTACCACATGATGCATTCATGTATAATATTAAAGTAAGAAAGAAGAAGAATTTATGCAGATTCCCAATGCAACAGAAGAAACAGGAGTGATGTGATACTGGTGCATAAAATTATTCACAGAACATGTGGTATTAAGCCGTCAGAGCTGCCGCTTTCGAGAAAAGCTGGCGAGAACAAACTGCAGACGAAATTTCTGCACGTTCGGACCTGAATCAACATCTGGAATGCTCAGAAAAAGACGCTGTTCCGCTACAATTTTCAACACTTGAGAGATTCCTAACCCGTTACCTGAAATCGTAAAATTCCTTCTCTAAAATGTCCTCCTTCTGCCCTTTATGAAGGTATATTGTTCTCGTTTAAGGTACCACGTTGTTGTCCTGAGATGTTGTATACCTCATACCAGTATGCTGTAGTAAACAAATGAAAAAATATCGCAAATGTGTATGTGAGGGTATACATACATGTATGTATTTATTGGCGCTATAAAGAGTCGCGTCATAAAGACGTGTTTTTAAACAAACGAATTACTTTATTACAACTGCCCGAAGCAATTTCTACTTATCAACTGCTCTACGACTTTGCTACTAGAGCCAGGTTGAGGACGAGGAACCACATGGATTAGCTCCTTATTGTCTTTTGTGTTTCACCAAACAAATCCAAAATGGCTCCAATACTGTCCTACGTGATATCTCAGTGTCGTATCGTTGTACCTTGCACGTAATTTCAGAGTTGTCTCCATTTTACACTTCAACTCTCTCCACCGAGCGGAGTTTTTGAGATTCACGGTGTTTTACCACCAAGATGTTCCTTAACACTTTGACGACAATTTGAGCCACCGGTGGCTCATAACATTCTAATCCATATTTCTGGTTGTTGCAAATCTTTTTGCTTAACTTTTTTTTTGTTTTGTAATCTCCTAAGATAGTTTGATATTAAACATGAGTAAGCAAGAAAAAGGCTGTTTATCTTTTGAGATATTTTGAGATATTTTAAGATCTGAGATATTTACATGTTCTTTTCTTATGAATAACGCTTATGTTTTACATCAAAGCATTGGGTACAGAATGTTCTCTGCCTTTCGCTGCCCTCCACATCAAAATCTTGAACTTCATCTGAGTCACTCTCTAACAGTAACTGGTCAAAAAATTCATAGTGTCCTACACTATGATCCATTTTTAAAATCATACACCTTATTCTCAGCGTCAAAATGATTCTAACATCCAAAAATTCCCCAAAAAGTGCTACAAAGAGGAGGTCGGGAAAAATGTCTGTCACGTGGGACATTATGAGCCTCCTAGCGAATATTCTTTCTGTTTCCTCCCACATAACATGCCTAACAATCCGATTGGTGTGCTCAACTCCCGCCTCTGGGCTGCTATTTGGGTACATTGTATTGACATGCAGTAGTAATCGTACAAAAGCCCTCACGCGGTGATAATATTTGTTCCAGTGAGAAGTGGGCCCAAGTTGCTTAACAGGCGTCACGGTTATCGATTCTTTGGTCGGTCTATCTGAAGCTTTTTCTCAGAACTTCAAAGCCGAAGGTTTTTTTTTTCAGATGAAACTTAACACGGAGTTCCGCTTGAGCGCAGATAAGTCGCTATTAGAAGAGGAAACATAGGAGAGAGGTGTCCAAGAGTTCTTTTCAGCACGTGCGGAAGCGCAAGTCTGTGGCACTGGAGACTCACACCAGAGCAGTGAAGGTGTCGATCTTTTAATGCGAATAGTACAAGAACTTGGGAATGGGCGAAGAAAACCGCCCATGACTTGGCCGCATATCACAGCTGACGTGAATGTAAGGAAAAATTTGAGATCAGCATCAGAAGACGAACCGAATGGTGCTTTTAAATTTTCGAAAAATGCACTGAGAACGATTTCGACGCTTAAATCCGTCGAGGCACCTCGGCGACGCATTTTCGGACAGAAGATATGAGCGGTGTTGTATGTTTACCAAACGATTGCAGCAGACAATCCGCCGGTTGGGTTGTTCAGCTTGAACGGCCACAAGAAGTTCGAGGCGGCCTTGAAGTTCGGGCCGACGTTGTAGATCTCGTGCACCAGATCCTCCATACAGATGATGTCGTACTTGCCAAGCGACTCTTCGATGATGTTGTTATCTGTGATGGGGACTCGTCCCTTGTCCACCTTGGCGAATCCACGCTTGTAGACCAGATCGTGGACGGTTTTGAGATTAGGGTATCCCCACGCGACGTACGGCTCAACAATACGGAGCAGTGGCAGAGTCGCCTTGTTCAGCTTCACGAACACTCCGTTGTTGATCTGGCGGAGGCGAAGAACTTGGAAGGCCTTGCGAGGTCGGGGATGGATCTGGTTGATACCACGATTTCGAACCACAAAGGCAAGCTTTGGCTGATCCGGAACGTAGAAGTCGCCGTTCTTCTCGGCGTCGCGCTTAAATCGCAGTTGATCCCTCTGTGCCTGTCTGTACTCGGTAACGTACTTCTCGCCCCTCTTAAAGATCTTTGCCCGCTTTTCCTTGGCTTTCACGGAGAGCCTGACTTTGTTCTGGAGAACCTTAACACTGATCTCGGCTCTCAGCTTTCTCCTCTTCAAGACGGTCTCTGGGACTTGTGGGAGCTTTTTTGTGACCATGGTTTAGTCGATTTGTACCCTCAAACTTGGGTAATTAAACCACATTCTTTTTTGCAAAGCACATATTTATATTTGTTGATTTTTATTTACGCACTTTACAATGTAAAGTGCAACATGGCCCGTTAGACAAGCGAGCGAAAGAACCGACACAATGCGTTGGCATAGCTCAACAGACCGTGGAAAAAAAAAACCTTGTAATCTCTAAATAGAGCCAAAGAAAAATGGAAGGACCGCTACCGTGCAAGCGGTGTAAAGAGGCAGACCGCCGTGTGAAAATATTCTAGTCAGGTGTCGAATAAAGCAAATACCGAATAGGACAGAAATCGAGTTCAACAATACGGCTGAGGTGTAGATATGTGTACTATAAATGATATGTACTCTTTTTTATCGATTCTCAACTTTGGTCCCTTACGTGTGTTTCCGTTAGCTTAAAATATATTCGACCTTTCCCGATGTGAACCCTCCTGCTTCATGAACATGGAATATTTTGATTAATAAGTAGTTCCTTGATTGCTACAATGTGTAATCTTTGGTACGATAAGACTTTAAGCATTCCAATGCTACATCTTCCCTGAATCTTGTAGTTCTTTGGCCAGTTTCGATTCTTGTTTATATTGCACATTCAAGTAATGATGATAAATGACATGATATGTATGTACTGAGATGTCGACTCGACGGTACTTAAAAAATGTTACTAGCTTGAGGGCCTGACCATATTTCGCATTGTGACGTTGTTTTGCCTTCGTTTTGATACTAGCGGATGAGCTACAGCGGGAGCACGATGAGCGGATTGTACATCAGTATCGCCTTTAGTACCAAAGACGCTACTAATTCATTTATGGAAGCAGTGAACAAAATATCAAAACAATGACATTTGTTCTACTCATCCTGTTCTTTCTTCTGGCGTTAGTTCGTATTTAGCCTTTTCTGTCTCGTTGTAGCATTTGCCTGCCATCCTCTTCTTTGTTTCAACACATGTAGTACGTCAAGCGGTTTCCGGTCCAGTTTTCTAGCAGCTGTGCTGTATGACTAGTTCGCATAATATTTCCATACAATAGAAAAGCAAACAAATGAACCCACGATTATCCTTAGTTCACTGAATTTATGATTGTCATTAAAACGCTCGACATGTTTTTTCGTTTATAAACCTGTCACTAAGTTTTAACAGTGTTGTTCGACCAATTCGCTAATGCCAGCCGCTTGGAAAGTTTCCAGAGAGGATGTGCGATGTATGATGTGATTCAGGTATGCAACACTACCTATATTTTACTAATTTTCTCACTCCAGAACGCACCTGAATACGCCACAGCGACTCACATTTCATATAGCCGGAACGCGGCTACATATTGTGAAACGTTTCCGTAACAGTCGAGTGGGATGAATTGTATTACTTTTTATGGAAGCATAATGCTATCAAACAGTCCTACAGTCTCGGAGATGCAACAACGAGAAAAGGGCGGCAGTTGCGCCTTGTTGCAGCGAGAGGTGCCGTTTTTTGGGGTCCACGCGTGGTGAACTGGACAGAGCCTACCTCAGTTCAGTTCACGCCGCATGTCCAACGTGGGTCGCCGCGTGGTGGTCCGGCTAAAGGCGGAGCCTCGTCGAGCGATAAGTCACCAGACGAGGAATCGAAGGGACAACTGAGCGAAAATCGCGGGCCCAAAAATCGCTTGTTAACAAGTTCCATGAATATGGAAAATTTGTGAATGAAAAGATAAAGGACGGGCTGCTGAGTTCAAATGTATCAATCATCTTTGAATAAAATATAGAAAAACGGCGGTTATCGTTGCGGCAGGTACAGTACCAGAGGTAGCCATCAGAATTATTGTATAGGGCTTTGACGATTCAGTAATGCTACTATTTCTGAACACGAGAAGAGTTGATAATTTCTATCAAGATTCAGGAAAATGAGGATGAGGAAGTATTTCCTACCGAATTCCCATCACAACAGCGATTAATTTACTTTTTGTTGGGTTTATTTCATCTAGCACTTTTTTTGCAGCTGCACCACGCGGTCGTACATACCTGCAGGAAATCGTTAGACAAGGAATCGCCCGACAAAGATGCGGATCTCACAATATCACGAAATTTGCTAATTAAATTACGCTCAAGAATTGTCAAAAAAATCTAATGCACTTCTCAGGCCGCTGTACCGCTCAGATACCGAATCCTCAGCTTTTTATAGTCACTTTTCCCGGTTTTATTTCTTGTGGCACAAATCACGCTTCGGGGAGTCGTTGTTGGACAAACACACCCATTTTCTACTCCTATCGCTTCTACCATTCACTTAAGACACTAGACTTTTGCTTTGGAATACTCATCGTTGCACCCTTCCCTCTTCAGTCCATCTGTTAGGTTGGGTTCAACACGTTCACCATGGCCATGACATTATAGTCAAACCATTTCTATTCGTTTTCATGCTAAAAAAAAACTCCTTATGCGCTATCAGCCAAACACCCAGTTACTGGGAAACGGATTTTTTAAAGGTAGTTGTTTATATTAGGTACGATAAACACTTTATTGCATCTTGAAGAAAAAAACTGTTAAGCAACGTGAACTTCACGATGTAAACCCAAGCTAAACAGCTGACGGCCTCAGGACTCCAAGCTCAAGGTGGAACTCTCAAACAGGAAGCGCTGGAAAATTCCGTCCGCTGAAAAAGTTATATTGCCCAGTGCATATTATCTATAACAAGTTTTGGAACTTGAAAGAAACTGTTACTAGTCACGAAGTTTAAAATTATCACCTGAGGTGTCATATGCGTTCTGTCCCCACATGAATGACTATCTGCTCATCTAATTGTTTAGTGCGAACGTCGATGCGATGCAAACTACAGTTTAAAAACCGTAATTGGTGTTCGTTCACGTGTGGCGTCAGTCAGTCATCTGTCGCCAGCCGTCACCATCTGTTACCAGCTTACCGTTTCGAAGTCTTTATTAAGTCGTTTAGGTTAATTGACAGCCATGTGGTTTCTTCTAACAAGGGAGGTTGCTCAGCGTGCTCCGAAGATTCACAACGAGACCCTTATCACTTTGTAGAGCATCGAATGGCGATTACAACGGTATGGTTTGTGTTTGATAAATGCAAATGGATGGCCCAAAAAAGGCAAAAAACCTTGACCACTAACCACTGGCAAACGGGCTTCTAGATCGCAACTACCAGAGATACCACCAGAATCGACCCAAATTCAAAAACAAATGTCAGATTCGTGATCAGTGCCCCGAATAACCCCCGCTGACAAAGTTTGAGCTGAATCGGTGATTTTGACCTAACCAGCCTTAGTGTTGAGTTGTTTGGTGAAGGTCCACTTACCGAGATTATCTTTATTCCTATTGTTCCATTTTTTGGACTCTAAGGAACACAGAGACTCCAATTTGAATGAGTTTCTTTTAAATTTTATAAGGATAGATCACTTGGGCTGTTGACAAATCCGCAATTCACAAATCTAACATCGGCTTTTCCCATTGTGTCTGGCGTGAGCTTGCTAGGGTCCGTCGTAACAAAGTTGGGTAATTGGGTCTGAATCACCGATTTAGCTCCAACTCTGTCTACGGAGGTTATTCGGGGCGCTGATCACTAATCTGACGTTTGTTTCCGAATTTGGGTTGAATTTGGGTTGGCTATGGTAAGTATGGGTCACATACATACATAACTGCTAGTAGATTTTGTCTTCTATGCGTACTCTGTTGGCAATACTCCTTCCAAACGCGATTCTATCCCGCAGCTGCTCCAAAATTCCAAAAGGGGCGTATTTTGTTATCTAGCATAGGAAGGCAAAAGAAAAGCACAGCAAAGGTAGAGATCCGCCGACCATCAGAGTGAGAGTCCTGAATGCTACCCACTGAGCCACCGTGATACAAACTCTGTTAGTTAACACCTAGAAGTGCTCTCGCCACTACTTAGTGGTTAAGATTTCTTGCCTTTTTTCGGACCATCCATTTGTATTTAGCAAAAACAGACTATACCGTTGTAATCGTCATTCGATGCTCTACAAAACAATATGGGTCTCGTTGTGAATTTTCGGAGCACGTTGAGCAACCTCCCTCGTAAAGCATCTCCCTCACGAGCTGAAGGGATTCACTAAACGGTCAGATTTTCAGGTGTGGATACCTAGGAGTGTGGAGGTGGTGGTGTCCCACTTCCGCCCGACTGACTGGCGTGAGTGTGTGTGTGTTTGGAAACGTCGTCGCTGGCATGTAATTTATTGGATAACCTTGATAATTGAGTGAGCTGGTAATGGAGATGAGCAATGTGCGCAATTGTACGTTTTGCAGGCAAGGTCACTCGCACACGTACACTCTCTCCTCTGGTGGTGTCTAAACTGTTACTCAGCTCCAATCATCACCGATCGACGAGGAACACACCGAGACGGATGGACCGCGCGAGACCTCAGCCAGGTAATTACCTGTCGGCACAATTTCCCGATTTCCAGATGCCAATAGTGTGCCGAGCCTATAGGTAAACACCGGAAGACACCATCACCGCCACCAGCAGACTGTCACCACGAAGAAGGTCGAAAGCGCTTACACAAGAATACTCCATGAACGACTGTCGTTGAATCTAGGAACGTTGAATAATATGGTTCAATGAATTTATATCAGTTTTGGCTCATCTGCATACAATACTATGATAATTGTATAAGCTTCACGAGTGTATTCATTTGCTGACTAGATCGTCAATCCTCTTCAGTAGCCCCGTCATGCCTGTATAGACGCAGTTTCCAATCCCTCTTGACTATCAAAAAGACCACAACACAGCAGTTTCATCTACTTCGGCTAGAACACATCTTGTCCATTCAATTACTTTTACATAATGAAGCGAATCGTGTCACTTGTTTCAGTCTATTTTTCAGAAGACGCAAGCTCAATAGAAAGCCAATTCTGTAGCTGATGCATCTATCTGAGCTCAACATCATGATTGGCGATCTTTATTCATGATTGGCTTTCTTCTATGTATAAATCTTCAAATAATCCTACTCAAACCACGATTCACCAATGATGTTTCGTGGCTCATTCCCTGCCATAAGTTCACTTCACAAGTTTTCAACCTACTTTGATTTATTGGACACCCCAATCTTCGTGAATCAGGAATGACGCCTGGGATCGGACTTGCAAACTTCAGGGTATCGGACTTCGTCTCGATAGAACCAGAGGATAATCGAAGTACTTCAAGCGCTCCCTTTCAGCTTTTAGCAGCTTTATGTGTATTCTGATTCAAAAGGACACTTCTTCAAGAAGGATCTAGAACTGATGGAGAAGGACATTTGTAAAAAATAGAAATAATTTTCATAATATTACCTGACAAGCAGGTAGGTGGAGTCTTCATACTGTTGTAGTGGCATCAGTTGCTGTAGAAGTTGAATTTCAGAGGAGCTGCAGGATCACTGAACCTTACCGTTACGCTACGAAGATGAAGCAAACATTTATAAATCGGGGATTCGTTCCACGCATGCGCTGGCATATCAGATTTCATCGAGGCCGTCGGGTAGTTGGACGACATTGTTTGTGTGTATGTGTGTGGAATTGTCGGTTCCAGTACAAAATTCGGATTTTGTCCTTGTTTGGCTCATTTCACGCACTAACTTCCCTTCAATTTGCTGGAAAACCCGGCGCTTGATCCCCCCAATTACTCCTTCCGCTGGGCCCATCTCTGCGTCCCGTTCGTCTCTCACTCGTGGTGTCGATTTGCAATGAATCTTCTAATTGATAGTTCCCACTCTACCCGCGACTGTAGTTGCTCCGTCCTCCGTCAACCTGCGCTATTACTCGGTCTGTTGTTAGCGATAATCTCTGCTGGTGGTGGCAGATGAAACACTGGACATAATCGGTACAACTATCACAACGAACACAATGAACGGATTAAGCTGGCGCGCGAACGAACGATTTCTGATTGTTATTCGAATTGTACTCATTGACTTCAGGTTGGTTCGAGTGGAATGAATAGTCAACGATCGGATTACTGTACGATGCGACGACGACGTCCGCGTCATCGGGTCAAGCCGATTACTGTGTCATTACCTTTGTCAAGTAAATAGATAATCATACCGTACATGTATGAAATGTTACGCCTGTTTTGCCTTGTCGTCCAATGATTGACGGCGGAAGTGACAAATTTTTGATTTTCTACACTCTCAAGATTCCAGGCAAGTACATACATAGCTGCTGGTTTTCATTGGAAACGAAGTGCCAGTTGCTGAAACTTATGCAAATCTTTAGATTATTGGAGAGTTCAATACTCTGTCGCTAGAGGCCCCATCAAGTTGAACAAGTTTAATCTCCGAAATAACTGAAAATCTCTATGGGTGAAGTTAGTTTTCTCGATTTCTCTTGAACTTGTCTGCTCTCAACCTCTGGAACGTCGTCATGAGCTTCCCTCAAGGCGATTTGTATAATACATGCAGTATTGCACAATCACATTGGCCAATTAGACCTTTCCCAGACAGATTGAGTAGAATGAATTTGAAAATTCCTGAAATTGAGTTGTTGACTGATATGTATATCCACCTTCAGTGTCGATCCATTCATCATGTAAAAATCGTACTCTGTTCTCGAAGGACTGAGCTGCGTGTGGAGGTGCTTGTCCTGCATTGCTCGTTCAACTACGGGTTGCTATAATGCTACACTTTGCCCATTACAAGCTCGATTACTTGCTTAATTCAACTGCCTGTTGGGTTTTCGGAGAATTCGATGCGATGTTGAGTGGCTAGTTTCTCAGGCTGAGCACGGCGAGTTCTATTCTCTGAAGAAGGTCAAGACGCCGAAATGTAAGCCCGAATAAAGTGTTTAGATGAGCTGCAGAATTCACAAATCTCTTTGAGAGTCTCTATACTTGTTCTAAAGAAAACTAAGCTGGCTGTGTGTCAAAATGAAAAAAACCTATTTCTCTGCTGCGAATCTGTTTTATCCGTCGATTCATGGTTAGGTGGTGCCATGGTGGAACATTATCAGGTCCCAATGCTTTTTCCTCTTTTCCTCTTTATCCTCCTGTCCCCACTAACGAGCCAAAGGTGACGCACGACGAATCCTTGGAAACGCCCTTTTATAGCTGTATTACGGATGGCGCCATATTAGAAAGAGTATTGGAGCGTCGGTCAGGGACCTCGTTCATTTTTCCCGCGTCCGCATTGGACGAATGCTGCTGAGAAGATGGAGCCTAAACACGACACTTTGTGCTAATTGTAATCCATTAGGGTGCCTGAAATTTATCTAAAACTGGCCAAAAACCCACCGACGCCGAGGCGCAATCTCATTGAAGTAATCTAGTCTGGATGCGAAGCGTCCATTTACGGCTCTTACCTCGCGAAAACACCGCCGCACCAAATCGGCCGGCGTTACCGTAGTTTATTTTCCTGTTGAGGCAATCGGTCCCCTTAAGAGTGAGCCAACATGTGCGTGATGGGTTGCAATTGTGGCGAAAAGCCCCCGACGAACACATATCACTTGTTTTTCCTGTCTTCGCATAGCTAGCGAAGGCGTTTGTTCGAAGAGTGGAGCGTGTTGCTTGCTGTATTATCCCAGTCAAAATCTCTGTATTCAGAGAGAACCGCAATATCACTAGGTGACTTTGCATAATACAAAGAAAAATGAACCGTAAAGCGATTCTCTTCTCACCGATCAAGTAAAGAATCGATGAAAGTGGTGGTATTTTATTGTCGATCAAAGTCTCCCTCCTATGCTATACCTCTCATGACTCTTCACAATTTATATATCTTTATGTCAGTACTGAACAATGATACAGCAGCAGTGCTAGCAATGCCTAACGAAACTGACCACAGAAATGAAATGTAATGAGCAAGGAAGGGATGGCTGCCAGTTAAACAAACAAGTGTTGTTTCCTAGTAGCAGGACCTTCGGCCTACCAACGCGTTACCTACGACCTTAAAAACACGTAATTGGTGGTTCCATTACGGGGTTTGTCGTTTCAGACCTCTTTAAACTTGTACGTACCACAGGCGATGGCTTAGAAGGGAGGAGGGCACATAGACTGAATAGCAAGAGACCACAATGCCAAACCAGAGTTAATCTCAACAAGGCCTGCTTACCCGCTCGCTACCTTTGCTGTGATTTCGCATGATAGTAGTTGTGGAGTCTCGTTAATCCATTCATGCACCTCCTTCTTGCCTTCTTCCTTCCACTCACCCTTCCCGCAACTCCAACCCCCTTCGTGTCTATTAAACTGTAATGCCGACGAGAATTATAACCGATTTTCATGCGCATCATAAGGACAGAGTGTTGTTACGTGAGGTGAGTAGCAATTATAGCAACGATTCACCTCCGCGCCACGCGGTACCGTATCCGTTGCGCATTACTATAACGAATAGATACCCTTAGAACTGAGTCGAGGTGTCACCCTCTTCGTAAAAACCACGAACATCGACGTTCATGGAGCGATACATGTCAGAAAAAGCAAGCAAATGTGGCGGTCAGTCGGAGAGAGTCATTTTCAGCAGCACAACATCTTTCCCTACACCCCAAGACCTTCATTGCGGTTGTTCGTTCAAAAATAGCAAGTATAATCAACGAATGAATAACCCCAATAAACAGGCAGGAGAAAGGAGTACCAAAGTCATTGCCATTTTCATCTAGGTCTCGAGAGTTGCATTGACACGGGAATTTGTCGAAAATGGCCTGCATTACGTTGAAAACCTGTTTTCCCTTTCTCAGAGGTAGTGCCAGCATTTTCAGGAACGTTGTTTGCTGTGTTATGTTTATTACGTGGAAATACCAAGTGATGACGTGATGTTTACCGTGTTTCTTTAAGTGGTCATTTTACAAATGTAGGAGAAAATTTCGAATAATAATTTAATCTACCTATCGAGGTTGTAGGGTAGAACAGCTCAATTGGTCCTCCTAACCATCAGCCTCAAAATCGTCTTCAGGAGCTTCAACACAGTTCGGGGTGATTCGAATGCAGTTATTATGATGAACTGCAATTTTGTATGTTTATTTCTGCCCATTTGTCATGCACTGAAGTAGATCAAGGACCTAAGCAGAGTAATCCAACGACTCCTGTTAACACCTATACAGTATTTTCAGTCCAGAAAAGTTGTGGAACAGATGCTGAAAATAGCTGCAAATAATTGACCTTATCTCATATTACATCATCAGGACTCTGAAGAGGAGTTCGAAGAATAGAGTTACACCCACCCACTTACATCCTCATTGATTGAGCTGCAGGAATCATACCCCGTTTTTTCATTGTTCAAAATTGTAGATTAAACGCATCGTTTTCCGAAAATTTATGTAATGGAAAACGAAGATTAGGGAATGAAAATGTGTCGTTCGCCTGGCTCGGTCACATGACGGGCTATTGGTCCAGCAAAAAGTGATAATTCGCTACGATTAGCCTTGTCGCCACCACGCAAGGTTTTCGTATTCCAATCAGCACTCACTTTTGGCTGCATCATAACATGCCAATCAATGATAGATTAGAAAAAATCGTTCTCAAATTCGATGATAATTTGCTTTCATCGTTTCACGATGGCAATCAAACGAGCAAAAAAGCCTTCTAGAGGCCGCACTGGGAAGAAGAGGCGAGTCATTGGTCGGCAGATTATATGCGTCTAATTTGTGCATTTTTGATGATCACATGAAATGGGAGGAAATGACGACACAACGACGACTCGACGACTTTCTCCCTCGTCTTTCTTTAACACGACGACACTCACAATATGCGGGTGTTTATCGTACACCACCCGTTCGTCTATTGGTGCGCTATAGCTCGGAAAATGACAAAAGGTGGCATGATTCCGTCCATTGCTGCTGTTTGCTGGGCTAGAAGAGCACACTGAATGCCGCTTGCCGGGTGTGAAAGTGTTAGGTCGAGCGAGCGGAACGAGCACGAGCTCACTCAATAAGAAGACAGACGACTTAACACAATACCCCCCGAATGACTGCCCCGTGTCTCTGTGACACCACATCGACATCATCTTCTCTATTCATAAAGTGTTAAACACGTTCCATGAACTCGCCCCTGTCAACGAGACGACGACAAGATGAAGAACAGATCCAATAGAAGTAGACTCGTCACAAATATTGCTTTGCTTTTATTCAAATTCTTTACTAGAATGGGAATCATCGACGGTCACTGCCATTAGACAAACAGTGTTATACAAGCCACACCAAAAAATTTCATTAAAACCCCGAACCATACATACGTGCCGCAGGGGAGACGCAACAACCGCTGGTTGAAGCTTAAATCTGACAGAAAAGGATAGCAGCAAAGAAAGCGAGAAAGAGGATAACACTCGAACAAAAATACACCAAGATAAAGAGAAAAGACTCACGAGGAAGAAATTATTCAAAAAAGCGGCGGATGAGGTAGGTAACAGATTGGCAACACAGAAGAAGTGTGATGTCAATCCCAAGACTCCTTATTGAGGAGATTGACTTTGTTAGTGCAGCCAAACACGTTAACCTTACCTTTGTATGAGGCCCACTATCGCTTTGTGATTGGGTTGAAAACTTTCGAACTAAAGGTGAAGGATTCTCGCCATTTCTGGAGCAGCTTCTTGACTCCGGCCATTTATACGGCACCTTGTTGGCAATTTTTCTGCGTGTAAATCATTCTTCGGACTCTGAAAGTCTTACAGCTGCTGGTGTTCGTTCCACCTGAGATAAAAGGCGTTGAGCTGTATGAGGTAAATCTTAGCCAAACCCTTGAGAGCCTTCGTAAGAGGTGTACTATTGACAGCAACATCGGGTATTTATATACCATTTTCCAAAGAGGTATGTTCTTCTTATTGAAGCTATCACTATATTTGTCGATAGATGAGGCTACTTTGTTGGACTGAATACTCTGTGCGAAACTTCTGTTCACGAAGAATGACATGGGAAGGATCCCATCCTCCACTTCATGTCGAGGGTTTGAGTTGTTGCCCATTGTACCAGAAATTTGCAACAACTGAGAACACTATAGTGATGAACGACGATTTTCTTCCACCCAATGTTATGACCATTAGTATGTCGGCTGTGTGTCTGTGGGAGAGGAGAAGATAAAGGCAGAGGGCAATTATAGCCGATCCTCTTTCCAGCGCTGTCTTTACCTTCAGATGATGAGGCCGACTACAAGCAAGGTTATAGGTAAGAAGGCGATTAACATTGTGTTCCAGTGGTGGAGACGTCCTTATAGAGTCGTCGGTTTAATTAGGCTGCCGCAAGCGGACCGCCATCGAGTACGTCCGGACGGTGTCAATGAGACAACCGGCGGCAAATTGATGTCGTTTCGGCTCGTCCCATCCAGATCCTTCAACGAAACTTGAGGCTCTTGGGTAAGAGGCCTTTAACTTGCAAAAATTGTTCTGTTTCAATGAAAATTTCCAAAAACTTGGTGGCTATACGGAAGCAAATTTCACATTCTGTTCCGAAGGGAAAGTACCCATTTTACAGAATGTTCTAATCCACCGGAGTATTCCAAAAACTAGATGTTTCTTCATGACGAATGTAAATCTTGACTGAATTTTTTTGAATCTAAATACTTGCATCGTACAAATACACCATACTAATCTGTTGTAATTATCAATATAGTCTTCTTTGATGCTCCTGGTCTGATCGAGGTTAGCAGTGGATCACGCGCCTCTGAAGACGATGAGAGGGTCTAAATGTCAGGCCAAAATCAAATTTGGTCCACCTTACTAACCTCAATCGGCACAGCAGCATTCAAGAAGTTTAACATCGTGTCGAGGTTTCAAGGACAGAGAACTTGGGAATATCGATACATGTAGTCTCCACTTCTTTCTACACACTTTGTACTGCGTTCTGCAGACTTGAAAATTTCCCTATGAAAAAAGTCCGCACCAAGACACTGTAGCACCCGCTAAGAGTTTAATTTTTTACCCTTTTCTTTTATTCTCTTAATGTTTTACCCCATTTCTTAACACTACTGTAGCCCATGCAGGTATCCTGGTAGTCTATTGCAGTCTTGGATGACGGTCGACGGCAGATTGTTCATTCTTAACAAAAAATTCGATTACAGCACGCTGCCGAAACCTAATGCTTCACAATAAGATAATGTTGCGGTACAAATTCTGTAGATTATGATCCTGTGGTCGTTTCTATTACATCTTCTTGTTACAGTTTGGAGATTAAGAATGAATTGCTAACGACTTTCAGCCTCTCGTAAAATCGGCATACTCCAGCAAATGCTTTCGACAAGCCACTAGGAGCGTAATGATACGCAGTCACGCTGCTTGGAAACATGTCGAAGAGGCCAAAAGACATGACCGGGTGGTGATGATCTGCACGGTTGACTGAATTCACAGTGTTCAACCTCATTCGGTTCGGTCAGTCGTCAGTGCTATTTGGTGCGCTTAGCGTTAACTAGATTGTCGAGCGTCTCACATCGTCGCGCCGTTCAATCCGCGCCAAATTGAGAGCACCCATCTTTTTCCACCATCACAAGCTGATTATGTAGTTGAGAAAATTGAGAGATTGTCGTCAGAGGATGAGTGTGAGCTGCCACAAAAAAACTACCAAATTTATTTAATTATTAAATTATTGACCATAAAGAGCGATGGAAATGGCCGAAGGTGCTGATAGATTAGATTGATACCCCTACTTTGCATAGCGTTTAAATTACGATGCCAAATTGCTATGATCCGGCGCCACACCTCTCTCAAGTGTGGTTCTCAAATTTTCTCAAAACTTTTAGTATCATTTACTGAAGTGTTTAGTAGCCAGTAAAACATATACATACATAAATCTATCCGTAAAAACAATGATGACAAAATAGCAGCAAAACATCTTCAACTAAGAGCCATAGAGAAAAACACGGCCTATTTTTAAGGTAGTGAAAGAACATCAAAAAGATGACAATAAGTGAGCTTCTCTTGGGTATTTATTTATCAAGTTTTCAAAGCTTTGCTAATTAGCTAATTTTTGACTGGGGTTGTATCCTAAGCAGCTTGGAAGCTGAACCCGCTCCGGTGAAAGGTTTTCCTGGAGATTCCGATTATCTGCTGGTAAAAGGTAAAGGTAAAGGTGTCGGCTCGCGCTCAATTCAGAATCATAGAGGCTGTGAATTTGGCCTATACAATGACTTGCAGAGTCCAACCGCTATACCAAGCCAGTGTGTTTACCTTCCCAGACAAGACGTACCAATTTACACGACCTCAGGGGGATTAAAGGAAACGGGTAGGGATCGATCGCTCAACTCTGCGGGCGTCAGTAGTGCCTCTTACCACTGCACCGCGCCCCACCACAGCCCGAATTCATTCCTGAACATATGCTAAACTTGGAACAATACAGAGAAAATTAGCTTTTGGTGCGACATACTTATTCCTCTAGTAACTGCTGACCTCCATGCAAAAGTTATCAAGAGTGAGATTGCACGCCCTATTGAGAATTTTATGACACAATACCAACAACAATAATACTTTTTTCTCTGGACAGTAGCTTTTCTACATTAGTTTGAGTTCCGTTTTCGTAACTGATCAGTTGTGAATGCTGTTTTCTCTTTTTCTCGTTGAACAACCACTACAGCTAATGCCATTATGTTCACCACGGAAAATGGCCTGAGGGAACGCTTTACTGATGCATAATGTTACGAAGAGTGCTACATACAAAGCGTGTTCCACTTGCTCCTAAATGAATCGAACGATCGTTCCAAGTGACTATTCACGCCCGAACCCCATCTCGTCTCAATCTCACACGCATTCCCTCAAATTGGTGGTTTCCGCACCAACACCAATCGACTGCAAATTCAATTTCGACAGCACACACTAGCACGACAATCACATCTTAGTTGCTAAGATTGTCGTCGAGTGTCTGTTTCATCCATTACAAAGCACGCGCGCCACAGCTAGCGAGCTGAGAGCGAGTCTTATCCGACGACGGGCCAAAGTGTCTGAACACTTCCGTCTGACAGACTCCGCTTTCGTGAAATTTTCGCGCAACGCCAATTTGCTCAATTACATGATGTCGACGATGTCAGAACACGTCGAAATCGTCCAATTCTAGATGGTGTCGTTTGTGCAACAAGATCAACACCTAAGCGACGTGAGCGCGTTTTTCGACCACACTCAAATCACTCAGGAGTTTTTGGACGTTATAATTAGCTGCGTCTACGGATTAACTGACCGAATGTCATAGTTTATCAATAAAATAGAAAGCCAGTTGTGAGCCATGACGCCTTCGAGCTGACCAATACGAGGCTGCCCTTTATAACCTACACAATGCCCAATTATGTACATCAAAGCTGCCTTGAAGAGTCATTTGATGTCACCTCGAGTGTTCGCTTATTGTTGGGTAATACGAGTGGCAAGACAGAAATATGAAATATTCTACACGAACGTGACTTAAGTGCTTAACAAAAACATCATCGACCCATTTACCGAAACTGACCATGCAGCACATCACACTACGAATGTTCTTGGTTACCTTGTGGAACATTTGTTGCTTTGTATTGTGATAATTTGCAATTATGAGTGGATCGTGTGAGAACGTTGCTAGTGTTTGCGAAACATTTTCGATGTCGCATCGCCCCTCTAACGATGTGCCATGAAAAAGATGATCGAAGGTGATCAGAAGATGAAAAAACACTCGCTGAATGACTTTCTCGTTGCACTCGACCATCATCTCACTCTTCCTCACGCTGTATTAGTCCGAGCGAACGATCAGATCATGGCTTCTCATGACACCTGGGAAAGGCGAAATGACGACAATTATACTGGCCACCGCACTCAGCAAACCCGCTTCATTTACACCCCATTAGACGAACACACGTTTGGAAATCGTCCACTGCGCAACGAAGCGATGAACGACGACGTTATCTTTGCCAGATCTCCCGACTCCAGCAGTTATTCAAATAATTATCGTTATTGAATGTTATGTAACACGGCAATTGTCAGGAAACAAACGGTGTTGCGCATTGGCCATCGATAGCGAGACAGCTGCGCACGTTCATGGCGCACGCCAACGATTGAACGTAAAATGATGACAGAAGGACTATAAAAGTTCCCCCAGACGTGCCGACGGAGTTATTATAACCCTATTGTTAGAGATACAATTACAAAGTTATAACTAACATCACATGCTAAAGACTCCAGAGAAACTCCTACAACTCAACCCTCAGAAAATGTAACAATTATTTTTCATGTCTAACCACTTCATGGTTCAATTCACATTTCTCACGTACTTTTCCTGGGATTGGATTGTTATTTTAAAAATAAAAAAGTTGTCACCTGACACCTTTAGATGTGGCCACATTAAATCGTGAGTTATTGAGTTATTGTTCAATGGAAAAATAGACTGAATATATTTCTCATCTGAAATTAGGAAATTAATCAGTGAAATGCAATGCCTCTTCCATAATACCATTTTTTAAGCTTTTTATGAATGAAATGCCTGCAGGTTATTTCAAAATCTGAAACGACTAATATGTAGCTAATATTTCACGAAGGAAGGGGTGAAGCGGAAATGGGTGTTTCTCCATTTTTCTCTTGTTTTTCTTTTGTTTTTAGAGCACGTTATTGAATGATTAGGAGTTTTGAAGAAGTGGGAATGGAGCCCCTTTCTTCAACTCTTGCTGAAAATTTTATCGCAATAAACAAAACGAATAAGAGGCGAAAGAATTGAAAGGTAAAATATTGAATTCTTGAACACCTAAAACACTCCTTGGGAACAACAAAATAAGAAACGGAACAAGAATTCTGGAATATTCGCTGAATACATTTTTATTCTAGGAAAAACTATATTTGTACAAGGAAAAGAAAGTAAAAGAAGAGTTCCCTGCACCAAAGACCAATATTCTGGTTGATAGTTATAGTTAATGTTATTAAGGTTGAGTTATTCCTTTTCTCTGTCAAAAACAAATTTTTGTAAATCACTCAAAGACATTTATGGTGTTCAAGGTTCTGGAACAATGTTCTCGATTTCGTTCAAGCAGCCTATCCCCAAACAAAGAACTCCTTCCTTACGGTCGCTTAGACCAGGTAGCTTTGGTTACCTGTTTCCTAATGCACCATCAGAGCCCATAAAGAGCAAATGTTACGGTCGCATCATCTTGCCCACTAATTAACATCATTACTGTATCATACGGTTCACCAACTCGTACAACATGTGCTGACTGTCCATTGCTATGCGATCATAATTTCCTTGCCTGTGCTCGCACAAATGCTTTTAGCACATTTATCCAGATATATTTTTCATCATACATAAAACATGAGACGACGAGAGAGATCATAAAAATGACACAAATGCTACTGGTTAGCGGTGGTAACCTCAACATCAACGGGTGTTGTCGTTGTCGATTCTTTCGATGATTGTCCTCCAACATGTGATGTGGGCGGAAAACCGAATGAAAGCGACGGTGGAAGTGACGGAAGTGTGGCTGATAATGGTAAGCTCATCATCAGTGGAATTGGTGTGGGTAGACCGCCCAATTGGCCAACGTAACCGGCCCAATAGGGATTCGATCGGAGCAGATTTTGAACAGCGGCCAAATTTCCAGCTTCGTTCAGGAGTTCCATGCCTGTGGTCGCTTGACGCTTCCATTTCGTCCTGAAATATGAACGTTTAAATTACACAACAAATTCTGATGCAAAAAATTTAAAGATATTCTGAAGGACTATCTTCCAACGGAACAATGAGTAAGCGTGAGCTAGTACTGGAAAATTGAAACAAAGCTCGGGCGAAACCCATGTGGAAACTGCGAGTTCAGCAAATTTTTTTTGAACAGATGGGTCAGAAGACTTAAAGACCCGTTAATCTTTGTCAGACGATTTATTATTTTGCGCACAACGTGACAGTGATCGCTCATATTAACCTCTTAAGAAAGCTGGTTTCGAAAGGCAGAGTTTTTAAATTTGATAGAAAATTGTTAGGAATTTGAAGCTATGGTGACTATTCAATGTCCGTGAGCTTAATCAAGTTTCCGTAGATCAAAATTTTCCCTAAAACTTTCTGGGCTCATTATATTCGAACTTTGTTTTGAATTTGAATTGTATTTCAGAGGGTATTTTCGCCCTTCAATTTACTTATAACTTACATTAACTACATTATTCCACTGTATCAACCCGCACACTGCAGTCAGTTTCGTTTATTTTCATTAGTGTTGCACCCACGACCCTATGGAACAAAACTGTAGCGAATAGGTGTATAATCGTCACTCTAGTCTGAGAAGAATCGTTGAGAGAAATATGAAAAGACAATTGCGTGAAGATTTCAAAACAAATGATTCTCTCATTGAAAGTTCAGCCATGTTTCGCAAATGACTCTACCGTAATCTCTAGCATAAACTGAGGTTTTTTTTCGAGTTCCCCACGGAAAATGTCTGGCTTCAAACCATCTCTAATCTAAATTACGATCCCAATTAACCGGCACTTGACACCGGATGCCTCTCAACGCCGCTAGTCGGTCGGTCAATCGGGGGCGGCCTATCCCTTTCCGCCGTTCCTCCATACCCATCACCCATACTGTAGCAGACAGATGGCGGATCGCCTCTTAAAACAACACAACACGCAATACTTTATGCCATTAATAAGCGCAGGAATATTAGAAGGCCGCCCTCCGATAATTTAATCATCTATATTAGCCGGACAATGCCGGCATAATGCATTTTGCTGTCGTTCGAGAATATTACACGAGATCCGAAGGACCATATATGAGCGTGTTAAAGACCATCATGCAATGATCTCGATGTTGCAACCGTATCTTCTCCTTCTTCATCAATATATACTTGAAGTGGGATGAACAGCGGACAACAAAGGCAATAACGAAAGATGCAAGACAATCGAATCAAAAACCGTGTACAAACCTGCGATTTTGATACCAGG
The DNA here is from genome assembly GCA_030553155.1 of Nippostrongylus brasiliensis. Lineage (NCBI taxonomy): Eukaryota > Metazoa > Nematoda > Chromadorea > Rhabditida > Heligmosomidae > Nippostrongylus > Nippostrongylus brasiliensis. Next base: position 17,766,084 of record CP130737.1, read on the forward strand.
TCTTGACTTGTGTATCGGTGAGACCCATTCGCTGAGCGAGATCCATACGATCCTGTACGCTTAGATATTTTTGCTTCTCAAACGTCGATTCAAGCTCTTGCAATTGTTTGTCGGTGAAGATCGTTCGGGCTTTCCGGGCTTTCTTTGATCCCAGTGGGCTGGTATCGTTCGGACTACTCCGCACTTGTGAGCAACCTGATTCTGGGGTGTCTGGTCGTGATGTGGTCGATTGATCTGAAAACGGAGTGCAGTTAAGAGAAACAAAGCTGCACCAATGTAATAATCAGCTGATCATAAGGTAATAATCGTGCTCAGCAGCGTCTTTTGACCTTCGAAATCTGTACGATTAATAATCGGATTATCCGTTGTCGCTGTAAATCTCGTAAACACTATCATTTCCCACTTGAGTTCTGCGGCCTAATTGCCCAAAATCGCCCCCCGTTTGTATTGTACGCAACACGGACGGATGAGTTCCAAAATTGACAGGTGGCAGGCTGACGATACGATTGCCAATCGGCCGACTGCATACATAGTGAGGTGAACGATACCCGTACAAAGCGGTTTTTTTGTGAGGAAATGCGGTGACGGATAAGCTCAAGGCTAGACCGTGACAAAAAGAAACAGACGAATGAAGTGAAGATTGTCAAAAATGCCGAAAAACAACTCTAATCCGCTCAAAAAATCAATTCTAGACATTTCAAAGGGTGAAAGGACAGTGATACCTATCTCTGATACGGTTTAAGAAATGATAAAAGGTTACAAGACGTTCACACTACCGAGGGTATAGGTTTATGTTATTTTAGACGAATACAACTATTAAGGTATCGTAACAACCTCAAAGATAAACAACCAGATGTTCGAGATTATTTCTTAGTTTCCTAGAAAGGCGTAGATGAAGAATAATACCGACAGAAAAACTGTCAGCCAAATAGAGCTGTAATACCGTAATATTCGAACGCAAACGCTAGCAACAGTCACGATCGTACATATACTCAAACATTGGTACATACTTCGAGACAAGCCCAAAAATCAGAAGGACAAAAAAGTTTCTTTGAATTACAGTCGGAAGTGGTGCAACACATGTGAGACAAGGAAGACAACAATGTAAAGCATGTAACACATAGAAAGGTTTTGCAGTAGAACATCCTTTCTAACAAAAATGTGTTTTTGCTGTTCGAGAGGACGTACGATCAAGTCATTGAAGTTTAACTCAGACATTGAAGAAGGCAAATTCGTCCTATCGCTGTAATGTACGCCTAATAGAACAGGATATCAACAAAGAATTTAAATGGTTCAGTGTTGAAGTGTTAAACACTCTCGCTTATTAGTTCCGTAGAGAAAATTGGGTGCTATTCTGCTAGTAGAGTCACCAAAGATGCCTAATTATTCGTAGATGAGTATTTTCAAATCCTCCATACTATAACAACAATCTGGACAGATTACTGAGTAAAAATACGCCCACGAGACTATATAGCTTCAAAATTTGTAAAAATAAACAGAAATAATGAAGCAAACAGACCTTTATCGACACTGGTGTCGCTCTTGTCATTGGAGGATTCTAGTAAATCGGAAATACGGAATGAATGTGTCATTTTGCCACCGCCGGAATTTGATGAGGCCTGTTGACTGAGTAACGAGCTGGCAGCCGTGGGATTTAGACAAAATGTTGGCATTAGAAATTGCCTTGGATCCAGCATACTCATTGTGACTGCTGCTGCTGCTGTTGAGACTGCTGCTGCTACCGTAGAGTAATAGAGCACGATAGCGACTAAACGAGCTGCGATGGCGTTGATTGGCTTGGCGAACCGCGAAGGCGGAGCTTCGTGATTCCGCCTCCATTCGCACTCGGAAGAAGCACCACTACAACAATTGCGAAGGCGAATGGGACACCCCACCGGCTGAAAAAAAAATGAGACAGAGAACGTGACAGCAGTGACGACCCTGACAATGATGATGATAATGATCAACAGGAACAATCAAATAAACAAAGAAACATTGAGAACCCTCGCGGTCACTCCAACTCTCGATCTACTTACCTACACACATACAACCTCTTCGATGCACAACAACTTCCCATACCGTCGAAAAAATCGCGCTCGCGTGTCGAAATCGCTCCATTCCACCACAACATTTTCCAAATTTCCTCGTCGTGCTCAGAACTTTCCCTCTAACACCTAATGTTACTATTTCTACCAGTGTTTCCCTTTTGCTTTCTGGGATGTGCGCACTTTGGTGCATTTTGGATAAGTGAATAAATAAGTGTATTTTCTGGTGTTCCCGCTCTGTCCTTCTTCTTGACCTGGCTCTTGGCTATCCGTTTAAATTTAGTCATTCCTGTATAGCGATCTCCGTCTAGTTCTCTCTTTTTTCTTCAATTTTATGAAAGTTGGTATTCTCCAGCAACACTGTTTCATAATTCTACAATTCCCATCTCGGCATTGTTGATGATTTCTCAATATTAATTACTTCTGCCACACGAGTTTGTTAGGTGGACAAACTTAATTCAACGCCCTAACGTTTCGACGTTCTCGTCGTCTTTCTCAGTCGTCGACCTTTGGGCTTAGTGTAAGTAACAAATAAGTTAGTATGGTTAGTAGCAAAGTTCACAATGAAGTTGTAGATTACCAACTAGACTAGACGACGTCAGTAGACTGAGACCTCCGAAGATGACGGGAATGTCGAAACGTTTGAATAAAGTTCGTCCATTTGACAACCTCGTGCGGCTAAGTAATTAATGTTAAGAAACCACTATCTTCATTATTTTTATTTATTTATTTAAGACGCACGCCTAGAGTCATGGGCCAATGCATAAGAAAAACAAATCCTATTTTGAGTTTAAATGACAGTTATATAATGCAGGAAACCAATTAATAAAAATTAACAGCTAAAAAGTGCCCTAGAACAATTGAAAAACAAAATACCGGAATAGTGATAAGAATGTATGGAAACTACACTCTTTTCCCCCATACTGCACTGTTACTTCATCACTCCCTGGAAGGCTTGGCGAACAGTGTATCATTTTCCTCTTTCTGACTTTTTTCACTTTTCTGAAAATCTCGAACTACCTCCTCTCAGACCAACAATTGTGGTGATTCTGGTGATTTTTCTGGTGATTCTCGCTCTGTCCTTTCTACAGACCCGACTTTAAACTGCGTTCAGTAATTCTTGTATAGCCATCCCATTCTAGTTCACTCTTTCTTCTCTTTACGCCAGTGAGAGGCATTCTCTTTTTTGCCCTCTCTGAACGTATTATTTTTTCCAACATAGTTTGCTTATGTGCCTGAGTTATTTTTCGTCATTTAACTGTCGTTTAACCTTATAGAGTATTGAAGAAGTCTTCTCGTCTTTCTATTGGTAATGTGGTTGGCTTATTCTCACCTCTTATTCTCAGGACTACAGATAGATTTATTTGTTGTTTTAACTTGTTTTGTGGCTCAATGACCCAAGCTCGGTATGTCATTATTTTCACTTGTTGGGTTATCAATATTTCCACTTTATTCCCCAGTTGTTTGTTCCCTCAACCTTCGGCTTTTTCCTCAGCTTTCAGCAGTTGCATGAACTGCTGGGTCGTTCAAGAAAGGATGAGACTAAAGAGATATTTCTTTGCTCTTTTTGAAATACCTTGAGGCAAATAAATAAAATTGTTTGCCTTGTAAAACTGCTGCAAATGTCGTCAGAGCCTCACCCCAATTATTTATTAGACTTCGAGGCGACTTCGACCTGGTGGAAACCGAGTGGCAAGAGCGTATTGTTCCGGGAGGTTCTAGTTCTCTGACGAATTGGACACCCGGTTCCTTCTCATTTATAATCGGAGCGGTTGTGGTTAACTTCTCTGACATAGTGTTGTTCCTCTATGAGTAAATGACTACTAATATGCTCCTCATCACCATCCCCGCCTCATTCCAAAGGCAAAAATTCACAGGTGCTGTCCTATGCAAAGTTGGTCTTTTTTACTTTGACTTGTTTTTCTTTTTGTAACATTTTGCGTAATTATGATGGCATTTCTGCAATTGTTGTCTCTGTGGTAACAACTACATAGGATTTATTCATTCATTAACATCCTGGCAGAAGTCGAAAAGCAAAAATTACTGGGAAACCAGAGCCACAGGAAGCGGCGAAGAACAAACGTAAAAATGAGAGGAATTAATGATATGACTAGCTATCAGCAGTTCACCAGAAGTTTATTGTCATCTTAAAGATCATGAACATTGAAGCAAACAAATAAAAGGCAAAAAATAAAACCTAATATCCGCGTCGTTCCTACTCTTAGAAAGGCAGCAAAGAGTAAGGTCATCCCCGGAAATCCTCAGTAAGGGACGATGATCTCAGCTATTTGGGGTATTCATTGAATTCGATGCGTGTAGGTGGAAAGTTACACCTAGTATGTCGAACTTTGATTTTTTAAAGGCGCCGTTTCCGTATGTTTCAATATTTATCAGGATCGAATATTGGTTGAAAACATCCCAACTATCTACAGCTTTTATGTGAAAATTCAATGTAAAGAAAATGGGCCAGGTACGGTCGTGTATGGGGCATGGGTCAGCGCGATGATTCTCTCCCCAATCTGCTGCTGCGATTTACCGGTTAGGATCCATTCGTGAATGATGCGATTTTATGCGTAGTGATCAGAGTCATGAAGCGTACTCAGCGAACCAATCAAAATTCTAGTCGATTAGTTCACCTGAAAGGTAGCATTTGTTAGTGCTCAATGTGAATAAATTCTCTCTTTTTACTCATTGTCGTACGACCCAGACTAGAGAGCCCCGATAATAAGCCATAGTGACCAGCTTAATTGTTGCGAAAAAGGTACTGTACGATGTTGGTTTATGGGTTTTTCCAACACGCAGCTATGCAAATAAGGCTTAGTGTTCATTATTTTACTCAGTGTTTCTATATGATTTTCTGTTTACTACTGAGTAGTCCCGGGGAAAACCAGATTTTCAATGTTAAGGAGTTAACGGAAACTGGACACTGTAGTTACCACTAAATCTTTTGTTATAGTTTTCAATCACACTTTTTCATTTCCATGTTCATGTGCTCATCAGCATTACCAAACTAGGAATTCGATTTTCCAGCAGCACAGTGCAATTTTTTCAGTTCAGAATATTTTACACAGATCACATTCCATGATTTTTATAGTATTTCTTTCGGAGCAGATATCGGTTAGACTCGTCAAAGTGCTGAAAAAATTTGCAGATCGTTACGTAGATTTCTGGAGACCTTTGCCTGCATTTGTCAACATGTCCTGATGGCTTCGTGATTTTTTTTTGAGGAGACAAGTCGTACTGTGAAAAGTAACCCTATGTGAAACAAGAATGTCGTGGGAAACATTCCAGGTTTTCCTGAGAAAAAAAGGACAAAGCGCGTCTTACCACTTCAAAACGTTTTTGTCCTCGCTCTTTGTGCTTAACATTATTAATGCTTCTAATTTGAGGGCTACAAAAAGTCGACTTCTATTGGCGGAAGCAGCTCTTCTGAAATCGACATTCCTTAATCTTTCGAATCTTGACCTTCACCAGTCAACATGGTGAATTGGTAACATTTCCGTTTTCCTTGAAAAAAAAACAAGGGCAACAATTGAGTCCGGGTGACTTTCTCAGGCCCGCACCTCGGAAATGATCTCAGTCGTAGCCGTTGGTTGTCGATTGTACTGGTGCAAATGTGTAATTAACAGCCAGACAGTCTGGTGTTGGTGGTGTTGGTGGTCGGAGGTGTGAACTCGTCCCATAGTGCTATTTGTAAGGGTGTCGAAGTGAATCGGAAGTGCAACGAGGGGCAGTGAGAATATCCATGACACCGGTGGTTAACTAAAATTGGCACTTTATTCAAGGTCAGGTATAATTCATCCCCAACGCTAAGTGAGCGTGTGCTGTTGGTAAAAGGTGCGAAACGATGGATTTAACGGGGGGTTTCTTTGAATTTCGATGGTGTTCTGTGTGGAACGGTTGACTTGCAAATTGGTGTGTGTGTATGTGAGGGTTGCGAGTGAATGAGTGGTAGTAGAGGGAAGGAAATGAAAACCGGCAACCCGATTGTCGACGCTTATTCCATGGTCACTGAGCGCAATTACGTTGTGTGCATGAGTGAAGTGAATAGGATGGATGACATACAAAATGGGGACGCGTCGTCGAGTTCATTAAACGAAGGACGATGAGTACCGGAAGATCGGCAAAAACTCAAGTAGAGCATGCAATCTCCTGCTCTCCTCCTTCACCTCACAATGAACACGAGACATTGCTAGAAGACGACACTGCACAGCACAGCGAACAAAAAAATAACAACAACAGTCTCCCTCTTACAACGAATACAAACCATCATTACCACTCACATTCATATCGACTTTTGTCCCTGGCAAACAATAGCACATCATTGTTGCATTCATCGTTCCATCAGCTTTCATCATATGAATGTAGTTTTTCTTTTTAGTACAAATCTTTAATCGATCAAGATTTTGATATTAATCCAATAATAGATCAAGGAAATTCGATGGTGAACGAACTGTGCGTTTCCTGTGTTTCCTTGTTCAATCAGGTACGTCAATGGCAATTTCGATAATACAACACTCATTTAGCGCTGATCTCTTATGATATGTAGATAACCGATGTTCGGCCCCGTGCAGTATTTTTTCAAAACCGGCTAATTGGTCAGATATTTCTCTTTGGGGACTTATTCATATTTGTAATTCTTCGTACCTTCCTCATTTACTGTGATTATGGCCCCGTTTCCTTTTTTTTATGTTAGTCACGGTGGTTTTTCAGAGTCACTACTTATTTGTTCGTTATTTATCAATTTTAGACGTGGGCATGGCATTTATTGACGACTGGAGATTTGAATAACTAAGAACACTCAGAGTAATCTATTTCTGACTTTTCAATAACAGTAGCATGATTCGCTTGTGATAATGAGGAATACATCACCGTTCGTAATCATGCGCCATCAAAAAATCAAAAGGCGATATTAACGGAACAAACTGTTTCTCCCCTCTCTTGCCAATGATCTCGCTGAAATCATTTCTTATTGAATAAAAAATTCCGGACGGGAATGATAAGGGCGGAATCCACTCATGGGTATGGATGTCGCAGCGAAGTTTTAAAATCTCCCATTTTCATCCGTGTGTGTCCATTGATCTCCCTAGGATAAAAACCGTAGCTTGTTTATTATAATTTTAGACTCCCGAATTTCAGGCCTATACGTTAAGGAGCAAGCCGTCTAAATACTGGCTAGCTATCATTCATTGTTTGAAAATAATAGCACTGAGACATTTTTTCTGATTGAGAGTTTGCTTCAATCGACAGATTCAGCCATCTGATCGAGTTTCTGGAGAGACAAACCCATTGGCTGAGAAATGGATAGGCCTAATCGTTTTTGAAAGCCAACTATTCACCAGTATGTTGTAATTGCGCCATTTTCCTGTGATCGAAATTATTCTGCACGACAACTCTTCCATCTCGTTGACCTTCTTATTTTAATGATGTGGCTTTTTCTTAGTCGGTGAACAGTATCGTGCAGAGCAGACTGCAAACTGCTTTGCAAGCATAAATGTCGGCGTGTTCGAAAATTTTGTATTTGAGGGACGTTCTCTCAAGGAAATTAATCATATATAGGAGGAGTGAAACGATATAAGGCGTCATTACTTCAAGTTCATTCATACCTAATAAGTAGACGAAGAAATCAAAATTAAAATAAGCAGAGCAAATCTGTTCGTTTTTATCCTTTAGGGCTTGTTCAGACGACGCGCGTCGAAAATGCAAAATTGAAGCTCAATCAATAATTAACGTCATTGATCGAATTTGCTCCTTTGCATTAGTGACGCAGTCCGGTTGCGCCTCATATAGGCAAAAAAAATTAGGCATATAATCACATAGGAAGGAAATTGAACGAAAAAAGTGAATTTTGTCAAAATTTCCATTAATAAGGAATAGCAGCCTTCTAAAAAACCCGAGCGACCAGTAAGTTTGCCTATATGAGGCGCAACCGGACTGCGCCACTAATGCAAAAGAGCAAATTCGATCAAGGGCGTTAATTATCGATTGAGCTTCGATTTTGCATTTTCGACGCGCGTCGTCTGAACAAGCCCTTACCCTTCTATACATATACAGACTGGCGTAAAAGGGGAACTAAATTAACCTCGCCGCGGCTCGTCAAGGTTGGTATAAAAATGTTTAAATAAGGAAAATTTACTCATCCGAATTTTGGGTAAATGCAACAGCATTATTCAACACATTTTTTATACTAAACCTATAAAAATTACGTTCCTGTATACTCTATAATGAGATAACCTAACCAACGAAGAAAGGCTTCTCCATTTACTTACCTTCATGGAAATTTCTATTCATCATTCACAGTGATTGAAAGACCATAGAACGAAATTACCCTTGTTAAGACGGATGCCAACATCTGAAGATTAAGAGGAAAAATAAGATAGAGATAAAATTAAACGGTGCCTCATTCAAAGTACCTCCTGTCTCCGTATGCTGTTGTGTTAATATGCGAAGATGTCTGTCGATACAGGGTAGATAAATTCGTCCGGGTTGCTAACTTCCCGCATTACCTTTATCATTATATTTTCATCAAATTATCACTTGCTGTTCTTACTGCTTTATGTTTTTGTCACGTTTTTTGACTGTTTTGTTTTCACTCCATACCTTTGTGTTTACATGGGTATGTTTCTATACTGGAAGGACATGCTTTCTAATTGTCACGTGGTGTTCTGTGTAATGAAGCACATGAAAAGACATTCTTAAAATCCTGACACTACTAGAAAGGAGAGGTTTTCAGGACGTTGGCGTTTAGTTGAACGCTTCTGTGGCGTCTCAGACGTAACGGAAGGATCTGCGTAATAGGTTTTAATAGGGTTGATTACGAGGTCGACTTGTTTGAGTAATGTGCTGGATTGCGCAACTGTCGATGCCTGAGACAATGATTGTTAGATATTTTTGATGTGACCGACAATGAATACGACCAGGTGAGAGGTCCTTGACAACGTTTGCCGTCATACACAATGTCGATCTCGATGATGCTCGCCTGCCCGTCACCGGAAGTCACCCACCACCGTAATCTTCTTTGCTACGGTAGCTTAAGGGAGTGAAACTTAGTTTAAGGTTACTTTTTTTAGGAATTGATTCGAACAACATCCATCGCTATGAGGACATGCGACAGTTTTGGGAAGTGAATGAGAAAAGCGAACCGGGTTATCAGAAGTAGACTCTTTAGCTAACGTAAAGATTGCCTATCTGTTTTAATCCTTTCTTGAATGACTATCGTTCATGTAAATCCTTGAATATTTCAAGGAACAGTCTGGGGAATTTTAATTATAAATTTGATGCGGTCATATGTACCAGACCTCAATATGTAACTGCAAAAAAAGATAGTACTCTGTAGAAGGTTTCGATTTTTTTTTTGCATATTTATGCAGTATATTTGTTGAAAACTTAGCTTCTTATTATTACTGTCATAGTTTCGAAATTCTTCTCTTCTGCCTCATAAGGCTGTCAAAGAATTATTGCATAACATCAGTTACTATCACTCAGCAGTACGCTTTAGATTTAAGTGGTCGTGTTTCTTTCCAGTAACATTCTTTGTTTTCCTTCTGCATCTTATCAGAAGTGTCACGATGAAAAAGCTTTTGGTGAGCCAGTCTGGTGTGTCACTGACCTCGTACAGTGTTCAGGCCTCTGTTAACCTGAACACGGGAAGGTCGAAACGTGAGGCCCTTAAATAAAAGTTCCATCTACCAGCCTCATGAGGCAGAAAGGAGTTTTGAAAACATTACCATCGATGCCGAGATTTGAAGCTTAGATTGGGAGATTGATGTTAGAGAAGTGTTATAGCAGGCCAATCAAATATGTGTTAAAAATCAGTAATCACAGCGCGTTTTGATTTCACTACGGTAAAGAGGTACATAGGAGGCGTACGGACACAGTTTCGAAATGGATAAGTTGCGCCGGTAAATAGATTCATTATAGATAACACAACGGCTCGATATGAATTATATTGGATAGTGTTTCAGGTACAGCGAATATGAACACCTCCAAGAAAGGATGAAAATAATGGACCTTGCTCATCAAAATTTTCATGAAACTTTGACTTTCCGACTTCTATTGCCATAAAAGTAATAAGGCCAACTCTCAAATATTATCCACACCCAACTCTTTCATGAGTAGCCACATGGTCCTGAAAGTTCTTGTTTGCAGGAGTCTCTTCAAAAGAAACGGAGGAACTCGCTCGTAACGTTTCCATTTAATGTGGCACTCTGATGATCTGAAAATTAATTGCAAAACAACGCTTCAGTTGAGGACATAATGAGAATTTATGCAGTTCTCGACAGAATACGTAGGCTATTTGCCACTCTTGGGTTTACTTCGACCCGCCCTTCCATCTTCAAACCACACAAATCAACTGTGTTGCTTGGTGGATAAGCCAAAAATATAGCCAATTATTAAAAGGGACGTTGCCCAGTGTGTCCCAAAGATTCACAACGAGATCCACATTGATATGCAGAGCATCGAATTGCGATTAAAGCGGTGTATCTTGCTTTTGCTACCTGCAAATGGTTGGCCCAAAAAAGGCGAAAACCTCCAACACCAAACAGTTGTGAAGTGACTTCAAGATCACAATCGCGGGAGGTAATACCGTGTTGGCTCAGCGGTTAACATGTAGGACTCACAATCTGATGGTCAAGGACCGGTCCGTTTGTTTGGCGTTTCTTTTGTCTTCATGCGCTAGATACCAAATTACGCATCTTTTGCAATTTTGTCGAAGTTGATGGATAGAATCGTGATTGAGACCAGCATGGAAATAAAATAATAGAGTAGCCTTCCCACGACGTCGACTTTCCAGAAAATCGGGTATATCTGACCACAAATTTATTTGATCTACCTATCAAAGAACAACGTAATATGTGAATAGAGAGACCGCTTATCTTTAAACATCTATATTTTGAATTAATTGGCTAGTAGACGGCAGTCTGAGTAGACAAAATTGATCCGACAAATATTACTATTCAAGCTGCCTGAAATAATGAAAAATAATTTATCATCATGACACATTTCAATGGTATTTGAATAGATTCATAGCGAACATGCTGTTTAACTGCAGTCTACGGCCGGCCCTCTATAGATATTGCACTTCTGGAAGAAATGTATAATAATGCAGTACACAACTATGGAGCTGTGATTTTAGAAATCGCCACGTTAATTTCAATTCATATTGTGTTTTGCTCATTTTTGGCTCCAGTGCAACGTCTGAAACCTCGAAGAGAAAAGCTTGAAGCTAGACCTTCGAGTGATTCCACACAATGCCGTAAAGAGCGATTTGAGAGAATTTTTATCTCGCATTTCTCTTACTCTCTTGCACCCTCCTCACTATCCCAAACTGTCTCGCATTTCTCTTACACACTGGCACTCTCCTCACTATCCCATACTATGTCGCATTTTTCTAGTTCTCTTGCACTGTCCTCACTATCCCACACTATCTCGCATTTCTCTTACGCTCTTGCACCCTCCTCACTATCCCATACAATCTCGCTTTCCTCTCACTCTCTGACACCCTCCTCGCTTAGTCACACTCTTTCGCACTCCCTGGCACTCTCCTCACTATCCCATACTATCTAGCATTTCTCGTACTCTCTCTCGCACTCTCCTCGCTTTCACATGCTATCTCGGCTAGTATGGGATAGTGAGGAGAGTGCAAGAGAGTAAGAGAAATGCGAGATAGTATGGGATAGTGAGGAGGGTGCAAGAGAGTAAGAGAAATGCGAGATAGTATGGGATAGTGAGGAGGGTGCAAGAGAGTAAGAGAAATGCGAGATAGTATAGGATAGTGAGGAGAGTGCAAGAGAGTAAGAGAAATGCGAGATGGTATGGAATAGTGACGAGCGTGCAAGAGAGCAAGCGAAATACGAGATAGTATAGGATAGTGAGGAGAGTGCGAGAGAGTGCGAGGGAGTATTGGAAGGTGAGGAGGGCACGAAAGGGGGAGGGTGGTTGGGAGAGAGTAAGGAAAATTGTGGAGAGAATGAGAAAACAGGAGAGACAAAGACTGATCCAAGTAATGGGAATTGAAGAGATCGTAGAAGAGAATATAAAATGGCCAGCACGAGGTAACCGCGAGCTCCGTGTTTATATAGGGCCGTTCTGCCCTTTCGTATTAGCCAGGAGCACCTGACCTGGCGCCGAGTTCCTCGAAGGCTTTGCCTGTGGCAAGGTATGATTTGAATTTTGAATGCGATCTTGAGTGAGGATGCCAAAGACAGACTCGAAATTTCAAAAAAGTGGGGTACGGCAAAGAAATCGATGTATCAGTTGGTTAGAGAACTCTGCAGGAAACCTTGACCGTAACTTTCGCTTAGAAGTTGATGAACTCATAGAGTAGTCGCCATTGGCTACCCCCTCCCACCCCCCCCCCAAAGAAATACAGCACACTCGTGTTGATCAGAACATTACTGCCATATAGAGATAAATGAATAAAAATGACTGGAAAATACGAGAAAAGAATTGAAGGTGGAATTAGGCTGAATGCTGTGCATGTGATCAGATTATGTAGCCGTCAGGTGGCCATCCTATGGACCATCGATCGCTCTTCATCTTCTCTTCCCGTTTTGCTTTTCTACATTGCCTGTTCCTGTCAATTCCCTCACAATCAATCAATTCAGTGGTATTTTTAGGAGTCACTTGTATTATCCTAGCCAGAATAGGACTGATTACGTGGGTTTTTGAAAATGGACAAGTTTCAAGTTTCGTCAAAAGCCCCATTACGAATAGAGAATAATGGTCACGATGAGCATAATACACGGTTAACCGAGTATGTGGATCGCTAGACTAATGAATAAATAAATAAATAAATAAATGAGAAAGGAAAAGCAGCAGAAGTAATTTCAAGGTTAGGAATAGGGCACGAAAGACCTCTAAGCGGACTCTAAACGCTATCGCTGTACATTTTAAACCAGCCTTTACGTACGATAATATTTCGTTTTTCTTCCTTCAACCGCTCAGACGAAGTTCTCTGACGGGTACTGGCACCTGTAGACAGTAAATTGACTTCTGCTGATTCGTTAGGTGTTTAAGGCTCAATGTTTGTGTATTGTGCCTGAATAACTTCCTCTACATATGTGACCCATACCTACCGTAACCAACCCTATCGTAACCAACCCAAATCGACCGAAAATTCAGAAACAAATGTCAGATTCGTAATCAGCGCTTCGATTAACTCCCGCAGACAAAGTTTGGACTAAATCGATCCAGGCACCCTCATTTGTTAACTCGAAATGTAGCAAGCGCACGTCAGACACAAAGGGAAAAGCCAATGTTGGAATTGTGAATTGAGGGTTTGTCAGCAATCCAAGCAATCTTTCTTTCTTGAATATTAATAGGAACTCATCCAAATTGGAGTCTCTGTGATCATTAAAGTCCAAAAAGTGAACAATAGGAATGAAGATATTCTCGGCTGAGTGATGGGTGCTATCTAGAAGCCCCTTCTCAATAGCTTGAGTGCGATGGTTTTTTGTCATTTTTGGACCGCCCATTGCCACATACAAAAACAAACTATACCGTTGTAATCGCCATTCGATGCTCTTCAAAACAATATGGATCTCGTGAATCTTCGGGGCACACTGAGCAAACTCCTTCGTTAGTATTTATCATCACATGACTGTAAGGCTTTAATTCTTTTCTTGTTTTGTCGCACTCCATGAAATTTTATATTTACCTCTTCGTCATATCATATCATCACATGTAGTTATTTGGCTTCAGTATTCAGTCCACCTCCCTGAATACTAAATAAATCCTACCCTTACCTTTAACAATGTATTACTTTTGAGTAACTGCGTGAAGTACTTAACTCATTCTATTTTAGCGGATTTTAGTGATTTCTTGTCATTTTTGCTTGTTGCACTTAAGGTGGATGTCTGGCTGTGTTTTATCCTATACGTTTCCCTAAAGAATAATCGAGTGAACATCATTTTTTTATTTCTCCAGATAGGCTAGAGTCTTGAAGTCAGAGAACGATAATTTTCAAAAGCTTGAAAAAGGACAATGTTGTCTGCCCCAACGCCGTTAGTCTTTTGAAATAACGCAAGGAGACCATCAGTCGTTGTGTGGACGTCACAAGCGTGTGAATGATTGTCTCTGATCTCTCCGTTCGCTATCTGTGGATACAAGGAGCCTGAAAAAAATGTGAAACAGATCGACCGGAATCCAGACACAAGCCTGCGGGTATGGACATCTGTACCTCTCGGATCGGCCACGGATGGAATATTCCAAGGCGAATTGGACAAATCTTCAAAAGACACTGACTTTGTTTGATATTGAAACAATCGCCTCCGCATTCTCTCTTCAAGTACGAAGTTCAATTCATTTCAATACAGCAGCAAGAGCTATTTTGTGTAATCCAGTTTAGAGTAGCCAAATAGTGTAGTTAACGAGGACGGACTAATGAGTTTGACATTGTATGGTCTCGATCCTGACAGGGTAAAAGAACATTGATGTGAAAATCAACAAGTTCAGAATTCCTCTACACTTTTTCATCACTGGATTGATCACACTTCTGTCATTCCATCCATCTTGGTCAGTGAATAATATGTATTATATGTTCGAGAGAGTTGCGACGGAAACGGTTTGTTTAGTTTACATCGCATTTTGGCGGATGTTCGCCGGTATAACACCTGCACAGGAGGGGGAACAAACATAAATTTAGCGTAAGGCAACTTACATTGGCTTCGTTTGAACAATAAATAACCTGCTATTTAAGTCTCGAAACGGATGGTCCACTTGTCCTGTCAAGACTTCTTCATTGCTCTCATGCCCAGATATGGTGAACCGGGACTTACAGATTCATCTACTTAAAGCCAGAACAGATTTCTGGTCTTCTTCAAAACCATCCAACCAGTTCCTTCACTTAAAAAAAGAATTCTTCAAATAACTCAATTCCCTAAAGAGATGTCTTCACTGCTGACAGACCTTGTTTCAACCGAACTCTGCGATTGACCACCTTTTTAGCTATTGCTGTTGATATGTATGCTTTGATCACTACACAAGTAAATGAACGAATAAATGGACCTTACAAGGAGAGCCTTTCTGGATGTGCCAAGCTTTCGTAATGCAATTTTTACAGGATGTAGGGTCCTTTGTAGGTACTCGAAAACCATACTTCATTTTTCCTCTAGGCACCTCTGTGATGGGAAAACGGCTTCCGAAAAAGTGGAAGGGGAGCACATCACACAGTCATTATCCACCGTAACTTACCTTAAACGGACGCAAATTTAAAAACTAATGTTAGATTCGTGTTCAGCGACCCAAATAACCCCCACATGCGATGTTTTGTCCAAATCGGTTACTTTGACCCAGGCACCTCACTCACCCAACCTTACCATAGCTACCGCTCACCAGTCAGAGCTCAAGAAACTAGAATAAAATTCATGATCAGCAGTTTAGGTGAGACTTTCAGGCAGTTCCTAGGACGAAGGCAGTGGATGCAGAAGATTTTCTGACAGCTAGAGTCTGAATGGTGGCAAATTATTACCAGTGGTTCATTAGAGACTGAACCTTGGGCAACTCTACCGACACCTGACACGAGGCTCGAGACATCATGGTCACCCCTTTCGCCCAAACTTCGCATGAGGGGGTTATTTGGGTTGCTGATCACGATTCTGACATTAGTTTTAGAGTATTCATGTGCATTTGCGGTATCGACGGTGATTTAATGACGTGCAGATCCGATCCATAGGAAAGTAACTCATAGAAGCGAGGAATACGTGCTATTTACTTACAAAAAAGCATTATTCCCGTAGAAATCGCATCCAGTGATTATGCAAGCACATAATAACGACAGCCGAATAAGTGCAAAAATCGCCGCCACATGCGGGACCGAACCCACAAACTCCGCCTGAGAGGGCGCATCGCTACCGCTGCGCCAAGTGAACACATCTTTTCGGACACGGCGGTCCCCAATGAGCTCGTGCAGTCTGAGTGATGTGCTCGCCTTCCATTTTTTGGCAGCCGTTTTTCCCAATACAGAGGTGCCTAGAGGAAAAATGAAGTATGGTTTTCGAGTACCTACAAGGGACCCTACATCCTGTAAAAGTTGCATCATGAAAGCTTGGCACATCCAGAAAGGCTCTCCTTGTTAGTTTCATGTCGACCGTTTCGTCCTTCACTTGGAGAGAAGATTCCTTAGTTATCTCTCACTTCCCTCGAAAGACTCCTTCACTGCCGACAAACCCAGTTTCAACCGAACTCTGTGATTGACCCTTCGTTCTAGCTTTGGCTTTTTTCTGAATGACTCCTTGACTGTCCTGCTTCATATTTAGGGTCGTGCACAGTCGACGACCAATACGACACGACAATGATAAGAGATAGCGGCCGGTGTCGTATTGGTCGTGTCGCGCTTGTCGTATACGACAAGTGCGACAAGGCATTTGCGCTGCCGAAGTTGCCGTATGCGATGAGTACGACACCCGTGTGCGGTGTCGTGTCGTACAGGGTTGTGTGGAATTGCGTGCGAGAAACGCGCGCTTTTGCACCATTCCTTTTTTCTTTTTTCCTCGCTAGAAAATAGTATTTGTTAATTTTTACGTTGTTTCACCCTTTTTTTAATCGTCTTGAAGTACTTGCTTTTGTGTGCGTGTGTCAGAGCATTTCGACGTAGTTTTTGCTACTTCCTTGCTGTTTAAAGCTTCCTAATAGTTTTTTGTCCCAGAAAAACTGTCGCTCGAAACAGCTGACGGCCCGCCTATCGGTTGTAGCGTACGCAATTTGCGGCCCCCGCAGCACACTTTACGCCCATTCGCGCGCGGCGAACAGTGCGGCGATTTGTCGTGTCGCATTAGTCGTCGACTGTGCACGACCCTTTTCAGGTGACTTTGATCACGTTCCTGATCACGTCCCACATAAATAAGTGAAATAATGAACAAATGTTCAGGAGTAACCTTAGTCAGCTGTCAATATACGAGTCAATGACTAATGGTTGAGAATTTGCCTATGGCAAACGTAATTAACAGCAAGGTCAGTCAGCCTGTTCGCCTGTTCTGACTAATATCTGAAGCAAAACTTCAGTAACATTCAGTAGCATTGCGGTTTTTTTCCACCATTAGATAAAAAGAGGATTCTTCAAATAACTTTCAATTCCTTTAAAAGACCACTTCACGAATTGCTTTTTTCAGCTGCAAATATAGGTGATTGTTGGATAATTATTGCGAATTTGCCTACGACGAACATACTTAACAGCGTGAGCATTCGACCTCTTTGTTTTTTTTTCTGTATGATATCTGCGACTGTACATACATATGTAATTTAGTGGCAGTTTAAAGAACAAAACTAGCTTCCTCCTCCCAATTCCATGAAGATTGAATTTTCACACGGCTATTTTCTTCAGAGAAAAATGATCTCTTTAAGTTTCGAGCCTTAAAGACATGAAATGTAGTACCGCAATCAGCTCTAGAACTTCCTGTTCTATCTTCCATGGATTGGATGACATATTGAACAAAAACCAAGTTTCTCGTTAGATAACTGTTATCAGTGAAAGTTTCGTTGTTTCTTGATCACTTTCGCGGAGTTGGTTAGTTCTTTGAGTGGACAGGAGTACGTCGTAGCCTTATGTTTGCTTTAGAGTGGTCAAATTTCATCCAGTTTGGTCCACACCTCGTCTGAGGAGAATTTCTGTCGTTCTGTTCAGAAATCTGAACAGATTTCGAAATTGTAGCAGGTGTGAATATTCTGCATATATGCCTCACAGAAATTCGACAATAAAACACAAGACCCGTGTTCGTAATGAATGACAGCCTTGGGCGAACTCTTAACCAAATCAACGACATTGACATAATACTCACCTTTCTAAACTGGGTAGAGCTCGAGAAACGGATTCCAGAATTTGTTGGTAAAGTCCGTCTCATTCAGTGCTAAGGGAAATTTTTTGCCCTCTTAGTGTATACCGAAGCTGAAAGAGGCACAGTCGGCCCGAATACGCATTATTCTGCGCCTGGAGTTCAGTTCAATTTAGTTCAATCTATAACGACCATTAACGGCAGTCGTTAGGCCAAAACAATGAAAATATGGAATTTGTTAAATGCGGAGAACTGAATAGTACCGTAAAGTGCCATTGGGTTCGTACAGATTTGCCAAGATAATCATTAAAAACATCGAGGCCACTCGAGGCCAGCGTAGGAACTCCGGAAAATTTATTACGAACTGCTGAATTTGCAACCACAAGATGCAACCATTGTACGTTCTGACGAGTTGGAAAATGTAGTTAGTTTACATGTTTTCCAACGGAAGAATGTCCTTTTTCTTATGCTGTGAAAACCGAAATACCGCTCTCCACTGAAGGTATGCATACAAATTGAATAGGCACGTTTCCGGGCGATATTGTTCGTGCTGCAGAATCCCTCCAAAATTTTGGAAATATTCGATTTTGTTCTCCCTTCAGAAGGTTCTAACAAAATTGTCGGGTATGTAGTTAAGTGTGATGCAATCATGGCTAACAACTGAAATCATGATATTCAGTCGATTGGTCCGTCAACGCAGCTTGTAACTGGTCGTATTTTGAACGTAGCCGCGGAGATGAAGTTATATATGCAAAGAATCAGTAGATTCTCTAGAAGATGCTGCTAATGAGATTTGCGGTATGTATGAGTTTTGACGGTCCAACTAACCATGTGAATTTTTGTTTTCGTCAATTCGCGTTCTTTAACGTTTTCTTGTTTGTGTGACCTACTAACCAATTCCAGTATTGGCATGCCTATGTAAGCATCAAAGATTATAAGTAAATAAAGAATTTAGTCCTTCAATTCCACAAGGCTGGTGCGGTCTTATACCCGTCAGACCTGAGTTGTCCTCCCAGCCTCGGGGTGTTCGTTTGCGGTCTAATATCCTGTACCCGATTGCTTATGCACGTCATCAACCTAGATTCGGCCATCTTTTTCAGTGATGCAGCATAACTTCTCGACCTACTGTTTCACATTTCATTTTTACTATGCACCTCAGCCTACAAAACAGGCCCGCGTAGTGCAATGGAAGGAGGCGTTGCTGACACCCATGCGGTTGAGCGGTCGATCCCGGCCCGGGCAAACCAAGCCTTCCATTCCTCCACGGTCGGCTGAATTGGTACCAGACTTGTCTGGGAAGGTCAAGACACTGATTTGTTATAGCGACTGGCACTCGCAAGTGATTGTATAGGCCAAATACGCATACACCGTGCCTCTACGATTCTGAATAGAACACGAATACAGCGGTACGTCCTTAAGGGACTGATCGACACCGACATCTTTATCTTTACGTTTACGTTTACCTTTTACCTCGATTCAATTCTTGGTCTAAATATCGTGAAGCCTAGAGCTGGTTAAGCATGCTAATGTGCAATGAAAGATATTAATACATGGACGCATCCAAGTACGGCCCTCAATAAACCTTGACACGGTACAGTTATGTGTTTTTTCTGTGCAACAAGTCGGTCCAAAGTTGATAAACAACTTTATTGGCTGACCTTTTGGCGAATTTGCCTTCTTCTGAGCCTGAAAGGTTCAAGACTATTGATAACCAACTGACCAAACGTTGCATAGGCTCTAATTGTAAGAGAAGTAAAAGTAAACACATAGGCTGATTATGTTGTGCTTTCTATGTACCGATGCAATCCCAGACCCAGCAAGAAATGGCCTGAGAATGAACTTCAAACCTAACGTAGACATAGTAGCCGTCCCTACGAAACAAATACTTGATTCAAGGACTAGAGCGTCGTTGTGATGACTGGTTCCAGTGACGATAGCGCGACAGGCGATCGGCGTTTTAAGAATCCCATGTGATGGTTCGACGGCGTTTCCTACCTTTCAATACACACACACACATCACACGCACAACACAGATGAGACCGAACTATCGGAGCGTATCATGCGCTCGGCCCCGTTGATAGTTCTTTGACGGCGAGGTGTGCAATGCATGTGAAGAGCTTCGAAGCACGTACAGCCGCCGAGACGCGACAGATCATCGCTATTTTTAACGTTCGTTCGGCGACAAGAGAAAAAAAACTAACCGATCAGATCACACCATACTTCCTTTCCGCATACGGCTAGGTGTAGGTCTTGGTGTACCGAATGAATGTCTACACTAGAAGTAGATGCTGTAATGATGGTGTTCATCGCAAAAATGGTGGCTACCCATTTGAGCCGGTTATGCCAGCGCGCTTCCCTAGCACCTTCCATAAGCCTGAACGCGTTTTGACTTCTGCACTCATTCGTTATAATGCTTTGAGCCGGTAACACGGATTCGGTATTAAGCCATTTTAGCTGAAAATATTTTTGCTATTATCGTGACATTTCCACTTTTTGCTGGTTACTAGTAAGTACTCGGGCTCGGGTTATGTTTTGTTTTATTGTTTGGGTTTTCAAGCCTTCCATCCCTCCGGGGTCGGGTAAATTGGTACCAGACTTGTCTAGAGTGTAGAAACACTAATTTGGTATAGCAGCTGACACGTGCAAGTCATTGTATCTTTCGATACTATTACCTCTACCTCTCACTAGTAACAATACTAATGAGAGGTAGAGGTTTTAGGAGGTTCTAGAGTTTTAGAAAATACAACAAAAAGGTTCTTCGTTAATGTCCGAAGGCATTACGGAACTATGGTGTGTTTCAAAATAACGTTCGCAAAATCGACCTCGGTTCGCATTAATGATATGTATATAGGATGCAGGTGGGGATGGTTTTCATCTGACCACTTCTTTCCCATTGCTGCTGATCAGAACTTTCATTTACTGGCAAGAAAAGACATTACGTTTGCGTCCCCACTGACCCAGATTGATCGGAAACGTTTTACGAAACTAGGAAGAAATGAAGCAACTGAGCAAATTTTGTTGGTTGGACAATCTCCAGACAACCCAAGTGAACAGGGGCCGTATGCTCGTCTCTCCCCGCAACGAGTGGGGGAGTCCCCGCCGGTGCCCTCCACCCGAAATGGTACGCAAACGTAGGAGGAGGAGGCGGCGGCGCGGGGAGCCCCTCCCCATCCCCAGCTATCTCGGGTGAGACGAGCATACGGCCCCAGGCGGAAAATTGATTGGAGCGTGAAATCTTCGCATACCTTCATCAGTCTATTTACAAACACGACAATCAGTTCTCAGAACGACTTCCTCTGATGTGAACACAGACTGATCTGCTTAATGATGACGTAATCCCTCGTAATATGAAAAAGATTTTTGCAGGCAAGCAATCTTTCGACTAGGCAGTTAGCACTTGTAACGTAAGTGAACATACATACAAGCGCTAACGAAAAGAAGAAGGTAATGAAGAAGTTGAAAACGTGAAGCGTATGTCTAGAATTATTACTTGAACAAACTTTTCGCTCAACAAACATGTTTGACATAGATCTTCTGCTGTTTATTTTGTGGTTCCACTTATGATGAAGCGTTCAGAAATCACATATTCGCTGCCCAAACGTGTTCGAACAGCGTTTGTTTGGCATCTGAAAACAGTTGTCGTTCAGACTGTACACGAAGAATACAAACTAGGTGGGTAACACCGACTGTCAAAGGGCAACATATTTGCATGTGCCCTGTGCTTACAATAGCTGTGCTTATTCTGCTGAAACCATAAAGCCATCGAGAGGAGTTTCTGTTCAACTGTACTGCCCTTGATGGTAGTCAGTCAAGTTATCGACGCTATCCGGGTTCATATATGTACAACATAGAGTGGAATACATTATTTATCGGATCTATTCCAATTTATTTGAGGGAAATATTTTCTTTGTGAATATCATATAAAGCGCGTGCTAAGTGAACAGTTCTCCAATGCGTGACCATAGATCACTCTAGCATTATTTTCATTAATTGAAAAGCACTTGCGAAGTCACATGTGGTCCCTTCGAAAATGAAGAAACCTGCGACTGCGCCTAACTAATAGTAAGTTACGGTAAGGTAAGGTGTCGCATATGCCCGTTGGGTTGTGGAGTGAACCGATATTTGAGATGAATAGACGATTGTTGTAATATAAAACAACGATGGTAAAAAAATGGCCAAGAGGAAACTTCGAGCGATGGAAACTTTTCATGAAGTGCAGCACTGCATATGCTGGGACTTTTCAGCTGAGAAATACAGCAATGAAACATCGACTGGTGGAGTCCTCCAGATTGTGGTTGACCAGATTGTGGCAGGTCGATTGAGAACCTCACGTTTGTTGGGTAACCCCTAACTGTGACTGTTGCCAGTGATCACCTGAGGAATGTTCAAGAATGATTATACTTTTTTGGGAGATTTTGTTTTAGGTCACTTGAGTCGCTTGTTGAGGAATGATAAAAGCCTTTGGGCTCCGTCTGTGAAGCTCTTGAAAGATCTTCGAAAGCAGATTTAACACCAAAACTTCGCGAACTCAGTTTTTTCCTCGTCATTTGCACTATTCTACAAAGTTAAATTCGAGAGCCTTTTGATTTTAGTGTCCCGCCAATCTCTCGTTCGGTCGTCTCATGAACCAAATTTGGTTCTGGTTGTAGTTATCGCTGTTGAATATCGCCTTATCGCCGTCACTACGTGCTTCTCACACAATCTTTGATGAATGCCTCAGTTTTTCAGCATATAACTGTGCCCTTCACTGTCATATCAGAACAGTTCGTATAGATAAACTGAACAGTTCGTTAGCAGATTGTAAGTGCGGTCAACGAATTGTCTCTAATAATAGCTACCAAAATACGTCTCGGTTGTAACTGTCGTGACAGACATTAAAGCTCACTCTTCGAGCTATTCTACGCCAAACCGGGCCAACCACTACAGATCCCTAGGATCATTCAAAGGGTTCAACATTGCTTTATTTATTGATTTATGCATTTTCTAAGACAACCGTGGTAAAATAAAACGCAACTGATAACTATTCACAACAGAATCAACGAGAATACGGCAAGACAAAGCGTTATCCTAAGACGAGCCCGCGGCCAGGAGCTTCTAAATGGGGTGACCATATCTTTCAGGTTCTCAGGCGCCACCTCCTTCCATTCAACTATCGACCACTCTTGTGATTGTGACAGTTTTCCTTGATCAGCCGATCTGCCACCTGGGTCTGACGGTAGAACCGACACCATGTTCACTTTTACCTAGGCTGGACAAGAGTTTCTTCTTAGGAAGGAGCTGAACCCGGATCATGGAGATCATGAGCTTAAGCCCAACATCTCGGCATGCAGCATACGTTTGGGCGAATCATATGTATATTAATTTATTTAAGGCTTTTCATGGAGGTGCTAAATGGTGGTTTGTGGGACAACCACCAAGGAAAAACAGGGAAACAGGTACAAAGAAAAAGAGAAGTGTGATGAAACGAAACTCAGCGGGTTAGTAATTCAAGCAGCGGATAAAGATAACAATCCTAAGCCAGTTGAATAAAAATCAGCCGTTTTTGCTTATTTCTTTAGTGAGGAGTAGTCAAGCGCCACTGGTTTCTACCGAGGAAAAAAACGTTATTGGTCGTTGTGGATGATGGAAACAAAAAGTGCAAATCTATTGTAGAGTGTAAAGTGTTCCATGATCTGTTCCATCATTCAGTGCTTATTGGAGGTTCGTTAGCTTCTTCGTGTAGTGGGTTGTCTCCGCCGTACGACCAATCTTCGAAACGTATCGCCTCACCTTCCTGGATAGTGCATATAGTGCACTTTTTTCTGCTGAGCAGAATGCCGTACTGTCACCAGAGTTTGACGCTGATACCGACAGCCTTTTAAGCTACTTTTTCTAACTTTCTAATTTTCTTCTTCTTTTCTTCTGTCTGAGACGGGATCGAACCTTGATCACCGAGATCATGGACCTAGGCTATTAGCCTCTACATATTGTAGACTTTGAAGTGGTACACGATCTGCTCCACTACTCGGTGGAGTTGGTTAGCTTCATCGCATAGTGGGTCGGTTCCCCAGCACGACTAATCTTCGAAGCGTATCGGCTCACTTTCCCGAAGAGTGCCGTCATTTAGTGCGCTTTTTTCTGCAGAGCAGAATACGAGCGGGCGCAAGATCAGCGTCGGGAATTGCACGGGAGCAAAAGCAGCAGCAGCAGCAGCAATGGTGGTGGCGGCGGAGGAGGCGCTCGTCGTCGACCACTGTGTTCTTCTTGCATGCTCCCCTCTCCGGTAAAGAGGAGTGTTCTAGACTGCTTGGCGCAGATGTCAGTGTGATGTATTGCTGATTGCAAATGCAGCGCAGAGTGGGAGCCGTCGTGCAGAGTGAACGAGAGAGTGAGAAAGGCTGCGAGAGAGAGAGAACGCGGGGAGACCCGGTGGTGGCCATGGGAAGAGCCCCAGATATCTGCTGCAGCCGTCGCCGCTAGCGCCGCCGCGTCGCCGCATACGTTGCCGCAAGTGCGACGGCGACGCCGCTCAGGGACGTCCCTGATGCACGTGGTCGTCCCGAACGGCTGTGCAGAGAACACACGTGTGTATATGCGCGCCGCATATCTGTGCATTTCCTGACAGCTCCAATTCAGAAAAAAACATGTTCGGAATGGAGCACATTGTCCACTTATCAGAAGTCAATGGCGCTATTGGCTGATTTGCCGTATGCGATCATAGGTGCATGACGATATTGGGTTTTTAAGTAATTTTCAAAGGAATACCTCTGTTGTAGATTTTAGAGAAAAGTAATTCTAAAGCAAGTAGTAGTTGACCGCAAGGAGACCGCCCAATGAGATTGTTTTGTGGTTATACCAATAAATGATGGGTACAAATAAGATGTTTGATTTGATATTGTTGATGTTCCGTCGCTTCAATAAACATTTGTTAGTAAAGTATCGAAGAGATCCACTTTTTCTGCCTTCCAAAACCTCAGATGTATTACATCGCATATTTGCACATATCCTGAACCTGAGAAAAATCAGGTCCAGAAAAATCAGAAGAATCAAGATTCAAAATCATCAGAAAAATCAGGGGACACATTCACACCACCGGAGAAATGATGTTTATGCCTGAATAGGTGTATACCGGTATTGGACGATTAGCTCTCCTGGGATGACTTCAGGCATATCACTTCGCCTATTTGTGCAGTTTCTGGCAACCCCGACTGAGAAAAATAAATGCTAGCAGTGTTGATTACAAATGAAAGATTGGAATCAATTCATTCACAAAATAGATTTTATAAGTCGATTCTACAAATCTTATAGTGACAGACGTCATAGGTTCTGAGCTACGATGGAAGGTAGTTGAACAAGTATAGTTGAAAAACTATATCTTGTAAGTTAAGAGATGGAAAAGTAGAATGAGACAATAGGAACAGTTGCGTTGAATAATTGTTTTGCGCGAAAGAAGCCGAATTTTCACATTAATCTCTGAATGCTCGAAAAATCCTCATTTATCAGGTCCCTCAGCACCATTTGGTACTTGATGGTAACTGGAACCGCACTACCACATTGAGAAATGAAAACGCTTCGATTATTTTATAGATTTTCAATTGCTCTAAAAGGGTGGGCAAATGTATGCTCTGCATTTTGGTATATTGTGCCCAATAAAGGATTTGGGTATCTCCTCTACTCATATCTTCTTTATCTTTTTCCCTTTCTCCTCCTCTTTCTCTTCACTTACGTTTCAATCTTCTGCAAGGCAATTATCCATCAATATGTTGATGGTTCAGTAAGTATGTGTGATTGCTTCAATCTGTTTGTATAGCACGTGTCTTAAACAGCGTAATAAATGAATAAATGAATAAATGAATCTTCAACCCTTTTTCCATAACCGGAAGAATTTTAGAGCAAGCCGAAGCTCAACTCCCTAAATCTTAAGAACTCAAAAGCAGCGCCTTTTTGTTCATCGACATCTCACAAATTGTATCTCATTCCCAGACCAAAGTGAGTGCCCTCGGTGACGTAGAAGCTTTAATTTTTCCCTGCACGGAGTAACCTTCACTTATCAGTGATCAGCGTTTGTTAAATTGATGCTGAGTCATCTGCGTTGTCAATGGCTCCACAAATTTCAACATCATCCACGTGTTTTTCGAATACTGCTTTGAACCAAGACAGCAACAAAGTCATAGGACAACATATAGAGTTTCTTTAAAGATCTCAATGTCCCCAAAATTAGAGCACATTGCATTCAGATGATTAAAATGTTGGGTGAAGGTTGCGCACTGCATTTTGTTTGAAACTAGTCTATTTCATAAACTTGTGAAGTTTATACACAAGGTTCAGGCATTCAGCTGTTTGCCGTTTTGTTTTGTTTGTTTTTATTCTACTGCACTTCACCTTGCACTTCTACTTCACCCTTGCACGACAGATAACAATGTTTATTATTATCTGGAGAGATTTTGTGTTGAAAAATCAGTCAGTAGATTGTAGGCTGCATCGTATTCTGGCTTTTTCATCTCAAGTCGAGATCAAATTGGAACGAGGAGATTTCCTTTTAGTACAATTATGAGGACGAAATCAACTCCTTACTGATCAGCCGCTATTCTTACTCCGATCAGGCAGTTGAATAGTTGCATTAGGTTATACCAATTTTCCAGCTGTTTTCAACCAATGATAAGCTTGGGGATGGTTCTAGAGAATGTTTGACAACAGCTCTTTCAATTCCTTCTGCGCTGAATACTACAGAATTGGTTTGACGTTTATTGTGAAAAATATCTCGTGCATTACTTTCAGATATACTGTTTTTCTTTCTTAACTTTAAATGCTCGAACATAGCGAGCGTTCAAATTTTCATCAAAATTCTCCTACATCTGTATTTGAAATTGGCTCTTTGAAGAATCTGCGTGTCCTAACAAGGCAGAGAGGGGAGTGAATTTTTCATTCATCATTCTATGCAAAAGAACTGTTTGATTCATTCTAATGCGTTGGTGACCTTGCTTCTCGAACCGATCGTGATTTCTTGTAACGTCATCAAGATTTCGCGTTATGGAAAGTTGGCAGGGCCAGTTTCTGCTTGGTGGCTACAGCCGGAACTCAAGGGTTTGAAACTTATGACAGTCTGATTCATCTGTTGTTATCAATCGATTCACTGTTCCAAGTTCGATTGGTTTGGAAGAGGTACGTTATCTACCTCACACATGTAGCTATATGTCTGAGCGAGAACTGTGTCGTTGAATAAAAATGAGCTGAAATCGCAATTCTCTGAGGGCAGAGGGCAAGGGCTTCGTCATCCATGGTACCTGCAGATGAAAACGCGCTTCCCATCTCATTTATTGGGTTTGAAAGTGAAACTGGCGAATAATGTTACATTTTAGAGCCCCCTTGCCTTAGTCTTCTTTCAGCGACAGAAGTACTGAGCTTCTGCATTGACGAGCCAGCAAGTATCCAAAGTACATTTCGCAATTCCCTATTATTGGAATGCGTCTTGCGTCTTTAATGCTTGCTCAGACGAAGGATCAGCTCTTTACTCAGATAGTTACGCCTAAGTCCGCTTTCACTTATCAATGTCGTCAACAACGGAAGATTTTTCGCGCTACTGAGCAGGATACAAAGCCGATTTAGCAGTAGCGCAATTTGAATGAGTGCACGATATCTCTGCTGACGACATAGGCTTCACAGTCGTGGCTTAGGGCTCATTCACACTCTACTGTAGCAGAAAAGCCTGAGACGAGCAATAACGGGTTGGGTCGTAATCTTCTCTCACTTCCTATTTATACATCAATGTCGAGCTTGGAAGAAGACAGAATTTGAAAATTCTTTGCGTAGGGTAGCTGTGTTTTCGCAATTCGCCCGTCGAGAGATGAAATGTGGTAGGCAAAAACTCACAGACGTCACAGCACACTCCACGTCACTTTCGTACGGCGATGACAGCGAATGACTCGGGTCATCTCTCAGCGCAAATGCCACAAAAGTGATCTGTGCTATGATTAACAGTCTATTCACACTCTGCTGAGGCAGTAGAATAAATGTTAAGCAGCAACTGATAGGGTGAGCATATACACATTTGTTATTATTCAATAGCTGCGCTCCTTTGTGGTTGTGTAGGGGAGGTGAAAAATGGCATCTCTTGGACCGTCGTGAGATAAAGTGTGGATACGCAAAAACCCATTGACGTGATCCCACAGTCAGCTAGCAGCTGGAGAATGAGCGTAATTTCGTAGTAGTTGCGCTCCTTTATGGTAGTATTTGTAAAAGCATTACATTTCTCGATGGGTCCATTGTGAGACGAAATGTGGGTACGCAAAAACTCGCAGGCGTGACTCCACACTTCACGTCACTTTTCTGCAGCAGCAGCAACGATTGAACCTTTTCATTTGCTATTGCAGCAGTACAGCTTCGCTATGTTCACCCAATAGAGCTCCTATTGTTGCAGCAAAACCAAAGTAGGGGAGTAACACGGAAGGTGAGAGCACTTCCACAACGGCTGCGCACTTTGCGCCACCGAGAAATGAGGTGTGATCCGCAAAAATTTCACAGACGTGATCATAGACTCCTCATTCCCTTTTGCAGCACTACTACGCTGCTGTCGCTCATCCAGCACGTCCCTATCCTTCACCATTACTGCGTTACTGCTGCAGCAGAGTGTGAAGAAGACTTTAATGATTTGCTGCTGCAGCAAAGTATGAATGAGGCTTTAGCATAGAGTGCGTGATCAGTTGGAAACTGTAGACGTAGATTGGGCGTTTCCGGTGCTTTCCTCACGCCATCTAGGTCATGAGCGAGGCCGTCGTCGCTCGCAGCCGCAAAACGGATCGTGTTGACGATGAGGCGGCGCTCGGTCGGTCGGTGTGTGCGACGAAGAAGGGGGAACTTGTTCGGGACGTCCCTGACACGTGGTCTGAGGCTGAGTGCCTGCAACGAAACGCACGTGTGTGCGAGACCGACTGCATGTCGATCGCTCTCCATTCACTCAACGTCGTCTCCCCGAGCAAAGTCCGCTCGCCCCCCACCCCCCACCCCCCGTGCGTCGGTCCGTCGGTCCATCCGTACATGACATAATCACCACCTCAACTAGGCGCCTCCGCCGCCACCAACACCGCCGCAGACGACGATCGCCGCCTGCAGTCGGCGCCGCTCCTCTCTCCGGCGGTTACCACCGACCCCCAACCCCAACACACCACGCTGCTCTCGCCTCGCTCTACAGAAAATCCTCTCGCTGGTCTACGAAACACTAATGATGTTGCTGCTGCCGGCAGCAGCTGAGTCAGGTCGATAGAGCGCATTCCTCTTGAGAAAATCGCTGCAAATAACGCAAAGGGGCTTTGGATGCGCTGGGCTTGAGAAGCACCCCCCCCCCTCCATCACCACCGCCCACTGTGCTACTCAATGACAGCGCCCACCACGTTGTCAATCACTGTTGAGATGCCTGCCTTGTACGGAGTTCTACGACAGTCAGTCACGCAGCAACAAAAATAACCCAGGAAACCACTAAAAATTTTCTACCACAGAAATTAGTAAATTAATAGACGAACGACCTGCTTCATAAAACTTTAGTCGTCTCACGAGTAGACCTTAAAATAGACTAAACATGATGTTTAGTTTATGAGGAAATGGGCTTTCCTGTGTCTGCAAGAACAGTTAATCCAATGCTATATATGGCTTCCTGGCCAGCGGTGACCCCACTATTTTTACAAAGAACTGCAAGAGTACTTGGTGAGAAAACAATACTTGAATAATGAAATCAGTACCTGTGTTTTCTCGTATGAAAAGAAGGAGAACGACTACGAGCAACTCCAAAAAGCAGCTCGTTTGAACATTAAAGACCTTTAATGGGTCCCAATTCCTTTATCCGAATTTTTAAAAAGTCGCTTTGATAAACACGTTAGTTTGGACCAAAATTCTTTCAGATAATGGTCAAGCTTAATCGTTCCATGCAAACATGACATGGTGCGCGAGTTATATCCCGTTCGTCCCTTAGGTGGGCAAAATGTCTGCGGTTCATCGTAAAGGAAGTATAGTAGGCTATTTGTGAGTGTGAAGGAACACCACCGCTCACGCTTCGATTGGTTTTCGAACCCACGACGTCAGCTCTTCATCGCTGGAGTACACTTGCAGACCATTTACACTGCAAACATCATGCAGCTCTATGAAAAAAACGCATCTTAACGAAAGAACTGTAGATTTCAAATAAATATAGCACCAGAGACAATATCACATGCTTTCATTTTTTCATTTTCTGTTCAATTCGAAAAAGTCATCCGCAAAGAACAGCTTTGCACAGTGTTGACACCTGTCCCTGACAGTACAGGTGAGAAGAAAACGTCGGAACGTGAGTCGAGAGTCGACATCGGCCGTTCGTTGTGTGATTTTTAAACGGTGTATGTTGAAAAACAGTGCGGAACGTGGCTGTTCACGTGTCGTGGCCGTGCCGATTGCTCCCCTTCGCCCCTATCTTTCTCTCTTCGTCTCGAAAACAGGATTCCATCTCTACCCGATGGAAC
Organism: Nippostrongylus brasiliensis; assembly: GCA_030553155.1. Lineage (NCBI taxonomy): Eukaryota > Metazoa > Nematoda > Chromadorea > Rhabditida > Heligmosomidae > Nippostrongylus > Nippostrongylus brasiliensis. The sequence goes on from CP130737.1 coordinate 17,796,363, forward strand.
TAGATGTGCACGTGGAAAGAAGGGTGTACCCGATCCCTACCCCAGCGGCTTTCTCCCAACACATCGACGAATAGACGTTCTATAACGGCAGAATGTGGTCTCGTCGATGCGATCGTTCTCAGTTGCTCGCTCAGACTGGTGGTGGCATCGAGAGAGAGAGGAATTTTTTGTAGAATCACGCGACGCCGGCCGATCATCGACCTGCACGTTGGACACCGATGGAATTTGATCCACTGAATGTGAGCAACTCCATGCAATGAATCATCTCCTCGAGAAGAAGCACGAAGAAATGTCTTCCTCGTCTTCGCAAATTGCTCATGAAAATCGCCTTGTCATTATCGCTTCAATCGCATTTTAGAAAGAAGAACAGAAGTTGAATCGGCGAACATAGATTTATTCATGCATGCAATGAGCAGAAAATGTCGCCCTTTCATCGAAAAATTCTCTCACATCTCTGCAACGATAGCGCCCAGAAAACTTGAACTACACTGTTCCGAAGAGATACAAATGATAGAGTTACTCAGGTAAATCAATAATAAACATTTTATGAAAAGCGACGTGCAGATCGTCTTCGCTCAGGTTGGGCTCGTGCGCCTTTGAACTGTTCACGTCAAAGTCCGAGGAATCTGATGTAATACCTGTAGTGTATGATGGATGACTTTGTGTTCAGCTAATAAAAAGTGTATAGAAATTGAATTATGATTACTTAAAAACATTTCTAAGAGTACTTTTATCAGATGTGACAGCTTTGAGAGTACTTTTCAAAAAATCCAGTCAGGGAGTCCACAGTAGATCCCGATTACGATCTCGATGTGTAATTCTCGCGTTCCAGCATACCCGACACTACAACGGACGCACTTCCGCCTTTTCCAACTACTGCGGTTCAAGTAAATCGACAAATCAAAAAGAAATTTCACTAATTGTACACCACCTTCTCTTCTCTAAGTTATCGTCAAAATTGGCATTGATTTGTCGAGGTGGTTCTGGTGTCGAAGAAACGCTAGTTTCGTGAGAAGAAAACCTAGGTAAACAAAAGATAAATCATCATAATTGTGTACTTTATGAGAAACTGTCACTGTGATATTCGCGAGATTCTTCAAAGGGCTAGAATAGGGTCTGCGTGGTTTTTCGACGACTTAGAAATAAAAGTAGAATCATTTTTCTTATCACCCAACGACTGCAAGATCTGAATCACTTAAGGATTTGGTGGTTTCCTAGGTCAATTTGGTAGACATTCATCAAGATTTCGGAATTTGAAAGGTAACCGTTACATTGTTTATGTATCCTAAACACCTATGCTAGCAAGATTTCGCTTAAGGGAATTCCTTTTTACGTAGAAAACTTTTCCAGTTAGAAATTTTATTTGGTTCTGTTTCTCTACATGTTGCGAAGACGCCCTTTCCACTCTCATCTTAGAAAACACCTCGTTAATGGCCTTCGCACATCATGACAGACGCAAAACACGCTTTCACCAATCCTTCCGATTCTGAATAGGAAACTGTTGCGTGGTGCGTCCTTAGGGAACTGATTGAAGCTGGCCACGCTATGTTTACCTTTTACGATAGAATTTATCCAGATGTTCAGTTCTTATAATCACTGTCGGGACAAAAAGCTTCTGAAAGATGACTTGAAATTATTCATACCACGTGCGTTTCCCGACATCTTTTTTTCGTTATTCACTGATTGTCACGAGAAGAGCTCTTGGTGTCATCTTCACCTCAGCCTAATAGCCTCAGGGTCTGCTGCTGGTTCGACATGTGGCTAGAAGTATCAGTGATGCGTGGGTGCATGTTTCACATACATACATAGATGCATTCATGTTTTGGTGAGTGGTTGAAAGTGTGACCAGTTTCAAGGGCGCTTAACGGACAGCTCCTCTCTTCACACTGAAAGATCGATGAGCTGAATAGCGTTGAGCATGAACCCGTTGTAATAGATTGTTAACGCAAACAAAGAGCACATCCAAGAATTCGGTGATTACCACTACTTGAACTATGAAAGCGTCCAATTTTGGTGCTGAGCTGACGATTTTGAGCCATCCTGATTCAATTTTGTACTTACAAAAACCAACATAGAAACTGATCTGCCTGGACTTTTCTACATCTTCTCTTACTAGTTCAAACTGCCATTGTCATTTAAAGATAATCTCATGCTTTCTTTCTCTCCGTGCCCTTATCCAATAAGTACAACAGCAGCATTTCAAGACATGAACGACGTTCCTGCATTAAAAACGACAAAAATGCAGACTATGGAATCACCCTCGTGTTTGTTTGAAATTGTGAAACTTCTGTGGGTCTGAACTTTTCGGTTGTTTTATACCGTCAATTTTGCAGTAAGCCTTGTTTAATTTTGGTTACTAGAATAACAAGTCGATTCTCCGGATCGCGCAACCCAATATTTTATTATTTTTCCCCATTTCCGACTCCGAATATTGTCTAAAGCGAACACGTGGATATGATATCCCGATTTCCTTTTCATACAACGGCTCTTAAGGCTTGTTTATCTTATTTGTCTAAAATAGTATGTGACGGCTGAGGTTTGTTGCCGACCTATGAGGAGAGGCCCACCACGTGGTCGACCCTAATTACTGTTCGGGCAAGTGATGTCAGAGGGCAAAACAATCCTATTAGGGTAACTCTGGCGGGAACGTTACCCACGTAAATTCTCAGCGAACAGGACACTCCATTCATTCTCCTTTTTCCACATATTTGGTCTTTAGCAACTATCATGTTGTACTTAACCTATAAGTTTAATATAATGTGATAGTTGGGGTTAGGTAGTCACAGACCTATGAAAAGGAACCCATCACGTGGTCGCCTCTAATTACTGTTTGGAGAGTTGATGCACCTAGATCACTTGGAGATGTTACCCAGCCAGTTAAAGCTCCTATAGTGTTTTGTACTTACTGCACTCAGTAAAAACCTCAAAATGGTCGAATCAGTCTAAAATGTGTCTTATCAAATTCCCCTCACTCCAACATCGATCTGAACAGGTTTCTGTGGAAAAGTAGAAAGGTAGTCCTGGAGGAATTTCTTCCTTCAGCTGCACCACCAAGCCACTAACATCCCATAGTATCCAAGTCTAAGTAAGGACTGAGATTTCAGTGGGGTGATGACGACTAGGAAGAGGATGTGCTGGTAGAGGTTGTGCAGAGGCTGCACATTTATGCAGATGACGTCCAACGTCGCCATGATGTTGTACGACGGACGGTTCAATATAATATGTGATGGCTGGGGTTATCCAGTACCGACCTACGAAAAGGAGCCCATTATGTGGCCGAATGCAATTAGTCCACTTCACTTGGGAAATGTTACCTAGCCAGGTAGAACTCGCTGAATCTAACCAAGGCATGGGATATCAGTGGAGCGATGATGAGAATGAGCTGGTAGAGGCTGTACAGGTGTTGTTTATTAATGTGGTCGACGACCAATGACGTTATTGTGCTGTACAAGGGACGGTTCAATATAATATGTGATAGTCGAGGTTATTTAGTTACCGACCAAGTCCATTTGGACCCACCCATATTCGCGAGTATAATCAGGCCAACTGGGATCTCAGTGGAGTGGTGATGACTAGGTTGTACAGAGTGGGTATAAGTTCTACAGGTATTGTTCATTGATGTAGTAGACGACCAACGACGTACGGGCCCAACGGGGAGGGTTTGCATGTGTGGCCATCTAGAACTCTCACAATAACCGTGTCAAAACCAAGTCAACTGCTGTTTCAGTGGAGTGATAATGAGGATGAGCAGGTCGAGGAGTGATGTATGGATGGGATGTTCATTGATGTAGTAGACGACCAACCACGGGGCCAACAGGGAGGGCGTGCGGGGTGGCCTGCGTGTGCGTGTGTATGTGTGGTGGTGGCCTCGGTGCGATGGGCACGTGTGCGACACGTGCTGGGGCCGTCGCGTTCTCTGGCGCGTCGTAGTCGTCGTCCCACCCATCCCCGCACACCCTCTGTCAGTCAGTCTGGACGATTGTCGCACACGCACATTCGCTGCTGCTGCTCTCCCGACGCTAAATGGACGCGCAGCTAAGCATTGAAACGTTACTGACCGCTGCTAGACTACTCGAAGGACATGGAGCAGCAGCTGGACATGACACGAACTCAATCATCCAACCATCGTTATCAAACGTACAACAAACCTCCGTCAATCATGCACAACCATCGTCACTCAACACCTCTCCAACTCTAAATAATTATGGTTCGTTGTTTGATTTTATGTCGTTTTTTATCTTGTTTACGTTTATTTTTTACTATCACCTTGTTTCCATCTGATGCAATATTCGCCTCCATTATCGTATCTCCGCGTTCGCCATTTCAGATACTGTTCAACCAGAACTCAGGGATATTATCTCAAGGAAGGTGCGTGTTGAGCGAAAGTTGTGCACCGCTTCAACAAGCGCCCAACCTTATTGTATTGCCTCATCTTCTTCGCGAAAGAACTCGACCAAGCACAGCCGGTGAGTGGCGATGATTCATTTCTCCGTGTGGTACTCGTTGAACGTTGAGCTTGTTGGGGGTCATTTACGCGGCGCATCTAACCAACGGCACGTATATCGTGATCCAACTGACTCGTGCCTATTCCCGTCTGCTCAATTATCATTCCGTCATTTTCATCCACATTTTCGCTCCTTAAACATTTTCAATGTGCAAAGCGCTCTGGAAATTCCTATCAGGAACTATTTTCGCCTCTTTTTGCGGAGTCATGTTTGCATTCCATTGCACATCGCCGCTGCACATGTTGATTTCGGTTAAAAACATCGTGAATCAGTGTTGCCTCTCAGTTTTGCTGACGCGGCGATATTTTCTCTGAGATGTGATCGTTCTGTAAAAGGTGGGGGGAGTTGGAGGTGGGAGGTGTTCGCGCCGCGCGTTTCACCACCACCATCACCACCACAACGACTACGTGCTGGGTGTCGGTGTGGGTTGAATTTCGCGTTGAAATGTTTAATATGGAGATGGCGTTTTTGCAGTGCCGCCCACAACGAGTTGGAGAAGACTCGTCGGGCGAATCTGCGCGGATGTTTGGAGACGTTGAAGACGCTGGTGCCACCGATCGCTGACGCGTCTCGTAACACGACGCTCGCATTGCTGACGCGCGCCCGTGACCACATCATGGTGAGTGACTGAGTCAGTCCGTCGTTGTTCACACCGTCTGCACGTGAATCACACGTGAACTTCAACGCTTATCAGCACCCCCCCCCCCCACGTCCCCGTACCCCCTCCTATGAATACACAACTCATGACTTCCCCACGTCACGCCATCGCATGCACTCCGTTGCACATCTGATGAAAAAGCTGCATCCATCGGTCGGGCGGCGGCGAACGCGGCGTCGCGCCTGCGGCTGCGATCCCGATCCTGTACTTTTGCGGTCATCACTTTAGCGCTTGGTTCTGATTTAGCCCTTCCCCATGGATGCAGCACTGCTAGTCATATATCTGGCCACACGGCGGAACCCTAATAATTCGGTATTTGAAACAATGAAAACTCCAAACACAGGGTCCCACACACCCTTTCTTCACTGTATCCTTGTCAGGTTTCATTTTTTCGCGGAATTCATAAACCCAGTACTATCCGCTTCATCGCGCAACCTGTATTCCTTTACCGCATCGTTTACACAATCCACCTCGTTTCTGTACTTTCTGGGCCTTTTTTATCACTCGGCTCCGATTCGGACCTTAAGTCCCAAGGGTGTTATTCTTCTATCCACATCGTTGGTCCCACTGTGGAACAGAAATAATTTGGTGCTGTTTAGCACTACAGTAGGAGTAGACGTCTTGTTGATGATGATCCTTCCAGTAGGGTCCTAACCAATGTCTCAGGGGAATTGAGGTGTGTCACAAAGTGAAAAGACTTCAAAAATTTATTACCTCTAGGTGCAGCTATAGCTTAGGAGTATCTTGCCTATCCCGGAGCATTATTTGTCTCATCTGTATCATCTACATAACCATTTACACAACAGACAGCAGCCAAAACAAAACTGTCCAACTTTCCGGTCTAAGCGGAAGGGTAACCCAATGAGATGGTGTAGTGAAAAGTTGTTCCTTGATCACCCCCTCTCACCCCGGTTCACTGCTGACCACATCGCTAGCCACATTGTAAAGTTCGCTGGAACAATGGGATCCTGTGCAGCAACCCCGTCTGCATGGTGTGCTCCACTCAGTAGAGCCATTTTCCTGATTCAGAGTTGATGCAAAGGGAAAGGTGAAATCACTGTCATGACGGAAAATGAAAACTTCTATTTTAAACGTGCGTCATCTCATGATTTTGGTGGTGTACTTTTGTCAACTCTGAAGACAGCCCGGCTCGTTCTGCTGATTCATGCGTTAGCCGTTCCCTTTTCTTCAATTTCTTCACACAACGCCGTTCTCTCGGCAAGCTGGCCGAATCACTAGTCACATTGTAGCGATTGGAAGGGCACAAAGTAAAAAGTATAGAAAGTAGGGATTAGAAACATACAAAAAAATCACATTTGGATTTCTCTGTGACGACTGTTATAGTGTGAGGATTAGAAAAAGCAGGGATTTCTCGAATCACCTGGTACCTGCAAAGACCATGTAACAGGAAGTAGCTACCCAACTTGAAGAATTTTGCTTAGTAAATTAATAATAGTAGGTATTCAGTTTCGGTGTGACGATTTTGTATGTAGATTTTTGCCCTACGTTTTTTAGCCAGGGGGTTTATGAACTGTTGCTTTTACGCAGCTCTACTGGTGTAGATTTTGAAATGACCATCATCTCATATGAATTTACATTTTACCGTTCCGGAACCTATAAAGCATCTCTGTTTTTGATCTTATAATTTACTCGTTTTCTACGTGACATCAAATTAATTTTTCTGTTTCAGCAACTCGAAAAGGGCAACGCGGCTCTGCTGCAGGAACGCAGCCGACTGGAGGACCAAAGAGCCATGTTGCGACTCGAAATGGAACGCCTCAAGGAAGAGGCGACTGCGGCCGTTTTGGCTTCGACAACGACCACATCATCTCCCCAGTCGACCTCTCGGCCTTCGTCCACTGTGTCGTCACGTCTATCGCTCGATTCTCCCGTATTTTTGGAGTATTCGCCGTCGACGAAACCTTCACAATCACCGCAACCGATGATCATTGATCCGATCGCTGAAGGTTTACTTCCTGCATTGCCGATTTGCTATCCCCGGCCATCGCTTTACCCCTACCTCGATCTCACCACCAACACTCTGCCGCATACCTCATTCGAGGTGTCATCGTTCTTGCCGATCCATCTTCGTGTATGATGATCATCACTCGTTATTAATGTCTGCTGAGGGTCTAGTGTCTCTCTGTCTTTGACAACAACACACTTGATCATCACTCTTTATCGTTTTTGTGCAACAATAAACTATTCTTAGGAAATAAATATTGTCGTTTTTGCAACGAGAACAGTATAACAGCACGTCGGTGGCTCGGTTCACATACTTCACTCTTAAGTGGTCCCGCAGTCTTTGCAAGCCTCGTACAACTACAACGATATGTGAATGAAGTGGTGTTCTGTGCCACCGCAAGCGATTGGGAGACTAAGTAGACTTGGGGCGTTGATTGAGGCGAACATCGACGAATTTCCTGAGGAGATTGAACAAGTTTATTATATCTTGCTCGAAAGGAAGACCTAACCTTAGACTGAGCAGAGTCGCAGATCCGTTTCGATTCACTTTACATCCCCCTCTAAGTCTGTGCAGTATTAAGTAGTCTATCCCGAGATGCACCTCAACAATGACGAGTTAAACACATGGCCTTTCACCTTGATCACAGCGCTCAGCATCTGGCGGTACAGTACCGGCCATAAGCTTTGCATTTATCAGGAAAACGAATTTCCGCGGCTTTTTCGTCATTTCGAATAAGTTCCTTAGAATTCAACATTCAGCAAAACCGAGCACATGCCGAGCTCAGCCGAAGTTATCAATAAGAATGGGAAAACGAGGTTCAACATTCGGCAAATCACTAAAAGATGAAACTACAAACCTCATGTGCCTACTTTGGCCGAGTTTTTAGAAGAAGCCAGAACAATCTGGGGATGGTTACCTATGGCATACTAACCTAGGCTACTTTGTTCAACGCAGAAGAGCAGCCCGTAGAAAATTGCTTGGGAACTGAGATACGGAAGTTCGTTTTTGGAAGATCGTTGCTGGGGATAGCGGTGAACACCGTTGAATGGGAAACTCGTCCGCGGCAACGCGACTTCGCTTCGCGAAAATAGCTATATTCGGCTAACTAAAGAAACTTCAGATACGATTTATATACTGTTCGATAGAGCTTGAGCTGCTGAGCTCAGCCATGTGCTCGGTTTCGCTGAATGTTGAACTCTAAGGAAGTTATTCGAAAAAAGACGAGAAAGCCGTGTAAATTCGTTTTTTTTTTTTCGTGAAAAATGTGAAGCTTATGGCCGGTACTGTATATCTAATGTTTTCGGGTGGTCTTCAGGTAAACAACGTGTTGCACCGGTCTTCTTATTCGTGATGATGCGAGTAACCACAAAGACCACAAAAATCCATTGATCATCGAAGTAGGCTTACTCTCATTGTTGAGTGAAAATGCATGTATTTAGTGACTGCACAAATATGTATCTCCGTGTAAACTGTAGTGTAAATGTCACCATTTTGCAGCGATCTAACTGGGATCATTTCGAGTCCCGTGATGCTTTGAGAGTTTTCTGAAAAGTGTCTAGCGTGTTTCCATAAATTTATTAACGACCTATTTTAACACATCACATGGTCGATTCATGTGATCGTTGTTGGTAGAACCACGAGCTCTTCGTTTCGCCTTTGCGCACAGTGTGTTCCCCACCCCACAAGACCGGCTTCGGCTGACGTGTTCCCACGTGACTTCCAAAACAGGTGACATTTCGTTTCCGGACTATTTCTCACAACGATCCATTGCATGAGTTGAGCACGTGAATTGTCTCTGCAGAACGAAATTGTCCACATCGGCTTACACGTTTCACGCGCTCTGCCGGTCAATGTTTTCTATCACCAATGTACATTATCGTGGTGAACTTTGATGTACTCATCACATGAAAGACGGCACACCAGAACGATCGCATTACACGTCTGTTTTGGGTAACGGTGGACTGTGTTGACATCGGTATACTTGTTTTACTCCACGAGGAACCTGCCTGGGGTAGATGTGTCGGTCGCCAGAACGGTGTATTCCCACCTAAAGAGGGTTTTGGAAAGTTATCGCATCGCGAAAGTTATCGCATCTATTGGGCTATTTTTGAGGCCCAATGGGTAAATTCTTCGGGCAGCACCGCGCCTTGGTGGAGTTACAGATTAATTCCAAAGTTTTCACTTACGCTGTGCCGCTGGTTAGTGAAATTATGCGGTAGCCGTCTTGAGAGGCACATATATCCATAGCAAAGTAAAAAACGGAATGTTATACAACATTCCGTTTTTTACTTTTTTATTACTTTATAACATTGCACTCCTTTAACGTATGGGCTCCCTGTGGCTAACTATTAATATTTCCTCTTGAATTGGTTGTGTATCCACAACAACGGGGTGCCCGTCATGCAGTATGATGATCGAAGGTCGATCTTCCTCAGTTGTCGGCAGCAGCATGTCTGTCTGGGAACATGGGGGGTGGGGGATTCCTGGTGCAGAGCGGCCCCAGCTTAGGGCGCCGCTGCAGCGGCAGCAACGACGGCCGCGTTTTGCCGCAACTGCCGCCGCAGCCGCCGCCACGGCCGCCGCCGCAGCCGCGTGCTATCTTCGGTGCACAAACACGTTGGTCGGGGGCCACACATGGCGTGCATGAGCGGTACACGTGCACCGCCACGACGACGACGACGGCGGCCGCGGCGGCGGCGGCGATGGCGGTACGACGACTTGTTTATGTAAACAACGTGCACGATTTGCACAGCGTCGACTTCTGACCAACGAGTTGTTGCTGGCTGCCTGAGTTCTTCTGCAAAAGGGAACACATTGGCCGCTTCGAAACTCTTTGATATAAAGGGACCTACTGTCTTTACCTCACCTTTTATCTGAATTGTCCATGTATATTCTCAAATGTTCAATAAACCATTGATCACTCATTTTTTACTGGGAACTACTGTCGCCTAACTGATGGAGCTGCACTTCACTTTTACCAAAGAGATGCATGTAGGGTCACTTTTTAACTCTCCCCCCCCCCGCTTCTCTCATCTACTAAACGAAATTGTATCTTATGATGTGTTCGAGGTTCAATTACCTAACTTTGAGGTGTAACGATGGGTACATCCTCGTCTTCTCGCGAACGACAAGTGCGGTTCGTATCAAAGTCAGTTTGAACAGATAAGCTCAAAAGAAAAACAAGTCAAAAAGAATGGAACAGCCTGAAATGCTCGCTTCGACCTCTCTCAAGATAGCAGTCGAACAGCGCTACAAATGACTCGCTGAATGAACAAAGTATGAGATGATGTAACACATTAATGAAGAAAAAATGGAGGAGGTGAGGCATTCATGAAGGAGTAGTGCTATTTTCTTTCTCTCACAAATCTTATCCTAGAAAGGGAGGAAAGGTTACGAGAAAAAGAAAAAAGGAAGTAGAAAACATGGAAAAAGATAATATTAAATGAAACGGTTGGATGGGCAGTTAAATATAAGGAACTTTAATTGAAGATCACTTCGCTGTATCTGACAGTGAGACAATTGTTAACTATTTCATCATTTTTGATCAATTGTTTTGCCGCCGAGAGTGAGAACGCTGGATTTCGTCAACCTGAGCTCGGATTTGTTTGAGTTCGAATGGATCGGCTGATGCAGCCCGATGCTCCTGCTCGTACAACATACAGTGCGGCTCTCGACAAGCTCGGCGAGATGGAAGGCCCAAAACCTCTAGTGGTTTCTCATTTAACCTAATAATAATACCTTCTCATAGTATTATATTCATTTTATAGCGAACGTACTCTGATCATATACCTTACATCGTCTCTGGGGCTCTCGACAGAATGCTAATTTTGTTTTAAAATAGAAATAAACTATTTTCGCTTCTAGTTCTGCAGACGAGCAGCTACCCAAATTAGTGGTGAACGACACGGCTGCACAATGAATGTTTCTTATGTATGGCCTCACACGGTTTCAAAAGTGCAAACATCTAGAAAGTACGAAGGATCAAAAAGTCTCATTTTGAGCGTGAGCTGCTCTAATCTATCTGGTTAACGCTAGCCTCGTCGAACAAAACGACGTTTCTTAAGGCAAGAACTCAGTCAATCGGCTCAGACATCCATTACTTGATAGTTTGTACAAAATGAACCTGATTTCAGTTCTTTTGTGTCGCTATAAGAACTGAAGTAAGAACTTTGATGGATCGCCACTGATCACTTGATCTGCAGTTGTTCTAAGACGATAGCTCTCTTTCTGCACTATGTGAAATCAGATCGCTGTAGAATCCCATCTGCCTTAATCTCAGTTTCGTACTGTTTTTCATCGCTTTTTCCCCAAGAAAAGGCTCAATTTAGATTGAGACTAAAGTGTGACGCGAGACATATTGCTCTGCTTTCACGCTCAAAATAGCCGACGTCAGCAACTATTTTTCCAGAAAGATGTGAAAAAAAAAACTAGTGTCTGCATCCATTGCCTTTTAGCACCGACCGTACTCGCTCCATGAAACTCAGCGGAAGATTAGTTAATCATGGAAGAACCAAACATCATGGAAAATGATTCAGTCCCAAGTTTTATGCTATTATATTGCTAAGGGGCTATGATAACAATCAAATCAATGGGTAACAAATAGACAAGTAAAATGTTCGAGATGAGCACTATTAGACAGGTATAGGTGCGCTGCCATAGCAGTCATTACCGCCTTCACCTTCATCCTCGTGATCTTCCTCGCCATCTAACTGAAAAAAAGAACTTCATTCATACTCTACTTCATACTTCACCCTCCTATCCATCAAGAATGTGCGCGAAAATCTTCATGAATTACATAAAAACACTTGAAAGTTGTTGGAAGGATGTTGTTAGGATCATCGTGTTTTCAGTTTACCTGGTACACTGCCGATATCGGTTTATCGGCTCAGGCCGTTCCTACGAATGAGTACTGGAAGTGAAAAAGCTTATGCTAAGGAAGGTGCTAGGGGAGCGGATAGGTCCTAGAGGGTTAAAACATCTCGTTCTAATTTAATTAGTAGCAGCCCGCAAAGCGGTAATGAAACACTAAGAATCATCAAACGTGTAAGGATCGATGAACGAACGAAACACAAACGAACGCACAGAGTCCAATGAATATGAAAAAGGCAGAGTGAAAAATACGGCCGTTTCGTTCCTTTCCTCGAATGCAGTTATAACAAAGTTATGTAAGGTATACCCCGGGACTTCTCAGCAAGAAAGCGTAAGAGAAACGTAGGACTCTTCATTTAGATTGAGCGCTTTCGATGGGCCCAGAGGGCGACATATTTTTGAAAACAAAGTTTCGAACAATTCCCACAAACCGCTTCAAGCTCCCCCTTAGTGAAGATCCTTCCGATTGCCAAGTGTCGAAATATCACGAACAACAGCAGTACGAATGGGAATGCTAACGCTGTCTCTGTAGATAAATGTGGTTAAGTTAGAAAAAGATTCACAAGAAAATGATGACAGTTACGTTTGGACTGCTTGACGGCGTAGATGCCACACAACAGCAACACTTGGATGACGGTGAACAGATGGATTCGGCAAACGCTGACCTAAATGTCGTCTTAGATCTTTTAACACAACATTTACCATTCTTTCTAGTTAATTAACTGAAAAAATCGATTGGACAAAATGCCACTGTCCTGACCGTGCCAAGCTTCTTAACTGTAGGTTACCACAATTTGATGTTCTCCAGCGCTACTCTAAATTCTCTTCTGCGACAGCTCTTCGAGCCCTTAAGGCAGAAAATCCGATTGCTATGCAACGAACGTCAGACAGAGATTTATTACTGCTTAACAGAAGACGACATCGCGTGTTAGCCATCTTCAAGATGTAGATGTGATCGGCTCATGAGGATTTTCCCTTCTGACCACATAGCCACGTCAGACTCGATTATTGAGTATCATTATGAAGCTCACCTTGCGCACGTAATTTGTATCTGGATAATACTTGACCGGACGCAGAAACAGTGTAACACGTTCCACAAGCTGTACGTTGATGAGATTCATCACTCCAAGATACATGAATACTCCGAACAAACTGGCAATTGGCAGTTGAAGATGTTGACCAAGACGAGCGAACATACCAGTCAAAATTGCCACAGCTAGTGCTGTCACACGTTGTTCTATCACTCTTGATGGAGCTGAAAAATGTGTCACTATTTTAGAAAAAATAGCAAGAATATTGCTAATAGCATGACTCGTACTTGATGTCTTGCGTCCTTCTCTGTGTGGTTTCCTACTATATGAATTTTACACTATTAAGCTGACGATTTTTTATTCTTTCGTACGTAACGGATTTTTTCTACTTTTAGTAATTACTCACGGGGACCATATACTGTCTTTAACGCGTATTAAAGGATGAAGTCTTAACTAAATAAATAAATGGAATGAAATGCAGTTGAATACAATGAGAATCATTACGTATTTTGCTACCGAGTTTGCCTCCGGGTGTTTTTCTCTCGTTGATCGTTAGAGCTCCGCAATGAGCCAACGACTGCACAGCTGCAGCACACATCCATGGCAGTCCGGTGAGTGAGCATAACAAAGCGCAAAAGCCTGAAGTAACACTGATTATCAGATAGCTTATATTTATATTTATATTTATTTTTATTTTTATGTACTTTCAACAGTAAGGCCCATGGTCTTGTCGACAAACATGAGAAGCAAAACAACATACCAGATCATAAGGAACGAATTCCTCTGGTAGCCTCTTCAGTGATACAAAAAAGGCATAAGAGATGGATTTTCAGTTATAAAGAGAGAGACTACTGCGTAACTAGTCTTGCCAATTTTTGATGATAGGTTGAACACAAGCCTTCTAAATGACTGCCTTTTCCACACTATTCAACATCAACATTCAACGGAAGCTACTACACTCAAATTTCTGCAGAGAATTTTAAGCTCTTCTGAAATATACATCGGTCAGTTGGTTTCGTTAGAGATATTCCCTCTCACCCATGAGCAGTAGATCCCAATGCATTCCACCACCCTTTGTCAGCTTCGTTTCTTTACGCAACAGAAGCAATCTGAAATAATAATCAAGTTAGTGAGATGTTATGTTACTGCTCATTTGAATGAACAAATACCAAACATGATTTGACTACAGTCCAATCCTTCCAATGCAATTTTCATGATTTCTTTAGCTGATCTTTTTTTCGGAAGTGCTTGTTACAAAAGGCGAGGTTTTGGCCAGAAGATGTCGATTCAAACAGATGTCAGGTCAGACTTCACTCCTTCTAAAACAGATCCACTCTATTTTCCTTTTCCTACGTGCTCTTTCTTTCGTTTTCCGTACCTCCAAATTATTCCAAATGAAAGAATATCACAGCTTCCTGAAATCGTCCTTTCCTTCTGTAGAGGATGATCTTGTCTTTCGCTAGTAGCCGTACCAGTGCAAAACCAGAACATAAGGTTTTCTTTGTTCCTTTTCCTTTCCTAGTCATTCTTGCCTGTGATGGATCAATTGTACAAATACTAATACTACAGTTCATAAAACCAGGAATTTCGTATAGACTAATACACGTATTATCCGAAAGGCACATCTGGTTAGAATCAGTTTTCGTGTTTCACAATGAAGAAGAAACACAAATTTTTGCCAAGAAAATAGCGAACGTGTTTCGAGCATCGATTTTTCATTTTGCAAATGCTCGTTGCGTAAGCTTTCCAGGAAACCACACGAAAAGCGATATTGTGTTTGTTTGTACATGCACGTTTGGTAGTCAAATCAAATGTGCTTAAGTTTGAAAAATATGCTAAAACGGATGACAATCAAGTGTTGAGCAAATGACACAGGGACTGTTTCATTATCACAACTCCAAAGTAATCAAAGGAATAGCTGGAAGGAAATAGATTTTGTTACGGAAATTTTCTATGCAGTCTCATAAAAATTACTTGAGCAAAAGAAAGATTTTTGTGAATGAATAAAGTAAGCCAGGTGGAACAAGTTTAGGTTCCTTTCTCATCTCCTGAATTGCCTGCTGAATGTACACATATGAAACGTATGAACATTGTTTTGAGAGAATGCGAAGTTCCTTCTTCTTCCACATGTTACTTAGAAGTATTCATGATAAAAACGACAAGACAATCCGCGTACCGGAAAGAAGATTAAAAATGGGATCTTTACAACCTTTTTCCGTTTCATTTCGGTGTATGGACTTGCAGAATCGAGGAATGAACCCATTTCTTTTTACATTTCACTGCGACAGATTTACGGCTTATTCTCGTTTACTCACTCAGTCACTTCGGTTTCAGCGAACATCAGCATGAACACAAGAAGAGCAGCTGCTAACGAGAGTTGACTGGCTTCTCGGCGACTTTCCATCGTCGAGAAATGCGGAATGACCAGCCAACGATGTCCTCTGGATTCCGAATTCGTGAACGACAACGTTTCCGGCATGTTTAGGCGCTAAAATTCAGATTAATTTGAAAATTTTAATGAATTTGAAAGCCACAAAGCAGTACTACTAGTTGACTCGAACGAAGTTAATGAGCTTTGAAGAAGCTTTGAAGAAAAGGTTGAGAGAAAGCTTGAGAGAATTCGGAAGTTCAGGAGTTTAAGAGAAAAATATGCCTGTAAGAGTTCGTATCCGAATACGCCGTGCACCACACCGGATACAAGAAAAATAGCCACGGCAACGCCGTAGTCGCCAAAGAAATTGCGACACTGAAATTGTTATATTTCACACGGAGATTTTAGAGGGTTTGAAAAGTCTGATTGGACAAATGCTTGAGATACACAACATTTGGGCCATCGAAGGTGAATCAAACAGTCCCTTTCAAGAAACTGGATATATTCTTTTTATCACGATTTTCCCAGATACACAAGACCTATGCACTGTAGGTGTGTTCTCCGATGAAATTGTTGGCTTGCTCGGCAAACTTTTCTTTGGCATAGACTAGTCCATCACCTGATGAAAGCTATCGCTCCAACTGAGTCATTCATTCCTAGTACGTTTTGGGCAGCTATTTGGTGACGTAGAATTGTCATCTGTTTTTGAAGAAAGTCTTCTGAACTAACATGACGACCAAACCAGTAGCTCTCACGAACTGCCTTGAAGGTGCAAGCGATGGCGAATGTTGAGATGAACGCAATGAACGACAGCAATGCTGTGTTTGGTTGACCGATTCGACATTCATCTGAAGAAGTTTTTAAGAAATCTCAATACGGATATGAATATCTGGAGCGAGTGTGGTGCAGTGGTAAGTAGCGCTACTTCAACTCTCTCAGTCGGGCGATCAATCCTTGCCCAGGCTTGCCAAGCCTCCCACCCTTTTCCAGGACTGGGTGAATTTGCACCAGACTCGGTCTGAAAAGGTAAAAACGCCATTGTAGACCCCTGCAAGTCATTGTATACACCACATACACATTCACATTCAATACGCATACGCGAAAGATGATTAAAAATGGAAGTTTTTACAAGCTTTTATTTGTGTTTCATTCCGGTGTTTGGAGTTTCAGAATCGAGAAATGAACCACTTTCATTCACCATGGATCTTCGATTCTGAATTAAACACAAATGCGGTGGCACTTCCTTAGGGGACCCATTAACGGCGACACATCTACCTTTACCTTTACCTTTACATACATACATCTCATAGTGTAGGTAGCATTCAATAGGAAACGAATTTGACCTGCTGTGCAACGCTTTATATTGTCTCTTTCAAGGTTGGTTCCAATTAAAAAGAACTGTAACGCATTCAAACATAAAATTTAATAAACGAGAAAACAAACCAACATGTAGGATTCAGCATAACGAATGTCTTGTTTCGGCAGTTTCCATAGATTTCGAGAAAACTGTCGTAATTTAATACAGGATTCTCAGCGAACGTCTATAATGAAGAATTCATATAAATGGTACAGGAAATGGAGCACAATGATTCAAAACTTGCAATTCGCAGGAATTTGATGCTTTCAGAGAAGAATATTATAGAAATCAGCACAGCGAACACGTCCTCAGTGAACCTTGTCACATAGACAAGCATTCTGGCACCATCAAAAGCCACAACAAATATTGAAATGACGAATATCCAGAATCCGGCGTAGACTCGAATAGAGAGAAAGTCGAGGTCTTTTGCTTGACAAAGCTGAAGCAAACCTCACAGTACTACCACTAAATGTTCGCCAAAACGCTGCCGGCGGCACTCACATGCTCCGCCTGGCCATAACCGTCTCCAATTCTGATTATTTTGAATAAAAAACACGCGCTTGGAGTCAGAACAACGTGATCTACATGTCTTCTGGTATACAAATTTGTGAAATTAGAAAATTTGAAGGAGTGAATTGAACGTTTCGTGATCTCGCCCGAGTGGCCAGATAATGAGCTCGACTGGAACACTATATTATTCCATCCTCCATAATTACAGCCTCTTGGTGAATGTGTAATGAAATCACTACTATTTTGAGTTTTGAGTTTTGAGAAATATCACAACTTTTATTATATCCAAATTATACCTGAGCTAACCATTTATCAATTGACAATGTATGATCCTTTGCTGGCCACAACCTTCCTCCATCGTTCGGGCAAGAAAGCGAATGGTTGTCTCCCGAAGGAAGCAGGGCGTGACGCTGCTCATTCGTCGACCGCACGTGCGATGTCGTTGTGGTTTTGGAACTGCCATCCGCGGCAGAAGTGCTCTAGACTCCGGAGTGCATGGAAGTCGCAAGGAAAAGGTCAGGCGAGTATGGTGAATGAGGTACCTTCACGATGTTCAGTTTATCTAGCTGGTTCAGGGTGGTCTTTGTCTGGTGTGGGCCTGCACCATCCATCTGAAGATGAATCTTGCCTTTGAACTTGAGGTCGGCGGGTAGTCTGGACTCCATCTCTACCAGCTCGGACGAGACGACATCGACATCTACCTACTGCCGAGCCGGTAGAACTTCGTAGCAAACGTGTCCTTTTCTACAGTAATACAAACAAAGCATGTGCTTCCAGCCGTGAACTGGTCTCTTCGGGACGAGTCGTGGATCTTTATCGTGAGGCAGTTACTGCGGCCTCCTGTCAGGGTTGCTGTACATCACCCACTTCTCATCCATGGACACTATCGTCTCGATCCACTCAGTCGTTTGGTAGAGGAAGAGCAGTGAAGAGCAGACATTCACACGAGCGTTTGCTTCAGTCGGCATCAGATCGCATGGTACTGTGCAAGGACGCTTGGACACAAGGTCATTTCGTTTGAGGACCCGGTGTACAGTGGATGCCAATCTCCATCTCCACATCCAGTGCAGATTCGGCTGGATCACTCTCAGCAGCTGCGAGAACGACCGCTGTTTCGGTCCACACACAGCGTCCGGTTCGAACAGCTTCGTCGAGCGAGAAGTGTCCTTTGGCGAGTCGAACGAACCAGCAGTACACCGTCGCAGTGAGAGGAGCATCGGGTTCCTTCAGCTTCATAAACTACTCATGCGATTCGCAAGTAGTCGGTTTGGTTGGACATGAGCAAAGTTACGCCGCTCAACAATCTAAGGGCTGATCGAATGTATCGATTGGGGTTTTGATCTAGATGACGCTTACGACACGTCAGCATAGTACCATGATAAAACGCGAAACGTGTGAAAAGTCATGTTGTTTTAAACTGGACATCCAAAATTCTCAAAACTTATGGGACACCCTAATAGAGATACTCAATTCTTCACGAAAGCAAGTTCCTGTAATGAGTTTAAAGAGAGAATGTCAAGCCGATCATTTCAATAACAAACACTGTGGAAAAATGTCTCGAGTGAATTTGGCGGCCAAAAGAAACATTAGCGAACGACTGTACGTTGAGGAAAATTCGAAAATTAAAAACAGGAAAAGACAGGGCGTAGATCGACGCAGCATAGGTGCGTTGTAACTATGAAAAGCATTGTTTAAGGTGAGATTTAGCTTCCGCACAACAACACATTTAAATTTTAAATTACCCTTTGTTCTGACCAGGATTTTTATTTTGTCAAAGCAAGAAAGGAGAAAGGACTTCTGAGAAAAAAGGACCAACCATATAGAGACTGTGCTCGAAAATAAGCACCGGCCCCGTGGCCGATACGATCATCATGGGTTGTGCGGCAAATAAAGCGAATATTATACCGCATATACATTGGGCAATCAACGTTTCACTCATTCCCATCGCTTCTTCGGTATATTGGCCTGAATATTTTCATTTGATTCATTTATTTTCCTCACTAAACGTGAAACATAGAACAGCACATTATGAAGTGTGGTCGATTCAGCTGCATGCTCGAGAAATTGACCTACTCCCTAGGTCAACTAGGATTTCCTGGGTTTCTGGGGCCTCTAGCTGAATAAATACTCAATCTACTTCCTGATAAAATTAATTCTGCAGGGAAGCAAGAAGAATTACTCAAAGCCGACCACCTTGTGTGCTTTTTAGGTTGCGTGGAAGAGCTTTTATGCGTATTATATCGTATTGATTTCATGATTAGAGATATTTTTTAACACATATTACATGAGTATTGCTACCAGAACGCAGCCTTTAGTCACCAAATTAGCAAATATATCACTCACCCATTAATCCTCCGAAGGTCACCGCTGGAGTGATACTGGCAAGGAAAACGAATACAATTGTTGGTAGCGTTTTGAGGGTAAGAGCATCTTGAAAATCAGACCTTGAAAAAGCTCAGTGATTCGAAGCGGCCGACTAGAATTTTCTCAATGTCATTGATGTTTAATGAATACCCAAATGAGTGACCTTCTTATTGTTACACCACAGACTTCTTATTCTCCTTGGTTTTATTACTTTCACTAAATACTTTTGCGTTAACTCCAAGTGTATGGGCCAACCGAATGGGTTTGGATTATACAGTACCGGACATAGCTTTTTTTGATCACTTCCCGGAAAAGCCGCTTTGGAGCGTTCCAAAACGGCTTTTTAATAACTTTGTTAAAACTCAATTATTTGTAAAAAAAAATATACATATATTTGAGCTCAGCAGCTGGAGTTCTACCGACTGGTATTCAAAGATCGGTACAAATGCAAAAATATGGCCCCTTTGCCGACCCCTCAAATCTTGCCTGGTCGGTCCCTCTGGGGCTGGTCGGTCCCTCAGGGGCTGACTAGGCGAGATTTGAGGGGTCGGCAAAAGGGGCGATATTTTGCATTTGTATCGATCTTTGAATACCAATCGATAGAGATCGAGCTGCTGAGCTCAAATATATGTATATTTTTACAAATAATTGAGTTTCAATAAAGTTATTAAAAAAGCCGCTTTGGAACGCTCCTAAGCGGCTTTTCCGGGAAGTGATCAGAAGCTATGTCCCGTACTGTAGTATGTAGCTTAACTTCAAATTCAAACGCATCTTTGCAATATGAAAGAAATAAAAATCAGTATTTGAATTTATGGAAAGGAATAAGCCAAAACCCCAAGTTCTTCAAACCCCGGAAAAAATGTGGCGATGACCACAAAACTAAGCAAAACTTTTTTCAGCCAATGGAACACGGCTTATCACTTATTTTTGTGATATGCACAGCCAACTACCAAGTGACTGACCATTGAAAGATCTCTCGCCTTTCCTAATTCCTCTTTATTACTGTCTGGTTCCTTCTTTCGTCACACTTTTCTGACCCACGTCGATTTTTCCTGAGGGAAAGATGTAATTCACTTTGCACTTTTGCGCCTTCAATCAGTCGTTCATATGCCATTACATAATTACAACAGCGCTCATAACTTGTGTCTCGAAACGCGTCGCCGACGCACCGGGACGGTTTCAAATGTCAAATCGTTCTCAGTGAACTTTTCGAAAACTCAAAAACACCACTCGGTTCGTCTTCTGATGCTGAGCTCAAATATCCCCTATCATTTATTCCAGCTGTAATAGTTGACCTGGTCATAGGCGGATTTTTTTCGGAGCCCTGCTAATTGTTTGCTACCACCCGAACCTTGCCACTTGACTGTCCTAGGGATATCTTGCCTACAGGAGATTGAAAACTGTGGAAACCCCAAGTTCTCTCATCTGATTTGATTTCAGCACGTCATTATCCTCCCTTTGATACCGAACATGTTCTCAATAGGAACTCTTGTGGAACTTTTCACTCGAGACAAAAAAATTGATTTTTATAACTTTGAGGGCCCTTTCCAAGATTGTTGCATAAGCTACAACAGAATGACTGAATGGTTCTCCGTAAATGAGGGTTCTCCTATTCAAATCCAAAGAAAACATTGGCATACAGAGTGTTGTGGAGATTTGCTGCCTCAAACATCACTATACACAACAAACTCGCTATTTTCCCCATTTTTGGCGAGCTGTAGTGGAAGTGTGGTGCAAGGCGATGGTGTAATTTTTTTGGATACCAGCAGAGCACCTTACTGTTTTCAACTGTTACATGAGGAAGCTAATTTAGGACATGTAGGACGCGTTTCTGATAATCAAAGTAGTATAAGCAAAATTCATGAATGATTTTTCAATCCTCCATTTCATCTCTACGGAAGATTTGTACCGAATTTCACTTTCATGCTGCTAAATAGTGCAAAACCGTGACTCCAACGATGCATAGCTTTCGCAGTTTTGTGGTCTTTAATTTTTCCCCCTCGATCAATCATTCATATGCGATAACATAAATATGTGTACATATCCGGTCACAAATTAGAGCTGTGACTTCCGGAACTGAATTGACAATTCATCGAACCTCTTCAACTTACTTATAATGACAAAAGCGATTCCGAAAGTCGCGAATCATTCCACCAAATAGACGCTTTCGTTCCACTCTTTTTGACTCCGCAAACAATTTGTTGTCCACAAACAAGCATTCTGAAATAATTATTAGTACTGATCAGCAAGTTCCTTGGATAACAGAAAGAATCTAGAGTGAAAATTCAGAAATTAGCACCATCTATTTTTCAGATTCTGACTTCCATTTATTCATAACTTAAGAAAAAAAGATAACCCATAGGACTATCATGGTTAAGCACAATTGTTAACCGCATCGGTGGCATTGACTTGTGCTTAACTGTTTTGTTAAGAGAATTCAGAACTTGAAATCCACACGAACTTTTGAGTCACCCTAATATTTCATTTGCGATCAAGAACATCCTTAACGAGGTCGACTTTATCATACCGTTCTCGTTAATTACTAAAGTCAGCGGCTTATTCCAGCTTATGTTTCTTCGAATTCCTGCTATTCTTCTCCTATTATTATGCGTTGTGGCATTCGCCAAACTCATAACATAGTAGTTACCATACAGAGAGGGTATTATCAGTGACGGAGCTCCTCTTTTTCGAAAATTGTTACTAATACCACTTTCTCTGAAAGTTTGTTGTTTTTTTAGTGTCTGTTCTTATTCAGTAGCACATCCATGTCTTAGGATGTAACAATAAATAAATAAATAAATAAATAATCTACAGCCTGTGGGTAAGTCTAACACAACCGCAATTGGAATGGGATGACTCTTGTGTTATCTTCCAAATAATAGCGTATTGCATTGTTCTTAGCTTGGCCTTCGTAGTATTAAATAGTCTACCGCTATGTACACCTGAAGCCATAGACATAAAAACCTCAAGGATGGCTGATGGACGTCGACCTGTTACCTGCGTCAAATATGTATTTCTTCTTGTTTTAGAAATCATTCTAGTGTCTACACATGCATCGAGGGTTTTCTCAGTTACACTAATCTTCTGTTTGGTTTCCCCTTTTTCTCGCATGCGGAACTCTCTCATTTTCGATTTTCTTGCTACTAAGGTAATAGAAGAATAGAAAATAGAGCATTAAACATACCTTGTTGTTCCATCATCACTGCAAACTTCACTGCAACTACCAACAGCTGTTCTAGCAATGGTGAATTGTGTCGTGGTTCTTTTGATTTGTTGCGCTATATGCGATCTACAGGTGACAAAGAAAGTCACACCCTCTCTATCCAGTTGCAGGGCACTACCACTGAAAGAACAAATCACATGAACAAACAAAACAATTTCCTCTCACATTCAGGTCGAACTATGTGGACTGGAGGAAAACAATTTTGCTGTGGAAGTATCGTGTTTACTGTCGACAGAAGATGGACATGTAAAAAATATGAGGTCGGCATACGGTTCATGAACCTAATTATTGACTATTGACTATAGATATTCTACCTTCTATTCTTTTCGTGGGTCTCTTGAAAACTGCTTCCATGACGTTTTGGAGGTCTCCCTTTTTGAGCTAAAATCCACTGAAAGCTACAGTGTATAGGCTTTTCTTACTGTGAACAGGTATTTAGCTCGTTTTATTAAAAATTTTAAAATGTTGACCAGGCTTCGCACGACGGTCTCGAAAAATTAGTACAGTTCTAGTGAGAAAAGTCATGTGAGCTGTAAAAATATTCCGCCGCTATTGCAAAAGAAATGTTGATGGCTAGAATTGTCAGAGCTTTAGCGTAAAGTTCTACTCGCATTGTAACGTGATGTGAAGTGTCATCGGCTTATGAAGGATTCAAATATTCCCGCTATAGAGGAAAGGCGATCAGGAAGGCTTGACCAAACCGACCCAGAACTCCCCTCTGTTTTATAAGCTCTTCAGTATATGAATTCCGTCACTTATGAGAAAGACGAAGAGCGCCAGGATTCCGAAAGAAGTTCAACACCTTGGACCACATTCTCACCTGGCGTAGACAAACCGAATTCGCTCAAGATTACCATGAGTCAATGGCACTCATATTCGTCGACTATCAAAAGTATCAGACTCATCACGATGAAGAGGAAGTTGTAGAAAAGGACGACAACAAAACCCACTTTCTCCAAATCCCTTCCCGGCTTGCCTACAATCCAGCATCCACCGCTGTGGTTGGAGAGCGTATTGCGTCGATATCAACGGAAAATTATAAAACAGTTTGAAGTTCTCCAAACAACTCAATCAAATGTTGAATACCAAATTCGTGGAGGAGCATGCTGACGAAAACGCTGGGCTAAATATTAGAAGTTATTTTTGACGACTTCTAAGCGTGAAATGTCCGGTAGTGTTAGTTGGGATGCGGTAGATTCCGTCAGAAGAGCGGTTGAGTGTATTTTGGTCCATACATTGCAAGCTAATGCCTCCACATCCGCAACAGCTCTAACACTGCTCTACGCATGTAAAATGTGGACAAAACCAACTAAGGAAGGTTGCTCAGCGTGCCCCAAAGATTCACAACGAGGCCCATACCGTTCTGTAGTGTATCGAATTGCGATTACAGCGGTATAGTCTGTTTTTGCTATCAGCGAATGGGTGGCCCAAAAAGGCCGAAAAACCTCCACGACTAACTCCGGATGTTGCGATAGAAGCGATGTAGCTTCTAAATAGATTGCAACTAACTAAGGTAATACCATAGTGCCTCATCGGTTATCATGTACCTCTCACAATCTGATGGTCAAGGTATCGGTCCCTTTGTTGACCTTACCTTTGTCTTCATACGCTAGATACCAAATCACGCTTCTTTCGCAACTTTGTCGCAGCTGCTGGAGGAATCGCGATTGGTATGATTATGGCTAACAAAGTACGCACGAGGACAGTGCTCATGTATGTGACCCATACATACCGTAACTAACCCAAATCGAAATTCAGAAACAAATGTCAGATTTGTGATAAGCGCCGCGAATAACCCCCGTAGACAAAATTCGGAATAAATCGGTGATTTCGACCCAGCCACCCTCATTTGCCTGCTCGAAAGGTAGCAGCGCACGTCAGACACCGGGAAAAGTCGATGTTGGATTTGTGAATTGTGGATTTGTTAGTAGCCCAAGTGATCATTCTTGATGAATTTCAAAATGGACTCATCAAAATGGGGTATCTGTGTTCTTTAGAGTACAAAAAAACGATAGGAATAAAGATATTCTCGGCTGGGTGGTGTGTCCTATCTATAACCAGCACTCCAGCGGTCTATCGGCCGACTCGAATGAAACGGAAATCCTGGAAATTTTGGTTGAAACGAAATGAAGAATTTCATCAGATCCCCTGTCGCTGTGGGTGCTCTTGGTGTACGGTACCAGGCTATCGCGCGGGTCCCATATGAGCCACCCATTACAGACATCGCGGTTTCGCTTATTATATAGTAGGATAGAAGCCCCTTCGCAATAGCTTGAGGGCGACGATTTTTGGCCTTTTTTAGACCGCCCATTACAATACGGCAAAGACAAACTACCGCAGATCTCCGGATTGCACAACGACCAGATAAGAGCAAAGTCCAGAATCCGAGACATGCGCGTGGACGAAGAAAAGCGCCATTTCGCCGGAGATGAGACGTTGAGATGCGACGCTGGAGTTCCACCACACGGAAACCGCTTAAGCCCTGACGGGTCTGCCTGGTAAAGGTAACAGTGTTCATTACCCCATCGATCAGAGGTCTCTACAACTACTGAATTGAAGAGTTTCAAGCAGTGAAGTTGCTAGAAAAGAACACATCCACAGCTCTTCACATAAATATGAAAATTCTTCGTTCTACGAGACGATCTGGCAGGTTTTTTTGTAATCGACTGGAAAATACCTGGACATTTCTATTCATAAAAAAAGGTATGCTTACCACCAGCCATAGGATTGCGATATCAGAATAACTCATAGATTACGCCGTTGCCAGTGAATATGTAATCATCATGGAGAGGAAAATGATGATAGTCGTCAGTCGATAACAAGCGCGTCGGCCGAAAGAGTTGCAAAAAACACGCATTCTTCGATACACAGCTTTATTGGTCACCAATCAAAAACTATCGCAATTCAGCACGTTGTTTCTCAACAGCACTCCTAGCAATATTCTTTCCAAATCCGTGTTCCTCAGTGTTTTCACCGTTGCTGGACTAACTGGTCATTTTCACTATCAGCACTCCCATGTGCGCAGCTAACAAATAATAATAGATATAGCAATCACCTAAGATTGCATCTCGAACTGTCCGCATCCGAGAAGCAGTGCCCCCTCCCACTCAGCTGAAATAACATTTCCATTTCTTATTTAATCGTTATTTTTTTCATTACTTCCGTAGGTTATTTCATTATTTCTTTACCACCTTTTTTCATTGTTTCTTCCCTTTTTCCTATGTGGAGCAAATTCATCACTGCTGTCGTGCAGACGACTCATATTCCATGGAGCTCAATTTCCTCTACAGTTGCTGTTAAAATGGGTCAAAATTAACTCAGAGCCACATCTTCCGTCTTACATCGGCTTTTATTTGTTCTTTTTATTTATTCTTTTTCTCTTTTCTTCTTTTTTTTTTCTCAATAGCTCAAATTTGTTCTTCTAATTTTTCGATATTGTTTGGCACAAAAGAATGCTGTATTCTCTAAATAGTGATGTAACTACTGGTTTACTCTCTGGATTTCCTTTCCGTACTTTTCGATGTTGAAGTTTGAATCGTATTTTTCAAGGTTGTTCTGCTGTATCATGTGCTCTTTGCACGGGTCCGTTGTGGCCAGATGTTGTAATGCTTGCATTTCTTGATTGGGCTTGGAAAGGCTCTTATCATGTTGCCTCCTACATCATTTGGTGATACATAATTTATTCGATTCTTGCACCAAGCTACCAGCCGCTTCGGGTTTCTATGAAAAGATGAAGCAGAAAAAGGGTTCGCCTAAATCAGCATCGTTGTAGCCCAGACGTTCCGGTGTCTCCCAACTGCAAAAGCTGCATCAATCTGGTAAGGGCATGTACCTGTCAGATCAGAGTTTTCCTCATTGCCTTGCGGTGTTCATGCGTAGGCTAGGAGGCTTTCATGTCAGAGCACTTTCCTCAGTGATGCAGCATAACTTTCATGACTCCACCCTGTGTTTTTCACTTTATTTTTACTAAACAGCTCAATTCAATTCGTTGTCCACATACTTCGAAGCCTAAATTTTGTTTGAACACGATAATTTAGAGGTGAAAGTAACGGTGCCGGCGCTCTCCACAGAGGATGCACCGCCGTATTCGTGTTCCATTCAGAATCGTAGACGCATGGTGAGTGTGTATTTGGCCTATACAATGACTTGCTGGGGCCAGCCGCTATACAAAGTCTTCGTCCTCACCATCCCAGACAAACCGAACAGGCATCGATCGCTCGACCGTGCGGGTGTCAGTACCTCTTGCCACTGTACCACGCAGGCCAATACCGTAATGTATGAAAAATAAATAATTAATCAAATATAAATAGATAAAATGTGATTTCTGAAAGGTCCATATATTAAGACCCTTTCAGACTTTACTGTGTTGCAGCCGCAGTAATGATGAAACATAGAGATCGGCGGCACCGCTGCTGCCGTTTTGTTTCACTGCGACAGCGCTGCCGAAGTGCCGATCGTATCTGATATTATCATATATCATCGCTCATATTATTTTTCGCTATCATTTTGCCTACTTACGAGAGAGGTTGTTCAGCGTGCCCCAAGGATTCACAACGAGACCCATACTATTTTGTTATCAGAGTTAGGTTATCAGGGGAGCTGATAACGAATTTCACATCCGCTTTCAACTTAATTTGCGAAAACCACCCATACCGGTAATTATGCATTAAATAGTTCTTGAACAACGATAGTCCAGTGGGCGGCCGCAAAAGCGCGCAGCTATTGCGGAAATACGCGCAACCCCCTTTTTACTACTCTTGTTTACTGCCGCAGTAGAGCCTGAAGGGGGCCTTATTGTGGCGACCATTGACTCTGTAGTGATGAACGTAAATGGATATGTGTGTTTCATATGTATTCCTGTGCATGTATGTGTGTATATACGTGTATATGTGCGTGTGTACGTGTGCGTGTGTATGGCAGGCGTTATGTGGCCGACTTGGAGATGGCTAGGTGGGCTGGGTGGCTGGCTGGCTTGCTGGCTGGCTGACTGACTGACTGACTGGCTGGCTGGTGTCTTGGTCAATGGTGGGCCAACCAAAGCTGTCTGTCCGGCTGGCTGGCAGGCTGGCAGTGTCTTTGATTGCTCGCCCGCTCCTATTAATCTAAAAAAGCTGCGCGCTGGCGTTGGAAGCCAGCCAGTTATTCTCCTCTCCTCTCTCCTCCATCCATCGCAAGAGGAACGATGACACTGAGAGCTGAGAGAAAGTCAACCATCACCTCGTCTTCTCTCCCTCCTTCACCATTCACACATACGATTCACTGCCTACCATCGTTCACAAAATGGTGCCAAGTTCACCATCCACAATTCACTTAGAACGTGTTCTCCTTTCAAACTGCCTGACATTGAACTGGTTCAAAGTGTACTCTTCAATAATGCTTAGGATTGATTCTTATTCTTGCAACCCTGCTTCCAGTTAGGGTAAGGGGTTCAGCATTATCTGATGCTTCGTTGTTGCATGACATTGGATGGCTGAGTGCTTAACGAGGTTTTCAAAACCTCGTGAGGTACTCTGCCATCAGACTCAGTCTCAACAACTTCAGAAAACACATCCTTCTCCCTCCTCCAGAACACTTCTATCATAGGCTAATCCACCTGTCCTACCTCCATTTTCAAGCTCTACATTTCTTATTTTCTAGTTTTGTATTTTTATTTGCATCTACTACTTTTTTCCTTTCACTTATATCCATCATCAGTTTTTATTTATATCTAGCTACTTACTCTCTTACATTCGATAGTTTCACGCATCGTATTCCATTCCATGAATCAAGATTAGTTGCATTGATTTCCTCTAGTCGAAAATACGTGGGCCACCCTTCTCAAGAAAAAGCATCATCTTCAGAAGAATCAGGCTGTTTTTTGTACTTTCTATTTGTTTCTAAATATCAAACCACTCTTAGATATCGTATCCGTTTACGCTCTGGTATCACTTTTATTCCTCGTAATCACTAGAAACATGTTGTCTAGAACTCTGCAAAATGTTCAGTCTCATAGAAAAGAACTTCTGAATCGATTTCCACAAAAAGAAATTGAAACGAAATATGCAATATAGGTTCGTAGAACCAAGAATTTTGGTTTGCCGTCGAAAATGGGATTCCGCCGCGATGAACCGCCATTCAAGCTCAGCAGCTCTAATTATCGGTTAAATCATCTCACTAGGTTGATTAATTCTGAAGGTTTTATTCATGTCATTCCCTGCACTTGTATTATTTCTTTTTAACCTATTGATCCAGCCCACCGTCGGTCTAAAGGCAAAAAATACCGATAAAAACCATTCTGTTACCAATGTCGGTTGTCCATTGGCTTCTGAACATTTTGTGTCAAACAAAAATCGAAGGTAGCGATTGCGCCTGTTTTTTTCAACTTTTCCTTTTTTGAAAGACAAAAAAGTCGTCGACATTCGAGAATCCAACAGTGAAGTGTACTTTGCAATTAACGAGTTAAGGAACCAACATTCATACCTGGATCCGCTGTCCTAATACTTAGCATTTTCAGGTAAGATCACGTATATTCGCAGTTTATTGGTTTCCCAATTAATTATCACTACTAGCGTGTTAGATTTTCGATCGAGTTTCCCTATGAAGCCTAGAGATTTTTCTTTTTCTTCTTTTTGTCTTCATAAGATGCGATCATTGCGCTGTCTTTAATTTGTCACAAATTTCTCGTCTTATCAGTCCCATCATTAGATTTATGTATGTAACGCCTTCATGTCGATTTCGTTTACCTGCCTTCTCCAGCAACTTCTAATAGTGGCCTCAACGCGATTCTATGTATTCTGCTATGCTACTACAGATGTAGAAGTTACACTCCAACAAAATTGTACAAATTCTCCATAAATCACATCTAAAAATCCTAATTTTTCCAGTCTTTCACAGAGCAACTCTCCCACACTTCTCGCCGGGTTTGGGGCTGGAAATGAGTTGAAAACTGTGAAAAGAACACAAAACTGACCTTTTCCTCTCCTTGTCAACAAATCGGGAAGTAGTACGAAATTTTCAATTTCATCAGAAATAAATTCGAAGAAAAATCATGAGGACAGAGTGCGGTTCTACCGCTTTTTTTGCCAGCGCAGAGCGTCTGCTGCAGAAACAAATATCACGTTGTAAAAAAGTGCTAGTAGGAAAAAAAGGTTCGAATGGTTTCCGCTTGCAGAGTAGCCTAAGGGCTTTTTGGCAAATGTTTGGCATTGCAATATAGGATCGCCCACAGAATTGGTCCACAAAGCGTTTCCCACGAATTTCATAGAAGTGATACAGTGGCTCCACTGCAACAAATCTACTGGAATTATCTTAGAACCAGAGACTTTTTGGAAATGAGGACGAGCTCAGAGCTCGGAGCCTAGTAACAGCCAAAATTTGAGTTGTTCAGAGGAACAATAAGTCCGGCTTTCACTGTACTCGTAGCCGTCCCTAATTTGCACTTTTCGGCACGGTTCCATGCACGCTTGTACTTCACCAGATACGAGGCATGGCTAGTCAGCCAGCTTATTCACTGATGGGAAAACGAACGTGAGATACCTGCCCGTAATACATTCCATCTAGCAGCAGTAAAAGTAAACGTAAAGGTAAAGATCTCTGCGTTGATCAGTTTCCTAAAGACGCGCCTTGACATTCGTGCTCCATTCAGAATCGTAGAATACATGGCAATTACATATTTGGCTTAGACAATGACTTGTATGGCCATCCAAATCACTGTCTTCACCTTCCACAGACAAGTCTCGTCCAGATTCGCTTAAGCGATGGATGGCTTCGTTAGTCAGGACGGGGCTCGATAGCTCGACCCTGTAGATGTCAGCAGCTCCTCTTACCACTGTACATACTTCTAGGAGCAGTAGGATTTTGAACATTTTCGCAAGAAATCTTATGTTAACGCATATTGAATCCCCTATGAACTACTACTGAACGGAGCAGAAAGTAACACCAACTCAGATCCGAAAGAAGAAGTGTCGTGGTCCATCAGCAGCCACGCCCATTGATACACTAACGTACTGGAACGGAAAAATGGCACACGGCGCTTTCCTGCACCGATAATGGGTTCGCGCGTGGTGGCCCGTACGGACACTTCCTGAATTCTTTTGAGCGTTTTTTTTTTCGGAAAAAAATGGAGAAGTCGGTTTATCTAATCTTCCTCATTTTTTGTTACCGATTATAGAATCTGACTGTGAACCACCATTTCAGGATTGTTCAGGTTGCTGAACAATCGCCCCCGAGTACTTTTCACTTCTTCTCCGCCGAACGAAGCTCTATAACCTCTAAGCACCAAACTAACAACAAAACTGAAAAACCCAACTGTTGTTTCTCATTTTTTGCAGAAGTCAAAGTTACAACCGATGAATTTGAACTGTAAAGTTATTTGAAAGCAATTGATATTGCTTCTGCGGATTAAATCTGTAAGCTGTTGCGAAGCCGCCATCTCGCTAAACGAGTTTAGTGCAGATTCTCGGTTAGTTCCATCAGACGAATTAGATCTCTTCAGATTGAGGAGCTATCCCTATCATCTGGCCTCAAGACCCTCAGTTCAGCGGTTATTGGTCTCCTATTTCTGAGCCCAACATGCTGCTATGTACATTCGGCGTTCACATTTCCTTCTTTTTCTTAAGTTCCAGGTGTTCTATGATATTCTAATGGCCTGGTTCTCCTGTCCGTCTCGCATTATACAGTAGGTAATCAAGCGTTCAGTGAGACAGGTGAGAAGCAGAAGGAAATCTCAAAGTGCCTCGTTCAAAGTTCATTAGTTCTTCTGTTTCTCTTAAGCAGGCAATCCCACACTTCCGCCAGGGTGCTCGCGTTTGTGTACCCACGAAAGAAGTAAAAGTTAAACAACTTCAAAGCTGCTTCGCTATTGCAGCAAATTTTAACTCGCTTTCACTATTAAAATAGCTTATTCGTAAACAAACGTTTAGTGTCACGTGATGTTATGTTCTTATTGCCGGCGCACTACAGTACCATCGGTATTTTTCCGCCAAAACGCGATTCAAACGATGTATATCGTTTTTACAGTTCACTCGCCATAAATCACCTCAGAGTTATTCGTATTGTATAAAAAAACACATGGCCTGAATCAGAAAAGCGTGATCTATCCATGAAGGAGGCGTAGTCAAAATTTTAAATTTTTGATTTTCATGTGTGTGTTCCCTGACCTCATCAAGGCGACGAACACACAAGGTCAACGTCGGTAGGCCGTAATTACATCCTGTGGATATTTCCAATTAAGTTACGTCTAACATTTATATTGTAATATTTTCGCAACTACGTCATATCAAAAAACATACCATACCTGCAGAGAGGAAGCCGAGACGCTCATTTTAATTGAGAAAAGTGTACGCGTAAAATTGGGCGGAAGCAAGCTTTGAAATATGGCTACACTTCATAATGCGTTGCGCTACGAGTTCCGCAACTTCGCTCTAATGGACTTTATTGTCTCAAATAACAACAAGTGAAGTCTATGATTTTACAAATCCCGCAGATATAGTCGACAAAGTTCAGGAGTTATTTACACCCAAAGTAGGCGACCCGTAACATTTCGGATAAGAAATAGTTTGATATCAGCACATTCATAACCGAAAATCACGACCAAAAGAAGACACGAAATGTTGAGCTTCCGTTTAATGATTATCAACGATGAGATTTTGCATACAAGCTCAGGATAGCATCTCAAACAAAGTCACTTAACTGAAATTACCCGTTTGAGGCGAGATGCTTGCCACTAGACTACTTTCGTAGGTCGCGGCCGGCGACAGGTGAGCTCTGGGGACTCCGTGAGCGAGCGTTTGCGTGGCCCATTAATTAACACGGTCATCGGTGACTGTCTCAAGAAAGGCTTCACGTTTACGCGATTGAGTTGTTACGGACCATTTTCTAGAATTCTCACTAATGATGCTATAAGCCCATTTGCAAAAGCCCAGCAATTTTTAACCGTTTTCATATTTCATGGAAAAACGCGAAAACAGCATTTTTAATCCATTTTTTCTATTCAGTAAAGCCTGCTCTACATGATATTTGCCTATATTACCAATGATGAACATGTTGATAATTGTTTAATGGAAGCTCACCATTTCGCGCCTTCTTGTGATCGTGATTTTCGGTTATGAATAGGGCAATATGGAACAATTTCTAATCCGAAATGTTACGTGTTGTCTATTTCAGGTGTAGATAACTCTCAAATTTCATCGACAATATCTGCGAGATTATAAATTCATAGACCTGTATCTCTGGATAGGATATACCCACCAAACCCGATCAACTTAATTCTGGCTATTCATTTTCATCATGTTTTCAGCACCATTCCTGTAGCCTGGTACATAGAGCTGACAAACGCTACCATACGAAATTCTTCCTTTTTCGAAATTCTTGAACGAAATTCATGTTGTGAGAGACGGCTGGCAGATAGTTTGACCCCACTGGCACTGCATTCTGCCACAGGCGGTCAATTAACCGCCCTAATTGACGCTCAAGCAAGTAGCTGAATCTATGAGGGCACTGAAGTTCCTGAAAATAAAAAAATATATAGATGCCATCAATTCTGTGTCGTAGATGATACTAACTGATCTTTAGGGAAATTCGTGACTAGCTCCCAATATCACTAGAGTGTTACTCGTCAGAAGAGCGAAAGAGCATGGAGAACGTACCTCCATCGACATGATTCGTCCGCAGTGTTAGCCACTGCGCCACCACATATCGTCCACCATTCGCTGGCAGCCACCTAAGGGTCCCTACAGACCAGGCGACAAAAAATTGAGCGACGAATTCGTACTCTTCACCGCGGCGGCGACCGCGCGTTGCGTTGCGTTGCGCGCGGCCGCCGCAACTGTCGCGTTGGACGAGAATGCTCGTCGTCGTGTGTTTCGCTCAATTTCATTTATAACGGCTAATTCGTCGCTCAAATTGCTCTTCATCGGGTCTGTAAGGGCCCTAAAAGCTGCGGTTTTCTGCAATTACCCACGCAGGAAGCCACCTTACATACAAGGAAATTAATAAATAAACAAAAATAGCCCCCTGCCCCACCAACCCCAACGATTGGCATCGACCATCAAGCGTACTGGTACCTGTTTCTGACCGGTCAAGCGCTCCGGTCAGAGACGCGTACCACTACGCTTGATGGTCGAAGCCAATCGTTGGGGTGGGTGGGGGAGGGGGCTCCTCCAGATCCGTGGAAAATGCGCCCCTTCCAGAGCATCTTCATAGCAGAAATTTCCTGGTGGTCAACTTGGTATTCCTCCTGAAAATGGCGCACCACCCTAAGAGCTCGATGTCCGGTATTCCATTATCGGACCGTATCAAGAAATTCTAACGCTATAGGGTTGCCTAATTTGACCCAATAACGGAATGGAGGACATCGGGTTCTTATTGGGATCCGCCACTTTTCACGAGGAATATTAAGTTCTTCGCCAGGAAATTCCTGCTATGCAGATCCTTTGAAAGAGGACGATTTTTTGGATTTCCAGTTCCGCTCCTTTGAACAGTTTTCGTACTGGTACGTTTTTCCAATCGGAACGCTTGACCGGCGGCTGATTTAAGCCAATCGTTGGGGTGGCGGGGGGGGGGGTCCTTGAACATGTAAGGTGGCTTCCTGCGAAGCGGGCGACATGGCAAAAAACCGCAGATCTTATGTGGCTGCCTCGCGTTTTGTGGATGGTATGTTGTCGCGCAGTGGCTAGCACTGCGGTCTAAAACAACAATGGTGATGAAGGTACATACCCTTACAACTTGTTAGTTATACTCAAATACAGTTACAGATACGACCTGCAAAAGCAGTAAGAGAAACGTCACGACGATCGTTTCTTCAGTTTTCCATCAACGCACAATTTCGATTTTGTGGAAGTTACATACAACATAGCTGAGTTAATCTCGCATACTGAAAAATCCCGCCTGTCTATTTGACAATATGGTACCACTGCGACGCGATTATTCATTTATCCGCTCGATTAATATTATTCGCTTTTCGCGTAATTCATTTTATTTTATTTTAAGACGTTGGACGATCACCGTTGAGCATCACGTTGGCAACAAGGCCTTCATCTACGGCGCGATCGCCAATAGAGCGCATGCAGCACATGGTGGCTGGAACTGCGACAGCTACACCGGCACATATTGCTCCACCAGGTGAACTTTTTCAATTCAAAGCTTCTAAAAACAATATCGATCTCATATTCTCTTGTTTACTGAATAATTCTGACTTATTGCATGAGCGGCGCGGGTGGTAGAGTGGTGGAAGACCCTACTAACACCCGCACGGTCAAGCGATCGACCCCCGTTCGGGCTAACCATGCTTTAAATTCCTCCGGCGTTGGGCCAATTGGTACCAGACTACTGCGAAGGTGAACAAACTGACTTGGTATAGCGGCTGGCCCCCGCAAGTCATTGTATAGACCAAATACGCATTCATGCCTCTACGATTCGAAAAGAAGGACCAGTGCGTGGCGCTTCCTTAGGGACTGTTCAACGCCGACACCTTCACTCTTTACCATAGATTGCATGAGCCAGTCATGTGTCAAACCTGAAAGCAGGAACAAACCAGCCAAAGAAATGGCGCACAACTTTATTTCCAATGACCCTGCTTAACAACCATTAGAATTACTAATTTAATTCAAACACAAACATGCATAGAAAACTGAATACCTAACATACATTTCTTTCTTACCATTAGGCGGATATTAGCAAAAAGTAAAAACACCCCCGGGCCTCTTCACTAAGGAACGATGACCTCATGTGTATGTGGTGATATTCATCTGAATGGATCATCGAATATCTTCTCAAATAGTTGAAAACGCCTTCGGTATGTATGGCTAATCCATTCGATTTCTCGGACATGGGTAATTAAATCTTACACGACAACAGATTTAAATGACAGTCATACACCTCCAACAAGTGTAAGGTCACTAGAAACTAATCGCTGTGGCCAACCAAGTCTTCCATCCCGATGGTTCGGTATTTGGTACCAGACCAATTGTAAGCTCTCTTCCAGGCTAATGTGTAGACAAAATACGCATATCGAACGAATGCGTGGCACGTCCAAAGGGCTTAAATTACAAATGCTGACCATCTCACCTTTTCATAATATCAATGTCTAATACACTGTTCACTGAATGTAAAAAATGGGATATCATACCATATACAATGCGTAATATGTACTTCCAAAACAAGCACGTTACTCCATTTTCCCGTCTCCGGAGCTGAACGGCTTTGTTTACCTCAGGCGAGAATCGATCGCTTAACGATGTCGATGAAATAGCGCCTCTTACCACTTTACTTGACCCCCAACAACGTTTAACGCATTATAACGCAGCATTGTGCTCTTCAGGAAGTTAGAGCTAAATTTGGACACGAGTATAGGGCATTTATCGATCGCAGAGTGATTCCAGAGGTGTTATTTCGTTATATTTCTGAAACATTCATAATAGAGCTGTAGAGTGTCAATGGTAAAGTAGATTCCGAACACAGAAATATTTCGAAAGTGCTAGTATTTGTTCGAAAAAACTCATTCGTAGGTGTGAATGGTGGAATTATGACGGGAAACGGTAGGACTCTATTCGGGCCGTCACCCATGTCTGCGAGCACGGTACCTTCTCACATACAACCGTAAGTTCTCCTTTCTTTAACTTCTTTACTTCTTGCTTTTTTCTGTACACTATTAAAGTGTTGCGAACAGAAGGTCAGGTCGACGAATCGACTTCAAATGTAAAGCATCCCAATGCTCGCTTAAACGGTAATCGACAACGACCAAATTTTTGCGTTTGTTGAGACAAAGAAAAAAACGGGAAATAGCGATCCATTATCGAAATGGCCCAATTGTGACGCTTATGAATTCTCAAGAAGGTAGGTATGTTGGCGATCACAAAAATCTGAAGAAATAAAAAAAATCAACTTTTTAGAACAGCGTATCCCTTGGTTTTTTTTTCATGCTGACGAAAATAATATTAACAAAAAAAATCTGCACTTTCAGTGTTTTTTTTACATTTCAATGAGCGTGAAGAATTCTATGGCTTTCTCCTTTGAGATCAGGTTGCCACAAGATTTTGAAGACTTATTTTGCTCGAGAAAATAAGAACGGTAAACGTGGATCAGTTTGACACCACTCCTTTTAAACTTAAACTACATTCCTATTTTCTATATAGCAGACTAGCATTTATCCATTACTACGGCCAGAGTTGTGGACTCTTGTCAACAGTACTGGCAGCATCACATTTAGTATGAATGCTATATATGTATTAGATTTGTTCACACAATGCTTCTCCCACACATGATGCTATGCTTGAACAACTGTGGTAGTACTTTTGTTATATTTTCTGATGTAATATAACTTTAAATGGAAGAAGGTAAAAAGGCTAAAGGTCGCAAAACGGTAATGATCTAGATGAGTTTCCTACTAATTCTTAAACAACAGATTCCACAGATTGCAGATTCTAGTAACCATTCCTTTCAAAAAATATTCTAACGCTTCAAAAAAGAAGTCGATTCGAGCGAGTTGTTGAATATTCTAGGTGAGAGCGAGCTTCAATCTGCAGTCCATTTAATTTCTGAAGGGCCATCCTTCGAACATACGGATGAATGTTGTCGTGCGGAAGTAGTCGGCTTCGCTCTCGAAATTCCCATGCATTTCGAGCTGCTTTTCAGAGAACAGCTCTGCTGTTATCGCTTGGACAGGAACAATGAACTGATTTAGCTGCGGTCCTCTTGATCATACTCATAGTCTTCCTGCATGTGAAGTAGGTTTTCAAAGGTGTGGAGTAGTTCGTCAAGGTTTACCAACCAGAAAGACGCTCATTATTACTGTAAACGGCTCGTGGAATTCCTTTTGTTCGATGAACTCGCAACCTCCATTTGTCTCAGTCGCTGCATCTCGGCGAGGTTATGGGCTTTTTTGTCATGAAAAAGGATGTGTGCACGAAGAAGAACTATTCTCTTGCGTAACAGTTGTTCAAATTTGGCACGCATTAATAACGAAGCAGCGTGAAAACTGACAAAAATCCTCTTACAACCTAATAGAATACAGTCACGGTGAATGTATACATGTTTGGTCTATACATACCTTGACTTGGAGAGCCAAGCTGATGTACAGACCTTCCCAGAAAGGTTTGGCTTATGTACATATATAGTATACAGATATGTCCAGTACCGGACGTGCTGCAAGGATGAAACGGCGCCAACGGTGCTTTCTTGCGCAGAAATCGCCGTTTTTCTATTTTTTCTCTAAAATCGACTTGTAAAAAATAAATATGTTAATATATAATATATGTTTCTGCACTCAGCAGCTCCAGCTCTATCTCTTCGTATATAAATTTTCCTTTTTTGTGGAACTTTTTAACAAGCGGTTTTTCAAGTCCCTTGCCCCTTCGGTTCCTCGGCTGAGGACGCTTCGCCTTTCGTCGAAATACCAAGCGGGGACCCCGTAGGGCGTGCATGCGGCGTAGATGAATTGAGCAAGACTCCGACGGGGTCAGCACGTGTGGAGCCCAAAAACTGCACCTTTTGTAGCAAAAAAGCGCCTTTCCCGCCGTTTTATCGCTGCGGTACGTCCGGTACTGTACCTTGAATGGCATAGGTGTATTTGGGCAAAAACCGATCTCCCGAAAAAAATGGCTGAAAGCAGAACCAACATTGCTATCGTTAAATGAATAACCCACCGAATCTTTGGAGAGTTTAAAATACTGAGCGGGAGACTTAGCCAGCCAGCCATTGTTAGAGCCATCCATCCCCCTCCCCACTCCAGATGTGATGTAGCGGAGTGAAGACTTATATATCTATTTATTTAGCTGTATTCAGCGTATAATCTGCTTCACTTTAAAATCACTGACAGCAAGAGGGAATGACGTGAAGTCTGTGCTTCTTGGTTTCTCCACGGTACAGTTCACAATCACGTGAAATCCCACTCCTTCCTAGTGATCTGTCGAAATGGCAATTTACCGTTTAAAATGAAGAGAAATTCACTCATGGCGCCAACGGCTATGCTAC
Source organism: Nippostrongylus brasiliensis (assembly GCA_030553155.1). Classification (NCBI taxonomy): domain Eukaryota; kingdom Metazoa; phylum Nematoda; class Chromadorea; order Rhabditida; family Heligmosomidae; genus Nippostrongylus; species Nippostrongylus brasiliensis. Next base: position 17,835,165 of record CP130737.1, read on the forward strand.
TACCCCTAGTTCAATGCATCATACTTAGCCAATACTGCGCTGCTCTCCTGCCAAGTATGAATGGGCTTTAACTGGCGGCTAACGTTATGCAAAGAGAGTGGTCGATGCTGGAAATGTGCGACTGGAAGCTTGTTTGGATTGTCCTTCTCTCAGAGTGTTTTCCTCAATAAGCAGTCACAAATCAAAATGAGTAACATTGTCATGGATAGGTGAGTGAAGAAAAGTTAGGTTGGTCAGCGATCCAGTTCTACATTTGAACAACCGTACAGGAAAGACCTGACTGCAAGTAACTGATGTCCTCTATCGGAGCTACTCAAATTCAAGTGAGCAACATTATCACCTCTATGAGGATGAAGAATGAAGTTGACGGCCGATCCGCTTCTGCTATTGAACAACTGCACAAGAGAGACCGCAATGCTATTCCTATGCGGAAAGCTCATGCATGATGTGGTGTACCAATAAATTTCGTTTCTTCTCGCATCAAATTTCAGTTTGACATTTTCAGTGTGATATTGATTCGAATATTTATTATTTATAAGTTCAATATCATTTTTAAGCATATCTAATGACCTTTCGTTCTTACATATCCTTTTGTTTTAATTTTCATTCTTCGAGAATTTCTGACCGAATGTTCAAAATGCTTTCTAAAAAGAAGATTCTAGTCATTTTCTTTTTATGTTCAAACTTGGACGGAAATCTATGAAGGCTCATGGAAATATAATGACGGCGTGGCTGCTGACCTGCCCAATGTGAACGGGTAAAAACTGACCGATAACACGATAGGATGCCTTCTTTCTCTATTCCATGACAGCGTCGTGAAAAAGCACACGTTGAAAAACAGAACAGAAACATAACCTGAAAGGAATTAAACCTAGCCGCGGCATATCGATCCAGGATCTCTTTTATCCTACCGGGATTTGTGAGCAAGTGAACACCCACAGAGAAAGAAGGGAAGCAGCAAACGACCTCACCCAACCATGGACCGCCAGGCGATCAGGACAGTAGCAGTACATGGGGTTCCCTAACTAGAATACTAGTGGGAGGTATGTATGACCTGGGTTCCCGGGTTATATACCATTTTCTTTTCAAAATGGACACTTTTCAAACCATAATCAACGTTTTTCAAATTAAAATGGAAAATTCAAATTAAAATTTTCATATCAAAAAGGACACCCTCAACTTTCAAATTGTAAATGGCATGATTCATTTTTTTATTTTTTGCTACATACGTTCACAACAAATTTATGCAACAAGTAATACATACTAGCAATACAATTATGTAGGCGACACTGATGTTGTGATGAAAGGCTCCTTGTTCTAAAAACCACTCGGCTTGCATTGAATGTTGATGCAGGGCGAACGTCCATTTTGGTTTGAAAAACGTCCATTCTGGTTCGAAAATATCTATGTTAAAATGAATATGGTATATATGGGCACTCCCCTTTCTGATTGACTTGCCAATTGGCTGTACTCGAAATGCCTCCAGCGGTTTACGCGCCGATGTGAATATCTGGGTCATCCTCGCCCCGAGTTTCAAGAAACCAACGGTAAAATAGTCAGTACGCCGAGGTTTACTATATGGTCTATTTCAGCGACCACAGTATAACCGTGGAACAGCAACCTTAGAACTGTAACGAGAACTGTAACATTAACACAACAAAAGTATGATCAGCATTGTTTCAATTAATTGACCAACCAGCTAGAACCGTTTGGGGTCATGTGGAGTGACTGCTTTCATGCTCAGTTTGATGAAGTCGGATTCTGATGTTTTTGGTGGACATCTCGGAACAAGTCACTTTCGAGCCAGCCGACACCGTAGCAGAAGCAGAAGTAGCAGAACGGAAGCTGGTGATGGAGCCAGCTGACCCGGCGCTCGCTCCCGATGCTCCCCAGCTCGCCGCCGCTCCCTCTACCGTTACCAAGAACGACGCGGAGCTCTCGTCAGCCTATTTGCACTCTTCGCCCCTCAATCCTCAACGGGGGCGCTGGCCAGCGTGACGGCTCGTCGTGTTCGTGCTTAGCCCGTGGTCCACACGAGGGACCGGTCGGTTGGTGAGTCGAGCGAGGCTCGTTCGAGGCTCGATCGTGTGGTTGGCGCTGTCCGGCGTTTGGGCCACGACGGACCCATCTGGGCCGCGGGGTCGTGCGTTCCGGCGCCGACAGCTGCCCCCCTCGCCGCTCGGGCTGCCCCGTGGCCTCTCGCCGCCGCTCACCACGCACCGTCCCCTGCATGGATTTCCTCTGCGTCTCGACTAGGCGTCGCTCTTCTCTCCGCTCTCGCCCTACCGCCGCCGCTGCCGCCGCCGCTGCCGCTCGCAATGTCGCAAACGCGGAAAATCATTTCAGCGCTCTTCTCGAATGCTCCGTGTGCGGTACGCGTGCACGTGTATATGTGCGTGTATATATGCGTGTATGTATCTGTATGTGCATGTGTGTGTGTAACTGTGCGTATGTGCGTATGTGCGTGTGTGCCGTGTGTGTGTACGACACCGAACCCATCACAGCTACTGTTCGGGAGCTGCTGTCGATCGATTGCGGTTGTGGTTCCGAGGCGCGTTTTCTTTGACTATGTGTTCCATCCGACCACGAACTCTCCGTGAAAAGTTCGACAAACTGAGAAATTAGATGTTCGAGAAGGATCGGCAACTCTAACAATGTGACCATTATTTTCTGCACGTGCACAACCTTTATGATATTATTATTACCGTCATGGTTATTACGTGAAAGTCACGCCATGAACAACAACCGACACATTGCGATTGTTAGGTGCATAGAGGGCCTATAAGCCAGATAGGCATTCACCACGCTTCTACGATTTCGAACGAAAGATGAATGCGGGGCGTGTCCTTCGGGGACTGATCGAACACGACCACCTCATCTTTGCTTTACTTTTAAACTTACGCATAAATATGCCACATATGCAAACCTTATTGTTGCAACCACCCATTGCCAGCTGGTCAGCTGGCGAGGTTGTTATCTGTCCGAATGGCCAAGGATATTAAGCGATCTAACATCTGTCGCATGCAAATTATCGTTTCATGTCGCTAGAGCCTTGAATAGCTCATCAAATCCATTCTTTTTCATTTGTGTTGCCTTAATAACTCCACTGTTTTTCAAGTCACTCTAACCGTTTCCTCGTGACCGTAGGCGTTTTTTTCTGTTGTCAGAAAAACTCCGGAAAGTTATAATAATTGCTTCATCGTTGCAAACTGCTCGTAGACTGTTTTACGAGATACTTCTCTCACACTCTCCTTTTCAGTTTTTTCAACAAATTAAAACATTTTTATGTTTAAAATACATTTCCATAAAATTAGATGTAAATTACGTAAAATGTCGTAACCAGCCTGAATAAATAACGGGTTTGCTTGAATATTTCCTGCTGATCGTTAGTCTCATTTCGTTTAGCTGAGCACCACTTTAGTGGATTTGGGTTAATCGATAAAAGTAATGTTCACTATGAATCGACATTTCTTGTTGCAGTTTCCTCTCAGGGGCATGGGATAACAGACTTGAAGGTCTCAAAGCTGAGCTCATCCCCTCTGCCCTGAGTGTGATATAAGCACTGACCGAGCTATTCCTGTCAAGAACATAGACCGCATGAGTGAAATTCATTTTTCTCATTTCACTTTTCCAAGAAGTTTAATGCCGTGCAGATTTTTTAATTGTAATTTATTTCAAAGATCAGTGCACGGCAACTCAGTAAATATTTGTTGCTCTAAAAATTTTGCACCAAAAGGACAGACACTCATTTCACACATCACAGAAAAAAAATGAAGGACCAGAACACGTAACAATTCGGCTGATGTAGTTCCTTATTCTCGTCATCTTCACATAATGTCTTCAATTGCCCAAAAACCAGCAATTACTCATCCCGCCTAAGCCAATAAAGCCTCGCTCATGGCATTTCTCGTAGTTATTGGTTGATTATTTTAGTGGTATCATTAAGGTAAAGAAACATGGTGAATTTATTTACGCAGTTATTTGGTTCGCTAAGGAATTATTCGAACACTTTGTCTAGGATGAAGGTTAACCGTCTTCGCTAATAGTGTTAACAGTTTGGCTTGTTTTGTGGTTTAAATGAAGGTGGTCACTGGAAAACAATAGACGAAATATTTTTTAAATCTATTTCTACGCGCCAGAGTACTGCCAGAAACAAGCCATTAGAAAAGGGAAAACGCTAAATTCTACAACAAGCAAAAACTTTTTTAAAAACGTGCTTTTTTAGACATTTATCATTACATCGTTATTTATGGATGTGCTATTGCATATCAGAGACTTCTAATTAAAAGAATAACACCGTTCAGGAACGAAAAAGCATCCAATGAATTAGGGAAAGAGATAGCTTCAGGCAGAGGTTTAAGTGGAAGGACTAAAAATAATTTTTATATCAATTTATCAAGCATGGTGATAGTTTTCTCGTCATTCTTCCTAGAATTTATTTTCTAAGCTACAGCGAGTTTGGATGTTTTAAAGCTTTGGTATTCCCACAAGAAGCTCTTCACGTTTACGCCAGGATTTGACAACAGTCGAATAGGGGTTATTTTGGGTAATTCTTACCGCTTGATAAAATGGCTTAAGTCATTTCGTCAATTCGTAAGATAATTCTGAGGGATGGAAGCTTGTTTATTATCTAAGTGGACTCTGTATCTTACATTCGAAAGAGACATTCGAAAGAGATCAAATAGAATATCGCCATTCATCTTTTTTCACAAAACTCTTCCCAAGAAACTAAATTTTTCAAATCCGTTTGTCATCGTCATCCACACCTACTGCTGTTGCATTGATGGTGGGGTGATTTTGGCTATTCATACAAGCGTCTGGATAGGCGTTTGTGAATAGGAGTTGATTGGGGGAGATCTTCTCCTCGCCCTGACTGCAACGAGAAGCAGATAAACGAAAGCGATTGTGGGTTAGCCAACGATCGTCATGCTTGCACTTCACTCTGCTGCTGTTCTTCTTGGATCAGTACAGTACACGAGATGAGGACCATCACCACGAGGTTGTACTGCAAATGGCCACAATTCCTATTGCACTGCAGTGGTCGGAGGAAATTTTTTTCAACCAGTTCCGCTCAAACGTCGCCTAAGGGGGTTACTCGAGGTGCTGACCACCCTTTTTCGGCATCCGTTTCCGAATTTTGAAAGCAGATGAACGGACACGACTGTAGGGTTGCCAACGATCGTCCTGGATGCACTCAAACCCGTTGCTGTTCTTCTTAGATTAATACAACGGTAGTAACCGAGATGGAGAACTATACTGTGTGGTTGTACCGCAACTGGCCACTTTTCCTTTCATTGTGCTCCAGTGTTCCGGGAAATTTTTGAATCAATCTCATCCACATCTTGCCCAAGGGGTTACTTGGGGTGCTGATCATTATTTTCTGTCCGTTTTCGCGTTTTGACGGAAGACCACCCATATCGTCGGGAAAAAGATTTGAATGAAGTTTCATTTAGGTAGTTTTTTTTGCATGATGATCATGGTTAAAATGTTAGTTTTTTTCAAATTCTTAAGCCGATTTCGGGCTTTAATTCCAGATAAAGCCAAGTAATGGTGGTGGCGGAGAGGAGTTCCCACCTGAATCTGCGAAAATTTTACGAAAATTGAGAAAAATACATCAGATTCCGGGTCAACAACCCAAACTGCCTACTGAGACGGAGCGATAGCCAAATCTATTTATTTATTCATGCTCAACAAAAATGTAGTCTTCGAAATACGTACACAACGACTCAAATCATGATGGATAGAAAAAATAAAGGAAAGCCCAACGCAGAGTCATGAAAGCTATGCTGCATCAACGAAAAAAATGGTCAGATCTAGATTGATGTAGTGCTTGAAATCAGTGAGAGAGCCAGCGGTTTTGATTTGATCATCCTATTTTAATGATTTGGGTGATCCTCGTTCTTTAGCTAAATCGGTATCCATAGCTGCACCGCCTGCTATCTCTGCGAGCGATGTGGGTGGTCGGAGTCTGGAATACAGGTGCCAGGTGCGTGTTCAGGTGTTCAGTACCTCAGTGAACTCCAATGCGCCAGCTTTGAGCCAAACTGGGTAGACATTTTTTTTTCGACGACTAGTCTGCAATAAGTGGTGTGTCCTGCAAGTGTTCGCGTGTTGCTACAATTTCGGCCTGCAATCATGAACCTAAGCTGTTCATCTCCTTTCTACTTCTCCTCTTCTTCCTCTTCTTCTTCTTTCATCCCGTTCCCCCTTCTCTGCTTCCATCGTCGTTCGGCCGTGTGTCCCACCACCCCACCATCCACCCCCCACCCCCTCCTTGCGCTCCTTTCGCTCCTACTCTTTTCACCGCTCGCTCTAATTCTCACCCGCACTACACACTTATCGATCCCTTGTCTTGCTAGGCATGTTGACCCGAAAACCTCGCCCCGATATCAGAATTTTCACGTTCCGTTAGGTATCGATCTCATCATCCTCACCTTTAGGAGGTGACGTGATGAACGTCGTCGTCGAATTGTCTGCATTTCGCCATCGTCGTTTTATTTCATTCCCCGATGTTTTAATCGTCAAAATCATGGTCAATTTTTTATTTATTTATTTATTTATATTTTGTTTTAGACGTGAACTAGAATCACACGTGGAATGCTCAAGGTAAATTACACATTATAAGCAACCGTTATACAACGATTCACGGTTGAAATAGTAACATTTATATAAAACCTGCTTGTAAATTACTGTCTCCGCAAGGCTCTTGTGAACGAAGAAATTTGCTCGATATTTCTCCACTGTTGTTATATTTAATTCACCCATGATTTAATCGTCAAATTCATGGTCAATTGTTCATTTTTTTTTGGACGTGGTCGAGAGTAACACTTCGAATATTCAAAGTACAACGCACACAATTTAAAAACAGTGACTTACAGTTGAAATACTTTAGGTAACTATTCTGCTATTTGCCGCTTTTTGTTTAGCGGTTTATAGACGAGAATGAGTTGATTGACTTAGATATTTGGAGATGCTAGGTTATTCGCAAAACTTTGACATCGGACGGGAATTGAACTCGCGTCTTTCTGTGTTCGGAAGCAGAAAGACGCGGGTTCAATTCCCGTCTGATGTCAGTGTTTTGCGAATAACCTAGCATCTCCAATTATCGAAGTCAATCAACTTTAGGTAACATTTGGTACTTATGAAACATTAACGTTTAATTCATATCAAGAAGTCAGGTTGTTTTCGTTTCTTTCTCTCAGTCTTTTCTACTTTTTTTCGATATTCTCAAGCCCTTTTCCTCTGACATCCCGCTCAAGGTTGGAACCATTCATTAGCAAGAGTATCCTCAAATCATTTCAGTGGATGACCTTTTGATATCCCTTTCTCTTTTTTGATGCATACAGTGTAATTTATTCAACAGCATGATCAACGTCGTTAATCATGATAGTGTTTCACCTAATGGTTAGATAAGCGATCCTTTTCTCCTGGAACTGGGGTGTCTGGGAGTTGAAGAAATTGCAGACGTAATCGCTTTCCGGGTAAATTTTTCTTGGTTGAAAACGCCTCGAGGGGTTGAGTAAGTGATAGCCACAGTGCACTAGGTCTGGGGAATAAATCTGATTAGGAACCATATTCCAGCTCAACTCTTCCAATTTTTCACGGGTCACCTCGACTGTGAATGGCCTGGAGTCTCGAAGGTGCTCTTGTGGAATTGACTTTATTTTATTACTTTCTTACCACCCTATTACATTAGGTAGCATTTATGTAGACTCTGCTAGCAAATTTTCGAAACAGCGCAGGGAAAAGCTCAGGATTTTCCACCTCGTACTCAAGATGCGGCTGAACCCCTCAGAGTTTCCTCAAAGTCGAAATTTCGAAAATTGTTCTAATCCGTGAATTTGCAACAAAAAATTAAGTCTGATTGTGAGATATGCTCTTTTTTACTTGTCAATGACGAATCAAATATTCTGGCTACTAGGGACCCTTACAGGTGTTGTCCTTACTATTAGTTGTAGAAAACATGCCCGTCACTCAATAACTCTTCTTATAGCATAAATTCACCGCAAATTACTGCTGTCATTTATGTGTGTCCTGGAGGATTGTCTCATTCACGGATAGTTAGTGGCAATTGTAACCAACATAAATAGCACTACATGTGATGACCATTGGTCAGTTTGAGCCATTTCATTGAACAGCCTCATGAAAACGCCCTCGATTGATAGGCACATAATCGTCGTCCATGTGTTCGATGCAAGGAAAAACGTCATGTCACGAAACATGTTCGTAGCGCACACGTCACCAACATTGTCGAGCATAATAAGACCGCACAGTTCTTCGTTGATGTTTTTGCAAGTCTACATTATGAAAAATTTCCACATTACAAGAATCTTTGCTAATCCAAGGTAGCATTGTTTAGCCGAGGTCTAATGACCGTTTTGTAATTAACGACCCGTTTGTCTGCTTCTCGACCAAGTTCTTGGTATATTTGGTGTTAGTCTTGGGCAGTTTATTTGGATAAGGTGTAAGTTCCCTCGTTGACACTAAAAAATTTTTTATCGAATTTCTGCTAAAGTGAGCTGGTCTCTTGCCGCGGCAATATGGGGTACATTTTTGCATTTTTCTGTTTTTGATTTGTTCTTTTTCTTTTTTTCACAGGATTTGAACGTTTGGAATTAGGAGAGTCCGGGTTTGAATGTTCACGGCGTACTTGTTTTACTATGTAAGTGTTTTTAAGTTTCATTCGAGGTTTTTGGCATATAATTCTGAACAAAATGGGGCTAAAATGTATGAATCAACTATTTTTGTTTGATGACAATATTGCTCGAAACAATACTTGCTTCTTAGTGGTTTGAACTGTTTGGCAATAGATCGAGATTATCATAATATTTCCTTCTGCGTAGGATCTAACTCATAGCTTGAGAACAATGTTTGTATTGGCAATCTCTATTATTCTTTCCATTTTTAGTAATGAAATTGGCAACTATTTGAGTACACTTGGAGGAAGTACACATGCCACTGTTTAAAATAGCATCACAACATCGAGATTAATGAGGTTCCGCGTTGATGACAGATGAGAGTGTACTGCGCAAAACGACAGAAGGTGCTGCTTGTTCACTTTTACGAATTTTAAAAACAAACCTGGATTAGCGTTTTCGTCTTCTTCTGAAATTTTCAGTTTATAGTTTCAATGGAAAATTCGTAAGTGGAAATGTGGAATATAAAAGGTGCCGGTCGGTGACAATTTGAAAATTTTAACAGAAATCATCTCCGAATTAAAACCGCAAGTTTTGGGTTTTCTGTCATGTCAACTCTCCATCTAACGCGGAGTATTTCTTTCTTATATTATATGTACTCTCGTAGGTGGACGTTACTTTCATCTGGGTATCGTGGAATAGATCTACTTTGGAAATTTTCGAAATACCTGAAAATACCAGACTTGGCACCAGTCAGTGACAGTAGACAGGTAGTGCGAGGGGTGTGCTGGAAGCGCGTGGCTGCGGATGTGCACCGTTGCTGACCGTTCATCTACTGACTGATCGTCTCCAGGACAATTTCAATTCTTACTATCCTATTCTCGCTATTCTTTTCCATTGCTTCTATTTCATATCTTCTCGTATTGATCGGCTACTTTCAACCGCCTGGGATCCCAGTCATGGTGAGAAATGGTAGCGCGAGATCGATAATTGGGTGACCTGCTTCTCAGCGGTCACATCCGCAACCCGACCACATCCCTGTATCGATCGATTCATTCCGATCGATTAGCGACAACAACAATAAAATTCCTTGTTCAGACATTTTATTGGCTATAATTGCATTAATGAGATGCGTATGGAACCGACGGGAATGGAATAAACGGAGGAGAAATTGAGCCGATAATGCCCAAATTTGCCACACCACCAAGATAGACTGCGTTTTTGAAACCGTAAACTTTTGAACATCTGGTTGGATTGTTTGAATGAAGTACATACCTCATCATTCCCGATGAAAACTAAAAACAAACAAGTGGTTGTTTCCACTTATTATATTAGGTTTTATTCAAATCTAAATTAATTGTCATTGTCACCACTCGGTAATCTACCGTAGAAATTAGTGATTCGCCACATTATTCCAGTTTCTGAGCCTGTTAGTGATCTATTTTTCTCAAGTCGCTCTTCTTGTCAAGTTTTTCGAGATTTGCATTTTTAGGTAGGTGTTAAATAGGTATTAAATTAACGATTAGTTCAAATATTACGCAAACTCGATCGCTTTACTAAACCAACTTCACTTTTTTCCGTATTTTCGTCTAATTTTTCCTTCTTTACTGCTTTGCCTCTAATTTTTCCGAAGATCGCCTCGATTTTTTCCGAAAAGACCCCATTCCGCTCTATATTTTAACAAAACCTTGCAAGTTGTTCGCAATTACGAATCTGTTTTGCTGGAAATGCTCAGGCTTGCAATGAACCACGGCTAATTGCTTCATTCAATTCTTCGTTAAGCAACTTGAATTCCTCAAATTGGAGTTGTGCCTGTCGTTCTTACTGGACTAGGCTGAAAAATAAACTAACATGGGCGATATCTGTCCATAAACCTGGGTCGGTTTGCTCAACTCCTATTCGAACTCCCATTCATGTTTTTACGGTTCCAGAAGATTTATGCCGTTTTTTTAAAGAAATGTGTTGACTTCTGGGTGTCGTCACGTCACATTCTCTCCTGGACGTTGTAGCAAAACTGCAAGTACACGTGTAAAGCATCGTAGCAAAAATCATTCTTATTGAAGATCAGGAGAATGAAATTTCTTTATAGAATTCGAGAATTTACTCCATATTCGAATTTACTCCATATTCACCAATGATCGAAAGAAGTAAAGGTTTTGATATGGAAATAGCCTCATGATGTGGTTTATCGATCGAGTAACAATAAATTTCAGTTCTTCATTGAAAAGTCACCCTTTATGACCCCCTTCGAGTTGTAACCCAATGTTTACCTTTTTTGCACCAAAATCTGATTTGAACCTAAATGTGCCCGAATACAAGCGAATACCCGTCCTTGTTAGTGGATTTGTTGCTAATTCGCTCGCAATGGTTCGTGTATCACTTTTTTAGTGGAAGTTTGAGTCAGCAATTATGGATGCATACCCTCGGTTTTTTTCAATTTTCCTTAAAAAGGCAAGCTGCAGAGGACGAATCAGACTGGAAGTCAAAACGTAAAAAAAGGTAAAGGTAAAGGTGCCGGCGTTGATCAGTCCCCTAAGGACGCGCGCCCGCATTCGTGTTCTATTCAAATCGTAGAGGCATAGTGAATGCGTATTTGGCCTATTCAATGACCTGCGGGGGCCAGCCGCTATACCAGGTCAGTGTCTTTACCTTCCCAGACAGGTCTGGTACCAATTTACCCGACCCCGGAGGGATGGAAGCCTTGGTTAGCCCTGGCCGGGATCGATCGCTCGACCGTGCGGGTGTCAGCAGCGCCTCTTACCACTGTACCACGCGGGCCCTCAGTCAAAACGTGTTCTTTTGAAATTTTTAGTTTCAAACGCCAGCGTATGGCCGTCTTCTGCTCGTCCCGCCTCGTGATTAGGTGTCATTCTCTGGAGAATTTAATGCTTCTGTGAAGTGAGAAGAATTAGCACTTTATCGATACAAATACATCGATTTCATCACGTTTTCACCGAGTATGCGAGCACTTTGTATGTCCTTCAGGTGCGGGGGCACATGGCTGTCCCCAGGGTATTTATACGGGATAGTTTGTATCATTCAGAACTAAACTTCTGATTCAACAAAATTACGTGAAAACGCTGTGCTCAACCTGCACAGCTCTTGTTTCGTGCCCCTATTCTTTTTTAAATTGTGAAAGTTTTTACGTGCGGTAAACAATCAAGGCACTCATGTCGTCAACGCATTTCGAGACCTTTCCATTCCTATTTTTCTGCAATTTTAGGAAGTGTGGAAAATCCGCTTGGTTTTTTTTCCTCATGAGGGGCGTCTTCGATGAGACAGGAATGAGTCTACAGGAATGTTTGTGTTTCCAACCGCAGTTTTGCAAAGATTACGAAAATTTCGATGACCATTTGATGCGTCAATTGTTGTTCTATTGGCGCCTTTCTTACCAAATCAATAGATCAATCCTTCATAGTATGCATTCATGTCAAGTGTCACTAGTGTGGTCTAGAATTTGTTTCCAAACGACCTCAAGATTATCTAGCGCTGGTTTATCTTAAATTATCTTGCTGCACGGTTAATTGTTACAGAAACGTGGTCAGGAACAGTTGTCGGGTGATGATAGTCCCCGGAAGTTATTGCAGTTATTACTGTTTCTATGCGTTAAAGTCCTCGAGGATTGATGAGATCGTATGTACACTTGTTTGTAATGAACTATATGATGTTTATTATTGTTTACTAATTCATTTATTCATTTATTTATTCCACCCGAAGCTCCTCCACGGGGTATGTAATGTCTTCAAAAAATATGATTACATTAAGAAGTAAAACAGTACAGATAACAGATAAAGATCCCAGCACGAAACACTCTTTCTTCTGTGTGAGGGAACTGAATGAACTCGCAGACGTAAGCGACACATTTGCCCTGATCAAATTTCTGTTCTGTCTGGGCACTTTTTCACAGGTTTTGATCCCACCTACACATTCTGCTCCTGGCAACAGGTAAGTGTGTTATCCTATCAACCGTAATGCTCACATTTCGAGTTGGACTTGAAGCCAGGCTGATTATCCCCGATCAATCTAGCAGGATTTTTCCAGTTGAACTTTTGTGTAGCATAATCAAATCATTTTTGGCTCTTCTACTTATTAACGAATTAGAACTGTAATTATTTTACTCGTTCTTCACCATTTGGGATAATGTTGCAGTCAGAGCTGAAACATCTTTGGACGATGGGTATAGTTATTTTGAATGCTCTCTAATAGATTTATCCCATTTTTCCTAAAAGGATAAAGACGAACGTGCACTGTACATTTTCGTATTTATTCATTTAGTTGTTTGTTCATTTCTGTGATCTTAGTACCACCCGTTAGATGTAAGCCAGCCGCTCAACTTCTTTACAGGAAAAAAGTCGCATTTTAAGGTTTCCAAGCATTTCCTAGTAAATTTGCAGTTATGAAGTGCTAAAATTGTTATGAGCATACGGGTTGTGCCGCGAAATCTAGCGAAATAGTGGTTAAACCTTTTTTAACTGTGTAGGAGTGGCGTGTATGACTAGCGTGTATGAATTGTGAGTTGGATGCTACATTTTCCTTTTCGCAGTCTTTTCATATCGATTTGCTTTCGCGTTTTCTTGGTTTGAAAATCATCTCTTTGTCAGCTGATCCATCTTGGTGTTGCGCTATTTCAACTTATTATTCGTCGTTTGAGTCCGGTCTTCGGCTCCTTACCGTGATTTCTATTTAGAAAAAAATCAGAGAATATAATATTGAAGGAGGTGATGCCACGTCGGCGCAATCCAGATGCGCCCACAGCGCCGAAGGCACCTCGGGTACGCAAGAAGAAGGCGGATGCTGATGTAGTGAAGCAGGATTCGAGCGTGTACGAGCCGTTAATGCAATCAAACGGCATCATGATGGACGATGCCAACATTTATACACAGGACTTTGGTTTCGCGTTCGGTGCCCAACCGAATTTCACCGGTCCAGAGCAGGCAAACAGTCCGTACATGTTGCCACCGCAAAGCAACACGCCACAACCCTCAATGATGTAGGCACATGTTCATTTCATAGAGAAACTTTAGTATAAATGGACGTTCATACTCGACAGCAGCAGAGCAGCAAGAGGGCGGCGCCTTTTGCTGCGAAGTCTGCGGCAGCAGCAAGAAATGATTACCGGCATTCTTGGTTGCTGCTGCTATTTTCGAAAAAGAGCTCGTGCTCTATCTGCTGCCTGCCCACTGTCTAATCGCTGCTGCGCTGATTTGCGGTCGAGTGTGAACGAGCCCCAAGTCTGCTACGCGAGCTTTGTTGCCCAAGGGCACTGCAAAATAATATATTGACGATCAGTTAAACGATGCAGACTTACCAAATCTGTGTCTTCGGCCTGATCTCTCAACATGAATTTTCCTTATATTATTTAATTCGAAAGCGCAGTTACGTGCACAAATAGTCAAGTAGAATGTCGTCGCTGATTCGCCCCGTTTATTTCCACGGAATGCAATAATGAATTCAGTGCGATGAACATATGAATCAGCATGATTAACAAATCATTTTCTTATCAGACCATTGGGAAGCGTTACCTACCCGACCTATCACCGATTCGTGCACACCTTTTGTTCAACTTGGTGTGGTAGCTTAAATTTTGTCACATTAGTCAGGTGTTATTATTTCTATCTCCATTGCATTTTGTGGTGGTTTAGATGAATAAGCGGTTTTAGTTCGGCCCATGAATGCCTTGGTAACAGGGCTCCTGCTTGCTGTGAACGATTTCCGTTGATAATTATATTATCTCCACTTCTGTGCGCTTTGCTCGTCTTTAACTTGACCGGACTGAACGAATTTCAGTTGTTTTACGGTATTTAGGAAATAGAGTTGAATTCTGCTCATCTATTAACGAATATTCCCTCACTTATTGAAATTCTATTGTTAGGGCCCACTTCTTATCTAAGCGTTTACATGGTGTTTATAGCAGACTTTCATAAATCCACCGACGAGTCCTACTCGCGTAACTCGAAAGACAACAAGTTGGGTGACATTCGGAATAACATTATAAACGCCTTTTAAGATTTAAATAGTTTTGGAATAAGGAATGGGGAAAAGGCGCTTAGGACGACGCTCGAAAGCAATAAAGGCGTCGTTATCGATTGCTGAGCTGGCTCCAGGGTTTGGCATTGGGCCAAGAGCTCTATTGCGTACCACACCTACGGTAGGTAACGTCTTCCTATCCATGTCCATATTTCTAGCTTTTCTATTTCAATCGATTATCTCTGATATTTACAATTATTTCGTAGCATGCACAGCTGCTAGTGCACAGTCAGAGGCTTTGGCAGTTTTCGATTTATATTGATTTACATCCGGCCAAAACCCTTTCCTTTCACTTTGTAGGGCATGTTCTGGTTCGGGTAGTGGAATTGTTGTGATTTTCAAATTTAAAACTGATCGGATAAGAATATACTCGTCAGGTCTTTACCACTTCCGCACAGCTCCGGAACACCTCTAAGTTAACGCGTACTTAAAATGGTACGTGTAGATTACGTACTAGATGACTTCAATCGCTTTTGTTGTGGAAATTTTAAGAATTCGCCATTTACAAGGCGAATCATGCATTTTATTTGTTTTGCGTATCTCTTTAAAGTGGTACTTGGAAGGCACAGATGTAACTGTCTTGCAAATCATGCAGCATAAAACTTCAGTGGGCTACTGAAAATAACTATCGTTCTAAAGATTAAGGGTCAAAGAAGATCAATGTTGCATTCCTTTTGTATCGTTATCTGACACTATACCGTTCACGGTTTTTAGCTACATCCTTTTTATTCATCAAATGATGCCTAATATCAAGTGTTCTAAATGAGTGTTGTTGTTGTTGAAGTTCTTGTATATCTTGACAGTCTAAACCGACAAAATATTTTGCAAATTCGATCAGTACGAGCCTAATCATTGTGCTTTATCGGAAAAAATGATACTGATGTTCCATACAATAGAGTTTGATACAAATTGTCGTCAGTGAACGAGGTTTCGGCGAAAATCCACGGTTCGGCCTCAGTTGTACATGCTTCATCTTTGGAAATATATCGAAAATGAAGTGGAAAATTGAAAAGAGTAGTAAAACGAGGAAAAAGTAGAAACGGATTAGTGGCAGAAAGGGACTTTCAGGAGCCTTTTTCCACCTATTTATGATCAATAGCCGTTTTTGCTGCTATGTATCATTGATCACAACCTTTTGTTCAGGTTACAAAGTGCTGAAATTCAAACAAAACATTATTCAAATGGACCTTTATAGCTAGAAAATAATTATAATTTTAGGATGCGACCTATGGCGCCATCATCGCAACCTGGTGCGCAGATTTCTGCTCCGGCTCAAACGCCAACGATGAATGCAGTTCCTAGTCCATTAGAGTTCCGTATTCATGAGATGAATCGCCGGTTATATATCTTCAACTCTTCCGGGGTTGGTAATTTTCATTTAATGCTATTTTTTTTATTTTTCATAATTATTGGAGTTTTAAATCTCCTAAAGAGGACCGCACCCTGTATTGTTCCTTTGGTCCTATGTGGGTTGGTGGTGCATCCGAAGAAAAGAAGTACTTTCTGAGGTCATATTTTCCAAAGAAACCCTTTCGATTCGATGTTCGAGGGTGGAATTTCCGTAGATACACTTTACAAATGCAAGAGACGGCACTTTTCTTTATAAAAAGAGTATTGACTTTTTTCAGTCCAATGTGAACCTTTTTGCAAAGAGAGAAGCTAATTGTCTTATTTGTACAAGGAGTACTTCCCATTGTTTACCGTTGTACAAATATTTTACGATTCTAGGGTGATAGGGGGTACCGCGTGACACCAGTTTATTTGTTTTGTAAACCAGAAATTTTTCGAGTAGTACACAACTCGACAACTAAGATTGCATTTCAGTTGTCGAACCGAAATTCAACTCCTCTTCTGTAAACGTTTCTTAAATTAAGCTGTGTATGATCTTAGAACTTAGTTATATACTTTCGAGTTGTTCTACATTATTTATAAATCGCGTCAAACAGATCTTTTTGATTCCGCTTTCCATCCAATGCCATTCTAATACGATGTGATTTATTTGGCGGCACTTTAGATGGATATATGTGGTGGGGAAGATGACATTTTGTTCGGTTTATTTTTTCATTACAACAAGGAATTAGCCTCATTTTTAACCTTTGCAGATCTGTGAAAAGGATTTTGCGCAGTGGTGGGACGCCTTCTCTCATGAATTTTTCGATGATGATGCCAAATTGTGGATTAATATTGTGGACGACCACAGTGCTCACTCAGAAAAATATGGTAAGTGTCATAACATTGGCGTCCATTTCTTTCTCATTTCTGGTGTAGTGAGAAATAATATCGCTCTGTCACTAACCACTGAGTATCGACTGATTTGTTTATTTTGCAGTTCTGGGCCGACAACTTATACCTCGCTTCTTTCGCTCATTTTTCGAAAGCAAAATTAGGGAGATGTATTTCGTTATTCGTGGGCAAGCACGCGAGTCTCAAGCACCATCAGGGATGATCCACTACGAGAATCAGGATGTTCTGCAAGTTACAAAGCACGATATTCCAAATGCTGAGGTACGTTTCCTTGTATAATTTTTGGATTTCGTTTTTTCGAATCATAAGGAAGGTAAACTCTCTAAAGACACAACCCCTAGAGATGTGCAGAGGGTGATTTCAACGCATCATTTGAATACACGTATGTATGTGTATGTATGTATGTATATGTATGTAGATATGACAATGGTTACGTTCATCATCTCTTTTCACCACCCCAAATTTGGTTACTTTAACTTTAACAACACAAAACGTTCTTTAGTGACTGCATTTTGAAGAATCCAACAAAATGGGCCTCTTTTCATTTATTTGGCTCTAGTTTCTAAATTTCTCTGAATGTTACAAGAGTATCTATGACAGGAGATACGGTAGTATTCGCATTAGGGGCGGGGTTGCTAATCATCTACATGATAAAGTTAATATTAGCAGAGAATTTGCAATAAGCATTGCGTGAGCAATTAATTCTCCATGATTTCCGTTTTATTATCTAGGGTTTTGATTTCAAAATCATCGCAGTTTTTTGTATTCATTAACTGCAAGTGTTAATCTATTATCTAATTTTCGGTCTCAAAATCGTCGGAGTTTTTTTTGAATTCAATAACTACAAGTGTTAATGTGCAATTTATTCCTTGTAGCTTGGGTAAAAAACCATAGTAATGAGATCCTGAGATACGAGTATAGGTGGAGGCGGGGTTCACCTTTGGTGTTACCTTACCTGTTCATAGTGATAGCATTCAATTAAGAGCACTTCATCTTTTGAATGAAAGGAGAAATGTCGATAAAGAGCCGTGATATTTTCGAAACAATTCGTATTTATTTTGTGTTTCATTGTTAATGACGCTCAGAATTGCTCAAATGATGTTTACATATTCTCTTAGGTGCAAACGAAGTTCAAGTTGTTTATCGAATTTACGCCTTATGATGAGATTCTCAATCATCGGATTCGAACGTGGAGTATGGAATTGGAAAGCTGTCAAGAGTTCTTCATGAACGAAATTACGAAGGTAATTCATCGATTCCTTCTCAACTCATTTGGACAGTTTTTGATATCCTGAGTACTGCAGTCATTGATGTATTTCCAACCGCGTAAGATTACATCTTTAAGTATTTCCAAGGTTTTGATTACTTTAAGATCTTATGTGATGTGGGTGTTGTTCAGGAATATGAAATCCATCATGGTGACGGAATGGAAAAACAGCTGCCACTTACCCGTGTTGGAATGCCTCAGCAAACGATGGCGTGCCTTTCAATGAGTCGGATATTGGAGCCGATGCAAATGCTTATGAGTCAGAGCAAAACGTCAGGGGTATGTTATTAATGCTCTCTTTTATCAATCTCTCGAGCACTTTTGGGTTATTCCTATGAATGTGTAAACTCCCAACACCACCGGAGTCAGGCGGTGGAAATAATGGTCCACAACCGATTTGTTTTGATTTCAAGATAATTTGTTCGCAAATTTTCTCTTTACGCGAGTACGTCTGATAATGAGTGAACTTTTGCATGGACATTGTTTTCGTAGTCACGACAATAATAAAGTACACGTGTGGTGCAGTGATGAAAGGCACTACTTGCGCCCGCATGGTCAAGCGTTCGATCTCCACCGCAGCTAACCAGAACTTCCATATCTCCGCGGTTGGGTAAATTTTCCCTGAGAAGGTGTATACATTGAATTGGATACCGGCTGGTCTCGTATTTCTTCGTATGAGGCAAGTACGCATTCGCCATGCCTCTACGATTTCGAGTGGAAGACGAATGCGTGGCGCGTCTTCAGGGAACTTATGAACGCCGCACCCTTCATCTTCAGCTTTTGGGAACTATTAAGTTGTACATTTTCAGCTTTCACCTCGGGATGCAATGACTCGAACACTTTTTGCTCATCATACCAAAATGCAGCAGCAACAGCAACAGATGGCAATGCAACATATGAGTGAGTTTTTGATTTCTTGTACAACTCTTATTGTGTTCTTTGAATTATGTGATCGACGTTGGTCTGAGAAACGAGGCGGATTGTAGCTTGCTTGTCCAGCGTGTTTTCATACGCCTTTCACAAAACGTGTGGGATGTTCCTTTCAAGTAACTTTAGAACGCTTCTCACAAAGGAATTCTGATTAAGTTTTTGGGTAGAAGATTCTCACGGGAACGTCTGAAGATGTCGGAAGTCGGTCTATTCAGTACGTAAATTTCGTCGAAGCGTTACTGAATGAAATCAGGTGCTATTCACCGCATGCAAATTGTTGCGAAAGGTGTTCGTAGTCAAAGCTTCTCGCAGTGTTCACAGTCAAGCCACATTCATCCGTCTGGTTGGCGGCATACGTCTGTCCAGCATTGGTATTACTGCTGGCATTTAATGTTTGACGATCTTAGCATCAACTTTCGGCGTTTTTCTTCATAGAAACCTATTCGATATCGTATTTCACCGTGCGTAGCTACAGTGAGTTCTAGATAACTCGGCCAATCATTTTATGAAATATTGAAGCTGCTTATCCATTCAAAAATTGTTTCTATCATATTCGGCTGATTTTCCGATACATTTCGACGACAATTAATGTTTTCTTGCAATGGTATAGAGATTGTTTTTATCATTTTGTTGATATTGATATTCCCTCATACCTCCATATTTAGGTCAACCTCCAATGTTGCCGCCGACAACGGTTGAAGAGCAAAAACCAAAACCTGCTCGAAAAAGACAACGAAAAGCTGCCACAAACAGCAAGAACAAGAAGGCGAATGCAAGTCCAGCTCCTACAAACGCTGGATTTCCTTCAAACCCTATGTCTAGCAATGTAAGTACCTTCGTTGTTCAGTTCCATCATATAGCGCTCTCGTGTTTTGTGCTCTTTGTCTCCCATATTGAAGTTTTAGTTTTCGTCGATGGGTTTCCAGGACGTCATGGTGGTAGGCGAACCATCAATGATGGGTGGAGATTTCGGTGAAGAAGACGAGCGAACGATTTCAAGAGTCGAAAATGCTCAGTACGATCCCAATGCGTTGCAGGTAAGACGGGTGCGATAATTTTTATTCATGTGAGAGATTAATATACCTATTTTTGTTCTAAATTGTTGAACGGTTAAGCACTCTACTCCCACTAGTTATCCTTCAACATTTCGGCGCTCCTCGCTTTTTTCGCTCAACGAAATGGGAATGGAATTATTAATATATCATCTTCGTTTTGTTGTTGGGAGTATAACCAACTTTGGATTGCACTTGACTTAAGGAAGTTCTTGTGCGAGTACCATTTTAATATTGCAATTCTCTGAGCGACTACAACTTTTCAGTAAACTTACATATACAACGCGATGTCGGCAAGGTGTGCTCTAAAAACGAAGAGATTTTGAGGCAGCATTGTATAAAAGTTGCGACATGTGAATATAAGTTTACAGAGGATAATTTGAAGTTCAGTATTTTGTGCAGCCGTTTCTACATTGCTATTTTCAGCTCCAGATGCAGTCTTTGGGTCAAGGCGGACATCTCGGTGGACCGGGTATGAGTGGTATGCAGGGCGGTCCACCACTTGGGCCAGGAGGTGGCTCCCAGATCTGTGGATCAGGTCAGCAGCTCGTACCTGGCGCACCACAAGTCGTGCCATCTGGTCCCATGGGACCAGGAAGTTTGCCTTTGGGACCAGGATTATCTTCTGGACCAAATCAGCAGCTAACTCCATTGGGTCAACCTCAGAATGGTCATCCACCGCAAGGTTAGTTGTTTTTGGTTTGTTCGTTTATGTTTACGATACAACGGTGGCGGCTAAACTCACCCTTACATTATTTAACGTGATAATGTGTTGTTCGCAGCGTGAATTGTAGTCCTGCAAAAGTCTCTTATGCCCCTTCGAGACCTCCGCTCAGATTCATAAACGGAACAAGGGGTATGTGGTATCCTGAAGTTAGTAAGCCCCTCTTTTGCTGCAAGCTTGCCGCTATGTCTGATTAAGAGAGAGCGGTATACGATGTCCTGGGATAGGCAGCCTACACAAACTCGACCAGTGACTAGTTATTCGTCATAGCAAAGGAGAAACAAAGGGTATTAACATCTTCTTCCCTTGCTCTTGCCACATTAAATGCATTAGGGATTCTTCCAGAATTCCACGATTTAGTTTTGCAAAGTCTCGAGTTCTTCCATTTGTACGGCAGTTTTAACATTTCAGGGTACGGCTATAATCAGCCACAGCCTGGCGCTTGGTCAACACCGTCATCAAACACAACTTTGATAACAGGATAGAAGACTGCGTAACTAGGTAAGATTACGTTGATTCCAAGTTCTGCAGCAGGTTTCGTAAGTTACGTAGCCATTCTATTAATAGTTAGTGGATTATTGCTGGCAGTTAGTTTCAACATACAACTGTAACAATATTTAATAATGAAGCTTTCCTTTACCAAATTATCTGAAATTGTTAGCTTTGGGTTAGTGCCATGCGCTTTCCCGTTTTGGTGTTTTACTAAGATTTCTGCTTAAAGCTACAAAGTGAACAGTCTTATCTTTATGTTCGAAGTGTTTCCGAGCAATCCCTATTTGCCCTTTTCAGTTTAGCTACACGGTTACAAGTTGTGTGTGATGGCCTATACTCATGTCAGTTCCGTCGACAAGTCTTGTGTGACGATTCTTCGAAGGTTCGCAAAGCCACACTCTTATTCGCATCATTTGTGTCATCACTACGTATGAATTAGTCTGTGATGTCATCCCCGTCTATTTTTTTTTATTATTTTCCGGCATTACTTCACTTTCATTTCTTACCCTCCCCTGTTGTGCTAACTTGTGGGTGCACGAATTGTTCTCTTTGTTGATTTTCTTTTTGTTCATTCAACGAGCCAAGAACTACAGCAATTGAGCGTAAGAACTGGGCAGGTAGATTGCAGCGGTCTTCAGCTTTCACTGTCCTCTGGAGAAGATTTATCCATTTCTTTTCGGATCACGTAGTCTAAGCTGTGCTTTTTTAAAGTATTTTATTTCACCAATATGAAACGCAGTGCATTTATCGACAGTCTTTGCTGCGCGATTCATTCCAGCTCAGCCCTTGTGTTATGAGCGAAGGACCGAGGTGTAACGAGGCCTGGTACAGGTTCATACGTGAATTGCTCAGTCCTTTTCTAGCAGTCGTTCGACTGTTTCCTGTGTCAATCATTCGTTTGTATATCAAAGACCGCATTTACTCAATGGGATACCTAAAATTTAATTATTTGTTCGTAGGAACGTGGTTCCTTCGTTCTCTCGGCCCGCCTTTTGATATCGCTTTGCAAGGTGTGTCAGCAAATGATATGTATTTCTCTCGTTTTCTTATTTCCATTTCCTTTCTATCGTTGATTGTTTTAGCTTTCGATTTTTAACGTCAGTATATCAACACCAGAACGAATGGTCTCTGGATAACGTGATTGTACCATTACCTGTATCGTTCCAAAAAGGAAATGTTTCTCAATAGCATGATGTATGATGATATCCTTTCAAACCAAGCAAGGAAACGTCTGCCTGATTTTTTTAACCACCAGTTGTACGTTTGATCTCATTACCTTTTACCTGTTCCTCACAATGGTATCTTGTGATTTCTTATTTATAGATGTGACTAGCGCAAAGATTTTTGTTTGCGGTAATCTGCTTTTATCAAATGTACAGACAAGATCTGTTTAAAATGAGATGCATAATAAACCCTATATGCTTGTGGACTTTGATATTGTTTTGCTTGTCACCTTGTAATATGAAACGTGTATATGTCTATATCGTTTTACATCGATACACGTATACCTGCACTGTTCTGAGAAGGCTCATACAATTACAAGTATTAGGTTGTTTACAAAGGCTTCAATGACTTCAAACTCATTCATTTCGTAAGTACGAGTCTATTCTACTATTCCTTTGAGGGAATGCTTCTAGAAATTGTTTGATCAACACCTAACAAGCCTCGAGGATGTGAAAGGTTTTCTAATTCCAATTTTGTGTTCGCTACCCTCGACGTTATTCAGTAACAAAAGAGTTTATACGGGATGGGTCTTCACCGATCTCCACCGGTGGGAAATTTTCTTACTTATCTCGAATTTGAGTTGAAACTGGAATCTTATACTTCTTCCGCAGATCTACAGGTTGAAAATTAAGAAATGAAGGCAGAACATTTGAGCGGGATGAATAGAAAAACTTTTGAAACGTGGATTTACGTAAGTGTATCCACAAAGCAGACCTCCTGGATATGGTGAGGATTACTGAAGTCCCCTCTGCTAACCTCAGGAAGCAATTAGTTAGAAATCGTTTATACGACCGAGTGTGCTCTACTCCTTCGTGGGTGATCTGTCCCTTCGGTAAGGCCCTTGGTATACTCCCGTTGTCGATCGCCGTCGATCGCAGTCGGTCGCATGCGCTGCGACTGCGACCGACGGCGATCGACAACGTGAGTATACCAAGGGCCAGCGACGGCCAGCGATGGCCTGCGATGGCCAGCGACGGCCTGCGACGGCCTGCGACGGCCAGCGACGGCAAGCGACGAACGTGTCTCCTTGTGGGCGACGAGGTATCTCATCACATGAGAAAATTTTTCGCAAAGGGTAGAAACTAATGATAGTTCTCAACGCCAAACAAGATGATAACTGCTTCATAAACTTCAGAAATAAATATGATGAGTATAGAAGCAATTTTTGACAAGGAGTGAACAAGCTGAGCAATGAGAGAAAAACAAGAAGATCAGCAACCAGCTCCAGTGCTTAAAAAGGCGGTTAAATTATACTAGGATTTTTTGCATTACACTAAATGGACGAAACATGTAGTAAATGGACAGAAATTAAGAGAAACGAAGAGTTCAAGAGCAGTAGTGATCATCTTCTTCGAGGACATTTCCACATGTGTTGTAAGTCACATAGTCGCTCACAATCACTAGTGAAAACCATGAAGAGGAATGAGGTATTGAGGAAGATATGCCGGATGAAGAAAAGTGGGATGAAATGAACGAGCTGTAGTGATCTTCCCTTTAAGAACGTAGTGAGTGGTATAAAGGTAAGGTAAAGGTAAAGGTGCCGGCGTTGATCAGTCCCCTGAGGACGCGCCGCCGCATTCGTGTTCAATTCAGAATCGTAGAGGCTTGGTGAATGCGTGTTTGGCCTATACAATGATCTGCGGGGGCCAGCCGCTATACCAGGTCAGTGTCTTTACCTTCCCAGACAAGTCTGGTACCAATTTACTCGACCCCGGAGGGATGGAAGGCTTGGTTAGCCCGGGCCGGGATCGATCGCTCGACCGTGCGGGTGTCAGCAGCGCCTCTTACCACTGCACCACGCGGGCCCAGTGACGAGTGAGACGTACTATTTATGTGACGAGTGAGTGGTATACACACTGAAAATCAAAAGAAGATCAAACATGCATAAATATAAATTAAAAACAAACAAAAAACAATAATAAATACAAACAAAACTCACCAATGGACTATGCCGCAACGCAAGCAGTAGCAGTGACGAAAGAAACAGAAGAACAAACAAAATGGAAGCAAAAAAAGCTTTGTCCGTTTCGTCCCTTAACCTTAGACGGAAAAACACAGAAAAACATTAATTTAAAGCCATCCCCGGGACTCATCAGTAAGGTAGGGATGGCTTAACTTTCAAAAACGCAAACTAAACTTAAAATCAGAACAGGCTTTTAAATACTAAAAACGTACATAATTCATTCAAACACACCTAAAATCAAAATAGAAGAACAAACGTGCACTAAACAGCAATCAAAAACAAAAACAATGATGAACAACAACAACCCTACCCAGAAAGGTCACAAAGAATAAAAAATGACAATACCTAAAAAATAAAAACGCAATACAAAGATAAAAAATGAAGAAACCTCACCAATGCCCCATGCCCGTCGCTGGCCGTCGTTGGCCGTCGCTGTGCAGAGCGCTGCGACGGCCTTCGACGGCCTGCGACGGCCAGCGACGGCCTGCGATGGGGATCTCATCGTTCCCCGTCGCTGGCCGTCGCAGGCCGTCGCAGGCCGTCGGCGATCGACGACGGGACTATAACATAGCCCCGTCGCCGGCCGTCGTTGTCGATCGCAGACGGGAGGCGTGGCAGCGGACAACTGCCACGCCGACCGCCGTTCACTGCGATGCGTAGCAGTTGCGCAGCGACCCCCGCGACGGACAACGGGAGTATACCAAGGGCCTAAAGAAGGAGACTGCATGACGTCAGGGGTTGTGTACCTGATAACGTGCTAGATGTGCAAGGAGGAGTACGTAGGTGAGACGGGCAGACCGTTATGTATCAAGATTAAAGAGCACTTGGACGGCTTGAGGAGGATCACGATATCCACACCGTTAGGAGAGCACAGAGCGCGACGTCATGAGGGTGCACATGTAGATGTAGCAGTGTCCATTTTGGCCCGCGAGCCCGATATTGTTGCACGAAAAACACTCGAAATGTTCTGGATATCAGCTAAGGACCCTCATATCAACCGGAAAGAGTAGTGTGTAGCGGTCACCCAAGAGCTGACTCCATTCACCGATCTGTGCGGGTTTCGAATGAAGTGATAGCTCCATCTAAGGTCGCGAGATCGGGTGCTCGTGGGTTTCATTCACCCGCTGACCACTGCAGCCGAGCAATCGGGTGATTAGTGGTCGAAACCACTATCAAGGTTGGTTTGCTGTCTTGCTTGCCGTTCCTGTTGGTTTCGGGACGACGGTTGTTAGCTGAACTAATGTTTGGGCGGGCAGGTTGCGAGTGACTTCGAGTTTCCAGGCTCTGACGAAGGCGACGACGCCGAAACGTTAGCTGGATGAGCAGTGTGTACCAACCTTCGGAGTCGCTAATAAAAAGTTTGAATATTGAGAAAAACTTTTGCTGGAATTTTATTCAGCTATCTCGACGAGGAGACCATATAAGGGTTTTTTTACTTCTTAATAAGTAACTTGAGAGAGATACTCTGATTTTCTTCGCTTAATCTTTATTCTTCTGTTTTTATTTATTTGTTACGATGTTTAAGACAAGCGTGAGATAAAAGAATGAGTATCAAATAGAACGCCGAAAAGTTGAGAGTACAATACGTCAGATACATTGAGCCAACAGTAAGGTAAATAGAGTCAATACAAAGAGTAAAAATGGTAACACACTGTTATGGATGTTATGGATTTTTTCGTGGACAAGCACCAACTTCTAGTTATCGTCGAAGAATCCGTAGCTACAGTGGCGGCAATATATTTACAGACGCCTGCCCCGTGCGTGATTTTTTGGCCATAACTTTGGAACCAGAAGAGCACTAGAAGTAGTGAGCATACATTCAAAATCCTTGGAAAATTCTTTGCAAAACACACTAAATTGCATTCAACGTCTCTTTGGGATTGTAGAAAAAAATCGAGTGGAAATAAATTGGTCATGAGATAGTGAATGGTAAACACATTCTCAAAATCACAATAAACTACAATGCATCATCAAAGCATGTTTATTATGAAACAACAAGTCAATATTTAGTAGGATAGTCCTCGCTCTTGATCACAGCGAAACAGTTCGGTTTCACATTGAGTCGACGAACTTCATACATCGCTCCACAGGAATAGCACTCCACGTTTCCTTGATGATTGCTTCCAACTCGTGAAGATTCTGTGGCTTCAAGCGCTTTCATTCTGAATCCTATCGAACGTCTCCTGAATGACGTGGATAGAGTTTTGAAGCGCTTGAACCCATGAAATCTTGACGAGTTGGAAGCAATCATCAAGGAAACGTGGAGTGCTATTCCTGTGGAGCGATGTATGAAGTTGGTCGACTCAATGCGGAACCGTTTGGCTGTGATCAAGAGCAAGGGCTATCCTACTAATTATTGACTTGTTGTTTTATAATAAGCATGTTTTGATGATGCATTGTGGTCTATTGTGATTTTGAGAATGTGTTCACCGTTCACTATCTCATGACTAATTTATTTCCACTCGATTTTTTTCCTACAATTTCAGAGAAACGTCAAATGCAAATTAGTGCGTTTTGTAGAGAATTTTTCAAGGATTCTAAATACGTGCTCAGTATTTCTCATACTCCTCTGGTTCCAAAGGTATGGCCAAAAAACCACGCAGAGGGCAGGCGTCTGTAAATATATTGCCGCCACTGTATGTGGAACCATTCTCCGCTGTTGGCAACATCTCTCAGTTGTGTGAAAAATTAAAGAGGATGCCTACATAATTACGAAGCGGTACTATTTAGCATATATTTGCCTGTTTTCATGCTATGATTTCTCAAAGATCTTGTTAAGATCCGAAAGTGTTTGCTCTGAGCCACGAAAATGGATCAGATTCCACAATTTTCCACAACAGTCCTGAAATTAGGAAGTAGCGTGAGGTCGTCGTTATGCCACCAATATGTACGTCAAAGGGAATGCCCAACAAGCCGAATCATTGATCGGTAAAATGTTATTTTAGGTTGTTTTTCATTTCGGTAATTTCTCGCATTGAAAGGTTAGTGGTAATCCTAGAGGAAGAAAGCCCAAATTAGTCAGCACTGTCTTTCCAACTTATTCGTGATCGTTCCCCGTCAACTTTAAATTCTTATCTTCAACCTGGTGCACTCCCAGCGTCACTCCCGTTTTCGAGTACAAACAGCTTGCCTAGGCTGGGTTTTTTAGACTTACCTTATAGGATTGATAGGATTAAGCAAAGTCTCTATATCTATTCACTGGGTAAACCTCGACGAATGCCCCGCTACTGAACCGTGTCTCTGGCCCAAGGTGTAATCTGAACATCGGGAGATTTTCGCTGATTAGCCCGCTCTATATCCTCACCGTCTGACGTCACTTCAAAGTATTGGTAAAATTCTTGTAAATTTCGAAAGTTGCGAGGTGTTCCGTAGTGTCTGTTGATCCGTACTCGTCACTTTTGAGAAAGATAGAAGGAACGTCAAAAAAATCCCTTCATAGGTGAGTTTATTGTGCCAGATAATCGAAAAATCCTTTGACGACAATTTCCGTTAAGCTAAAAACACTGGCATCCTGAAAAGTTGCGGTTTTTTTTAGCATATTCAATTTACCTCTTCACTTGCTGCAAGTAGATAACTTTGACATGTTCAGCATAACGTAGGCATCAGTGAAATACCATGCAATGCTTCAATTCTTGATATCGGAAATCTTTATGTGGTGTTTGCATGTGATAAGACACGTGAGATTGAAACTATTGAAGAAGATCGTTTAACACGTAACAACATGTATCTAAGGCAGAAAAGTGATGCTACACACGCATACATTCCCGTAGAATACTTCCAAGTGAAATTAAACGGAAGATTTAAGAAAAAAGAAAAGGCAGACGTATTAAGTGAGATGTTATGCCCATTTCTAAAAGGCGCGCAGAGCAATTTGTAAATACTTAATGATGCTGGCTCTGAGAGCGTATTGCATAAGATAAAACAACTTCGACAATTATTATAAGCTACAAACAGCAGATGAAAAATGAAAAAGGAAAATCAACAAACATAATCCATGACATATTACTATGACAACAGCGCGGGCATAATCTAAAACTTTAGGCCAGCAATTACCCTTTGAATGAAAACGATACTGCAATCGCAGCACATTGTCACAAATAGGCTACAGGATGTATTTCAACGTATTTCAAAGTGAATTTCAAAAGACAAACATATGTTGCCATTTTGTCAAAGCACGGAACATAAATCACACGTGCCAGAATGATAATGTTAAGTGAGCGTAATAATCAACTCATAAGTGAATAATAATAAAAACTGCTGCTATGAAAGTATACAACCAACGCCCGCAAGAGCAGCGTTACAATGATGAAAAATGACAACATGACAACGAAAGTTACCTCCGCAGAGCTTTGAAAACTGAAATACAACACACATTTGCAAGCGATGTTCTCTGAGATATGTATTTAACGATGACAACGTTCTATTCTATTTTTGCTAAGTTAAACATCGCTGGACTGTTTAGTACACTTCTTATAACACTTGAGTCGACGCCTTTCATTTGTATCCTCTGATAAAATGAGGCAAAGTCAAACTCTTCTAGATCAAGTGAAGGAACGGCATTTACCGGTATGAGGCTATCGATTGATGCTTTCACATATCTGAAATGTGATCAATAAGTTCAGGTCAACGGCTGCAATTATTACTAGGGAACAACTTCATGATGAAACCGTTGCCCAAGCTGTTCAACTGCGGCACCGCATTACTGCCGAGTGTGAACGGGCCTCTACACTGGCAGGAACTGACGAGGTCAAAAAATCTCCGCTAGGAATTTCTACACAAAACATTATAGGTGAATTCCTTGCCAGATTTTGATCACTTACTTGAGACACGCTTGCAGGGAAGCAATCATGGTAGGGGCACCGAAACCATGAGTGCACAGACTGAAATGCTGAAGATCGGCTTGGATAGTTTCGGGATTAACAGTACCGCCGAGCGAGGATAAGCTCAGCAAGTCGATGAATTCTTGCAGGATTTGACTGGAAAATATAGATTTTCTTGTGAATAGAAGGCTTGATTCAAAAAAAAAATAAATTAAATAAATTAAATTTGGAAAAGTGACCCACACAGCATTTGACAGACATTCTTTACGCCTTTGCATATTTTCGTTGTTAATACGATGCTGTTCACTGACACGAGCCGCAAGACTTGCGGCTGGGAATTCCGTTTCGGTGATGAATGCAAAATCACGAGCAAGGTGATTGGCTTCACCTGAAATCGGATAATCCCAGGTAAAGGTAAAAATGAGACGGTAGTGAAGGACTGAACATGGTTGCAAATTGGTGAAGTGAATGTGGCTATGCAAAAATAATATAAAACCTCAAATGAAAGCTCTGAAGAAGAGAGAAACGAACTCTACCAAAGGCGAGTAATCTTGAAAAAAATGGAAACGAAATCGATACCTTCAACAAGGGATGTGAGCAATGTCACGGTAGCTGATTTACGACGACCAACGGGTAGACTGAGGCCCATCTTATCGAGCATGTCTCGTAATTCCTTGCCGCCATTCTTCGACTTAGCCCGACGCAGAATACCGCCAAGAATTGAAGCATTCAGATTCTCAGGTGGTGACAAACGCCTTTGAATCTGAAAGAGATCGCTTAACTTCAAATTTCTGCTTCCCGATCAACACATCAAAGTTTGACTAATCCAGCAAAGAAAACTCAGGGCTATTGCGCGGTTTCAGATATACTACCGGGTCGATGGAGTATCGGATACCTTGCACTAGTCATGGCGCACCATTGCTAACTTGTCCCGATCCCAATTTTTAGTCTATCCCCCTCCCCGCGGTATGAGATACCCCATAGCAGCAACGGCGCCCCATTGCTAATTCCTGGCCGAGGGCGTGACCCGCTCCCATAGTTTTTGAATGTGATTTGAAATATCAGTGTATGCCCTCATGGTGTCGGGTACAATATTTTCACGGATCAGTTGCAGTGAGTTGGCGGAAAGAATAACGTTCACTGACTGAGGGGTATCCGTTCATGGCCGTAGCCCTGTTGTAAGTTAAAATACAGGTAATACTTTAGTCTTCATATTTGCTGGTGCTATTTTTTCCTTAAATGTGTTGAGGTATAGTGAGTGATAAGAACATTCGAATGAGAAAGAGGAAGATGATTAATTGAAAGAGAAATGAGTGCTTCGGCTTCTCCGAGGTTTCCTCGATGTAGATCTCTTTCAAGGTAACTTTGATTAACGCTAAACTGATTCCTTCTTGGGGGCATTCACAGAGGAAGGAAAAATATGGTGGCTAGATGGTAACTGTGATGGCTCCTGAGCCATCAACAATGCCATTAGCCCTCGATTAGCACAACAAAAGCAGGCAGGTGATGATTGGCAACGCCCTCAGGTGGCGCCTTAGGCCTCACGCGCCAGAATCGCTCGCTTTGTTTCCGCGAATGGCCCCGCAAATGTCATCTGAAGGTCGTTCAGCGACGACCACGAGAAATTTCGAATTTCGGTCCCATTGTATGACAAATCGGACATACAGACAAAAAATTTCGAGCTTAAAAGGTGTCATAGTCGTGCGCACTCACGATTCGTGTGATAAACCTAGGCGAAAGCACGAGGAATCTCTCAAAAAGTCAGCGATTTCCGAATAAGGGAGATATGATTACACTCCAACACACCGTGAACCCTTTGAAATACAATGGGAATTACAGATCACCCCTCAAAAAGGCATAGAAGGTAACCGAATCCGAATAAATGGTTTGTGGTTGAAAGAAATCGCAACGAATTTGATCAGAACATTCACGATTACTGTCCAAAGCAGCAAAAATCGTGGGACAAAGAAAAAAACAAGGAAAATGTAGCAACATCGGAAAGAAATAAGAAAACAGCTAGCCCACAAGATACCAACGAAAAAGAAACAGTGGACAGGTAAAAGCTGGTGAAAATCGCGCCGAATTTCCCGCTCACGAACTAAGTAATGCGACCATTTTAAAGAAAAGGCAATTTAAATTCTACATCAGATTTTCTGGAGAAATTGATGATAAAAGGAAACCCATTTATGGTTCAGCACCAAACACAGCTCGCACAGTATAAAATAGTAGAGCAAAAATCACAACAAATGCACGCAAAAACAAAATGTAGCAAAGTGAAATTTTACAGTACTTCGAAGGAGGAAAAAAGCAATAACAAAAGATTTGAAGATGTGGTGACAGAGCGGGATCAGAAGATAATTTCCACGACGCCACATCAATATTGAAGGCAAATATCCATTTGTAAAAAACAGCGGATCAAGAAAAAGGAAACATGCTTCATGCATGTTTTGCAGGTGAATGAAGCAAACTGAATATTTTGAAAAAAAAAACGATAAGATAACCGTACCTCAGCAAGGGTGACTTTGTATTTGCAGGTACTACTGAGCAGCGAGAGTCGACCAGGCACAGAACAGAATACATCGTCGAGGCAGATTGTGCCAACTGGATGAATACGTGGACTGACGGATCCGATGCTGGTCGTTTCTTCGGTGACACATTGAAACGAGCTGCTGTCCGAATCGGATAGATCGTCTTCGGTGTCAGCCTCGAGTTTCACCTTCTTATTGGTGGCGGTCTGATGCGAGAGATCGTCTTCGTGATCAGGCTCGATTTTCACCTTCTTGTTGGCGGCAACGGCGGCAACAGCAGCGGCGGCTGAGTCGATGGTAGTAGTGGGAGCACGTTTCAGATGTGACGACGGTGATCGTGGTGGTTCAGGTGATTCGATGAGTGACGGACTGAACGCACCTTCTTGAGCAGCTCGCAGAGCAGTACCAATACGATCGATCATTGAACGATCTTTTTGGCTGGTAAGTATCAACATGGCTGTGTGGTGGTGTTGGTGGTGATGTGGGTATGTGGATGGGGGTTGTTGAAGGGAGGGAGAGCGACCACCAATCGGCGCTGTATGGTACAGGCAGAATGCCGCGAGGCAAGACACTCGCCCGTTCGCAGGCGAGCAGCGCGCCAACAGATAGCGCGCGATAGCCGAGACCCAGACAACAAGGTCGGCCCCGGGTCATACATACTCCCGCTCTGCCCTGGCCGGTAGGGTAATCATCGCCGGCATTTCCCCCCACCCGACCACCACCACCACCTCTGTTGCCCCATCAAGTCGCGGCACCCACGACCTAGCTGGCCATCCATCCATCCATCCATCGATGGTTGCGACCCTTAGACAGTAAGACACTCGGCCACTGGAGAGCCTCCAATGGATGTTCGCAACTGGCCCCTAAAAACATCTGTGCACCGTTGGCCTCCGGGCTCCGCTCTACCCAATCGGAACCATATGCTGGTCTGGTCTGGCCTGGTCTGGTCTGATCTAGAGATCGCCTCATCGCTGACACATCGCTCGGTCGACGCTAGTCACCGCCCGAGGCTGCCAAATTGACTCCGCCGATCAACACAGTTCTCTGCACACCTGAGATTCCAGAATCGGAGGTAGAGTCGTCGGATAGCTGATTGCAGAAAAGAGTTTTTTTTATATCGGTAGCCTGAAAAAACCTATGAGAACCACGAAATCGCTCAAAAACATTGCAAACCCTAGAAGGATGGAAATTGATCGTAGATCCTGTTTAGGCTCAAGCGTAAGATTCGAGAATCGAAGGGAGGGTTGTGAGAATCATGTTCCTACCTGATTGCTGAGAAGAGTTTCACATAAAAGCAGCCTGGAGAAAAGCGTGAAAACCTTGACTTCTCACAAGAACCTTGCAAGCCACAAGGAGTTGGAAACATAACACTACGTAATGGTGGGGACGCGTCGTAAGTTTCGGTCAAAAGTCAAGCCCCTCGATTGACCCTGATTCCAGATCTTCCTATGAATGGTAGAATTTTTACTATTGCTGCTCAGGTTCCACCATAAGTAAATCCTAGACTTGTAGTACAGTTCGCTCGACGTTGGCTAAACTGTTGACTCAAATTAGTATACCATCTTTATTAGGTTTAGGCTTCGGCGTTTTTAGTTTTTTTTTGACTTTTCAGGGCCTGAAAAGCATTTACCATCGCTATGAGTGTCTTACTGAAAAGGAATTCAAAAACATGGCCTTCATATGTATCAATCCCAAGACCAGGTTTGGAAAAAATGCCACCAACTCTAGAGTCTACCATTGATTTCATAAGAAACGACTCGAACGTGAACCACACGTCGGAATCTTCCTCACTCACAGGTTTCTTCATCTTCTCCCTGCAACTGCTCAAGCAAGAGTCCCTTCTCAGCTCATATTGAAATCAGGATTTCCTTGAAATGGCCAATTAGAGGCAGTATCGCGTTCCTCGCTCCAATAGTCGCACTTATCAGGTTTCTACTTTTTTAAGGAAACGCTGCGAAATGAGGATTGGAGGGCGTTCCATGATGTCCTAAGGCAAATCTAGGAGATAGATCTGATAGCTCAAAAAATTTGTTTACAAAAAGTTGAAAATGGGCTGAAGCCGGAAAGTTCTATTGTGATTAGAAAATACAACTTTACCGAGTCTTCTTTTCTTTAAGTGTAAGCTCTGGTTGAAGAACTTATCTATAACTCATTATTCTCAGAAATGGTGGTTTGAAAGAAGTTTGAAAACGAATATGGAAGCCGACACCTTTTTCTCGAAAAAATGTGACGTGTCAGACGTACGGAGCTGGAAAAAGAAGAATAAGAAACAGCTCGAGAAACCAAAATCTGCAAGGTACATTGAACACGATTTCCGCTTATTGCTAGAGGTATTGCTGCATTTCACTTCCACCTTGAAATATGGAAAAGTGATTTTCAACATTATTTAAATTCTTCGTGATGCTAAATGCTGTCAACATGAATCCAAGTAGAAATTGTGGAAAATTCGCTGTGAAATGTTCTCGCTCTCACTAGAGATATTGAAGAATTTCTGAAGTTCAATATCGCATACAGTTTTGGATGTTTTCCCCGGGTGAACAAACATTCCTAACCAAGACAGTTAACGGGTGTCAAAATGGCTGGAAGGCATTGACGCGATCGAGGTCAGCTGCATTGATTGCTTAGGCCTTCATCGACTGCAATCAATTTCTATTGATGCTCATGAGCACAATGAAACTATAATTATGCAACTAAAAGACTAAGTGAAGAAGGAACGACAAAAACTATTACAAAGATTTTTTCCGAACTTTATACAGATTTCACCAGGCTTTTTGGTGACGCAGTGTACATCAGACTGTTTGTAGAACTTTGAATGTTTTATAATGTTTTATAATATGTTACATATTCATCTGCACATTTCTCAGCGAGTCTTTCGACCCTCTTGATCGGGTAGTTTTGGAAATTTTTATGACCATGAGATTTTCTGAAGTTTTTGTAAAGAATTTTTCAAGAATGGATTTTACGGAAGGAATCAAAGTCGTTGATCTGTCTCAAATTCAATCGTAGGAAAGCAAGAAGCTGAAGGGCGTCTGACACTATGTTTTCAATGTGTTACTTTTTGATTACTTTTATTAATAGATCTGATCCTAAAGCATTTACTCAGTTGCAAAATAGTCTATTTTTACAGTACGTTCTACTCTACTTTCGCATACTCGTTGGATATTTAGCCCCTCTCTTGAAAATCGGTGAATGCTGATAGTAAATAGGGCATATCTCATTGCAAAAGATTCCATAAAAAACGCTTAATCCATAAATATACACATCTGAACCGTAGTGAACTGTGTGATGAATTATGGCCGTGTGTGATTCGATCACCCAGCATTTAAACAATGAATATCGTCGTGAGTAGGGAAGCAACATTCCTTCATCTCACCTATAGTTGTTGTTTTTATCATTTTCCATTCTCTAAGAAAGTTCAGATGACTTCATTGTGACGGTTCAAAGAATCCGAAGCGGTTGCTACTGTGTTGGTGTTTCTTGTTTCATAATAGAGAATAAGACGCCGGTGAGATTCTGTTTCTGGTCGACTGATAACGAAGAGTGATATGAGTTCTGGAACTTCGTGCCAATTTTTGGCCACTATATTCGATTGCAAGGCAAAACGAGAAGATAACAGCTTATAAATAAACATAACGGCTAAAAGACGCCGTTAGATAGTTACGATGTAAACTGGCCTTTATTCTACAAAAACGAATCAGAAAAACGAGGGAGATCGTTGTTTATCCAATTTTAGGTACCTACATCACCTATACCCTTCAAAGCTTCAGTATAAGGTTTAGAAAATCGCTGCTCTGAGCCTCTGAGTGAAGAGAAAAACCTCACCGGATCATAGTAAATTTGTTCGAATCTATTTTAGCAGTTTTTCGACTTTCAATCTTCCTAGTAAATGCTTTTACTGTTCATCAATCTAACTGGAGATTCCGCACTTGTATATTCTTTGAAGGTCAAATGCTCAGACCTGTCCTGCAGTTCTATAGAAAATTGCAGTTTTTTCTGTTTAGAACATAGGAAAGGTTGTTTGGCATTTGTTTGGCATGAATTGCCGCGAAGCCTACAGTCAGACCGTATATAATACACTTCCTTCTTTTTTAGAGTTCAAAAACGGACATTCCACTGGTTTTTGAATTTCCAAAAAATAAAAAGCCACCGGAAAAGAATGTTCCTGTTCTATCTGGTGGATAGCTCAAATATCAAGCACTCATCGATTAGTCGTTCACAAAACTGTGTTTTTCATACGCAATGCCACCAATCATGCAATGATTCACAATTAAATGCAGTCAATTTATCCATGCACATTGCAGGATAAATGGGCTTAAATTCGGGTTCGAAATTCATGAAATTCAATGCTGAATCGGAGTTCCAAACGTGTGTGGTTGTTGCGATGCAAGGCACTTCGCCTAATGCATATCCTCTACCTTGGTTACCATTTAGTTTCGTACATCTTTTCCTTCAGAATTGAACATTGGGGTAAAGGCACCTTATGCCTGACATTTTTTTCAATGAAATGTTGTTCATCAACGTGTGCATCTTACCAGGAAGGCAAAGGTGGATAAAAGAAGACACAGCTGATCTCTTCTGTGTTACTTCTCAGGGTAGCATCTAAACTAGGGAGTTTTTGAAAGCACGTTGAACAAAGAGGTGTCAGTTGCTTCCAGTTGACTGCTTCAACTTGAAGTTACTTTTCTTCTTCTTGCCTGGAAAAATTACTGGCCAATGCTTCTCACAATAGAAATAGAAACTGGTGATCCTAGCGCTCCTCATTCTCAAACCCTTCATCCTATTGGCCACTAAACTGCTCCATCTTAGGGAGAAAATGCTTATTTTCCAGTAGTTTTAGCTTGATTGGCACATTAACAACATCAACACATTTGGACTCGAGGGCAAATCAAGAATTGCTCTGGTCAAAGAATTCCTGAAACGTAATATGTTTAAATGGTCAGGTTCGTACTACTCTCAATGGGTCAGGGTTTAGCAGTGGGTCAGCGGCTTGGGGCAGTTTCTGTAATGTGCTTCTTCACCATGTTCTCTCTTCTCGAAACCTCAGCATCGCAATCTGCTTGACCGGACAAACCAAAAGTCAGGTGTTTCGAGTCATTTTTAGGCCTCCGCAGAAGAAGATAAATTTTATCCACCTACTAACCTTGCTTGGCATAGAAGCATACCACCCTTTTTCTTCAGTTTTTATTCTTTCAGGGTTAAATTCGAGCGGTAGGAGCACGGTAGGGGGCCGAGCGGGTGAACCGTCGAGGCTAGCGCACTTCTCCTCTTCTCCTCCGTCTCTCCATTATTTGCTCGATCGATTGTTGGCCGTGGGCACCTATTATCTGTGCACAGTGCAAACGATCCACACGCACCACACACAGACAGGCGACGGGGACGGGGTCGACGGGGTGGCGGGGGGGGGGGGCTACGGGGCGAAGACAGGCCAGACAGTGGCGGCAGCCGCGGCAGAGTTTGCGGCGTGTGTTGCGGCAACGCGGCGGCGTCGGCCGAGTCCTCGACCTCCTCACTCGCCCCCGTCCCCCACCCTTCCCCGTCCCCCCCCCCCCTCCACGACCCCGTCGTCGTCGGTCTCTCTGACAGTGCGCACAGGAGCGTCGCCCCCCTCACGCAAAGCCCCCTCTCCCGCCCGGCGGCACACCCCGGAGGGATTTTCTGGGGCGCAAAACGAAAATTTTTTTATGTTATCGTGTATGCCGAATATGGGTCCACCATTCTTCAAAGATTCTGAATAGAAAACAAATGCCTGGCGTGCCCTTCTTCGGGGGATCACTCTTTGACCTTCTCCGTACTCTGAAAGGAAACGCTTTTGCTGAAAATAGTTCTACTAACCTACTGGAACAGACTAGATCAGTCGATTCATTGCTAAACTTCAAACGCGGGGTTATTGTGTTTTATCATGCCTTTACCCTTATGAGGGTGGTGCAGCGGTAGGAGGTGTCATTGACTATCGCGCAGTCGAGCGATCAATCCTCGCCCAGGCTAGATAAGTCTACCTATCGCTCCGGTGGTGGTTAAATTGGTAGCAGACTTGTTAATAAGGTGAGGACACCGACATGGCACTGCTGCTGACCCCAGCGGTGTAGTATCGGCTAAATACGCATTCACAGTGCTTCTACGGCTCTGAATAAAAGATAAATGCGTGGCGTGTTCGTCGGAGACTGATCAAGGATGACCACAATACCTTTTATTATGCTAGGGAGTGCTTGCCTTCTCTACATTCGGAAAGAAAAGGAAAGAGTTTAGTCTCGACCGAGGTACCCCTCGATCTTACAATGATTTCTGCCCGATGGCTTCAGATATATTAAGGTGGCTTCAGATATATTAAGGTTAATAAACCCGTTTCTCAGCCCGAACATACCGTAATTTCTGGTGTTCTTCACTCGTGAAAGGTTCTAACAGTTTGTAACCGGAAACCACGTCGTGACTTCTTCGAGGTATTCGATACATGTGGAGTGAGTTATACCTCAAAATAAACCCTGAATATGCCCTGCAATTAGGTTATAGGGGCCAGCTGTGTATAATTGAGGGTTAGTGGTGGGTTTGCCAATCATGAATCTCGGTTCAGGTAAGAAAATGAGGAGAGAGATAGTGATCGACCTCACCTAGCCATAGGTCGCCAAAGGATTAGGAGACTGACGCCCATGAGGGTGCCAAGATAAATAACCGGTGGTATAAGGCTACTCGGACATATGAGAGTTATATATGAA
The DNA here is from genome assembly GCA_030553155.1 of Nippostrongylus brasiliensis. NCBI lineage: Eukaryota > Metazoa > Nematoda > Chromadorea > Rhabditida > Heligmosomidae > Nippostrongylus > Nippostrongylus brasiliensis. Next base: position 17,873,782 of record CP130737.1, read on the forward strand.
CATTCTGATGGTTTAACCTTTCTTTTATTTACTGGTTTTATTAGGTGGAAGGTTTTGTTAGGGAGGTCTAGCGTTTCAACCTAAGCATCATTTTTGGAGGCCCCTAAGGGGCTTAAATAGATCGAGATGGAACTACTGATGAAGCTGCTTTTCAAGCAGCTCAAGTATTCTCATATTTGTAAATGATTTGTAGCAGCACCAGTGCCAACAGCCTTTAGAACCATCTTTCTTATACTACCACAGGCGTGCGATATCGAAAAGCAAGAATATTGACAATGTCCAGAAATGTGACACAGAAACGACTACCTTGAGAATTGATTTGAACTGAATTGTTGCAGATAGAAAACCTGCACAATTAAGTGGCTGCTTAACATTCAAAGAACCCTTTCTGAGCATGTCCTCATTTTCAACATCCTAGCGGATTTTAGAAGTTCCGCCTGGGTTTTGCCAACCTGTTATGATGCTACGATTCTTGTTGGGTTCCGTTTATTTAGGTCGATAAGTGATAAAAATTGTATGAACTCCGTAGTTCTCTAAAAGTTTAAGTACTTATATTAATCTTCCTGAGGGAGAGGTTCCAGAAAGCTGAAAATTAGTGTTGCGACTGATCTCTTCGTGGGTCACTCACTAAGGTTGAACTGAAAATAATTCCGAAAGCTGCATGTAGTGTGGAATTCCGAAAACTCACTTTCTGCCCTACGAACTTCTACTTAGACTGAATGGTAATTTTCCATAATCATGCTCGAGTCCCCTGATTCATCGCCTCATCCCTTAGCTTATACCAAATGGGAATTTTGCATAATCATCCTCGAGCTCCCTGATTCATCGCCTCATCCCTTAGCTTCTTCTTTTCCATTTCCTTCCACTTTCGTATGTCTCGTTTGAAAAGATGAGCTTCTCAATGAGGAGATAAATCCGCAGGAGAACATGTAATGACGGTGAAAATGTAAAAAATGATGATTTGTTCTGATCAATTCTGATCAGAATTCGGTTATTTAGGAGTAAATTCTTGCCAAGTTAATCTTACTGAGCTTTCTAGGCTCTAGCTCCCAAGCTTTTCTTGGGAATGTAGCAAATTTATGTTCTAGTCTGAGTAATATTTATATTGTGAAGACAGGACAAGAATTCAGATTCTCGGAGAGTTCGGGATAGATGAGCGTAATCTTGAGAAGGCCACGTAGCCTGGTTGTGGCGGTTTGTTTGCTTCACAAGATATTCTACTTAAGTGATTGAGTAGATGACTGTGAATGTGGTCGCTCTTTCTGGCTTGAAAATGTGTTTGTCATGAGCGAACCCTCAAATCTGACAGGTTAGTTATTGAATTCTGTCAGCCTCATAAGTCACCCCCGTCATTCAGGTACCCCACGAAAATTACGGATGTGAGGTGACGGAGGGAGGGTATGGAGGGACTGGACGAATGGCTGTGTGTCGGTGTGGAAGACATGCCGCGTAATTGACCTTGCAGGTATTTACCAGTCGCTGATGAGCACTTCGTATAATTGTCAGAGGTAAAGGTCAGTAGCCAGTAGGTAGCCATGTCTGATGCCAGGAAGGATCGGGCCATCTAACTCTAATGAAAAAGGCAGAATTTCTCACTACTGACTCCTCGGTTAACTCAATGTCACAAAAAAGTGCAGAGGAAAAGCTAATCCGAGGCTATCCTTTGAAAAAAATAACCGTAAAAAATGACTAGATTTTTACATACAACTCAGAACTTGGTAGCAGCTTCTCATAATTGCTGGTTCTCTAGTGGAATACTCAACTTAATTTCCAACTGGCTTTTCTGATGTTGATTTTTTTGATGAGTCGAATGCATCAAATTCATTCTAACAACATTTACAAAGCTGGTGACCCATTCATACCACGATATACGAAGTTTGTGAAGCCATTATACTCCTGCCCTTTTTGTAGCGGTTCAGAATCGCAGCGCCTCGAATAGGTCGGTCGGAGGGTTTGAATCCCGTTTGAGACTTGATTTTTGTGTAAAGGCAGACATGAACATTATTGCAGCGTTTTCAATTGTTCTTTATCGTCTTGAATGTTACTCAAGGTTGGTTTCGATAACTTCTAGACACGTTTCTGTACAGCTTTTTTACCATGAACTCTCACTGACATGCAGTTTTACCATTCTTGGTTGTAATCTTCGGGTTGTTGGGTATTCTACTACGAGAAACGCATAAGGAGAGAATGGGTGCTTCTGTTATGAGAACCTTATTTATCTATTCCTAAATACCGATCTTTAGACAACTGAAAGGGATGAGGGCGAAACTGCGCCTTCAGGAGAAGTTCGGGTGCCTTTCCTATGGGTGATCAGTTTTAGCCACTCTTGTCAGAAGTCCATCACTGATAACCCTGCTGGTGGCCATTAAATTTACCGCTGCCAACCGGTTAATGGCGACTGTGTGAATTCGAGGTAAATTCTTGAGTGTCATATACCCCACAGGCGTAGGCTGGTATAGCATCCTTTTCTAGAAAGTGGCGCACCAGTTCTTCTGGCCCGATGTTCGTTGAACAGAAATGGGTTACTTCACGGTATGACTCTGTCTGGTTCGGTGACGTCAGAGTAATCGAAATCGCCCACTTTGCATATGAATCTGCCGATTCCGCTCTTGCTGATACCTTAGCAGGGCTTACAACCTGATTTTACTGTCGATGAGCCAGAGATAAGCCCATGATATAAACCAAGATTGATACTAGCTTACTGAGGCTGGTTTAACTAACCAGCTGATATATGTACTTACTTACAATACTTGCGACACGATCTTCAGCAACGATACATCTTGCGCGGATGCTAACTTCTTTTCTATTTCGTTCGGTCTTGCGCCAACGTTGTCATGCCCAGTGTCAGCGGGTTCAACCATAGTTTAATCACTCAAGTTTTAGGCTCTGACGAGAGCGGACTCGCCGAAATGTTAATCTCGGAGTGTCGCTTCGGTCAACTATACCGTAAACGCTTAATTGTTCTCTTTTCTGGCATTTAAATTTCATCATGCAGACAGATGGGAGAAGGGAGGGCCTTTAGCGGCTGTATCATTTGCTTCAGTGTTTGTGGGTGGAGGAGGGTGGAGGAATGGAGTGGGGAAGCGTTCGGTGATGATGCGCTGCGCGATCGGCGCCGTTTTCAACGGGGTCGGCGGTGGCGGCGGGGGCGATTGCCGCCCAGCTTGTGCTAGCCGACGACCTCGCTGCTCAAAGGGGGGCACAGACAGACGACCACAGTGGTGGTGGTCTTTCTTCTCTGTTCTCCATGCTCTTGTGGCGTCTGCGCACCATCAGCCTCTTTACCATCCCCCGATCGGCGGCCGACCGCGCTTGAATGCCCAGCCCACGGGCACCACCAGGGTCAAGGTCGCTCGTCCCTCTGTCGACATCGGCGTCACGGCCACACACGCTATCGGCCAACCAGCCACTTATGCTCCAAACCCGCCGACCCCACGCCTCGTACCTTCCGCAAGGGCGCCAGCGGCGAACAACGGGGAAACCACCGCAGGTCGAGGGAGAAAGCGTTTCCAGACACACTACAGATGAGTGACAACTTTTGCGCCGAATCTAGTCAGAATAAAATGTGGTAGACGATAGGCCAAGATTAGCATCACTTTGCCTCAGGACCGAACGAAGTGGAAAAAAGTTGGGACCCGCACAAGAAAAATCGTTGCAGAGCAACAGGTCGTAAGTACAATACCGCTCATAACATCTGTCCCAAAACGCGTGCTGCACACGCCTGCACGGGCAGAAGCGTGCAAATCGTTTTCAGTGAACTCTGGGCAAATTCAAAAACACCATTCGATTCGTCTTCTGGTGCTGAGCTCAAATATTCCTTTACATTTACTCCAGCTATAATAGGTGACCTAGTTATAGACGGCTTTCTTCGGAGCCCTGCTAATTGTTTTACGACCACCCGAACCTTGCCACCGGAGTGGCCTAGGGACACCTTGCCTACAGGAGATAGCAAACTGTGGAAATTCCAAATTTTCTCATCAGTTTTGACTTCGGCACGTCGTTATCGTCACTTTGATACCAAACATGTTCTCAACAGGAACTCCACTGGAACTTTTCACTCGATAAAAAAGTGGAATTTTCCTATTTTTGAGGACCTGTTACCTATTATAGCTGGAATAAATGACGACATTGCCGAAACGTGAAGGTAAAAGGTGAAGGGACGGCGTTGATCACTCCTGTAAGGACGCGCCGATGTATTCGGGTTCCATTCGGAATTGTGGAGGCATAGTGAGTACGTATTCGACCGATACAATGACTTGCGGGGCCGGCTGCTATACCAAATCAGTGCCTTTAACTTCTCAGACAGGTCTCGAAACAATTTACCCTACCCAGAAGGAATGGAAGGCAAGATTAGCCCGTGCGAGGATCGAACCTTCGACAACTTTTAGCACTGAGCCACGGCGAAACGTAACCTGAACAATAAAGTGATCTCATCTCGGCTTACCAAATTCTATCCTGAGAGGATTTATGCCGAGATTCATTGAAAGTCAAATGTGGGGTTAAGCTAGTGTGCATTGTAAGCCGGCCTATGTATTGTGAGCACCTTAGTATTATTTATTGTATTAGCACCTTAGTAATATTATCCACCTCAGCTTTTGTGGCTGGGGGAAGGTGTAGGACTGACCTGAGACTATTTCCTCTGAAATTTCCTATGGTCTGGAGATCCGTAGAGCTAGCAAGGCAAAACACCCGGTAAGATGGGGGTCCAGCACAGCTGTTGTAGATTTTGAGTCTAACGACGTATGTGAACTTTGTTGTAGGTTAAAATGCAGGAAACGGATAGAACATTTGCATACTGAACAAGTGGCAAAAGAGCTGCGGTATAAAACGTGGTCATAGCACTCATATATGTTATAGAGTTCCCTTCTAGCTGCCGTACGTGGAGTGACTTTCATAAAAGCACAGCTTTATGAGGTGTCAAGAGAAACCTAGACAGCTTCAATTACCGTTAAATTGTCTTCACGTGAATGCGCAATTAGCGTTTGCGTCTTGTAGATTCTGAAACGATTTTTCTTTTCAAAATGTCTCAATTGATGGGAGCAATACAAGTGCAATCAATAACAGGAAATGAACACATGTAAACAAACGATACGGTCGGTAGCAAAGCACGATGGCACTCACATTCAGAGCACAGATAATAACCGCCTTAAAATTGGAGTGCAATGAAAAATAATGTGGTCTAGTCTGCTCTGGAATGTGCCGAATCTGGAATGAAACTTTGTTTGCCTAGATAAATAAAGGATGAGCTCAGCCATAGCGCTTTGTTGTAGATCAGTAGCCGAATAGACATGGAGAATCGAGATGAGAATATTAGTAAAGGAGTGTAAAAGAGATCCATTGAAAAAAAATAGAACGCGTCAAGTACAGTTGATTCGAAAGTCTTCCGTCAAAGAACCACGTTTAGCTGAATTTCTTTTTTAAATTCAAAATAAATAACGAAATATACAGTAAATGCAAGACTTCAGGAAGTCGTTTCGAAAACATTGTCCGGTCCAGGTTTTTTAAAGGCTAGAGAAAGTAGTCGAACATGGTTAACCTTATCGGTCTCGAGTGAAAGCAGTGAAATCGATTGTAAGACTTTCGAACCAAACTAGGTGATTACATGGTGAATATTAATCAACAAATCTATGACTACAAATGTAGGATTGGGATCGATAGCTGCGAAGCTCATCTGGAGTGGGACCTTCAAGATGGAAGTGAACAGTTGTTTCGCTAGACGTAACTGTCATGAGTCCAATAGAGCAGAGGATATCATAGCGTAGCTCTTGCTCATCTGAAATATGAACAGTCAAAAATCATCAATCGAAATTGGGTTCTTTTTTTTCGCAAAATATAGAACGAATAATGAATGACTCTATGAAGAAATCTCCACACCCTACAAATTGCATCGTTGATGCTAAAAGTTTTTCGAATAATGGGTTAGATTTTGGAAGCGATACTTTACAAGAAAACATATTCGTAAACATACCATTAGCTGCAACACAGACATCCTCGCTCTCCAATGCGAAATCTCCTAATCGAGTGCCCTGCATAAAGCGAATGCACTGAAAAATAATTCAATTGCTTTACCCAGGTCATCACCAATCAGAATACATAATGATGAGAATGATTTCACTAAGTTGCCTTATCATTTGGTGTTAGGGGTCTTTCATACTTGGCAGTAAAGCCGTGTAGCAATACCTAAATGTAGATCGGAGACGCAGTAGAAAGGTGGGGTGCGCCACGGATGTGATATTTGGGCAACTTGCGAAGATGGTCGAATATTTATTCAATTTGTAGGGATGGAAGGATACCACCGTGATCAGTAACGCTCTTATACTATGAACAAGGCAGAAGTTTCGGATATGTCGAGGATAGGAAAACTCTGCAATTTATCAACTGATTTCTACTTTCTGATTCATGAAGAACGAGTCATCAAATTGACCGGTGCACCGTTGCTTTTCGTTGAGGAATCGCAGCTGTTCGACCGTTCTGGACATACTTGGAAGTTAACAGCGATCTTATCGGTTATCTTATATAGGGTGGTAAAAATTTTTTGAGCCGTTTGACATTTACTTTTTCCTTGTTTTCTTATTCAGCACACTATGCATTTTATTTCACGATATAGTCGCATTCGTTAGTCAGAGCAATAACGCCCCTGATGGGCAGGTTAGCCATCTTTTGATTGCAAAACTGAGTAGAATGGAAGCTAAAGAAGTCGCTGACTGCCCCTATGACATCTTCAACTTTCGTGATTCTTTTCCCAGCTAGAAGCAACGTAGGATGTAAATAATTGATAGCTGCAGTGGACGATATAAGTGAAATAGGATAATTGTGAATCGTACACCTAGCGCATCTCTTTAATTTTTTACTGATCTTTTTGTCGACACAGGCCCTGAGGCATCATAGATAATGTGCACCGAACGTACTCTCGGCCGTGTTTCTCGAAATAGTTTTTCCGCGAGTTTCCAAAGCAGAATTGTTCTCACGACAGCAGAGACCATGTATTCTTTCGAGACCTTATTGTTGTGCATCATTCCCGTCCTGCAGCAAAAGCAGCACTGGAGAACCTTCTTAACATGTAGTTCCGACTTCGCTTCGGTAAAAGCGCATCTGCTGAGGGCAGCAAGGGTTCCACCTCACATATTAACAAAATGGGCTTCTTTGAACCTTCTTTCAAAGGAGCGGAGAACCTGACCACTAGATACCTGGATAAACCACGTACCATCTGTCAAGACGTCTGAGTCCAGCCCGCTCAGCACTTTTCCGTAACGACGACATGAAGCCGCCTGTTAAATGTAGGTTTGATACGCCACAGTCTCCTTGCAAGATTGTTCGTGTTTATTTTTGGATCTACTGTGACAGCATCGAGAACGGTACAATCTTCTATCGTTGGAGGACGTTCAACGCTTATTTTCGAAGCCATTTCCTCACTGTTGAAATAATCAAAGTTAACAGTGCTGAAGGTTATGTTGTCTTCTCCGTATACAGCGCTGATGTCGCGAATAGTTTCCATCGTTCCCGTGGTGTGTCTTCTTCATCCGTTGAAGATGACGGCTCAAATATGCTCTTGTGAAATTTATATCGTAATCAGAATTAAAGATGACAGTTTGGCTATTTATACTCATCCTAACGATGCATCGCGAATGACTAACAACTATTACACGTCAGCTCATGGATAGCTTTCAGAGTCCGAAGTTCTGAAGCTTTCAAGCAAAGTGGGTTGAGACTTCTTCACCACCGTATCTTTTGCTAGCCGAATCCTACTGTTGAGCACTGCTGTGCTTCTAATTGTAGGTATACTATTATTTACGCGCATTTAGGTCTCCTTCACACTCTTCTGTAGCACTAAACCGTAGTTGAGCAGTAACAAGAAGGTTGGAAGTACGCTGTTTCACCGCATTCGTCTGCGCTAGTGCCATTGGAAATCGGTGATTTTCGTGTGGGGACCAGCAGCGACATTTGGATCAAAAACCATGGTGCCGAATAGAGTGTGAAGGGGCCTTCAATGACGCACTGTTTGTTGTTATCAAAGAAATATTTACTGCGGTAGTAAGACTAATAAGCACTCACTGCACTTTCGCCTTCTACTCTGTCTACTACTACTCGGCTCCGACCAGGTAGGACGACGCTACATTCGCCTTTTTGAGCGCAACCGAGCTTCAGTGACAGTGGCATCCCGACTACATCAAACGGTACGGAATCACCGCACGCTAAAACGAGAAATTCATGGGTAGTGGACCTAAAGGCAGACATTGAAGGGAATGAAAAGTAAATGAAAAGGCATGAAAAAATCACTGAATTGCGTGCTGTAGTAGGAAATCCCTATGTGAGTCGGACTTGGTAGATTCCTAGTATGGACAACGTATCCTTCCTGCTCTCCGGAGAAAAGTGCGGCTCCATCTCGTTGGTAGCATGGAAATGACATCGCTTTCGTGTTCATCGACTCGATCTGAAGAGTTAGGTACTCATAAGTGTTCAATTTTCAACACACATAGGCACCACGATTAGTAGATCAAAATTGATTAATACAAATGATTGCGCGTGTCACACATTCCTCTGCTCATACACGTAATCGATTACATATCCATAATTTGTCCCCCTTTCGACTGACACCAACCCTATGCTGTTTTCGGACCCTTTTGAATTCCATTCTTCGGGAGTTTTTGATCGAACGTTTGAGGTGCTCTCCAAGGAGCAGATTCGTCTCATTTTCATGAAATGTTTGATGCTTCATGAGCTCAAACCTGGCCGGGAAGCTGTGCAGGTTCATAAAAATATTGTAAAACGTGAAAGCTGGTTCTCTTTCAATTAACACTACTCATCTCTGGTTCCAAAAATCCCGATCCGAAGACACAAATCTTCATGTTAAGTCTCATCTATACCGGGTCCCAGGATTAGGTGACGATTGACTGAAGTCATTGGTGGAGTGGAATCCATGAAAAACTATTTGTTGTTTCGTTCTTGTTTCGTCGTCCTGTGTTGGGGGGGTGGGGAGGGATGTGGGACGCAGTCAGGCGAGATAAAGGTGGTAAAAAAATATAAAAAAAAATGCAATATATTCTTCTTCTTCCTCTTTAGTGTTTGTCCCGCTTTGAGACAGGGTCCGCTTTACCAATTCTCTGACGCCACACCGCTCTATTTTCGCGCGTGGTCTGGATGAACTCTTTCTGCCTTCAAATCCGCGTGTATCGTATCCAGCCAGCGCTGCTTTGGACGTCCCCTCGGTCTTGTACCTTGTATGTCGAGACCGAGTCCAATCTTGCATACCGTGTCGTCACTTGCTCGGAGCACATGCCCGTACCACCTCAGACGGGACTCGCGAAGTTTGTCGGGTATTGGAGCCACCCCAAACCTTTCCCTTATCTCAGCGTTAGCTTTACGATCATGTCGTGTTACGCCTGCCATCCACCTCAGCATTTTCATTTCCATTACGCTGAGGCGGCGCTCGACTTCTTTGGGCGGCAGGCCAGCACTCAGCTCCGTACAAAGCAACCGGCCATGCGACTGTCCGGTAGATCTTCGACTTCAACCGTTCCGGTATTTTTCTGTCGCAAAGTGCACCGGTGGACACCCGCCACTTCGTCCAAGCGCTGCTTATTCGAGCGTTCACCTCGCCGCTGAGGTCTCCTTCGCAAACTATCGTTGAACCGATATATTCGAAGGTGCTGACCCTTACAAGTTCTGTTCCGTCAATCGTGATTGTACCTGGGTCATTCACCTCGGTCGAAAGGTACTACGTCCGTAGTGTAATTTAGTATTTAGCAGACGACCGAGATTGATATAATGCTTTATTCGGCTAACGTTTCGGCGATGCCGCCTTCGTCGGAGCCTGGAAGGCCGAATATATATTTGAGGAGCTACTCGCCCAAACACCATTTCTTACTACAAAAGGCTATTCTAAAGTACAGAAGAACGGGAAATAAAAGCTCAAAGAAGCAATCAGAAGCGTACCTTAATGGTGGTTGCCGAGACAGACCACCAGTCACCCTTTGGTATAGAAGTTAGCGGGCGAATGAACCTAACCCATAGGGACCACCCACCATGGCGGCCTCATAGGGCGCGATCAGCTAGGTCAAACCCGCATAAGTCGGCGAATGGGGCCAACTCTTGGGTAACCGCTACGCACTCTTCTTTCCGATTGATCTTAGGGGCCCTGGCAGTTATCCAAAACGCCTCCAATGTCCGGCGCGCCGCAATATCAGGTTCACGAGCCAGAATAGACACCGCCACCTCGATCGGAAGGCCTTCATGTCGACGCACTTTGTGCTCGCCCAACGGGGTAGATAGCGTGCCCTTCCGTAGCCCATCCAAGTGTTCCTTTACCCTTACACATAGTGGCCTACCCGTCTCACCCACATACTCCTCCTTACAAACCGTGCATGTTATAAGGTAAACCACCCCCGACAACATGCAGTCCCCATCCTTCCCAAACGCGCAGACTACACATGAGGGGGTACAACAAGACCGATCGTATAAACGATTGCGAACTAACTGCTTCTTGAGGTTAGCAGGAGGAACTTCAGCAATCCTCACCAGATCTTGGAGACCCGCTTTACGGATGCACTTACGTATATCCGTGCTGATCTCGTCAGAAATGAAGGGAATGCTAAAGGGAATTTTGGAATTGTCCTCCTCGCTGCTAACCATCGCGTCGCATCGAGGTCGGTAGGAGGGTATAGACTTGGATGGGTACCCGTTCTGGCGGGCGATGTTGTAGGCCATCTCCCGCGATGCTAGCCTATGCCCGTGGTTTGAAGATACATTTACCGCCGTCCTAATCATGTTATGAACCACAGCCCTTTTGGTACTTGAGGGGTGCGCAGAAAGAAAGTGGACCAAGATATTCTTACTGCTTGGTTTTCTATACCACCTGGTATGGAAACCCCTTTGTGAGAGTTGGACTTGAACGTTGAGGAACGCAAGCCAACCATCTGTCGGTTGTTCTCTAGTGAACCTAATGTGCTGAGACTGTTCGTTGAGGACCTTAAAACAGGTGTCCATCTCAGACTGTGTGGAGCACACAACAAAACAGTCGTCAATGTACCGGCAGTAAAGGATAGGATGACGTAGCAGAAGGGGTGCCTCGATCTTAGACATGAAGGCGACAGCGAGGGCTGGAGCCAAGCGCTGTCCCATCGCAAGGCCCCTAATCTGCTTGAAGTACTGACCGGCCCATTTAAAGACATTGCACATAAGGCACTCACTGAGCAGCGACATAGTTTGGCTTATACTGAAACCGTATAAGTTCAAGTCCGTCCGATGTTCCACTAGGATTTCGTGGACCGCTTGCAAGGCTTTGCTGTTGGACACGTTAGTATACAAAGCCGTTACGTCGAACGACTCGAACACTAGCCCGTCCTCGCCCACTCTCACTCTGCGCAACTTCTCAAGAAAAGCGTTGGTACTAGGCAGGTGCGAGGGAATAAATTTAAACAGCTGAACCATTATCAAATTTAATAACCACGATATCCTATCCGTAGGGTCCCCGACGTTGCTTACGATGGGCCTAACCTTGAAAAGGGAGGGGTCGCAGCTGGCAATACCATCCGGGTCAGAGATATCTACCCCGTTGGGCGAGCACAAAGTGCGTCGACATGAAGGCCTTCCAATCGAGGTGGCGGTGTCTATTCTGGCTCGTGAACCTGATATTGTGGCGCGCCGGACATTGGAGGCGTTTTGGATAACTGCCAGGGCCCCTAAGATCAATCGGAAAGAAGAGTGCGTAGCGGTTACCCAAGAGTTGGCCCCATTCGCCGACTTATGCGGGTTTGACCTAGCTGATCGCGCCCTATGAGGCCGCCATGGTGGGTGGTCCCTATGGGTTAGGTTCATTCGCCCGCTAACTTCTATACCAAAGGGTGACTGGTGTTCTGTCTCGGCAACCACCATTAAGGTACGCTTCTGATTGCTTCTTTGAGCTTTTATTTCCCGTTCTTCTGTACTTTAGAATAGCCTTTTGTAGTAAGAAATGGTGTTTGGGCGAGTAGCTTCTCAAATATATATTCGGCCTTCCAGGCTCCGACGAAGGCGACATCGCCGAAACGTTAGCCGAATAAAGCATTATATCAATCTCGGTCGTCTGCTAAATACTAAATTACACTACGGATTCACAATGCCGAGATTTATCGAAAGTCGTACATGGAATATTATGAGGTACTACGTCTTCCTTACATTGAGGCGAAGACCGAACTGCGCCAGTCGATCACTCCACGCTTGCACTAGCACTTCGAGCTTATTCTTGTCGTCGAACGCAAGCATTACATCGTCTGCATACAGCAAAGTCCATGGAACAGGTCTTTGCAGATCCTTCGTTACAGCATCCATAACAACAATGAAGAGGGGAGGAGAGAGTGGCGATCCTTGGTGGACTCCCACCGAGATTGGAAATTCTGCCGAAATTCCAGCAGCTGCCCGGATTCTGCTCCTCGGGTCGGTATACAATATCCGTACCTAATTTATAAGCTCTTCAGGAACGAGCTGTTTCCGTAGTGCGTAGCAGATCACCTCATGCGGCACGCAGTCAAACGCCTTTTCTAGATCCAGGAAGGCAATATGCGGAGGTATTCGCTTCTCCCTGTGCTTCTCTACTAGAAGTCGAACCTCATCGATGGCATCGGTGGTGCTACAGCTGGCAACAAAGCCGCACTGATTCACGGATAATTCAACAATGTCTCGAATTCGTCTGTCAATTATACGCTCAAACACTTTCATGGTGTGAGAAAGCAGACGAATTGGTCGATAAGTATGGGCCGGGTTTTACTTCTTCGCCCGCCGCCGCCCGTCGCCGCCCATCGATAGTGCAAGAGGACTCTCTACTCGACTAGCCCGTTTCTTAATCACTTTTCAATATATTATCGAAACGACACTGTTTCTGAATGTACTCTTTGTTTTTGTTGTAACCCAAATGGAGATAAAACGTGCTCCGCAAGCAAAAAACGCAACTGAAATCATCACTTCTCCTAGTCACCTACAGTTAAACCTAAAATTGAAAGCTTACAGACAAAAAACGATCAGCGATGGCCACTTCGCGGCTTTATTTCTGACCGAGCTGATATTTTATCAAAAATCTCTTGAGGGACACATCAAACTCGCGTGGCTTTGTCATCATTAATTAATTCACGAATAAATCAACAGTCGATCAACAGTCTAAATTTATTGTCGAAAAAGGAAAGTCAGAAGCGGACGTTTTTTGTCTGTAAGCTTTCAATTTTAGGTTCAACTGTAGGTGACTAGGAGAAGTGATGATTTCAGTTGCGTTTTTTGCTTGCGGAGCACGTTTTATCTCCATTTGGGTTACAACAAAAACAAAGAGTACATTCAGAAACAGTGTCGTTTCGATAATATATTGAAAAGTGATTAAGAAACGGGCTAGTCGAGTAGAGATTCTTCTTGCACTATCGATGGGCGGCGACGGGCGGCGGCGGGCGAAGAAGTAAAACCCGGCCCTAAGACAGTCCGCTGGACTACCCTTCTAATTGCAGTTCGGAATCGTCGTGCTTGACTGCCAATCTGTGGGCATCTTCCTTTCCGTTATGATCTGGTTGAAAAACGTAGCGAGCCAGTTGGCGGAATTCCAATGGCGCGACTTCCATAGTTCTGCGGCCACGTCATTCGGTCCCGTCACCTTACCAGGCTTCATCTTCCTCAGCGCCAGCATCACCTCTTCAGCCGAGATGGACAGGATTGGACCAGGTATAGGTTCAGCGTGAGGAAGCGGGGGATGAAGAAATTCTTCCGTGGACATCTTCTCAAAATAATCACGCCATCGTTTCATGACCTTCTTAGTATGTTATCAAAAATATATTAAAATGGTAAATTATTAAGGCTATATTTGGCATTATATTTATTCAGTGTCGTCGACAAATTAATGACTGCGACATAAAAATGTGCTGATGTTGCCGTGTTTTTACTGATTCATTTCATTGTCATTTGATTACCAGAGTTTGAGGTTGATAATGAAGTCTTTTCTCTCGTGTTGGCAACAAAGTACGGCGAAAATATGCGAACACATTTCGCTCAGCAACTATTAGGAAAAGAATAAGCGTAGAGCTCCCAACATGTTGTGGAATTCCTCTCCAGCGAATCACCTACCATAAGATCTTCAGCGTGTTGCTTGCAATTGAATCCTCTTCCAGATATGGTTATTTGGACAGCAGTCTTGTTCGGCACTTCAACGATGAAAGAGCAAGCATTAATTCTTGGAATTGCGTAGCTGCCCTCGATAAATAGTTTGGAGCCACACTCTGAAAACAATGACTGTTGTGAAAGTTGTGACCGAGTATTCCTATTAGCTCAGTATTTCTGACGCATCACTTCTAACAAATCTAATGAAGTCGGGTCTAATGAAAAGATGTCCTGCTGTAAGCGGTGACTAGGAATACTTAGGATTAGGATTTGCGATTAGGATTTTTCTAAGAATATTAATAGTTTCTCCAAAATGTTATAAAAACGTACCAACTTTGCGATGTTGAGTGTAGAACGATAGGGCCTAAAAGAATTTCATCAATTAACATTTGACCAAAACGTTTCACCTCCTTATTTCAATAGTTGCTGTATCCAGTGTGTCATGCAACAGAGGGAAAATGATCAACTGTTCTCCCATAGAACAATTGAATAAGTGTGAGAATAAGTTGAAGTCATGCCCCTCGTAGGCGAAATTGATTTTTGCAACATTTCTTACTTATGAGTCACATGTTTCACGTTCTTTGGGTAGTCAAATTAGTTAGGCACTCTGCGCATCGGAAGTTACGTTGATCTGGTCGCAGTCTTAATTTACTCGGTACTATTCTTAGAAGTGGTCGTTTCTGAATACTTCCGCGATAATTAACAAACGAAGATAATAAAATGTGGTTCAATAATGACCCATTCATCTGAATCTTTAGAATCTATGCTCTAGAATTCGATGAAAACGTCCAGAACAACGAATCTCATTCTCGATTTTACCTGAATTCACTACGGCCTGAACCCTGGGCGGGGGATATATCCATAGTTGACAAATCCACTGTTATTCTTGAAAAACATACCCTGATTGTAGCGCTAACCACGGTATACCAACGCTTGGCAAAGTATGTATATTCTCGCCCGTGACTCGGCACGATAGGTTCCCTCTCCTCAGGGTATCGGATACCCCACTCCCCATGGATCGAAGAGTTCCGCAATTCTGGGGTAAGGCACAGGTTTGTCAATGTAGCAGCTTCCGAAACCTCTGATTCTATCGTGGATCTGGATTCAGTAATTACTGCATCCCGTAATTTTAGTCCAGAACAATAGCTTAGATAAATATGTTTGTGTAAATAAGGTAGCGAAAAAATGCCCAAACTGACCTGTATAATTGGAATCGCCAACAACGCTGGAAATACACAAGTGATTGCCATCCGAGAATCTGAAATTCCTAGTTTAATTCCATTACAAAAATAAGAAAAGCAGAGGCGAGTGGTTCACAGTCGTTTTTGAAGTCAGATCATTCGAGCTGTTTAGATATCGAAATATGTCCTTTTCTGATGGGTAATGATAAAAGAAGCGTTGTACATCCTTAGATATTGTGGAAAAGTCGGAATCAGCAATATTTAGAAATATCTAATCGGTAACACTCAAATGTAACATGGGACCTGAATGACTCGGGATACTCGCAAGCTAAGAAACTTCGTGAGAAATATCAGCCGAATGTGCAAAAACCACATCAACATTTCCAGGTTATTACTGAAGTAGCGGGAGCAGTGCATACAACGGAAATGAACACGATTGATACAGCGACATCTTATATTACAATAAAATACTGTTGAAAAGACAGAAAGGAGCAATGTTGCCAAAACGCATTCATGTTCTGGGATATGTTCGCAACCACCCACGATGGAGATGGAAGGAAAATGTCCATTCGTTATTAATCGTCTGTCGAGTTGATGGCTGTTTTGAGGAATTGAAACATGCAGGACTACAGCAAGAACCGGGTCTGCCTCCTGGCTTTAATGGTGTAACGGGCCGACTGATGACATCTCCTGCCGATCCTCACCTAAGCCATTTCTGCAACAGACAGTAGAGAATATTCAGCTCTAGTTAGACTTCACACATTTAAAAATTGGTATAATCAGCCGGTAGAAAGACGCGGCAGCTCTATGGGAAGAAAGTTGAAGAAATGACGGTGGCCACGACGAACAACCCTTAGAGGAGGCTGAAGCGTGCCTGGCCTGCCCTCTGAAGCTAAGGGTGAAGTTGGTAAGAGAAATGAGATGTTCTCTTAAGACAATCTTAGGTCTCTTTATGTTCCACGCTTTATGTATTTCACGTATTAATCTCTTTGTCATCGGAGCAAATTTGGTTCGTGTTTGCCGCAGGTATCGCGCGCGCCGCCGATCCCTATATTTCATCATTACTGCTGCAGCATCGCAGTAAAGTGTGAAGGGGCCTTAAGAAGGAATACAGATAAATGAAATCGTACGTTTAATCGTGCCATTTACATTTGCCGTCGTAGATGCTTAAAAGGTCAGAAAATTCAGATGAACATTCAGTACCCAATCGAGAGTGGCAGCTACATAACTACTACTGTTCATCGTTTATTTTTTATTTTCGAAGCTGATCGTGTGGTGTTTGCTTTAGCTCCGGCTCGTGCTGTAAGGGCCTCTTCACACTCTACTGCGGCAGTAAACCAATGTAGAGCAGAACGGGAGCACGGGTACTTCCGCAATAGCTGCGTGATTTTGCAGCCGTGCACCGGACTGTTGTTGGTCAAAAACTATTTAGTGCATAGTTGGCGATATGAGTGCTTTTTGCAAAAAAAATTAGAAACCGGATACTGCGCTACTGCGCAGCTGCCGCGCGCGCCGCCGGTCCCTGTGTTTCATCATTACTGCGGCAGCAACGCAGTAAAGTCTGAAGGGGCCTCGAGAAGGAACACAGAAAAATTGAATAGTACGTTTAATCGTGCTATTTATATTACTAACCATTTTTATTCTTTTATTTATTTTGTTGAAGCTGATTGTTATGAGGTTCGCTCACTAACATCAGTTTGATTGATGACCAAACCTTTATACGGCGTATAAAGTGAATGAATCACTGTAAAATACTCGACATGAATAATGCGGTTCTAAAACTGTACTCAGTGTTCCCTAAGTTTTCGGCCATTCATTTTACGTTGTGATAATAACTACAAGGAAAAATCCCATCGCGTCCACTGTTTACATGTCCACCATGAGAATATCGCTCGTCACTTTCCAGCTAGACTTCCTATCAACAGCGTGAATTAAGTTAGAAGCTAAATGCATTTAGTTGCTTCAACAATAAAATGGAAAGATGAAGTGTCACTTCCGTACGGAAAATTCTTATGTGCAAATGCTACAAAAATAGGAACACTGAGTAAGGAATGTACACATGACGTCGAGGCGTAGAAGAAACGACGTGTAGGAGCTCGTAGGAGGGAATGATGAATTCCGCTGTTATATATTTTGTCACGCTGTCGGTTAATGTACATTTCGTAAGCATATTATTAAATATGCACCGCTGGATGTCTTACTCACCCGAAGGAGCGGGATAAATCCTCCGTTATGGACTCAATGGAAGAATTTTGCAGAATTTCGAACCAAATATAGCCCATACTCAATAAGAAGTAAAGCACACAGAAGATCTATCCGGAATCTCAGGACCGATGCGTGACCGACATACCCAATGTAAACTCGCAAATTTACTTTAATCAACGTGATCAAAAAGTGATTCATCAAGGCATATCGGAATTCATTCAATGACCTCGAGGATTCCGAAACATGCTTTGTTCATGAATTTGGCCCTGGTTCACCAGCCCGAGAGTGGCAATATAAGAGGCATTTAATAAACAAATACTGAAAGCTATGCTTCAGAAAAGCTAGCCTTAGTAGAATCATTCATCAGTGCTGGGAGCTTGTGATTTTCCTTAGCAACCTTTTAGTTTAATTTCCGTTGTCGAACATAATGTGTTAAAAGCAGGGAAGCAATCTGCCATTAATTCATATTTTACTCACCTAACTGTAACTGTTAATATTGCTGCTTATGTTGCTGAAAATATTTCATTCCGTAGCAGCTCACCTGGCTTTCAAAAAAACCCCTACAATGGTTGAAGAAGTAAATGTAAACAGAGCAACATAAATATAAAAATTAAATGTAAATATAAACAGAAATCATATCAAAACAATAGGGCAGTCAATATCAATTAATAGTAACGGTGAAAAAAAGTCAGCTGGCGTCAGAGCTCCATTTATAACTACAAATTATCGTAGCCTATGCCTGATGTATGGAACAAAAGCGATTGGAAATATGCATATAGAGAACAAACACTTTGCACCTGAAGTGTTTTGCTGAGCTATGAGTGTTTTGCTTTTTAATTAGCCGAGCCTCCAAAGAAATGTCTATGGTAACGAAGCGAAGCTATGAGAGCTACCTGGAAAAGATTTACTGAAAATCGTATTCCATAGAAATAGGATCAACAGTAAGAGAGTACAGTTTTGTCGAAAAAAAAAGGGTTGGAAAGTTACGAATTTAAGTTGGACTCGCGAAAATTTATTGCTAAAATTGTTGTTATTTTTAAATTTTTATTTTCAGAAAGACAATCAAGTGTACAACTCGTTACAAAGTGTGTTCTCTATTACTAGGCGTTTCGGAAAGTCTTGTCAGCCAAAGAGCTCCTGAAATGAACCGAAATAATCGGTGGAGGAACGGAGCCAAGACTGTTCTACGAGGCGGATGGGCAGAACCTGCCAGCCAAGCTTCCAGACTTTTCCTCAGATATTTTCGTCGCGTTGGGACACTAGATTTCTCGCAGGAATTTGAAATTCAACCGCCGACCTTCTCCAAATCTATACAATTCAAGAAATGAACGACGCTGAACACTTTTGTGTCAACTTACAATCGAGGACAAGAAAATTTCTTTGCTAAAATCTGTAGAAAAGTTCCAGCTTGAGAGATTGGCGTAAGGGCCTGTTTAGTGTGCGCGCGACGCGCGACGCGAAGACATGTAAAAGATGCAAATCGATCACAGCATCTCAATTCCCACGCTGTGGTCGATTTGCATCTTCTGCATGTCATCGCGCCGCACGTGGCGCGCACACTAAAACAGCGCTTAATAGACCCATCTTCGAGTTTAAGAAGCGGAGATTCGCTAAGAAAGTCTAGCCATTGCTCATCACTTCTAGAAACATCATTCCTTTGGTGTTCCAGTAAACAATCAACATGGCTTTGAATAGGGTATATCGGGTCCCAGAGAGAGGACGTGCTGCTCAGCTTTGTATAGTCACTGTTGTCGTTAAACACATTACCTTGACTTGATATTAGTCCGTGGAAATCGATCAATGTTCTTCGAACTTACAATTGGAACGTATACAGCGGGAAGCG
Source organism: Nippostrongylus brasiliensis (assembly GCA_030553155.1). Lineage (NCBI taxonomy): Eukaryota > Metazoa > Nematoda > Chromadorea > Rhabditida > Heligmosomidae > Nippostrongylus > Nippostrongylus brasiliensis. The sequence continues at coordinate 17,893,117 of CP130737.1, forward strand.
GTTCGATAACAAATGGTTTCGGTGCCGAGACTTTTGATCCAAGTATTGAGTATTCTTGCTCTATACAAAACTATCATCTCGATCGATTTGGTTGGATGATCTTGTTGTCATCCAGCTGTGGACTTCTTCTGTGGACGAAGAAGCCGACCGCCACATGAAAGAAGACGGGAACAGTTGTAGCACTCTCTCTTTTTGTCTGCTTTTTCCTCATGTCATATCCTACTCTGATCTCCATATACAATATTTTCGTGTTTTATGCTTCTGCAATCCCGTATATTAGTTCCCTGTCTGTACTCATCGCTCTTCGTATAATTATACATTCAAATGTAGTTACGTTGATTTTAATTACCCAAGTTTGGAGTGAACCTTGTCAAAAATTCTTCTTCGTTGGAAAGAGGAGCGCCATATGAGGGCACTTACCAAGTAACCCCTTTTTAGGAGTTCGAAGGGCAAAAGAGGATGATAAAGATTCACAGTGGAAATGTTCGAAAGAATTTGAACATAAGCTTTTATGTGTTCGAAGCTCAGGAATTTCACCTTCAAAAAAGCGGGCAAATGATCGATAGAGGTAAAAGCACCACAAGAAGTAGAAGCGCCGTCCTTGTTTCGAGAGAAATAACCTGCAGGATTCTTGCAGATAACCAGTAATCGTTTACAACTAGAGTTATAGAAATTCATGCACAATTTTTGGAAAAATACTTGTTGGGTTGGCCTAACCGGTTGGCTGAATAATTGCGGAAGCTGCTGTCTTGAACGCTTTCGCGTTTTCATTCAGTAGATGCTCTCATGAGCGATTAAAATGGTGCGGATGACGAGAAGTTGCAAGAAAAAATGTTATAATTCGGTCATTCTCACTCCATTTATTCAGCGATCGAGACTTTAAATGAACGGAGTGTGGATGAATGCGTCGAAGCTATGCAATTTGAAGTGTCTCGCCCTGCAGCGTCACCAAAACCTCAAAAAGGCATTCCACAAATACAGAAATATAGTTAGGATTTAGGTATCACGTCAGAGGAAAGCACATTGTCACACGCAATGTGAAATGGGGCAATTGATGAGGTTGCACATACCCACGTATCATTGTTATTTCACTCGCAGATTTTCCCAAGAGACGATGACGAACTTCACAACTGAAAACACGTAAGAAAGAAGCTGCTAATAGCCTTAGACTAGGAAATGTTTGTAATTCATTTTAAAGTTGCATGTCCACAACCACTTCCCATATCTATTGAAACAATGACATTCATTGGAAGTTTCGTGAAGTTGTTGGCAATATTTGAATACATTTCGTTGGCTTAGAATCGTCATAGGAAGATTAAACCTTGACAGCGCTCTACAGCTGAATTAAAATTTCCTGTTCGAAGCACAACACATGACTGGTGATCAGCTTTGTACGAATTAGAATACATTCATTATATTATCGGCAAGGTGGATCATCTCCGAAATAGCTGCAAAAGGGTCAATGAAATAGTGGAGCTTATCAGTGTGGCAATTGTTTATCATACTTACAGTGCTCGATGGGCCCTCTACGTACGACAAACTTGTGAAATTTATTGTTGTTTCTCTTTTTGGAAACCGTTTTCCGAAAAGCTTTTATGAAAGTGAAAAATCGTAACAATGATATCACCATTAATGAAATTTGAAAGAAAGGAAGATCAGGCTTGAAAATGGACATGGAAATCCAAATCCGGCTAAATATAAGCATTGATATCTACAAGCTCTCTCATCTTTAAACATCCCTATCGATGTAGTTAATGTACAGTAATATTTTCTCCTCGATTGTGGGATATCAAAGCCTTCGAAGACGGCGGAAGGTCGAAACGTTAGGCAGAATAAGTAAGGAACTTCTACGTAATAGCCTCGTGAGACAGAGTAAATTAATGCTGTAAATTCATCAACGTCGTTGTAAAAAAAAGAGCAGAAAGAGAATAAAAATTAGATGGGACATGCCAGAGGATGAGCATTCTCCGCACCAACACCTATAGACGTTTTGTTTTTTTTTGCTAGAATGTCAACGAAACATTCAACGGAGGCGGTTTATATTGTGAATATGAAACTCGAAGGGTTTTGTGGACATTTGAAGGTTAGCGTAATTGAGAAATGAGCTCAGATTCATGGGCGGTCGCTTACATCTATAGTTAGGCATCCTTTCGGAAGGAGATAAGTAATCGACAGCGCCAGCGTACATCCGACATGTACGTGCACTTCCTTAAAAACCGTAGATGTGAATCGGATAAGAGATTTTATATAATCGTCCATTTTAGGATAGAAAACTCATGTACTGTTTTATTCTTGAGCTAAACTAGGTGGCAAATGGGTGTGTACTTTTTAAAAATAGTGTCGTCATTCCTCTTACATGCTTTTCATGTGGAAAATGACTCATCGGACGGTTATATGTATGAACGCCTTATTTAGAATTACGACAAACGGTCTCAGTGCCGTCATCTAAAAGGAAATTAAAGAATCCTTTTTAGCGGGTGAAAAAGATGAACTGAATTGAATTGCATGAAAGGAGAGTTTATGGACTATGTAACCACGACAAAGGAGTTGATCTGATGAGCTAATCCTAGCAACGATTTTTCACAAATTAGGAAAAGGTAGCGCCCAGGTCATTGTGTCTAAACCAACTCTGACGATGTCCAATAAATTCTAGCGGTAAGAAGCGTAAGAGTGAAATTAGTCATATTCAATTAGGACTGTGTACACGCTGATGATGTACCTTGCTGGAGCTTTCTGGATGAATCAGCTCTAACCTAATGAATCCGTCAGATGAAACATTTCAGCTGCGACAGTGTTGTGTACTTACACCTGTTCGAAAGCGCTCGTAAATTTCGAAAACCACACAGCGAAATGCCCAGGTCATTTTATCTTGAACTTCTTAAGGATTCTATTAGTGAACAAACTAGTTACAATAGAATCTAAGACAACCTCTTCCCACCGATGCACTCAAAAAGCACCAATGTGAGCCGTGACCCAGATAAATTCCCTACATAAATGGTCGACTAAATTCTACGAATAAACCGCGAAAGGTGCATGGCTTATCACTTAACTCCGTCACATGTCGAAAACTGTGATCAAATCGCCTGCTTTTGCTTGAATGACTAGGAGTAGGAAGTTCTCCTAACATACTTTGGTAAAAAATCCGAATCTTTAAGGACATTAATATTAGGTCCAAAACAGATTTGGTGGAATGCAGGAAAAACCAAGGTAATTATGGCGCTCATCAAGTGCTCAATCTGCCCTATAACCTGAGGGAACAAGACCCTCCCAGCTTACGTCTTCGGAATTTCGGAGGAACCTAAACACAACGTGACGTTCGGCGGTGTCTTGATGAGTGGTGACATAACTTCCGGAGAGCTGCCTGGACCAACTCTGGCAAGGTACACGGTCAGCAGAAAGACAGTAGGTCTCCAGATAAATGTTGACACTACCACCAATGAATTCTCGAAAGACGGAACCTCCACAGAACCTCCAAACTGAGATTACCAGCTTCTTGTGACAAGGTGCGACTTAAGGATTTGCAGTGGTCCTCATTTTGCTTCGAGGAGCCAGCTTGAAAGCCAGCTATTCTTTTTTTAGAGTAGGCTAAAAGTTCGCTTGCGGCACCTAACCAACCCTTCTCCGTGATATTCAAATCGCAAAGCATTTACTGAATTTTACAGGAAAGCCCATATAAGGTAGAGTCTCATTAGTTGACCTACGTGAGCATCTGACTTTGAGTGTCAGCGTAGGTGTTGTCGAGCTCTGATTTTATTGTAAGGAACTAATTACGGTCGTACTGAACTCCGTCGGTCACCCGAAACACACCTTTTCTTTCGTCTTGAACTGCTTTCCCGAAATCTCTTGATCTTTTTGAGTGCAATCAGCCGGTTTAGGACACCATCCCTAGACGTTGCACATACAAATTTCAAGCAAGTATTCACTAATCCAATGGCCAAAGAGGCACTCATGAGGAAGGCCTTCACAATCGCAAGTTTTGCTCGTTTTCATTTCAAGGGAAAACGTTCCCTGCAGACAAAAGTTACAGGGTTTGAAAAATTCATTGACTACACCATCAAGGTTTTGAAAAAGCAAAGAAATTTTGGTACTAGTAAACTATCGGGAATCAGTTCGCCGCGCCGTCGCGCGTCCTTGTCGCGCCCCGAGCCATTTTGTTCGCTGTTGCTCATTGAGTTGGTTGTTCTAATGGACGTCTTCAGCCTACCCCACAGTGAGGAACAACCAATTTGGAGAAAAGCACCGCATGAAATGAATTCACGCCACGTCAAGCGCGACGGCCGCACGCGGTGGCGCGGCGAACTGATTCCCGATAGTTTACAAGTACCGAAATTTTCAATGAAACCAACTTCACAAGGTATACGTTTTCTCAGGAAACTTGGGACCAATATTTGTAATATCATCGTTTCGCGAGTGTTTGCAAATTCTACCTCATATATGGTTGGAAGTTAATGAACATTCGTGCAAGATGTTCTTACAAGAAGTAGTGACTGCAAAACAGTACACGAAATTATTCAACATTTCAACCTCATTTATTCAACATCTCAACCTTCATTTCAACCTTATATAATGCAATCTTATTCTGGTAAAAAATAAATTTTATTTAGCTACGTTATCACTTTTAATTACCGATATAGTGAAAAAAGTAGGAATCACGAGGGGATTTAACGACTGCCCAAATTCGCAGAAGAGTTGATGTTGAGTGACGAGCTAAACGATGAGGGGGCTGCAGGAAATCCGCCTGAAAGGTCGACTGAGGCCTTCTGTCGAATTGCGGAAGTTCATCCTCCAACTTCCTCTTCACTTCGAAGTGCAATCAAATCGATTTCCGTTATCCTTTATGAACTTATAGAAGAACCTTAGAAGAGGTAAAATTTGCAAACACTCGCAAGACGATGATATTACTAATATTGTCCCTAAGTTTCTTGAGAAAACGTTTGCCTTGTGAACTTTGTTTTATTGCCAAAATTCTCAGCTAGTGGGAAGAGTCCACGTGCGTTCCAAATGAATATCACAACTTACTATAACCGTGATTCCTTACTGTCGCGGATTTCATTACTCTTAATATCCGGCAAGAGTAGAAAGGAAATGGATATCAAGTTTTCTGTTTTTTCCTTTGTTTATTTCGCTTCTGCTGAGTTTATTCGCAGAACTTTGAAGTCGACAACTAAACGATCAGGAATGACGCTGATATCTTTCCTAGGTTCGAATATTTTCCTTGTGAACAGACGTGTCCACCTGATAAGGGAGGTCAGCGAGCTTCCGGCAAAGATTCTCATCGAGACCTATGTATATGGTTTGGTAGAGCATCGAATGACGGTTACAACGGTATAGTTTGTTTTCGCTACGTACAAGTGGGTGAAAAACCTCTACCACTAATCGGTTGCGTAGTGTCTTCAAGATCGGAACCATCCCCACCGGTGCTGAGGTGGCGCAGTGGTAACCATACCGTTGTAATCGTCATTCGATGCTCTACCAAACCGTATAGGCCTCGATGAGAATCTTTAGGGGAAGCTCACTGACCTCCCTCGTAAGATGATGTGTTCCCGGATATTTGATGGAAGACGTCCTAATTGAGTCGGATATTCGAAGCAGCGTGACGATGTGATTCACTCGCTTCAGTTCAGTCCCTATAGGTCGTTTGATGACGCCGATATCACCACTATATACGTCATGCCAATGACTAATGTGAGTAAGTATTTTCGTCGCCAAATGCACTCGTCAGGGCCCCTGAGGACTCAGATAAGTACTATGGACTGAGTAAAAGGTAAAAAGGTAAAAGTGTCGGCGCTGATTAGTCCCCTAAGGACGCTACGGCGTATTCGTTTTCCATTCAGAATCGCAGAGGCATAGAGGATGCGTATTCGGCTTATACAATGACTTGCGGTGGCCACCCGCTATACACAGTCAGTATTTTTACTTTTTCAGACAAGTCTGATACCAATTTATGCGACTCCGGAAGGATCGAATGCTTGGTTATCTCAGGCGGGGGTCGATCGCTCGACCACGTTGGTGTCAGTTGTGCCTCCTACCACTGCACCACGCGGACCCCATGGTCTAAGTGTTTACTAAGACACTGAATGTTTATTTTGGACTTTCGCTCTAATCAGTTTGTCTGCTCTTCGACGATTTTAGGTGGAGTCGTTTGTAATCGGTTTACAGTTTCTACCTAAAAATTTCGAAAGGAAGAAGAATTGATGGGTACGATAACCTACACATATGCAAAGGTTAAAGGAAGAGAGAACATAGGAGCTGAATATCTATCTATTTTTTATCTCTATGTATGTCGTCAACAGTAAGCACCAATGACTCCAAATTGTAACAAATAACGGACAACCACAACCATTAGAATGGAAGGCATCTGTTACTATCGATACAGAACGACGAATAATGCTTCCCCACCGGAAATCCTTCTGATTACATGTCTTGTATTTGCAAATCCTTTTGAAAATTGAAAATATATTCTCCTGTACCAATTGCAAACCTACGAAAATTGTTATAGCAGTCAAATGTGAAGAGCAGAATACATTTTCATCATCAAAAAGAATTTGTGAAGACCAGGTATGAAGAAAAACCCTCAGTGGTTAGAAAGTTAGCTGTAGAGTGGCAGAGCCTCGACAGTTTTGAAATTGTTTGAAATTGAAAAAAAAATTGAAGTGACCAGATAAGGATGATGACAGATATTTCCACAAGCCTGACCCGATTTGATTTTGAGAATCCTGAAAAAAGTTCAATCGATGTATCTAGCCACTAACAATTTGTAGATATGAAGACCATATAATTCCAAGGTCCGAAATGCCGTCAGTTTCACTCAAGATGTTGTCAATGATCTTCTTATCGCAGTTTCTTAGAAGCGATTCTGATTATTTTAGGGATCGTTTAGAGTGCTTGCGACACGCCACGACGCGAAGGCACGTAAAAGATGCAAATCGACCGATTCCGCACGGTCGATTAGCATCTTTTGCATGTCTTGAGAACTCTAAACGATCCCTTACTGGCAACCAAACCCCGCTGCTGAGGAATACTAATAACATAAAAAATAAAGGAAATTTGTGGAGTTAAAACCAAAGGCACACGTGGCTAGTGAACTTGATAGAGAGCGTAGTGCTTCCACGTCACAAACCTGTTAATCCCAAACAGCGAATAATAAATTTCTCAGCTCTTAGATTTAATTGAAGATTGCCATTATCACGGCGCAACATGTGAAAATTCGTGCAATCCTCTGTGATCCCACTGTGCAGCTTAGAGCGTGATGTGTGATGATTTTGTGATGAAAACAGAAATCTTTCACATCAACTCAACGACATTTACACACTGAAGCCAAATTTCTAATGTGTTTATGAAAAGTTGAAAATGATTTATCGACTGGACAACAGGTCTGCAGTATTCATTCATGCTTGTTTTGCCCACTGCACTTTCTTTCAGTTTGGTGGCTAAGTTTCTTTAACGTCTCCCACGAACATACGTGATAAACAAACAAGTAAAAAAATAAAAAAAATAAATAAATAAATATGTCGTACGAACTAGGAGACGAATTAGTCCAGAAACACGTTTTTTTTCAAAACACTTCATCATAGAGGAATCAGTTGTGTGCGATATTGAGAACAAGGTGGGTTCGAAGGTATAGAAAATCTGCAGCCTTAAAAAAGGTAGCAACGAAAAAAGAAAAAACGCAATCGTTTGTTGCTTATTTAGATCAACTTTCGATTTTACAATTTAATCATTCCGACGCTCAATGGTGTGGTCGTAATAACACGTAAAAAAGGAGCGAGAATGCTAATTAATTAGTTGAAAAAAACCAGCTCATAAAAAATATTAGGTTGTAAAAAAAAGTTCTGTCCTTATATTTGAAACACCATAACTCGCTCAAGTCCAGCCGTTTCTCTGAATTCAAGCACCATTCGAAAGAGCATATTTTTTTCCTGAGAAAGCAGTATAAAAAGTGCCACTACCGCAAAAACATGAAGATCTGGATTGATTAAAATATTCGACATCAAGTTGGTATTCGGCTCCTCTGCTCAGAGTGGGAATGAGGGTTGTGGGTTCAACAATTGGAATGGATTTTGCGGAGCCCCTTTCCCAATGATTTCTTACCTGCGACGAAGAATGCATATCATACTACGATAAGAAGAGCTTTGCACGTTTTTTACACAACGACGAACCTTCTAAGACGTTTAAGAAGCCAGGTTTTCACGGTACGAAGACAATCGCTACGGTCTGATGAACTGGAGCAGTACAAGTATGCCTATTGTTCCTTACCCTTTACCGAACAATAAGGGAAGAAGTGCCCATCGTGAATATATGTTACATTCAAAACGATTCAACCAAAGCTAGGAACAATAAAATCCCGCTCCTTCTTACAGCAACGCAAATCCGAGTGTTTTAAACATGATCCTTCAGAATTCAAACTGACGATGAATGGATTTCAAACGTTCATATGGCTTTCTATGGAAGAAAGGATCCGAATACCAACAGGGTGTCGAACGCGCCTTCGAGCATTTGACTTAATACCCATCTTCAGACTTTTGCGAAAGTGGCGCACGTTATATTGCCTTCCTCTGAGAAAGATGTGGTTTTCAAATGATGGTTAAATTAAGAAAAACGGTAGGACATGAGCCGAGTTATGGCGTTTTGAATATGGCGCTGCCAAAAAGGACAGAACTTTTTTTTACAACCTTATAAAACACAAATTGGAACGGCACTAGCCAAATAAACGGACTCGGAATAAGAACAGAATTCGGAAGACTTCTGCGAGATAATGGAGGACAAAATCAATCAAGGTAGCATGAAAAAAGCCTGTTCGAAAAAACCATAATAAAGCAGACTTTGGAAAAAGGAGAAATGCTTTCCACATAGGATAGTAGCAGTTTAGGCGATATCAAAAGCATTGTCAGAGTGATCGTTCCTATTATTAGATACATGAGTGATCTAATGAGACTAATAGGCAATATAATGCTGTCAATTATGACGTCTTGAAGGAGAAAAAACTTTCTCAGATAAACTACTCAGCTGTTCAGAGTGTTTCGAACTTCATTTTAAACAACATTTTCATCACTAAAGGAACCCATTTTCCACGACCACATTATACTGCATCGCAACCAAAAATAGATCACAGAGAATTGTTGTCAGTTTACGTAAAGACGACATGGAAAGACAATTGGTCGAGAATGAGAGAAAAGTGCGACAATTCTAACAATGACCAACTTTTCAAATTATATAGATATTATAGAGAATGCAAAAAATGAACTGACAAATTACATATAAGCTCAGAAATTCTTTAATCCAACGTAAAAGTTTGCTCTGTCAAGCTCAGTCAGGTTAATAGAACATCTGTTACTATAAAACGTATAATAATGAAGCATACCAGGTTGTTCGTTTTTTATTATTTCTGGTGTAGACAGGTGTACTGTGTAATGGTATGAGTCATAACATCGTTTCTAGTAAGACTTCTTCTTTGGAGATTTGTGTTCAAGTTAGGTCAATGGCAGCGAAATGTGGATTGAACGAATTAGTCGTGGTTTATCTGTTTACAGGTGAGTTCGGAACACAGGTATAACATTGTATGAAGGTAAAACACAAACAACAAGGAAGTTGAACAGCACCTGCTCCAAGATTTCAGAACAGACTGTCTTGCCATATTTGCAAATCAAGTGAACAGATAGAAAAGTCACATGTGAACTGAGGAAACTTTGAGAGAACATACTTCAGAAATATAGTCATTTATTTATTGCCCTGGGTACATAGTCAAAAGTTATTTATTTACTCATTGGTTTTATTTATTTATTTACAAACGTCGTACAAGACAACCGTCAACAAGTGGTAACTGCAATATTTTCAGTATTGCAATACTGTATGCTAAATCCACTCAAGTTTAATGTTAAACTTCGAGCCCATCTTTGAGTCTAGTTTGGTTTCTACCTTATTATTATTTTAGTTCCAGTGACCATAGGTAAAATCGCCTGGTTTTTTTACGTCTGTGTCCCTATTTGCTTATGGCAAATGAAAAGAAAATGAGTAAATAAGTTTCAGTCACTAAGAACATAGAACAACATCAACGCTTTTGGTCTGAAGAAACAAGCTAAATTGAATTGAAGTTGAATTTAGGTGGTTGGAATCACTCAGGCTACAGCTTCTTGAAGATGAACGTCTGCTCGGAAGTTATGCAAATGTTGCTGATGTTTGAGCATGAACTGTACGAATCCCGGGCTCAAATCAAATGCGCGCAAACAGAAATCTGAAAATTAAACTAATTAAAGATACGTGTTGACCAGTGAACAACCTGTCACGTCATTTAGTGATGTAGAAAAGCCAATTCCATGCATGTAAGGCCTCTGAGCACTGTTTCATGGTCTGCTGTTATTAAACAGTAATCTGCCATCATGTGAAGCGATTAATTTTGTTAAGTGGTAGGTGGGTTAAGCGGCATTCCAGATCTTTTTGTTTCGCATTTTCGTCTTCAGGGTAACCAGAGCTGTCATTTTCACGGAAAGATGTGATGTCAGAAGCCGAAAGATGAAATGAAAGAAGAATCCAAGAATGGTGTCTTTGGGGGTATGGGAAGGCAACCTCTGAACTCACTAGCGAGGACGGTCTGAGCCAATGATCATACGTGATAACAGGCGGTTCCAAGGGATTGCTTCCAAGGGATTGCCTACCAACTCCCAACCACAGCCTTGATATCAGCACTTTATTAATAGCCTGTGAGAACACGTCATGAACTCTTCCTTCTTGATCAGCTTGAGGATCGGCCGTTGGCTTATCAAGGTGAAAGCCGATCTAGCGGATGGAGAGTGGGCGGTCATTAATTGGAGAAATAATGTAGACTCCTTCAACAGCTGCTCGCCCGTTGCACAGCGAATATTAAGGTTCGAAAATAAGAAAGAAACGCAGAAGAATGGGAAAAAACCTCACCCTCACTGAAATCCGGGCGGAGAATTGCAGGGTTCATATGATTACCTGGTGGGAAGGTATTACAACATTTCGAGAAGACCACTAACCAATGAAACCACAGAACATTTCGGAATTACCTTCTCTCTATAGTTTCAATATGAGCACCAGAAGAATCCCAACGAGATCGTCGATCAGCTCCGTTGGTCTGCTTCGTCGCTTCAGAATCTAAGCGAATCAACATGAAAAAGAAAACGGAACATCACTAACATTCTCAGGCTCATAACAGATGCCCCTTATTTACTATTTTCCTGAGTTAGTCTATCTCTCTCATTTTCTCTATCCTTTTCTTCCATATCATAGCGCCTTCAACCCAATCTTTGCAACATCTTGTAAATTATTACCAACGGAACCATTAGTTCACGATTATTCAATTACCAGAACTCGAACCGAATAGCGAAAGAAACATACATGAAATTTTTCATGTCAAACAGTCATATACATAGTATGTGACTGTTCATTTTAAATGAAAATCACTTATTCATTTAATAGCATTATTCGATCATTTTCAAAGGAAAATCATGATTACATGAGGAGGGGCAGTCGAAACACAATAAATTCTGGAAGAATAGGGTATGAGTAGTGTAAAGGTAAAGATAAAGGCGTCGGCGCTGATCAGTCCCCGAAGGACGTGCCGCGCCTCAGGGCTCCATTCAGAGGAATCGTTGAGACATGGTGAATTGGTATTTGGCCTATACAATGATTTGCGGGGGACAACCGCTATACCAGGTCAGTATTCCCACCTTACCAGACAAATCTGGTGCTAATGTACTTGACGATAGAGGGATGTAAGACTTGGTTAGCCCTGGCGGGATCGATCCACCGTACACCTGTCAGCAGCGCCTCTTACCACTGCACCACGCGCGCCGTGAGGAGCATAGTATGTATTATATTAAAGGTGAGTTCGTTAGAATGATATCAAAAGTGAGCTGTTCTAGCATACTAAAAACACCCCGATTTTCAAGGGTTCCTTCAAACTGGGTACATACCCCCTGCTGAACTTGTGAGGAGGTCCTAAAATATGAGGTTTTCTAATAGTTATGGAAGAGATTTCTATATGAACGTGTAATAGATGGTGTCTGACTGCCGGTCTCTCCGATTGGAAGAGCTGGGCCACTTCAAGTTTTATTCATTTCTGTGTGCTAGCAATCAAACAAAGTCAGCAAACGATCGAGACAACGACACACTTACAAACGGAGGGATGAAAATGTATGGAGACTTAGTCATTCATATACAGATGGACATTAAAATACAGACCAGTATGTACAGGTGGGCGAACATGCAAAGCACATCCACCAACAGGGAGTATTGTAACTGTCATGAGGTGCTATTTCAATTGCACTACGCGAACATTTAGACAATAATCAGTAATGATATATTCAAGCCTTTAGAAATCCTCAATTTTTAGGCCCATGAGTTTCACGACTGATGATCAAGATGAAACTGAGTTGATCTTACCTCCCTAGACACGTACCTCTGAGGTGGACCTCGTGTCTCATAGTCAGAAGCCTCTTTAATCTGGGCCCACATTCATCATTGGTAAACCCCGATAAACCCCGAGATACAGCCTGTGAACGGCGCGCACCTTTCTCTACGTATCCTAAACTTCCTATGTTAAACGCAATCTCTCATCGACTCTGCCGTCTGGCTCTGGCTGCACCTCGGTTTCGGAGACCGCTGGTCCGTTCGTGAATTTGGGCCCTGGTACGCACCTCAGAGTGATTTAGGGAGGCGTCAAATAATGATCGGTTTTATGAGGTGTGCGATGAAGAATCCCAAAGGGCCATTTGACGCCTCCCTAAATCCCAAAGGGCCATTCAAGCAGACAGCCCACTTGTATGGGAAAGTTACATAGATTTTCCACTCCACGTTTCCAAGAGGAGTGCCTGGGCAAAGCTGTACCAGAGTTGCTAACAATGAAGACAAAAATATATTTTTAAATCATCAAGGGCTCATCATTGCCATATTTGGAGTGGGTATCGTCTGCCAGAGATTGCCACAGTGGGAATTCCTACGGTATAGTCGATTTGCATCTTTTACATGTCTTCTTGCGAACTTCCGTGCAAAACCTGCCTAGACGTGGGCTTACTGGTCTAGTACATATTCGGCTGGAGGCGTATTTAGTCTCTCCCAATACAGAAGCGAAACACTAAATCATACAAGTCATAATACATTTCCGTAGCCAAAGTAGTGAATCATCGATATTGCACCTGTGTAGTAAAAATGAAGGGTGTCCCAAAAAATGTACCCACTGTTTGAAATGTCATAACTTTAGCGAAAGTGAGTCAATCGCAACGATTCATATCTTGGATGAAAGCGAAGAAAAGAGAAAATTTTCATGTTTGTGTTTGGTGAGGATTGCGCCATATACTCGAGCGAGGCCTCAGATTTCGGACCTGATTGATAGTGGGTGGGTTATATGCTTTCTCTACTTGATCGTAAACAGATGATATCGCTGCTATGAGTTACTTCTGAGACAATGAACATATCGACTAGCCGCAGCTTTTGGTTAAGCACGGAACAACATCAATATTGATCAATAATTGTAACCACTGTTTGAGGAGCTAAAACTCTTCCAACAGTGATGCAATCATAAGAAAAAAATTTAGAGGAATGTAAAATGTATGAACCACGAAAATTGCGCCGTGCACCTGTTCGAATCGTCGGATTCGAGACCTAACGGATAACATGTTTGTTCTACTTTGGTCGCCAACAGGAAACGCGTTTCTCTTCATGCAGTAAACATAAAAATATCAAAACATAATGAGCTTAGCTTTCATCCAAGCTACGACTCGTTTCGATTGGTTCACCTTTGCCAAAGTTATAGCATTTCAAACAGTGGGTACAATTTTTGGGACACCCTGTAGTGAAAACAGCCTCATGCGGTCACTGCAGCTGAGTAGAATCTGTCGAACAGCATCAGTTGTTCTTAACCATAAAAGTCTCATGAATAGCTTTCGAAATTTTCTATTTTATTAGTCATGTTTCTGAGATGGAGATTTTACACAAGCGAACCATACTTGATGCACGGTAACACTTGAGATTTGTACAGTCTAATCGGTTCACCCGAATCTGTACCAGTAACATTTCCAAAGATTAATGTGTTGGAATTTCGTGCTGACAACCAATGAAATGTCACGATTTGACAGAGTTCCACTGTCAGAAATGAAGGGAATGAAATTTGATGTCATTTGCGCGATCCTTTCTGAACATTGCCGCGTTTTCGTCGTGGTTGCTGCTGCTGCACCTCGTCGACCATCACCTTGCCATCACGACGACGGCACACTTTGTGACGGCGGCAACACGTCAACAACCGGCGAATCTGTCATACAACCACGGTTGTGTTCCTAGCCTCTAATGCTGCTGAACAGCCCCTCTTCTTTGTGTTTTCATTGCGGTTTTCACGTCCACAACTTCTTCCCCCGTCAATTGCCGGCAAACTTGCTGTACAACTACAACATTGTAAAATATCACTCTAATCCCCTAAATATTTCAAATAACTCCTTCACGTATCCGTCTTGTTGTGTTGTTATTTTTGAAGACACTTCCGCTACTGAACAATAAGTTTTCGTCATAAATGTCTGTATACACGTTCAACGAGATACAGTGCCAAGGTTGGCTGAATGCCTCTGCAGTGTAAAAATTCCTTCTTCGTTCCGGCGAATGATGTGATAAACTTAGATGCACCGAGTGAAGAATAGTGTTCGCATTCATACATTTTTCTCTGAAGAACGTTCATTTCACGATGTATTTTGCATGAGAGAATGGCGGTCACTGCGCTTCTGCTGACCACCATCTTTTTGGGAGTATTTGCCGACGACTGCACTCGAGATGCTGAAGTCATTCGACAAATTCTCACTAGTGATCAAGGTGTTATGCAACCAGGTAGGATCGAATGGTAACTGATAATTATTGCATCAAATCTACGCGAAAGTGCATACAATATACCGTAGAAACTGCCAGATTTCTGAAGAAAACGCTGAACTTTTTTATAGGAAACCAAAACTGACCTAAGTAAGAAAATGCTCCAAACCATCACTGTAGAGACGGCTGACTCTTTGCAAATTCATTCAAAATAGAACTACACTTCATTCCCAAACAACATCTGTACTCATACTGTATGATCCCTTTTTGGTCAAAAAGTTTAAGCTTACTTTGTTCAATCACATTTATTAACACTGAAAAAGATTTTTCGGAGGGGTAAGCCAAGATATGCCTTTTCACTTGCAATTTTTCATATTGACGATCAATACAGGTAAGAACCGGAAATTTGACCCGGAAAAAATAGGGTGTAACGATTATAGATAGACTATTCACAATATTTCCCATCCTGCGACAACCCGGAAGTGGAGAAATTTAGTTGATGCGAAATCCCGCTCACCATGGAATGGTCGGTCAGACCTTTAAAAAAGCATTGAGAGACATAGCACTTGACTGATCTAAGTACCTAAATCGAAACACCTTTTCTGTATTTTCGAAAATTCGCGGTAGGGATATCAATTTTAAGAGTTTTCAGAAAGCATGAGCAGACCGATTAAAGAGTAACACTACGAATCACACCCTAAATGATATTATAAATATCTTTTTGAGCAACCTGCTGAATTTCTTCAGCCAAAAAGTGCTGGCAACATGTGATTCCAAGGTGGCCAATTTTTTGAGAAGTTTTTTTGGGTGGTAGGAAAATGTCTTGAAAACTAAGAGAGCTACTGACAAGAAATTTGCCAGTTTTTTATTTTACATGCTGACTGCTACCATCTCAATTGTTGCCGACATGTGTTCGCCGTCTGAATGACAATAAGTGGGAAGCTTGGGAGATTTTCTAAAAATAGACTTAGGGATGCAAATTGTCGTGGCAATGTAAATTACATGAATGCTTTATAAAAATATTCTCTTATGTTTTATTTGTTTTATTTTTTGTGATCACGATTATTTAGTTAACGTAGACAGCAATTTCACTGTTGATGTTGATGCCGAAGTGCTAGCGATGGCTGTTGTTGCTCAGACGAACACCATGGATGTGGACATCATTTTAACACGAACATGGAAAGTAAGTCTATTTTCAATCGTGAATTTCACAGGATTTATGCGCAACCGTTCTGGAACACTCACCAAATGCTTAATAGTTTTCCATTTTCCTGCAGTTTACCACGATTCTCTTTAGGATCCGTCACTGTATTTTGCTCATCTGAAGCCGTGCCATCCATCTATTGACCTGTGTGGGTGAATATTTAACACCGAATTATAGTATCAAGTGTTTATCTGGTTTTGTTTCAGTGAGCCATCGATCGAAAATTTGGATGCCAAAATTTTCCGTGCAAAACACTGATAGTCATCTGATACGAAAACACAGCACAACACTACAAGTAAGCAAGGATGGAACCGTCATGCATTCAACGTGGTTCGTTTAAGTGGAATTTCTAGAAGAATTTCAAACGTCTTCCGTGAGGGTAAAACATACCTCCGTGTTTCACAAACGGCATATTGTAGGTGTCCATGAGGAAGAGCATTTTCGTAGTTAAGTGCGCCCACTCCCTTCCTTTTTCCGACAGCCTTATCCGTGTCCTGATTTATTTATTCTCGTTTCTCACACGTTCTTCCTCCTTTCTGTCCACTCTATCTAGTAAAGTAGTCCACAGATTGGAAAATCATTCAACTGATTAATTTTGTCGACAACTTTTTTAATTTTTTTTGCTGGATTCAATGACCACGTATGCACGTATAAAAACCAGCTGGTGATACATAGACAAGCGAAAACCATCAAAAGATTGAAAATTCAATATCAACATGATATTCTGATTTTCTTACGGATTGTTATCGGAAGCGCTTAGTAATTCAGTAAAACTGGAATATCACGTTAAATATACTATAATAAAGGTAGGCTTGTGGGCTCTTGGTAAAGCGATTAGAAGGGATGTTCTACCCACTCGGTTCAGGATCGTGCCTCAACCGAGTTAACCGAGTCATCTATCCCTTGGAGGTCGGGTAAATTGGCACCAGACTTGTTAGGGAAGATGAAGAGACTGGCTTGTGGCTCTTCCCGTAGGAAAAATACGCATTCACCATGACGCTGCGATTCTGAATGGACGAAGGATACATGGCGTATGCTTGAAGACGCTGATTGTTTTCGTTTTCTTCAATTAGTGCTCAGTGAACAGTTGTGTTTTTAGCGTATTCTCGCAGCAAGTCATAACATCGTAGGGTGATTCTATTTTACTTCGGATATGTTTTCTCTGGACAATTTTCAACAACAAATACAATGTAGATATTGCTAACGTTAAATAGTCTACTATCATCCGAAGATCAAACATCATGGAAGCGATGAATTTCGGGCAGCGTTGAAATTGAGATTGTGATTTTGAGTCGAGAAATTCGACTTTGAGAAAAAAGAACTAAAAACTAAAAAACTTGAGTATTGCCGGCTCCAAAGAACGGTGTTCTGCCCTCGTTAGATATTTGTATGCGCGCTTATTCATATTCGATGCGAGTTTCGTGAAACCGATGACCTCACAAGGTCTCGTCATACTTCGGCACGGGAAGAATTTCATTCGGAAACGATTTTTTGCTGGTCAGTTTCGCAGGCGCTCACAATGACCTGACGAATTCCCTAATTTGTCCATTTTTTTACTTCTAACGACAGATGTTTCGTTTTTGAACAAGTACACCTACGTCACCCAGGGGTGGAGTAGGGTGCCTGTCGTTAGACTACCCATTCTTCCTGCTGTTTTCAGTTTTATTTATTCACGATTCACGTGAATTAAATAGCCACACTAAAACAAACAAAGATATTAAAGGATTAAGATTATTTCAGCAACGGTCACCAGCAACATACGAAAATTTTTGAAAAAAAAACAAAAGCAAGGAAACTACTCCAAAACTGGCTATACAATGTACATCACAGATCAGTTGTTGTAATTCAAAAAAGTCAGAAGGAGAATACTCATTTGTACTTGTGGTCAGGCTCAAGCGTAAGTTTCGATTTCGGCCGAAAATTAGCGACCCCCCTCACCAGAAGAGGTTTTGGTGCGACCCCTCCTTTATCTCAAAAACTGCGAATACAGCGTTACGAATGGAAAAAAATTATGGAATCTGAAAATTTTTTAATTGCTCTCCCTCATCCAAGGAAATACAAAAATGTAATGAGATAAACCTGTTGACTATGTGAGCTCAGGTACGCCAATGTAGATGAGGAAAGATGAGTGGAGTTTTTAAACAAGGACAAGAGAGGACGGCTGGTGAACTACAAGAAGAAGGAAAGGTGGCATCCTGAATCTCGAAAATGTATGCAGTAAAAGAATTTATTGTTGACTGGTGTGATTTTGCAATAGCAAGAATCGTGGAAGGAAGAATAGTAGCTTGATGTTTTCCACATTATGGTAACTGCGACATATAGTTTTCACTACCGAAAGAACGCATCTAATCGGAGTGAAACTTCACACAAGGAATATTCCTATTCAGCCTAAACTCTGATGTAAAATTCAGAATCCAATGAACTTTTCTTCCTGGTGAACAAGGTAGTTTCGATTTAGTTTCGATTTCTGACAGAAATCGAAGCAAAATCGAAACTACCCTGTTCACCAGGAAAGAAGTGATTTCTGGAAGCGACTCTACTATGGAAAAAAGCTGGAATCCTCCACTGTTCGACACTGTTTTTGGATTTACAAAATCTCTTGAACTTTTAAAATTATGAGCACTTAACTAACACCACTGCCTTCCCTGCTGTAGCGCGTCGCGTCGCGGATTTCGCCGCGCCGCCTTTCGAAAACAGTGCTGTTGGAATGAATGGTTATTGTACTGCAAGGACTGATCGATTTAGAACGAAACTTTACACAAAGAATACTCCTTTCCAGCTCAAACTTTGAAGCGAAATTCAGAATCCAGTAAGACCTCCTTTCTGGTGAACAGGGTAGTTTCGATTTTGCTTCGATTTCTGGCAGAAATCGAAACTTAATCGAAACTACCTTGTTCACCAGGAAGGAAGTTTCATTGGACTCTGAATTTTACATCGAAGTTTGGGCTGGATAGGAATATTCCCTGTGTGAAGTTTCGCTCCGATTAGATGCGGTCTTTCGGTAGTGAAAACTATAGTATGTCGCAGTTACCCTAACGTGGGAAACATCAAGCTACAATTGTTCTTTTCACGACTGTTGCTATTGCAAAATCACACCAGGTAACAATAAATTCTTTTACTGCATACATTTTCAAGATCACATGCCGCCTTTTCTTCTTCTCGTTGTTCACATGCCGTCCTCTCTTGTCTTTGTTTAAAAACTCCACTCATCTTTCCTCATCGACATTGGCGTACCTAAACTCACATAATCATCAGGTTTATTTCATAACATTTTTGTTGAATGGATGAGGGAAAGCAAATAATGAATTTTCAAATTTCATACAATTTTAGAACAACAGTTCACAGTGTAAATGATTTCTCACTGGTGTAAACAATTCCACTCAAACCTGCCAAAGTGCAAAGAAGAAACATCGCTGTTTTAATAACGAAAATGGCAACACTGGATAGCAGGTGAAAATAGCGCTTTTCCCGCAACTCAACCATTAAAAAAACAACCTTTTTTATACCCCTCTTCCCATGCAAATACGACCCCCCAGTTTCGATTCTCGAAACTCAAGCTTGAGTCTGCCTGTGGTCCACAATGGGTACAGCTGTATGCTTGATTAATTAGAGGAGGGAGGTCGACCATGTGCATCTTTGGGCTGTTTTTCCTTATAGTAGGACGCTATTTCTAGGAAACTTGAAATCTGATAAAAAAGGATCTTGAGCAATTTACTGGAGCCCTGTCACATCTTCAAACATCATGCATTTGAATATTCTTCGCGTAGATTTTGAACGTGCTCTAACAGATGTTTGGAAGATAATAAGCACACGATGAAGAGAATGAATAGGATCTTTTGTAAGTTAAAGATCTACCGAACGATTCTGTCAGAATGTCATAGAATATGGCGTTGGTAAAAAAATGAGGTATGGCTCCAGAAACGGTGGAAACTACTCTCAACATGTTTTGCGACTAGAATCGGCTGCTCAAATCCTGTGAAGAATTGACTCGCAAGACATTGAAGCCCGCAAAAAAGTTCTCACTTTTCCAGTTTGTAAGAGGTTTTTATAGGGTACGAGAAAATATTCACTGTCACACAAATGCTCTGGACTATCCATTCGGCAACACAACATGCCGAATGTCATGGAGGAATGAACACGACTCACGTGAACGTCTACAGTTGAAGTGGAAAACGGAAAACGCTACAAGTCGAGAGAGAGAATCTAACATAAAAGAGGTATATCATTTTGTATGAAAAGGTTTTCAGACGATATTTTACCTATTTTGGACAGTTTTGGATCGAACAATGTTCCTCGACATTACATAGCCTTTAATCTTATTTTTCTCAAGGCCATCTGCCTTGATTCATTAGAAAAATAGTAAAAGTGCACTTTAAAAAGTTTGCTTCAAAGATCATAGCCGCAGAAGCCTTCTAGCTGTAAAACAACAACCACATTCAAAACGAGCAACTTGAAACCCCACCTCCTATAATGTGTATTGAATTTTTTCAATATTTTAAAACTGTTCCAGGTAGGAGACCTGATTCTACAGAATACAAGCTTTATTCGATCTGAAGTACTCCGCGTCAATGGAGTATTCGATGAATTGACAATTGTATTCGACTTCCAACGTGCTCATCACAAAGTATTTTTCTTATTCTTTCTGCCATCAACGCTGTTCATGGTTGTTAGGTATGGAAACTATACACTTTTAACGTAGTTATGATTATAAGAAGGTGATTTCCTCGTTAAATGATCCTGCTTCCAGCTGGCTGTCGCTAATTCTTGGTCCAATGGCAATCACGAGGTCAATACTGATTGTCGGATCGCTGATGCTTCTATTGATGCATTATTTCACAAATATGGCCAGTCTACCAGCGACGACCGGCATCACAGCCATAGGTTATTCCTACACATTTTGCTGAAAAAATTCAATTCAAAATCAGAGTTTAGAAAGTTGAAGAGGTTTCCTGGGTGTTCGCATTTTATGTTATCGACTTAGGCGTAATCGAGTTCGGCAAAAGTTCTATGATGGATGTTTACAGTGTTCACTTTGGTTACGTTTATAGTGTTTAGTGTTCACAAGAAATATGGGCAATCTAGGATTCATGAAAGATACGCATATAAATACAAAATTTAAAAGTTACCAACTCTGCTAGAGAGTTAAATTTCACCGGTGCTCAAAGTAATCGAAATGTGTTACCAATGAAGGTATTCGTCACTCCCTAACGCCCAAAAGATGATCCTGAATAACATTTCAATACCACTTCGGGTAGAACACGAAACGATGAAAGGAGCTATTGATATATGTACGGATTCAGTTCTACTCTTCTTTCGTTCTTTCTTCTTTCAGACGTCTGGAAAATTTTCTCGCTGCTTTTCGTTATTGGT
The DNA here is from genome assembly GCA_030553155.1 of Nippostrongylus brasiliensis. Taxonomy (NCBI): domain Eukaryota; kingdom Metazoa; phylum Nematoda; class Chromadorea; order Rhabditida; family Heligmosomidae; genus Nippostrongylus; species Nippostrongylus brasiliensis. Next base: position 17,914,499 of record CP130737.1, read on the forward strand.
ATCCTGCTCGAACTCGTACTTGTGACGTGTATGGCTTCAATGGGTCGATCAACGTGAGTACTGCATTTAACATAGATGTTGGAAGGGTTTGTAAAACAAACGAAAAGCTCAAAGAGCATGAGAAAAAAGAAAGCAGTTTGGAATCCTTTCGAATCTTAGAAACCTCAGCGGGAGTAAAACAATATAGCCACCCTTTTTCCACCTAGCGGTAATTAGACCGACTGTTTATATCACGCAAGGGTGGGTGCAAGCGAACTAGGCCCCATTCACACTCGGCAGCGAAGTATCCGAGTTTTTCGCCGAATCTGATCTTCATTCTATATTCACTCAATTTTCCGCAACCATTTGAAACTTTTCTTAGCTCTGGAGCTAATTATAGCGATATCATTGCAAAACTCCCCTGGTGTGCACCGCTTCCTCTGCGGCTCTGCCTCTGTCCTATAACTCATCACTTATTGTTTGCATTGCATTGTTGTGGAACATGAATTGAGCCGCTTCTTCTCTTTATTTCAGTTTCCCTTATTAAGAGCTATAATGTTGCGGTGACTTATTTTTAAAAACAAAACTAACAATAGAGAAGTTATCTACCTAAATTCGTCACAACACATGGCGGTATACCACGTTTAGAAAGTGGAGGTCGTGCTGTAGACGTCGTCGAAAGAAAGGACACTATGAATTGGAACCTCTCTACGAAGAACTGAACGATCTTCGGGCACGGAAGACAAGGTAAAATATACAGGGCACGCCGTAGGTATGGTCACTCCGGAAAAATTGTTCAACAAACAGTGAAACGACAGACCGCAATATCCTTTGATAAAAACAAATTATCGCGAATCGTGAGTTTCGCTGATTATGACCCCGCTACATAAACACCATTCCCAAGGTAAATGTCTATTTCAGATTGCACGGGCAAAAGGGCTCCATTGTTACGACGATTGGTTCTGATAGTCTTGGCGGAGAAAATTGACTCATCTATGACAGCTAGGGAACACTTTTAGATCTGACCTAAGTTCAACCGCTTTTGAGCATGTAAAAAGAGAAGGAAGAGTAGAGAGTACCAGGTAAAGAGAGAACAGTTAAATCGTTTTGCACCCTCAACCGAATTAAAATTAGGACTAAAATCTGCTCTAAAAGGTACATCGCAGCTCATGGGAGGGGCTGGGGCAATTGTCGATGAAAAAACTCCGGGAGAAACTCTTCCATCATGTAGGTGGTAGTCCTGTGGAGGTGCTAGCAGGCTGTAATTTCTAATGAAAATTGAAAGTTCTGTTCGCCGTGCTACTGAAGAGTTCCATTTGGAAAATCGCTGCTTGCTGATCAATTTTGCTGCAACAATTCTTTTTCTGGAGTGACCGTACTTACGGCACATTTTGTAGTGTCAACATCCGCACCGAAGCACTGCATGTAAGAGCTTACCACAGCTTATTCTACATATCGCAGAATTAGAAAAAGATTATACGAGGAACTAGAAGACGACTAACCGTCCACGTTAGGTGGAATTATGTGATTTTATCAAGTTGGAAGCTCTGGATGACAGTGGTGCAACTATTTCATGGTCATTACAATTTATATTTCTATCTGTTCTGCAAAAACTGGTTGACATGAATTTCGTTCGTGTAACCAAATTTTCCCTCAATTATTAAGATGACGGTTTTTGATCCTTTGCAAACTGGAGATATGAAAGAAATTGTCTTTCCTGGCCCTCAGCTCTTCTATAGATCTCAAATTCCACCTCCACTTTTCACGGCTGACGTTCCGAAACTTTTTAACGTTAGAAAATGTAATAAAATGTTAAACGATGGTGATATGTCCTCCTGTTTTGATTCACCGTAGAATGTTCGAGAACGGTTCATTTCGCCGGCGCCCATTCGCCGAGAGGTTCGATGCACCGCACCTGCTGAGGAAATCTCTCGGGAAAACCTGTCTAATGTTCCGGATCTCGATCCACATTATGCAGTTTTTTCGCACAGGAATCGCATCAAACGCATATGCCGATGTAAATAAACTATTCACTGAATAAAACCGTTCCAGGAGGACGTGTGGATGTTGTCGATACTCAGCTCTTTTCGTGGATTTTGTGTCGTTTTGGACGAGCTTGGGTATTTTCGTCCTGTTCGCTTTCGTATTCTTCACGAAGGGATCTGTGATCGTGAAGTGGCTGAACGAGAAGACGTTAAGCGATTTAAATGTGTTTTAACCTGTACTATATATGTCTTCTATGTATCTAACACAAATCTCCGCCTTCTTCATATGAATAAATTTTATCTACAGAAGTCTTCTCGTTATAGCATGAAGTAAGGTGGATGATGTACACAAAGACCATATATTCCTTTTTTATTTCTTTCACAACGTTGCTACAGCTCGTCCGCTAAAAAAGCGAACTGTCGCATGCACAATATATTCAAAGCATTGAAGAGCAAGGATACTAAAGTTCTCCATCGCGCTAGCAAGACCCACGTGAGGCCTTTTGTTGAATGTGGAACAACACTGGAAGTCCTTCATCCGTCTGCTCAACCCATCGAAGTTGGAAGATACTAATATGTTTGAGAGTGTTGAAAACAGCACGCTAGCGATGAGGTGTCATGGTACCAATCACATATGTGCTATCAAGGACGAAGTAAAGATAATCAAGCAGAAATGCTTTTTTACGAGCTTTTCTTATTACTGGTGAGCTCTGACGTTCCGATGTCGGGTCGTATAGATACAGAGAACTTCTCTAAAGATCATTTGAACTGTGTGTATCAAATACTGTTTCGTGGAGTGGTTTGAACGACATCGGCAAGATTCCCTCACGACAACGGATGTCGAGAAAGTCACTTTGGAATGAAACTGATGAATTTGGTTGGGTCCTGCCTCATCGGCCGTACAGCTCAGACCTGGCGCCATCCGACTACCATGTGTGACGGTCGACACAGCTCTTCCTGACTGTAAGAAAATTCACAAACCGAGAAGAAGTCCAACTCTGGGTGTCCGACTAGTTTGAGTGCAATCCATTCATTGCGTAAGCGTTAACAAGAAGTCATTGATGGTGATAGAGATTGATCAACCTTGTCGAATTTTAAATTTAAATTCTTATTGTAACAAAAGAGAGATGTTTGGAAACAGGATATATTTTACCTGAGACTTTCAGAGAGAAACGCCTGCTTCGCCTCTAGGCCCTATACTGGCAAAACAGGAGGAAGAGAGTGCACTCCTTGAGGCTCACCAGTAAATTTTTGTAAATTTTTTGAGTTCAGACGAGCATTTCTTTCTAAGCAACCTAACAGAAAAAAACCTACTTCCTCATGAGAGTCTCTGAAACATTTCGGATTTTCACTAGAAAGAACAAACGAGGACACCTTTGTCCTAATATTGGCGTGAATTGGCGAGTAAGAACTAGTTTACTGACCTACAACAGCCTTGTGGGAATCAATCGCATTGCTTACATAGTTTATCTTTTATTTACATAATTCATTCAATGTACCTAACAGTTTTTTCTACTTTTTGTGATTACTACGAATTTTATATTTATCACTACTTTACCGAATAAATAAATAAATCTTTCCTATCCACATGTTCTCAACAGTGGTGCTCTCATAGTCCTCCGGTTAGAATACTTTATAGGTGACTTCTCACGATAATAATTCCGCCTAGGTGATCGAAACCTTTACAAAATTGAATTATGCGACTAATAGCTAGTTATTTGACTGTTACAATGCGTATTTTTAATTTTGTTCGATCAGTTTTTGGGGATTCTTTTGCTTAATTTCGCCGTTAATCGAACTTTGTTTCAGCCTGACGTTTCGACCGTTTCATCATCTTCAGTGGTCTAAAAATTGGCTCGAAATTCGGTGACCCTATAGAGTCACCCGGCGAAGCGTAGCATCCTCTTCAGCATTTTTGACAAATTTGTAAAAATCTCTCTACAAAAACGCAAAATTCAAAAAATTAATGATTTCGCCGTGAATCACTGCTAAGAAATATCGTCAAGAAAGGTATTGGAGGCGTTCTGGATTTTCGCAGGGAATTCAATTTTGAACAACAGAAATGAATGTGTTTCGCAGTGGCTTCTTGTCATTTACACAGTTAAGGGACTGATTATTAGCCACATTGGAACCAATGATGTAATTCAGTTGCATCGAGAGCAGGCTGCCACGTCAGCAACTCTCTAGATCACGAGTAAGTTACTGATTTCTTGGGTTTTTGCGATTTTGGGGGGAGATTTTTGCAAATTGGTCAAAATTGCTATAGAGGATGCGACGCTTGGACGGGTAGTTCTATAAGGTCAAGGAAATTTATGCCACATTCTAGACCTCTGAAGACGACAAAAGGGTCGGGACGTCAGACCAAAATAAAGATTGATCCACCTTACTAACCTCGTTCGGCAGCATTCGAAAAGTTTAGCATCATGCTGGGGTTTCAAGAGAAGAGAACTTGGAAAATATTAGTCGTACTTATTTGTTCATCCATGTGGATGTGCAATACAACTATAATAAAATTAATAACTGAACTAAGCAATGAATACTCGAAAACTGGTCGAACAAAATTAAGAATACTCAGTGTAACCGTCAAAGGACTAGCAATTATCCACAGTATTCAATTTTGTAATCTTCAGCCACCTAAGCGGATTTATTGTCACCTATAAAGTATGCTATGCTGGGCCCGCGTGGTAAAGTAGTAAGAGGCGCTGCTGTCACCCGCACGGTCGAGCGATCGATCCGGGCCCGCGCTAACCAAGCCTTCCATCCCTCCGGGGTCGGGTAAATTGGTACCAGACTTGTCTGGGTAGGTAAAGACACTGACCTGGTATAGCGACTGGCCCCCGCAGGTCATTGTATAGGCCTAATACGCATTCATTATGCCTCCACGACTTGAATGGAGCACGAATGCGGCGGCGCATCCTCAGGGGACTGATCAACGCCGACCTTTACCTTTACCTTTTCCTTTTTCAAAGTATGCTAACCGGGTTTAATCCACCTTACTAACTTCGTTCACCACAGCAATATTCAACAATTAATATTCATTGGGTAGAATACAATGATACTCTTCTCGTAAAAAGTGAGCGATAGGCCGTTCTGAGATGGCAGTGAATTTCGGCTGGGCACTTGAAGGTCAGGTCGGCGGTGCGATATTCATCTCTACCCGTCTCCTCTACATACATGCAGCGAACGGGACGGGACGATGGACGGCGGTGTCCCATGGTCAACTCCGCCCCAGCACAACCCCTACCTAGCCAGCCTATCCATCCACCTCCACCTCGACCGCCATTCTCCGCCGTTGCCGATTTGGCGACAGTTCCAGCGTAGTCGAAACCTGTTCTTCGTCTTCTTCATCTTTGTAGACGTGTCCCTCGTACGTTGGTCGCGCTTACGTGTGTAGCTTACACGTGGCATCTATAGTGTGTTCCTCATTCCCCATTGGACCTTCATTCCGTACGCTTTTGGCGCTCTCTAGATTAGTTCCCCATGATTACTCTCCCTCTCATCCCCGGCAAAAAATGGCTGATTCATAAGAATCCACTACTCCTAGCCCTTTTAGTGCATTATAGTGGTATCTGAACAGGAATTTGGAGCTATTTGCACGTTGAAATATGCAGTTATGTGAAGCTTTCTTCGGTCATGGAATCTTTAGGAGATGTTCCAAACCAAAACTGTGTTTTCCTTTTTAATTGTCTAACCAAGCGCTTAGGGTTTCGTTTTTTTTTTGCGTAGCTTGATGTTTAGTGTCCTACTAAAGACTTTTAGTTTTAGCACGCCTACGTCCATATCAAGAAAATTAATTAACTGAGAGTAAGTAGCAAAGGTACAATATACTAGAAGTCACTTCTGTGCATTCTGCTCTGTTTCACACCTTATGGTGCTGGACAGGGTTAGAGAACTGGAAGAAATTACACCTACAGCCTTCTCTTTCTGAAAGTTCTCAGCTCGTAAAGAGTCAATGTTTAACAAGGCCAACTCTTCCAGCATAGCCTCAAAAAAGGCAAATGAGCATGCCGATAGTACATATATTCTCATTTGGTCTTCAATGTTTCGTCATTACTCTTACGTTTGCGTTTTATTCTCTTTATTCTCATGTTATTGTAACACACGTAGATGTTACAATAACATGAGAATAAAGAAAAACCTCGAAATGAATGATAAATAAATCAATCGCTTTACAGGAGACCACCTCTCATATTGTTCAAGTATTCGTTGTATTTGTTGTTTACTTGCCCAAAGTTTATCGGCTTTTCACGGTCTAGCTAAAATGTCGCCCCTTGGCACTGCAGCAATTGACCCAAATCATTCTGTCGCTTATGGAATTCATAACTAACAAAATTATAACAGCTGCAAAATGAATAAAAAATACATGTTTGTGTTTTATAATGTATTATACTGTGTTCGCCAGTCTCTCCAGATCACGTTTCATCAGCAATTCTTTTTTCGTTCCACCTTCTTGCTAACACATCACTTGAAGCATTGGTATTTCAGAATGCGAAAGCTTCTCATCCTCATTCTTGGGCTGCTTTCCGTGGCCAATGCTGTGGATCGTCTAAAATTCAAGATCTGTGAGCAGTCAGCTTTCTGCAAGTGAGTCTTCCATTCTATTTCCACCAATTGTAGACGGACAAATTTGTGTAATTGTGGATTTTATCTCCTCTATCGTTCTCTTCAATAACAAATTTCGACATTTCAAGACGGCAAAGAGACGTCAAAGCGACCGGATACGAAGTTGTCGATGATTCGGTGAAGTTTAACGAGACGTCGTTATCGGCTCAGATCAAAAACAAGGTTATCATCGATTAATTTACTGAAGATTTTTGATTTACTCTACATAGCTTTGCTACATTTTTTATTACCGATCTGGTAGATATATCTTGTATTTCACCGCAACGTTTATCCACTGTTTATTTAATACTTTTAGGACCTGACGTTGGACCTGTTCATTGTTGCACTCGAGGATTCCACATTCCGGTAAGGCATAATTTCATTTAAATGGAAAATTTAGTAAACCTTTGAAAATTGAGCCTGTAAATTCCTATAAACTGAAAAAAACCACCTCCACGTTGAGTTGCGCGATCACATAATTCACTTTTTCCAATGAAAAATCAAAAAATCAAATTTTCTGAGCGCAAGAAAAATTTCAAAATTTTCGCCTGCTGAAGTTTCCATTTTTTGCAAAACCACTTCTCAATTTTGAATTCTTTTGTTTCTCAAGAGCAAGAAAAGTCGAAAACAGACAGCGGCGTAGATCTTTTCATTTCCAATGCGACTTAATTTCCATGTGTCTGAATTCAATCATTATACTTTCACTACTGCTTTAATTATATTATATATGAATATATTATACAATTGTACAGCGTGGTCATCGACGAGCCAAAAGGTGCCCTTCGACAGCGATATCGACCTCTCGATGCCCTGAAGACCAGAGATCCAAAGCAACAAAAGTTAGTGAAGCACTGGAAAATTCTATGGAAATTTGATTTATTTACTTTATGATATTTGTAATATTTTTTGTAGGCTGAAGAAAACAAAAACCGACAAGACAGCGTCGAAAATCCTAACTGACGACGGTCATCGTGTTGTCGTCAATCACAGTCCGTTCCGGATTGATTTCTACTCTAAGGAGATTCTGGTTCGTTCGTTACCTTTCTATATCTCTTGACGGCAAAAATGCGAAACCTTGACTTTAAAACACGCTGAGAGAAAAAGCGATAACAAAAAAGATAAGAGATGAACTGATATCTCTCTCGTTCCTATCTCCAGACAGATATAAGCAAAGAATAAGGGTATGCCCGGAATTCTCAGTGAGGAAGGAGGAAAGAGTGTTAGGCTCTCTTGTCGAATCCACCGTGTCCATATTTTCAGTGAAAAACAAATTTTCTTATGAAGGAATTTTCTTAGTAAACGGATTCAAAACGAGAAAAGTAAGAGTTCAAGGCTCGTATGGAGCATTGTAGTCCAAAAAAGTCTGTGGTTCACAAGTTCTGTCTTGGAGATTGTTAGCTGGAATTTTTTCACCTACTCTATTTTATGAAACAATGAGTTTTTTAAACCTCTTTTGAAACCTTTTTGAAACTCTTCGAAACCTTTGAAACTCTATATATGAATAAACTCTACCTATTTCCATTTCCTCTCGCTCTTGAGAAAGACTTTTTTGTTTTAAATCTCCTCTCTAACAAAAGTGTTCTTTCTATTTCTCTCTCCAATATGAACCAACTCCTTAATGATGTTCACTCATCTTGTTACCTTCACATTGTCCACGATAATCTTTATCATACCTTCTTCTCTCCATACAAACTGCTTTTCTTTTTTCGTGTATTTCTATTTTCCACCGAAACTAGATTATGTCGCTTCTACGATGATACGATGAAAACATTCTGAAATATCATCATTCAGTTCCTTCTTTGAAGAAGGACTAGTTTGGTTTTCACTTATTTCGAAGTATTTTGAAGACAGACGCTTGTTCTGAGTAACGGTCTACAAGATACAAACCTAAAAAAGTGAGCTTAAACGATGGGAGGTTCAGGTTTCTTCGATCAACTCCGCCGATATACTAATGGTGGAACCGTTCAAGAAGAAAGTTCTTCTAACCGATCGCGAAAAAGGTTACTGGGATGAAACATTCAAAGATCACAAAGACACTAAGCCACATGGTAAGTTAGAAATGTGCGATTAGAACTTTTGCGAGCCTAAGCCTGAGCCGCTATATCTTGCAGGATCATCGTCGATCGGTGTGGACATTGCCTTTATCGGAATGAAATTCGCTTTCGGAATTCCAGAACATGCCGAATCGTACGCTCTTCGGGACACGAAGTGAGTTGAATTCAAAAAGATCGGACGGTCGTGTACACTCTTAAATCGACGTTTCCTCCTAGCCTCATTCCTTTTCGCGGTTTTTTCCCGCTAAATGATGTCTGAAAAATTGTTCTCCATTAACAACGAAAACACAAATAAATTGTTGGAGTGTGCGGATAACTAATAGGTCTACTTACGATCGGGCCAATTCGACATCATCCTCTTATCTTCCTTGTTGTCATTCCCCTAAGAGTAGCTTGGACAATGAAAGTTGTACGCTGTGGTTTCATTCAAAACTTTGGAAAAAATAAGTGGCCCGCGGCAAGTAAAAGCTGGTACAACGACGCCGTCCAGGTCAATCAGTGAACAAATGGATTTGAAATTTTATTTAATACCACCAAAGAGACAAAAAACCAGCGAAATTGCAATACATTCATTGCAATACATTAGCACCTAATCCTCTGTGAGATGCTTTGGCGCGGTTTTTTTTTTATCTAAGCCCGATAATGCTTAGTATCCTACTATATAATAAGCGAGACCCAGCCTTTGTGTGTATGTTTGTTTGTTTGTTACAACGAACTCCAGTCCTCGATTTTTTTTCAGTTGTCGAAACTCGCTGAAACTTTGCATAGGGGGGGGGGTAATTGAGGACGCTGATCACGAATCTGCTATCTGTTTTTCACGTGGGTGGTCTCGGACCACCCAAAGCTCTACTTGGGTGGTCCAGGCAGGATCACCGATTCCGCTGAACTTTGTCTATGGGGGCTATTTAGGGTCCAGAACACAAATCTGTTGTCCGTTTTCCGCGTGGGTGGTCTCGGACCACCTAAATCGCTACATGGGTGGTCCAGTCAGGATCACCGATTTTGCTGAAACTTTGCCTATGGGGGCTCTCTGGCGGCCTGAACACGATGGTGAAGTCCGTTTTCCGAATGGCGGCCGAGCAGGGTAGTTATAGGTGAGTCTCACCAGGTAAGGTCGGTAGGTACCCACATGTAACTACCGTATTCGGCCGCCATTTCAAAAATGGACTTCACCATCGTGTTTAGGACTCCAGAGAACCCCCATAGACAAGTTTCAGCGAAATCGGTGATCCTGACTGGACCACCCAAGTAGTGAATATGTGTGGTCCGAGACCACCCTCATGAAAAACGGACAGCAGATTGGTGATCAGCGCCCTCAATTACCCCCCTGTGCAAAGTTTCAGCGAATTTCGAATTTCGAAAAAAATCGAGGACTGGAGTCCGTTAAGTTGAATAGTGCCGAAAAATATGGTTGAAAGTAGAGAACTTCGAACTCCATCTATGGCAAAGAAGATGTAGCAAAACCTTTATGTAAAATCGGTCACTAATAGAGTAATCGTTTGTGAAACAAAACTGAGAAATGACTGATGTACTGTAGAATGGTGTCGTGAGGCTGAAAGAATGGTAATACAGTAATGGTGGATAGCTTATGGTGTGGACGAAGTTATGAGAAACACAATAAAGTACATTTTTCCGAGGAATACCTTTGTCTTCAGCGGGTTGTGAAAATCTCAGTCACTAATAGAGTAACCGTTTGTTTCTCTATTAGTGACTGATTTTACATAAAGGTTTTGCTACATCTTCTTTGCCATAGATGGAGTTCGTAGTTCTCTACTTTCAACCATATTTTTCCTATGTTCACATTTAAAAATTTCGAGAGTGATGAGGGGGGGGGGGCGAAGCCCCCCCCTCCTTAAAGCCGTTTGGCGGCCGTTAGGCCGCTGAACGGCTGGTGATATAAAATGACAAACATGACGAATATCCGGAAGGCTTACATCAGTTGAAACTTATTTTTATTTAGTTATTCATCTCAAAGAGGGTGAAAATCGTCAAATGATGAAGTAAATTGTGAGTAAAATGCGTAAATTCAAACAACAATTAGCAATGACGAGAAAGCTATATTTACTAAATTGCATTAGTTCTTCATAAAATTGAGCGATACTTGAATTCAGACACTACGAGCCGTATCGTCTCTACAACTTGGACGTGTTTGAGTACGAATTGAACAATCCAATGGCCCTCTATGGATCTATTCCTTACATGGTTTGTTCCACATGTTCATCTAGGATTTATATTTGAAAATGTAAAATGAAAGAGGAAAATGTAGAACATGAAAAATTAAATGAAATTCAGGTTGCCCTGAATACAAAGCGAACGGTTGGAATGTTGTGGTTAAGCGCTGCTGAAACATGGGTGGACATCGAACATACCACCGCCGACAAGGTAGGCAATGTTTAAAAGTTTGCGAGAAGACATCATCAAGGTCACAAGGGGTAGTTGGTTTTCTGCAAACATGTGTGAACTCGGATTTTAATTTCTACTGCAAATTTTATGGCACTTGCTGAAATTTCTGATTCAATCGACCGGGCTTAGGTGGAAAATAAGTTTCTCTACCACACTTTTCATATGAGGGTTGTCAATGGCGCACGAATTTTATGTCCGTTTCCAGAACTTCGACCGAGGAGCGCCCATATCACTTGCAGGGTTCACAGGCCCAGCTAAGATCACTGATTTGGTTATAACTTCATCTTAGAAGGTTATCTGGTACGATAACGATTCTGATGTCTTTTCTCAAATTTCGATCGATTACGGCAGATTCCGTTACGTACGCCATCATTACTTACCTAAATCTATCTGTAACGGTCGAAATCGGGCAAAATTCAAAAAGAACAACATCGTAATCGTAATCAGCATGCTGAATAACCTGCCCGAATGAAGTTTGAGCAAAATCTAAAATCTTGACTTGATCACCCAAACATATGGGTGATCCTCGGGCGAAATTCGGAACGCGGACATCAGATTCGTGATTAGTACCCCAGATAGCTCCCAAAGGCGAAATTTCAGCGATGATTAATTTTTTGATCCAGACCCGGACGCTGGAGTCGGAACTCTTGAAAGTGCCAATTTTACTGTATTTTAGGGTTCCCTGGCCAAGGTAGTGGCCGATGCTGACACTCAGGCGAAGGACGTGTCTCAGATCAACGCGCATTTCATGTCAGAAACTGGTGCCATCGACATTTTCATGACTCTTGGACCAGCACCAGTGGATTCGGTTCGACAACTGGCCGCTCTGACTGGAGTATACCCACTGCCACCGGTTTGTGTTGGACGTTTGAACACTGCTGACCTCTTTCTGAATATTTTACTGAAAGGAGTTCGTTTAGGAGTTTGCCTTGGCCTATCACCAGTCTCGCTGGAACTACAACGATCAGAAAGATGTTCTGGAGGTGAGTTGGACATACTGGGAAGTATCGTGCCACCCATACCTGGTTATGCTCTACTATTGCGCTCTTGACAACTCACACTATATCTGCAGTTACCTGCGTCGAATATACACGCCCTGAACACCCGTCGTTATTTCGGAGTATCCGATACCATGTGCTCCCACCAGCACGTTCTAATTTGACCACTGGTTTTCAACTATTAGATCCTATTTAGTGCGCGTGCGCCGCGCTGCGCGAAGACATGCAAAAAATGCAAATCGACCATATCGTGGGAATTACCACGGTGTGGTCGATTTGCATCTTTTGCATGTATTCGCGTCGCGCGTCGCTCAGGGCGCCACTGGAGTGTGAGAGGGTTGTTACACATAAATTCCTACTTTGGACTTCCACGTGGTAAACAATGTTCATAAAAAAACTCGACGTTTTCCCACATCTTTTCTCTATAGTTTACGGGCAACACAGCTTAACAATCAGCATTTCGGAGGTTGACAACTCACACCACGCCTACTGTGACCTGAGACCGGCTATCTACGTTAAAGTTATTAGGCCCTAAGCCCAGGTCGTTGCTTTGCGGTACGCGAGGAGAAGACCTACGACTCGTGCAGAAGCGGTTTTGTCACGGGGTCAAAAATGAGCAGTGACGCGTCGTTGCTACTGCTCTGTAACCAATACCCGGTCCAATCATAGTATCTGTGTGGGTCAAAAGCGATTTCGTCAATCATGAATCTGTGGGCGTGTCCATTTAGTGCTGAAGAAATCGAAAACCTGAAATTTGCTAGTTTGTAGTGGGTGATCCCTGACCTCGCCCCAGCGGTGAGCCGAACAAGGTCAGTCTCGGGAGACCGTTTATGTTAATTGCAGATTATAATTAGACCTGGCTGAATCAGAGGTAAGATTGTACATTTTTTACAGGATTAGAATTGGGTATCATTCTTGAAACGGGGAAACCGAGGCGACCAATTCAATGTTGAACATGCAGGAAGAAGGCTCAGATTGAAGGCATTGAATGAAATTTGAGAAATAGAGACTTACAGGTCTTTCATTGGCATAAGCAGATACAGCGTGAAAGTTTGGGGAGCCTTTTTTACAAACGTTAAGTAACTTTAGATTTTTAGCTCGAGGAATTTTCCATGTTCGAGAGCTTCAGAGCCAAGTGACGGCCACAATATCTGACAGTTAGTCTTTGTGGTGTAATCGAATATGCACTGCAGTTTCATTGCTGGACCGTTCCCCTAAAGCTGCGCACCCCAAAGGTGAACATATCCGTCGATTAAAGTTGTATTTTCAGGTACACGAAGGTTTCGATAAGCACGACATTCCGCTGGATGTGATCTGGCTAGATATCGAGCACACCGACGGAAAGCGTTATTTCACATGGGACAAGGAAAAATTCCCAAACCCAACCGAAATGATCGAGGAGCTCTCTGCAAAGGTATGGTCATCGGAGTCATTGAAACCTTCAACCGTTCCAAAAACCAAAGTTCAGGGTCGCAAACTTGTCACCATTGTTGATCCACACATTAGAAAAGACAGCAAATATCCCGTGTACGCGGAAGCGAAGAAGGAGGTGAGTTCACCTCGGAATTCAAGTTTTATAGTGCTATAAAAACGTTTACATCGTTAACATCTATTCCAGAGTTTGTTTGTGAAGAAACGAGACGGAACCATCTACGAGGGCAACTGTTGGCCGGGTGATTCTAGTTACATAGATTTCCTCAATCCGGAAGCACGACAATTCTGGGCTGATCAGTTTGCTTTTGACAAGGTGAGGTGTGAGTTTGTTCAATACAGATAAACAAAAAAATCAAAGGGAGAGTTAGGAAATATGAGGCCTTATGTGAAGTGCATTAACCTCCTCGATCCCCCGAAATTTCCTGGAGGTGACTGGTGACGCCTAGAGATCCATTCATACTCGGCAGCGAATCAACACAGCATAGGGCGGAGACGCAGAGGACGTCGCATGGCAGAAAGCGTCGTAATTGGACGAGAAAGCGTGATATCTCGTGTTGCAGTTTTGCTGCCGAACATGGACCCTTAAGAGAACCGAACTTTGACATTTTCCAAAAAAATGGACTCAGAACCTTTTTTTTCATTTTTCGCCCTGTTACCCAATTTTTTTCATTTTTTGACAATTATTGCTTCTTTAGTATGTTGGATCTACTAAGGACGTGTACACATGGAACGATATGAACGAGCCATCAGTCTTCTCAGGACCAGAGGTACTGCTGATTGCCGTGATTTTCCTATATGTGGTATAAAATCGCTGCAAACCCAACTCTACTTAATATTAGACAGAATTTTCAAAATGAATGATAATCTCGAGTTCTCGTATTCTCACGCTTGATTACGAACTGTATGCATTCTTTCGGGCGTTTGCTGTTTCTAACATCCAACTTTCCTAATTTTCTCTCGTAATATTTTTACATAACGAGACAATGCTTCAGAATTTGCAAGCCGAAATTTTTCCATAGTAGTCGAAAAAAAACTAAAAAGCTGCGGATTACTCAAAATTAAGGTCACAATGGAGAAAGATCTCGTTCATCACGGTGGACTCGAGCATCGAGAAGTCCACAATATCTACGGATTTTATAACGTAAGTTCATGAATTTCATTAAGAACTATTGAAAATGAGGTATAGGAAAAACGCACAGATTTTCATATTCGGCGTCATAAATACTTAGAATTGCGGTCAAAGAGTCCGTCCAAGACCATCCGATTTCTTTTTCTTTTTGTTTGTCGTTTTTCGTGGTTGTTGTTGTCTAAATTAAGGCCGCAATTCGTGTTGCACAAACGTTTTCATGTATTTACTCATTTATTATACCACGTATGAAGGCAGAGATTGATTCAGAAAAAGACAATGTCATAATTCGACAATAAAGGAAAACGACTGGGCTGCACTTTAGAACCACTCAAATGAGGCAACAAACCGATGATAAGCTCTCAATTAAACATGCGCGACTAAGAAAAGGAAGTAACTGGCAGTTCTCTGAACCTCTGCGACCTTTGCAGAAGTCGAACGAAAAAATACAAGGAAAAAACATTATACGAAGTGAATAGTCAGCTAAGTTGCTAAATTTGAGAGTCTACTTGAATAGAGAGAAATTTTCAATGAAGAAATAAATTTTTGGCTGCCGACTCCACTTGTAGGCTCCTTTGTTAACTGTAGACTTTTCGAGTGACTGAACACACAAATCCTCGAAAAAAAAAAACTAGACGAGAGGCTAAGACCACGAAGTTTTCTTCTTCGAAGAAATTTTCAAGCACATGTCTTCATTTTCACAGCATGAATCCACATATGCCGGTCAACTGGCGAGAAGCAACGGTGAACAGCGTCCATTTGTGCTCACAAGAGCGTTCTTTGCTGGTTCACAACGGACAGCTGCCGTTTGGACGGGAGACAATAAGGCTGACTGGTCCCATTTGAAGGTAACATACGACATCTGTGCTTTTTTTATTAAATTTCATACTAATTACCTCCCAGAACCAAAACCTGGACATTGGTTATTGCTTAAGCGGTTTATTTTATTTTTATTTATTTATTTCACGTGCCGTTTGATACGTGTATCGTAGACTTTTCTCAAGTTACAGGCAGTACATATGTATTGCTTGGCCATTAGTTTCGTGTTGTAAGTAAATATAAGTCACATCTGAATATTGATCTGCAATTAGAAATGTAAACAAAAATTACAAACCATACAACATTTCCTCGAATGCCTCGCATAAATGACTCAGGCTCTGAGGCTGGAGTAGAATAGAGCGCTGCGGAAATCGTCGTTTATTATTATATTTTTCGATATTTAATAAACACCGTTCTGATTCAGGCAACTACTCCGATGCTCCTTTCACTGTCCTCTGCTGGAATTCCCCATGTCGGAGCTGACGTCGGCGGATTCTTCGGAAACCCCGATGAGGAATTACTGGTGCGATGGTACGTGAAACTTCCTTTTCTAGAATTTTGTTCAAATGCTTTGATCAGCCGATCTAAAAAGACCTACACATCGTCCGGATTTGTCTCCAATCGGGAGTTTCTACATTGTTTCGTGGGAAGGAAGTCTAGATTTATATTTCGACGCGGCCATCTGTATATGACTCGTTTTTTGAAAAGCATCCAATATCGACTGAAATCCGCTGTTCTTGAGATTCAAGGAGAAAAATCGCCGGAATTCTGAACGAAGTACATCCACAAGTAGGTAGCAATGCAGCTTTGTTTGAACCTGCCGTGGATTATTTCAGATTCTCCTAATCGACTACCCCTAATCGACTACAGCTGAAGGCCAGCCGTAATCGGTTTAGCTTTCATTTTGACCTTTACCCTATGTGCTGAACTTCCGATCTTCCATCGTTCTCACAGGACTGAATACGGTCCAAGGCCAAGCAGAACTTTAAGGAGAATCTGCTAAAAATCCTGGTTCCCCCAGAAATTCTGACAATGCACGAAGTACTTTGAAGAAATGCCAGTCTAAGAAAATTAATTAATAAGTTACTCCCGATCTCAGCCCTGAGCTAATATTCAGCTTACTGTTCTATTTAATGCCTAACTGTAATGATGGGAGAACTTGAAAAAAATGGTAAACTTCGGAGTAAAGAATAGAGTAAATAAGCAGGATAACAAAATACCCCTCTTCTGAGACTTTAGGTTTGTATGAAATATCCTTTTTAGTCCTTTTTTCATTCTGTGTTTGCAGTTGTTGAATCTAGCCAAGATATGACACGGTATATTCGGCCAACTTTTCGGCCTACTCGTCTGGAAAGCCACAATTTGTAAATCTATTCAACCAAAGACTATTTCGATTTACAAAAAATATAATGCACCAGAGTAATCACAAATATTTATGGAGAGTCAAGCATAAGGATAACTTCTGCATAATTTCCTGGACGCTTAACTCACTCAATTTTACCTTTTAGGTATCAAGCCGGAGCGTTCCAGCCATTCTTCCGAGCTCACGCTCATTTAGACTCGAATCGCCGCGAGCCTTGGCTGTTCAATGATACGACGACGGAGGCGATTCGTGATGCTATTCGACGGCGTTACGAATTACTGCCTTACTGGTGGGTCATTTCCATCGTTAATACTTTTACCACAGTTTACAAACCGCAAAGATCATAGCAGAATTTCAATTTCCTTTTTACCTTATTTTGTTTTTCGTAGTATGACGACATTATTTCCGTTTCGATTTTTCTTAACGTTTCTCCTATTTAATATTAATCACCCCTTTAATTTTCTGATTATTGTTCGTGAATGATTTCAGTCAAAAAGTGGTGTTCTTATAGTGCTTTTATATGCAACGATTTGGAAATTATTTAATCCAAACTCGACGCCTACTCATAGTAGTGATGATTATGATTCAGTTCTCATTTTAATTCACAATAATTCCGGTCTATTGTTTGTCGATGAAAACCGCAGAAACCGGAAGCAAAAAAGTGAAAATTAGAGACTTACGTCACTGTTAAGTGAAGTGAATTTGGATCTGGCTCATCGCCAAAAGGACTTTCTCATTCCATCATATTTAGTTCTAATATTCAATTCAGTTGTTTAATAAAGATGTCATACTTGTCTTTATTATCACTATTATTTTATCTTTTACGTACGAGTTAAATTTATAGTTTCTGCTAAATCACAGGTACACATTGTTCTACGAGCATACCCTAACCGGAAAACCACCTATGCGGCCGTTCTGGTTAGAATTCTCCGACGATCAGGTACGTTTTGTGGATTTGTTTTTCATTATATCAATGCATTACAGGTTAACCATCCTAGTGTAACGTCTTTAGAAAAGAGAGGGAGAGCAATAATCAGAAATTCGAAAAATATACTAAAATACCAAAAAGGCAGATATTAAATGCGTAGATAATTGAATTGATGCTTTTTCGCTGACATTTTCTTACATTTTCTCTCCTATACAGGGCATAGTTAGTCTATCACTTGTAGTAAAAATAAAACTGTGATAATCAGGGTTGAACTAGGAGTGTACCATTTATTACGATTCCAAACAGTGCCCTAGGGTAAGATCTTCCTGGTGAGTTTGATGGCCAAGCTCGAGCTCCTCTTAACTTACTTTATTCAGTGATGTAACTGACATGTCTGAAAATTAAGCCGATTCTCTGAGTTTTAAGTAGGACTTAAGAGCGGGATCAAACCTAGAACGCTCATTGAGTTGGTTCAGAAATTAAAGTTTAATCCATGACAGTCACGTAAACGTTAGGCACAGATATGCTCAATCGACATATATGCTAACCATCAAACCAAAGAAATGTTCAGTTGATAGGATTGACAGCGATTCTTTTATGCGTTTTTTTCATGTCAATAAAGAGTTCAGAATAGTCTAATCAGAAGTGTGCGGAAATATTTTTTAAAAGCGGAAGACGGAACGGAAATAACCAAAAATGGCCGGAAACCGGAATCCGGAACACTAGAGACAGTGGAAATAGTGCAAAAATCACTAAATTACTGAAATGTAGACAAAACTGAACTACGAAACGTTTCTTTCTCTGTTTTTAAAGGTACCTATAGAATGCTCGTCTTGTTTCTACCAGAATATGTCTACTATTCTGGTGGAAGCGTTCAACGTTTGCTGATATGTACAGTAGTTCGCGAAAAAATATGTCACCTCGCATTTTTGGGTACAGATTGGTGAAATCAAAAGGAATTTTGTTCCAGTTGACAGTTTTAATAACTCTCATTGAATATACACTAATATGTGCCCTTTTTGGAAATTCTAGATTTTTTTTAAAATTTCAAACTTATTTTCATATGCATTTTCAAACGAATATATCTTATGAACCACTGAGCTTCTGCTTGTCTTGTAGTGATATTCTGATAGAGCATGATTAGCTTGTTCTTATAGGCTACGAATTTTGGTTTCAAGACATTAATAAACCATAGAATTTTTTGTGTGAATTTTTTCATGGTCAAAAAATGGTGAAATCATGGGACCATCTTTCATATAAAATTTCATATATCAGTAACCAGTAGATGAAATACCATCAAATTAAGATATGTGATAGCATATGATTTTTTCTTTCCCATACATATCCAACTTTGGAGAATAACCGTCTGGTTACTGAGAAAATAGCCAATGAAATTGCATTTACACAAGTGGCCGTTTTACGAATACCCGGAGGGCATTCGACTCCAGATTTCTCTAGTGCATAGTAAACTTATTGCTTGTTAGGTACTTAACAGGTTGCAAAATAATTTCCGCTATTATTCAAAAAATCGTCTTCTAGTTGGACCGAGAGAAAATGGGGCACAAACCCGCGCAGCGTACGGTGGCGGGATAGTGATGCATACAACAACAGATGATTTTCTGAACAATAGCGGGAATCATTTTGCTAGCTGTTAAGTACCTAACAAGCAAAAAGTTTACTATGCACTAGAGGAATCTGGTGTCGAATGCCCTCCGGGTATTCGTAAAACGGCCACTTGTGTAAATGCAATTTCATTGGCTATTTTCTCAGTAATCAGACGGCTATTCTCCAAAGTTAGATATGCAGGGGAAAGAGAAAATCATATGCTATCACATATCTTAATTTGATGGTATTTCATCCGCTGGTTACTGATATATGAAATTTTATATGAAAGATGGTCCCATGATTTCACCATTTTTTGACCATGAAAAAATTCACACAAAAATTCTATGGTTTATTAATGTCTTGAAACCTAAATTCATAGCCTATAAGAGCAAGCTAATCATGCTCTATCAGAATATCACTTCAAGACAAGCAGAAGCTCAGTGGTTCCTAAGATACATTCGTTTAAAAATGCATATGAAAATGAGTTTAAAATTTTTAAAAAAATCTAGAATTTCCAGCAAGGGCACATATTAGTGTATATTCAATAAGAGTTATTAAAACTGTCAACTGGAATAAAATTCCTTTTGGTTTCACCGATTTGTACCTAAAAATGTAAGGTGACATATCTTTTCGCGAACTACTGTAGCTTCGAAGTAAACGGTGAAAATTCAGCACAAAAACCATATCAGTTTCATTCATCTTTATAAACTTTTTTATTAACGAATGCCGGCACAAGTGCGTACAGAAAAACAACCTTTGTTGGAATGAAAGGCAAGAATGATTTCAAAGTAGAATTAGAAGCCTAAAACGAGTATGTTACGAAAGAGAAACAGCAGTTTTTCACTATTTTCAGGAAAGACGCTTTTCCTCAGATCGTTTATAATAAAATCAGCAATATGAAACAATCTCTCGCACTCTGACGATGTGACAAGTGTTGACAAATACTTCATTGAAAATTTTCTTAGGAGGGTGTACTTCGCTGCGCTGGTTTCATTCTTCCGAAATTCGAATGGATAATATCGACGTCAGCACGAGAACTTCAGTGTCCCTTTTGTTAGCCTTTATAGTGGAGCTCTTCGATTTCTAAATCCGCTTCTGTGTTACGCCTAAAAAAGAGCGGAACAAAAACGGCCGGAAACCAGAATCCGGAAAACGAAAACGGAAGCTCCGCCTCCTGGGTCTAATGCTCTTGGCAGTGTCGGTGTTTTGCATTTTTTCCAGGCCATGTAACGCCTTCTGGGGTAAAATATACCAATATATAAATAAATGTAATGCTATTGTCAATAAACCAAATTAACATTTAGGTAGCCTACGACGAAGATCGGCAATGGATGGTCGGTAACGCCCTGCTGGTGAAACCGATCGTTGAAGCGAAAGCGGTCCAGTCGTCGATTTACCTCCCAGGAAAGAAAGAGGTATAATAACTCTGAGGGAGACTTTCTCTTTGTAAGTGGTAAAAATAAAACACTATTTAAATAACATACAGATCTGGTATGAATGGGAAACGTCGAAACCTCGCCCATCGCCCGGTGCCGTTCAAATGCCAGCCACGCTGACCACCATTCCACGCTATCAAAGAGGAGGTGATTTCAGCTTCTATTAGAAATTCTCATGTCAAGAATCAAATGGAAATAAATCAAAAACTAAACAATAGAGAAAAGAAGACTTCTTTTTCCAGGAACTGTGATTCCCGTTCGTGAACAAGTACGACGATCAAGCAAGTTGGGACGTGACGACCCGATCACCCTGTACATCGCGTTGAACATGAAAGGTATAATATTAATTTCAATTATTGGGTAAAAAAGGTAGAAATGTAAAAGGTAAAGGTAACGTAGTAGGGGTTGATCAGCCTCTGAGGAGGGGCCTCACATTCGTGTTCCATTCAGAATTAAAGAATTAAAGGCAATGCTCATTTGCCCTTTACTTTCAATTGCTAGTCCAGTCAGTGTTCAAATTCCCCTACACGCCTGGTACCAGTATACCCAACTCCAGAGGTATGGTAGGCTAGATTAGGGGGCGGGCGAGGGTCGATCGCTCGATCGTACGAGAAGAAGTGGCATCCCTTACCACTTTACCACTTCAATGTGAAAAATGAGCTAAATTCATCTGTCGTTGTCTTTCATTGCCCATAACTTCACTCTTTGCTATGGAGTTTCTTCCTTCTTAGGAAATTTTCGCTGTTCCAACTATTCTCATCTAGAAAAACAGGCACGATTTCACAAACTGACCTTTTTAAATAAGATTCTCAATTTATTACAGGTGATTTCGCCAACGGAACTGTCTATATGGACGATGGTGAGACGTATGCCTACAAGAATGGCGAATACGCGTATTGGGGAATATTTTTCAAGCGGTTAGTGGACGTTCAATTAATATTTTGTAAAGCGAAAATTAGTCATGAAAACATTTCGACCTCCTTCAGTGAGCACGACTACCTTCACACAATTGTGAACAAGAATCTCGATAAAAAAGGAACGATGGAGAGCGACGTTCAGATAAACAAGATCGTGATTCGCGGAGCGAAGTTCTACCCCAGAACTGCCCATATTTATTTGGACGGTAATTTTTAACACTATTTTCAACACTATTTTTGAACACTATTTTTACTATTTTCTCAGCCTTATTCGATTAGCCCTTTTCTGACCTCTATTTCTGTCGATTTCCAGCTTATTTACAGAACTACTGCTTCTCATATTCGCTGGTAAATCAGTTATGTTTAGATTTCACTCCGGAGGACCTTGAGTTTGAATACGACAGGGACAATCATCTGATGGAGATTATGAATCCGAACGCCTACCTGACACGTGAATTCAGGATTGATCTCCACACTTAGGAACAAAAAATCGTTGAATTCAATCGTTGGTTCTTCAATATTACATGTTGATTCGCTGATGTTGTTCGCTGTCGTGATCACTATTATGGGTTCAGTTCTTCACTTTCATTTTGTTGCCTAGTGAAAACAGTAGAGCTTGGGTTGTTGGTTGAAGAAAGTTGGATTGCTATCGGAACGTTCTTTGACAAGGTAACGAAGATCTGAACGTATCATTTGATTCGCCTCCTTCTGGAATGTTCAAACAAGTGACACTTTTAAATCCGAGTTCTATGTAATGATTCTATAGGTTTTGTTTTCATAAATGGTTACGTTACAAGTTCTTTCGTCAAATTCAGAATTGGTGAGCTTGATGGCGTTCATCACCACATCACGTTGGTGATGATGACTTGGTGATTATGGCTTCCGATGGGTCCTAAAGGCATCCAGTGCCATGACTATTTGTGACTATTCTTATTCAAATCTGAGATATTGAATGGGGATCACAAAGAAAAG
Source organism: Nippostrongylus brasiliensis (assembly GCA_030553155.1). Taxonomy (NCBI): domain Eukaryota; kingdom Metazoa; phylum Nematoda; class Chromadorea; order Rhabditida; family Heligmosomidae; genus Nippostrongylus; species Nippostrongylus brasiliensis. The sequence goes on from CP130737.1 coordinate 17,937,120, forward strand.
GGAATATAAAAATAGGGTGTCCGTCGGTGTCCTTTTTCAGTAACTATCCGTTTATATTTGGCAGCAAAGGGGCGTAGTAATGGTCAGATATAAAGCAGAGACACAACCGGACCCAGGGTAATTGGGCAGTTTATTCCTCAGTCGTCGGGTATATTTCTACCGAACTTGTATGGGAGAGTAGAGGTACTGATTAGTGCTGCAGCTGGTTTCGCAAGTCATTGTTCTGGCCAAATTCGCATTTAGCATACCCGTAAATTATAAAAAGAAGATGAGTTCATGGTGCGTCCTTAGAGGTCTGATTTACGCCGACCTCCTTGATTCGTCTTTTTAACAGACTTCAGTGGATAGACGCTCGAAAACCAAGCTATTAGACAACACAATTCGATGGACAAATAACCTACAGTTTATGCAGAACTCTATAGATTGTGTCTCCGGCCACACTATACTCAAAATTGTGCCGATAACACGTTTGAGTAAATATGACGATGGAGCAGAACAGAATGGCGCCATTTCACCAATCGAGTTTCGTTATCAGAGAGCAGAATCGTGGGTGGACAAAGTACGTGTGCATTGGATGATCGCTGGAGCTTTTGGAACAGGTGTTGAACAACGAGACATGTGCGTCACACGCTTGGTGGATGAACGGATCGAACGGCAGTGGTTGATGATCGCCACCGGATGGTTCGAAAACGAGCCACGGCGAGTTCATCTTTTTTGAGCGTAGCCATCGAACAATCATAGTGGGCTACATTCGAGACTCAATAGGTAACTTCTACAGACAGTACGAAACAATACCGCTCTTGGTCGCCTGGGTGCGGAACCGTTCCTGTGAAGAAATGGTCCAATTTCACACGGATCACTTAATCTGTTTCGCTCACCAGGGAGCCAAAGCTGCTTTTGTGGAACTGAACTTTAAGGTAATGAGAATAGGGCGCTATGTGGGTTGGGGGGGGGTATAGGGTGGTGGTCCGCAACTTTACGTCGACTTTAACGAGTTATCATTGTTATATCTGCCATTGTATACGATCATCTCGGTCGGTTTTGACATTTTTTGACATGTAAACTCTTTAGAATTGTTCAGACCTTAACATATTAACCTTCGTAGAGTCGACGCAATATTACAGACCGGAACGCTGCACCCGCAAACCTACATAACACCTGAGGATTGTTGGCCTTTTTAGGCCCGCTAATAGGAAACTTATGGAACGACCAACAACCACCACATGTGGATGCTGCTGATTGAAATTTCGAAACCCAAGCGACTCTTGATTTTCCTATTACCCTAGATGATGAAATATTACCCTAAAATTGGCTGTGTATCCACAACACAGCCGTATGATTTGGCATCGCGACCCTCTTCAGATGATGCGAACTTGACAAATGGACATAAATCACACATGCACACACCGACGCTGTTCCGGAAACTGCCCGATAACGTCGTCGGTGCACTTGTGGTGTGTATCAGCTCGTCGTCACTTTCCACACACCCAAATGACGAGTTCTTGAGATTTCGCAAGCGTTGCGAAACGACCGCCGATGCGCCCCCACACGTTCCAGACCACCCAAGTTGCCGACCGACCGGGAGTTCGATCATCAGCGCCGCCACCTCACCACAACTAGACCCCTCTCGACCTCTCTCTCTCCCACTCAGGTGTTCTGTTATGTGACCCCATATCTCTATCTGACTCTGACAATGAGTGATGCTGGCTTATGTGTGTGTGGTGTGTTGGTGACGAAATCTACCTCTCCACATAGCGTCGTGTGAGTCACCAAAACAGGAATTCAGTCATCCATTCCACTGCATGACTCATACGGTGTCGTTGGGGCTTGTATCGCTTGTTGTTACGCTATTTCATCGGCGTCTGTCTGGTAGGAGGCGTGAGCTGAGTCATTTCGCTGACACCGCCAATATAAAAGACCCACACAGGCCCTGACTCAACTCGAAAATGCTTTTAATACTCACTGACAACAGTGGTACTGCTTCATGAGGTTAGGTGTCCGGACGGTGCAGGTGGCAACATTGAAATGAGAATCTCCTCATCTGCTATATTCATCGTCGCTGTATTCACATCGCTCTAATTGCGTCACTACTATGGTATGTTATTTCATTTAAAATATTCCCTGTGACAATGTAAAACCTTATGAAGCTCACGATAAATATATTAAACAAAGAATATTCTACTAAAATCATTATTTTTTCGGTCGATTGAAGTCACATTTCCTTCCTAATTTTCTACTCTAAATAAGCGCAGATTTTCATCCTCCTCATGGTTCTTCTGCTCCGTATTTTGTACTCAGCAAAGGTGCTGCCTTTGTTGTCGCAGAATCTTTGTTGGTGCAAGCTACGTGGAATGAAGTTTCCAGCCTTTCATGCATTTCCTCTGCTTCCGTCCTTTCTCGTTGCTTGATAATTGCCTTTTTCAAACGTTCCCCTTAACAAACCCACTTTTGTCCGGTACTGAGGTAATAGGTTTTCTTCTAAACTTCCAAGAATTCAAATATCTCATCGAAACGGACACTATGCGTGTAGCACATAGTGTTTCCTTTCCAGATTTTCTTTTCTGTTTTTCTGTTTATTTTTTAAATTTTCTGTCCATCATGTTCAGCGTCAAGGATAAATTCTACAAAATTGTCTCTTACAAACCAAGAGGAAAGATGTGGGAAGTAGCTCTAGTTTGGAGCCAGAACTACTGAAGGAGTTCAGTCGCTCACTGTAAAAGCTGGATCCAAGTGCCGAAACCTAAAAGAAACAATTTTAAATGCAACTTAACAGTAACTTTTAGAACTTTTCAGTGTTCTGTCATCAGATGGGTAAACTGAAAATGATGGAAGCCAAAAGGCACTTTTTTCTCGGATTCTTAAATTAGAACCCAGCTGACACCATCAATTCTAATCCAAGGATGATTCACAGTTTCCGATACGTAGCATGTATGTACTCGGTGCGTTGGTGGGAATAGATTTCATTTTAAAGTAGCTGCAGTTATTTTCATGTTTATCGTTACTTTCTTTAAACTTTTAGTGAGTTATAATCAACTTATGTAGTGATCACGTGACGACCGCTTCCCTGATTTTTCAAGCTATTACTCAGCTGTTGTTGCTATGACGTTGTAGCATCGTCACAAAGTCACATTTCAGTCGCTTCGTATGGAATTTGGTTGTTTACATCTCTTTACACATTTATTTATTTCTTCATTTACTCACGAAAAACCCGTCAACAGACAACAAACCGAAAGAAAATCAAATACTACTAGCGACCATCAATCGCAAAGTTGCAATACGTGTAACAATTTGACGATTAAGCTTGAAGTTTGCTTATGAGAATGTATAATAGTTGTATTAGATGACGTAGAGCTTGGGCTGAAGGAGTAGGAAGGATAATCGGAATAACGAAAAAAACTTGGAATGCTAACAGGTGCGAGAAAGAGCTCTACTTTCAAAAGGTCAATCAGAAGCTGTCTACTAAACCTCGTCCTGTACGGTTTTCGTTCTTTTTTTTTTCTTTCTGTCAAAATCTAATTAGAAGGGTTGTGGTGGTGAGTGTGATCACGACGGGAAGATTGGGCGTGCTGAACAAGGCTGAAATGAATTTTTGACGTTTGCACTCCATATGCGTATCATTTGATATACTGTGTTGCCCTCGTTTTTATGGAAGTGGTGCTGATGATTAAGCATGAACTCCAGGTTTACGGATCTTGGCACTGGCTTAAACTTAATGCGTACAAATCGAAATCTCGGATTCAAACTGACTAAAGATACACGATAACCAATGAGCAACCTTGGACGTCATTTGACGATTTAGAAATCCGATTTCCTGCACGAGAGGCTCTAGTGTGACCTCTGATTTATGGTCTGCTATTATTAAAGAGCAGCCTGTGATCCTTTTCGGGCGGATTGGATGGGCATTAAGCGGATTTATAATTCCTTGTGTTTTACTTTTTTTTCCAGTTGTAGGCTAATCAGCATTGCTGTGATTTTCATTCGAAAAGTAAACTCGGAAACATACAATTAACTATCAAGAGAGGACATCAAACGAGGGCGAGATTTATTTCTGATTGTGATGGTGCATTTCCGTAGGGCTTCTGAATGCCTTCCTTCATACAATTTTCTAAAAATTTAATCTTCCTTAGGCCAGCTCTCGGAGTATCGTCTCTGGTGCGGCGATACTACTCGACAACATGACACTATCCCCAAAACCACGATTCGAGAGTAATTTACGGTCACACGCATGCCCTTTTTGCCCAGTTGAGCGAATTTATCACCCAGTGCAATACCGAAGTAAATACCTTTGACAAGATCTTTGCCCGACGACTTTCTCGATAAGGACGTTGATTAGGCGTTAGAAAAAGTTGCTCTGGTAACAATAAAAAGAAGAAACCATTGCGAAAAATAAAAAATGTTAACGCAAACAGCTGTGAAATGTAATGAGTTTTTTCGCAGTGGTCGAAGATCCCTACGTGGTCGACTAGTGGTAAGGTAAAATGAGGATCCAATGGCTCTGCTGACAGAGCTCGATGGCCATCCCGACAATTTCGGTGTGATTGGTGCAGCAGAATCTTTTCGAACTAAACCAACACAGACAGTTCTACTTCATCCATATTCGCACTAGTTTGATTTTTGTGAAAAGCTTGTCGAGTATACTCAGCAAGCTTAGGGAGTTGTAACGTAGATTATCCTTGTTACCATTTTTGTGCGACATGGCCATGCGTGAATTCCTCAGGTGGTTTTTCACGGATTAGTGGAAGCAGTACACGAAAAATCGCACAATCCCCAAGTTTACACAGCTGATGTAACTTCAGTATTGTTTTTTCATCTTATTGCAGCTGTGTTGTCATCACCGTTCATTTCATAAATGTTTTTAATTTATTCGCTTTGAACTTGATGTGAGATGCTATAAGAACTGTTCTCTTGTAAAACCTAAGGATGTAGTGTTGTTATGATGATGTTTTCTCAATAGTGAATTTTCAAGGGGCATGGTGCTTCAGCCACAGGACCTGCGTGGAAATTTTCTTTCCATAATTTTCTTCTCGGAAGATCCAATCTTCTTTCCTTTGCCTTCACGTTCATCTGCGGTGATGGCATATACGATATTTATTATTCTGGGACCACAACGTCTGACGACAAGGAATGTACAGTACTATCTGCGTGGAAAGTTAATCTGCCGTTCTTGTCGCTTCGCCATGGTTACCTTTAATGGTTTTAATACGATCCATCCTCTGTTTATAAAGAGCTCGGAAATTGTGAAGGTACTGAGTTGGAAGTGAACATTAACATTTTGAACTGATCGAAACGGTGAGCTAATGATGTCGACCTCACTGGACAGTCCTCCTTAATTATTGCCTATGGGTTAGCATAACCATATCACGACTGTAATTTCGCGGCTGCGCTCTGTCGGACTTCGCCGCAGGGAAAGTTTGACTTTAAGGGCTTTAGATGCGGAAGTTTCAACGATCAAGCCGCTTGATTAGTGTATTGTAATACTTTCTTTCCTAAAGGTCAACCTGCAATGAATATCAGTTAAAGGAGTCTTCTGAAATATGGAGCCCACTTCAGAGGTGCCTATCCACGTTAGGATTGACCTTTTTTGACCCCAGCAGAGTTGCCCTCAGCTACCTCGAATTCCTTCCTTATGGATATTCCTTAGACGGATAATCATCAGTGTTTTTCCAGCCCGTAATTCCTAATTTACTGTTATATAACCTGACATTTAGTTGTTGATATCATCTATGTATATCACCGATTATTATCATTTTATCTTCGTTTTTCTAAGCATGTTCTGTTCTTCATTTCTATTTGTCTGGTAGCTTTTGCTTGTTGCCGAGCCTTTTCACGACGGAGAAATAATTACATAAATTGTCTAGGGCTAATTGTATATCACCCGGTATGGAGATCGCTAGGCTGAGCAAAACAATGGAAATTGCGAACAATTTCCTTAAAATTGGAGCCCTCGTCAAATAACACCGGACTGGGTAGAGCTGTCCTTTGGATGTATGGACCCGTTCTATTTATTTCCGCTTCGCTCTCAGTTGCTCTCATTTTCAGTTTTTTTCATTTCCTACTTTCTTGTTCAGCTGTTGTTGTATAGGTTCACCTATCATCTAGTTCTGCTGTCAGTTTCTCTTCGTGTCAGTTTCTGGTGTGTGCGGGCTTGTTACTATTGAAATACTTCTACGTGTGTAATAAAAAATAAATTAATTAAATAAATAAAACTGAAATTATTTTTCATGAGGAAGTGACCTGTAAAGTCTTCAGCGACAAGGTTCGGGTGGTTCTTGTACCTTGAAGGAATCTGCTCGTAAATGGATCATCCAGAACTGATGGAAGAAAATTGATGACTAATAGTAATAGTTTCGTGTTATATTAATGACATTAATACATGACATTGACACTGATGACATTAATATAGAAAACATGTAACTTGAGCCAAGCAGACGCATCTGCCGGAGTGTTCCAGTTCCTAACTGTGTAGTTCATTAAAGGTAAAGGTATTGGCGTTGATCAGTCCCCTAAGGATTCGTATTCAATTGAGATTCGCAGAGGCACGGTGAATGCAAATTTGTCCCATACAATTACTTGTGGGAGCCAGTCGCTATACCATGTCAGTGTCCTTACCTTCCCAGAAAAGTCAGGGACCAATGTAACCGACCAGGTAACGTTGTTTTCAGAAGACGAAATCGTGAGCGAAGTTCCATGTTGTCTCTGCGTCATCTGAAAAGAATAACTTGATTTGGGCCAAATGACACTTGAAACTTATAGAAACCTATGTAAAGCGGAACAGTCGATTTTCATGAAGGGGTGGTCGTACCAGAACCATCCTAAAAAGGTGGGGGGTGGTCGTAAATTTTGTGCAAAAACCGAACCCCATGTGGGAGCCTGCCCCGGCTAGGTGATGGGTTGGTTGTCAGGGGCGAGGATCGATCTCTTTACCGTGCGGGTGTCAGTAGCGCCTCGTACCACAGTATCACGCGTACTCAAATAGCTAAGTATTAAAGAAAACCGTTACAAAAAATGTGTTCCAAATTGTCTTCAGCGATTACGTGGGCATATATGGTGTGGTGTTCTTTGGAAACCTAGTGTTTAGAAGCGCATTTCTTTCAGATAATATGCATAAATCTTGACCACCGATCCGTATCATCTCCCATGGATGACGTGTGTCGCATCGGATGACTAATAATAGTGTTGGATTTTGGGTGCAAGTGATGATTTCTGATATAGATTGATAATTAGTTCCTCGCTTATGGAAGTATTAATTCTTGAGACTAGGCGACACTGATAAGAACTGTCGTCATTAAACATACGCTAAAAATCTTGCAGATTATTCCACTTTGTTTCTGACCGTTTTGTCATAATTCGTTGATAAGCTTATTCGAAAGCTATGCCTGTTTCGGTCAGGATCAGAATTACGTGGTTTATCTGATGGTGTAAAATTATTTCAAAATTTGAGATTTCTTTTGGGTTACGATGACTGCTCATTGTCTCGGAAGTAATTTAAGCGAGATCATCTTCTTATCTTTATAACTGGAGCGGGGGTGAGTTTCTCAGTTTTGCAAGAAAAAATGTACATTAAACAGCTAAAATTAAGCATAGGCAAAAATTGTCGAAACCTCTATTGGGTCCGAAATTCCACAAAATTTTCAGAGATATTTGTTCCGAATTTAATTCTTATTCAGCAAAGGAAACTGTCGAAAATCAAAATCGATTCGTGTACGTTAACAATTATAATCAATGAAAGCATAGAAGTCGAGGGTTTCCCAAGAATCTTACCTGTTTCTAAAACTTAAAAATTATAAATTGGGCTAGGGTACATATACATATTTGGAACTGGAACATCAATTAGGATAAGTTCCACGATGATGGGGGATGCACTCTATTTTTTCATATCAAATTAAAAGCGTCAAATTATTGATCTATCAAGTTCAGAAGAAAATCTTGAGAACTCCCATCCAAATTTAAAATGTCGAATTATTCTAAGTTTAGAAAAACTTTTTTCTCATTGTTCATTGGGTTCGCGTCTTGTTAGTCATCATCATTATTGTTCATCTTTACACTAGAGCGTACGTGTGAAGTGTAAATTGTTGAACCTTCTCTGCATCATCGATAATTAAGTATCTAAGCGTTAATGAAAGAAAAAGACAGAGAAAAAGAAAAGAAAGAACGTTTTTTGCTTGACAATCATTTTCGGGCCAATGACTTGGTGATGTCGTGTATATAATGGGTTATATTAGAACTCTCAGGTATTTTTAAACACTCAGGCATGTTGAGTTCAGTTTTACCGGAAAATCAAACGCGTTTAATCTTTTGCCACTGAATTTTCTATTATTAGAACACAATTCTATTTGGAGTGCCTTTTCGTCAGCGCATTCGGTCATCTAATTTGATCACTAAAGGGCTCGTCACCACTCTCGTGGCGTAGGCATCATTGACAGGATTGAAGTGTGGTGTTTGTAATTAAAATTTCTACTTTAGATGGACGAGGTTGACATGTTAAACGTAGTGCGTCGAACCAACTAGGCAATGAGTAACACTAACGAGAAAAAGATCAGCAACAACACGAAAAATAGTGAACAAAAAGACAGCAAACCGCTCAAAGCTCTGAGGGAAGCAATGATTCTAATAATTCTGTTAAAATTATGCTCTATAGCTTTACATTTGCTTTGCCTATATAGCTTTACATTTGCAATTTGCAATAAGTCTTCCTCTTCAAAGATATTTTTCCAAATTTGAATATTCCATAGAGCAAGGTTCCCCATTTTCGGGCTTTCACCGTAACTGCAAAAAGCACAGAGCTCGGATTAAACCTAAGTACTAATATTGAGAGGACCTACATATTTTGTCAGGCCGTTCACTATTTTCTACTATCAGATGGATGTCACCCTCAATCAGGGTCTAATGAAATTTTATAAAGTCAGGACACTCCCACAATCAACGAATGACCACGGGGCCATCCTGAAGCGACTTTTTTTGGGATTGAATGGTCTAGAACTTACACCACAAGTTTGCTCTGACTCAAAACATGATCCCTATAGCTTCCCAATACTACGGCGCTTTTATGTGAGCATTTTTATTCAGATTTGCATTAATATACTACGTTATGCGAAGGGAGAACTGTTTCCAAAATGTCAAGAGAAGCTCAGACATAAGTGATTATGCTTATCGCCTTTCCACAGATTACATTCGCGACTGTCGGCCAGAAGTTGGTTGTTACCCCTAGATTGATTCTCTCATAATCAATTTTCCAACCTCAAGGTCTCGTATGGTAGGTAGATCGATACTGAAAACAAAATACAGATTGACTTATGTAATTGATAGCATCTTCGGTAGCACAGCGGTCAGTGCAGTCTGCCGGAAACAGAATGAAGCGGGTTCAATTCCCGTCCGATGTCAGCGTTTTGCGAATAACCGAGCATGTCCAAATATATGAGTTATTCAACTAGTTCTCGTCAATAAATCGCTAAGCAAAAGCGGCAAATAGCAGAATAATTTCGTGTTGTAACAAAATACAGAGTTAATTGTCATCTATCGTATTTTTTCTGATATCACTTGGTCGTAGTGAAGAAGACAACATTAGATTCCGTGGAAATTTCGAAATCAGGGTAAAAACACGTGTGACTGTCACCTGTCACACGGTTGCTATGGGTTAAGCACACGACAACTTAGTATAGCTGTTATTTTATATCAACCGAATTGTACCCAGGTGATTATCTCAAAGATAAAGGTAAAGTTGAAGGTATTGGTGTCGATCAGTCCACACATCATTTGAGAATCTGAGAGGCATGCTGAGTGCGAACTTGCCCTATAGAATGACCTGTGATGGTCAGCCGCTATCCCAAGTCAGTGTCTTTACTCTCCCAGACAAGTCTGATACCAATCTACCCGACCCTGGAGGGATGGAAGGCTAGGTAAGCCCGGGCCGGGATCGATCGCTGGACCTTTCCGGTATCAGTAGTACCTCTTACCATTGCTCCATGCAGACCTCGGTACCTATCTTACTGCTGGATAGTGAATTTAGGAATCTTATCAGACGAAGTTTGAATTACGATCCATCAAATCAGACTTTCCACTTACATTCTTGAAATGTAAGCTAGACAAAATCGTATATTATATTTATACATCATAATCATAATATAGATAGTGATACACATTTTAATTTCTCTGATGATACCCGATTTGAATCAGATCCACAATAGAGCACTATGTCTATCATTCACATGAATAGCGAAGCTGTGTACATGGACACACTATCGATTGATGAGTTAGAAACGGAAATAAGAGAAATTTAAGAGGAGGAACAGTGGTAAATCACGCATATGACAACAACAGCTGAGATCATCATAAACGACAAAGTATTGAGCACAAGGCGCTCTTGAACAAAAAGATCACACTCGGTTTGTACTCATTCCATCCTACACGAACAATTCTAGCCACAACTTTTGTGCACATGAAACCGAAAGATTGATGAATCATCTTAAAACTATATACATACATATATTAATAAATATCTCTCAATGTGAATTTGATCGATATTGATTTGTTCGGAGATGACAATCGATGAGAGTGACACACGGGAGCGAGCACTGAGATCCACGAGATAATGAGGTGTGAAACAGTAACCATTTAGGCCGATGATGACCTCCTACGCTACCTCGTTAGAGCTTGATACCCAACGCGAACTCTCAGCTTGAACTATTATCCTCCTGAAAAATTTGAATTTATTTTTCGTATTTTTTCATTTGCCTATTTTTATTTATGGATATCTATTTCATTGGTGGTTATGGATAACCTACATGTATATAGTAACTTTACCTCGAAACCTTACAGTCCAGAGAACTCAATTTTAATTTAGTGGATGGCAAATTGTGGTCGATATTCTAGTTGTAGTTCCTATGCAGTTGTATAGCTTTCTACTGACTGGTCTCTTATGTACCGTTAATTAATAGTTCTTTGTTACACTTGGGGCCCGGGTGGTGAGAGGCTGTGTTGACGCCCGCACGGTCGACTGATCGATCCCGCCTAGTGAAGCTATTTTTTATTATCTTCTTTTATTATCTATTCTTTCATTGACTATTCTACTATCTTATTAAATAGTTCTACCCCTCGTCATTATTTTACTTATGTGAAATGTTGTAATTGATTCTACTTATTCATACTGTTAGCTTCCTTTTTGCTCTTTTCTATGGAATATGATTGAAATGCACAATTTTCAAGAGGAAAGTGACAAGGACACAGCCGTTCTCCACCAGTTCATCAAAAAAGTTAGAATTTAGTGACTAACCTCGTTGGAAGGTTCTCGGGAATTGCAGTATAACCAGGCTTCTGCCCGATCTTCACCGGCATCGTTACTGGCCACGCAGACATAGGTGCCAACACGAGTCTCGAAGTCACATCGTTTCACGATCAGGTCACCGTTCGGCAACACCTGTACAGGTAATTATATAATTAATTGCGCGAGAAATTAGTCCGTTAACATGACCACATGTGTTCCTTTTCATTACGAGAGAGGTTTAGTCGTCTGTTTTGTAGCATTTCCAGCAAAGGTGTAGAATTTTGACCAGGAACTTCACTACGAAAATTTTTTTACAAAGGCATCTTAGGGCACTCATGAGGACTAGTTAGAAGAGCTCCCGTGAATAGGTTTACCCATAGGGTGGTGGACCGCCAATTCGTCTACCACGGTACATCTGGCAAGGCGGAGTAATGTCCAGTATTGCAGAACAGCTGGAGGCAACCCTTACCCATAGGAGGTAACACCCTAATCTCAGATTGAATCTTCATGTGGAAAAGGTTAAAGCTAACCATAGATCTATTATCTCAAGGCAGTCAAAATTAGGACTGTCCAAGTTACACTCTAAAGTGATCACCATGGCCTTTCGGGTTTTTCCTATATTACCCCAATCATCAGCTGAAACTCCCCAAAATAGACTCCTGATCATTGAAGTCTCATAAAGAGTTGGGGCAAATGAGTATCGTTTCGGGATTGCTCACGTGACTACAACCAATCTCGCTCATTTTTTAATGTTTGTTTAGCAAACACATTGCTGGCCATGAAGCGATGACGTCATTGTCATTTTGATTAGGCGTGTTGCAGAACACCACCAGGATTTATTATTATTGACGTCAGAAGACGCTAACAATAGGAATAGGTTTAGGCCGTTCAAATGGAAATGTCATCTTTTGTCCGTGCTGGATTCGTCACGTATTCGTTACGCAGTATTCGACAACGATTACGGTGTTCTTCACCATATTTTTATTGATATATGTAATTATATTGGAACTATTCATGGAACTACTAATAGAACTGTAAATTATTATGATCTAGACGCTCCCAGTAGATCATATTTAGCAGGTGCAATGAACTTTGCACGGTAATTTTAGCCTAGGTGATGAGTAAAGTTGCTTCTTAAAGAAGAGCGAGAGTTCAAGAGTTTAGCCATCAGGTGAATCTCTCACAGAGTTTTTTTGGGAATTTTGGATGAGAATGAGCTATTTTACCTCGAAATCGGAATTGTCGATGAGAGGGACGCGAACTTCATCGTCTTGCATGAAATACCAGGCTATGGTGGAATCCGGTTTCGCCACTCGGCACATCAATTCGACGGCATTGTCTTGAAGTTCAAATCGTGAATCCGTGAACTGAATAATTTGTGGCGGAGCCAAGTCGACTGGCTCGCATTTCTCGTCTCCAACTGAAAACACCACTGAATTAGGAAGGTCCATTCTATCCGGGGTGAGAAAAATCAGGTTAGGCATTCGTGAAGTAGCTCTAGGCGAGATCTTTGTTTTTTTTGCAAACGGGAGATCAAAGCGCGATTTTTATTCTTCAATTTTCGCGTTATTTTTATAGAGATCGAAATTTTTCGGACACGATTCTTGAGAAATACGGTTTGAGTTCGAATAGTTTTTCCATAACTCATCGAAGACGCTAGAGTGTAGCCTAGAAATAGCCGCGGATCGCGCTACGACGCGATCAAATTTGATCCATTGCGTGGTGGCAACGCGGAATAGAGAATTACGAGTCTAGACTAGAGATTGATGTCATCATCAAGAAACCCAGAGGTTAGCAGGTGCTTTGGTATGAGTTACCACTTATTCCATACCAAAAAGTGTATGTACAGTGACCTAACTTCAAAACAATGAACATTCAGAAATAGGTGGATATCAATTTGTAGTGGTCACTTAACGTTTAGAGGCGGGGTTCAGGAAGACAGAGAAGGATAGGTATTGTCGTTTCTAGTTCTCTTGATCATGAACTCTAGTTCGACTCTAGAAAACTCCGTCGAGATACTTTGAAATTGTGGAGAAAGGCTTCACTGTTATTTTTGTTCTAACTAAAGAGCTTTGAAGGCGAATTTTCTGAACCAGTGGGTCGTTAGTTTTCGATTCTACTCATTCATGCGATTCCGCTATTTGTTGGAATTGTTAACTAATAAATAATACGAAATTGATGAAATTGGAAAGCATAGAAAAGTGTAGAAGAGACTGGATCAAAGAAAAAACTAACCGACGGTAATCTTGGCCGAAGCCTCAATAATTTGATGGCCATTGTTGGCGATACAACGATATTTTCCACGATGTTTCTTCTCAGCACAAGGAATTCGAATTCGGCTGATCACCACTCCATTTTGAAGGGTTGGCTTGCCAACGTTGGTGAGTTTCTCTACCAAATTCGAGCTTTGTGTGTTCACGATTCGTTTGCCGTTCAAAGTCCTGAAATACCGTAACTACAGTAATGAATGAAAACGAGAATAAGCTGTGCACTTGAACGACTCCATTGAAGACTACTGGCGGAAGTTCCTGCAAAGGGCACTACGGCAGATTCTGGAGAACATTTGCAGATTGCAACATTTGCAAACATTTGCCAACTAAGCCGTAATACACCGTACAATTGATAAAGTTTCCATCGATACTTACCAGATAAATACAGGTGGGGGTACTGAGTAGACTTCGCATTTGAGCTCGAATGTTGAACCAGCTTGCACGGTTTGATCATCCATTTCAACACTTGAAAATCGTAACTCGGCCGGTCGGGTGAGTTGAGCTAAAGGAATGCTTTTAATCTTTTCAAGGTGAAAGGTGAGAGGTGAAAATAAGGGGAAAAACTGTAATGAGAACACCGTCTATTTAATGCTCACCTTTATCGAGTTCCTTATTCAGATGTTGCATAGACTTTTGTAGATGCTAAAATGTTACAAATTTTTAGGTAACATTGGAAAGCCGATAAGGTAATAAAGGTGAGTGACCTACCTCGTAGCCAGAATTTGCAGCTGCCGAAAGAACCAGTGTGAATAATAGACTGATCATAGCTATAGTGATCGTTGGTAGCTGGTCAGCACACGTGTAGTGAATCGGCTACTGAATGATATGGGCAGGTAGCTGAGCAGGTAGCCGAGCAGGTAGCCGATGTTGTCGGGTGGTCACTGTAATGCTCTTCGTTTTGCCTACATATATACCCCAGTAGGCGGAGTCAGATTGGTGAGCATTAGAAAGGCCGGCCGTCCAACACTCTATTCTGTTCGGAGAGGGGCGGATATAAGTGACGAGGAGAGCCTCAGTGGGCGGTCCGGGCCAAATTATACCCAACCCGGGCCAACAGGTTGGCGTCAGGTCAAAATCTGGGGCTACTTAAGTTTAGGACAAGGCCAGCAAAGAGGTAAGCTCAGAAGAAAGCTCGAAGACAGTCCAGAGTCTACAAATCTTCTGAGGAGTGTTTTTTGACCCTAGTATTTTGAGCAAGACTATGTTGGTTCCTCCTGACTTCTTTCAATTCCTGCCCATTCCCAGTCGGAGTTCCTCACATTTTTATTATCAGTAACGAGAACATTCTCGTCCATTAGACTACTAATCGGCTTAAGCAATGATTAAGGCGACAGCTAAACAAAATCGCACAAATTTTATCTAAATAACTACATTAAGGACATCGTCGAGGTTTTGTGCATCTTCGTACAGACGGAATAAGGAAAAGGAGTAGAAAAAGGATAATCTTCAACAGCTCTTGAAAGTTTAGAAATCTAACTGGTTCGGAGCAACAGTGGTCTACCTCCAACCAGATTTCCCTACATTATAGTCCGAAAGCCTTAATAAACCTCCTTAGGAACTACAGAACGGAATAGTGCTTAATTGATTGAGAAAATCAAGAAAGAAGTCAGCATTATACAAAAGTGAAGCGGTCGCAACAATTCAGATGAGTGAAGTAATGACAAGACGTAAAACTACATGTTTGTTTCATTCCCAAAATATTGTGGACCACATTCACTTCAATGCTTTATAAGCTTCAATTCAAAAGTGCTTTATACTCTACTTTATCATTCGTATGATAATCCAAATAGGAAACCGGTCAATAATAGAAAGGTGTGGATTGAGTAGTTATTATTTCACTCCTCATTATCTCGTGGATACAATATCAGTAAATGTAAGCATTTGTTAATCGCTAGATGGAAAAAAGAAGAGTTTTTTGCGTTCAGATTTACATGTGATAAGTCGTGTGAATCAAGCATGCGACTAAATTGACCACTACTCCAAAGGAACCAAAATTTCTCGTAGTTCTCAGGTGATTACTCGCGCCGAATCGTTCCTTCTCAGTCAGCAGGTAGTATCAAGTTATCAGTGTCAGTCAACTAGTTGTTATGAGTGTCAGTTTGTGTTTGCTCAGATTGGTCAGGAGTGCGCCATTACAACCTCAGAGCATGGTGAAGCCCGGTACCACTCACCCACAGCTGTCGATAAACAACTGAACTGAACGCTTTCCATCTCCATTTCCCTGTCTTCGAAACGGTCGGCGTAGGCTTTTCAGCAAAGATCAAGTGCAATTAGCAGCTTTTCATTTTTAGAACGATTAGCTGAAAAAAATCGGTCGAAAACACTGATAATCGTCTCGTCCAGACTGACGATCAGAACTTGGTGAATTCAATGACTTTTCCAATCTCACGTTGACGAGAGGATCGAGCGTAGCGTCTCTAATTCGAGCCACATCATCTGTTAATTAGGTGAAGCGGAAATCTTCGACGTCATTCCCCCATCTGAAGCTTTTCATGAAGAAAGCATGACTAAGGATCGTACAGGTATCTAGATGGCTTAGTGACTACCGATAATACCGTCTTCGTCATGACAATATCCGAAAAAATTGGTGATTTCCGTGGTCTTAGAGATTCTATTTAGCATACCTATTTCCTCAAGGCGTTGATAGCGAGTTATCAGTATAAGCGGTTTCGGTAAAGTATTAGGTTTTTTGGTTGAAAAAAAGGGGCGAGAAGAAGGATGAGAACCTAATCCGGTGTTGCATTCATTGAACCTTAATCAAAAAGTGATAGCCCCGACAACTGAGAACTACAAGAGGATCAAAGGTGCGCTAAGATAGGGTGTCGTAGTAAATCTGTCTAGTCTTTAAGTGCATTGGTATAATTTTATATTAATAGGAGTCGTATGAAGATTTTGCAGTGCGACAAGGTGTGCATATTGTAGGGTGACAGGCACACTGAACAGCTTCTGTTACTCGTAGTTTTCTTCCAGCGAAAACAACAAATGTCTCGGAAGACACTCAAAGCAAACATTCAGAGCAGTACGATGTCACCGATGAGCTTTTTCTTCTGAGGGGACACTACAACATCGAAAATTCACCAAAAACGAACCTTTTCCTGTTGGATTTGTCATTTTCTGACACATATCTCGTAAAATGACGCGTTTCTCGGATGACGATATCAGTTCGCAGTTTGGAAGATAAACCTGCTAAGCGGATAAAACGCGTCTTTAATAAAGTGCCAGGCTGCCTATCATCAGCAGCATGATTACAAATCAGAGGAAAATGATGTAGGATATCAGAGGAAAATGCTCAAAATGAGATAGGCTTGGTATCCCTGCTGATTATTATCAAATGGGATATTTTCTCAAAGCCACAGCACACTGAACTGATGATGCGCAACGGTGTTAAGAAATTTCCACACGACCACGTCGAACACAGGTTTCAGATTTTACCACTTATCCAGAACTGATTCGATGAGGATTTTCAGACGCTAGATTTCTTTGTTTATTTCGAGACTTCTGTTTGTATCGGATGTGGGCCATCCGCTCTTTATTGTAAGAGTATCCTTACTCTACCAACATACCCTATCTGAATAAACTTCAGGAAACAAGCGATGACTTTGTGGCGTCCACCACAAAGTCATTGATAATTAATATAATGAGTTTTCAGTTTTTCTTCAACTTTGCGCATGCTGTGCAACATTCTGACTTTAACAACAGTGATTAATCGTTGAACGTCAGCCATACATAAAAAATAGCCTGGTTAGTTAAGTCGCTGTTGTATCCTTGACTTTGATGGTTTACAAGTGGAAAAAGGACGGAGGGAAGTCCGTTCCTTCTTTTGTCAGTGAAGACTCCGTGAAATTCCATTCCTCTGCCAACTTCTAGAAAACGCAGCTGATTGTGTATTGATAGGTTTTGTGGTTTCTCACCAAAATTCCATTCTAAAATTGACAGACTTGTTCGATCCCGGGAGATTCGGTTCAGAAAACGATTAGGAAGTCCCTTTGCGATAATGTCAGTCAAAAACCGTTGTCGACCGTTTTAACATTTTGACGACAAACGCTATCTTCCGATGGACGCGCCTTGGGACACGCACTCGCGCCCGCGCGCATGCGGCATGAGCCACCGTTGGCTCATAATGTCCCGAGGTGCAGCAAATGCCAAAAAACCTTCTGCATCCAATGTTTTGGTGTAAAACATAAGCGTTCTACATAAGATGCAGCTATTTGTAAAACATGTTCATTTTACTTTATCGGGGTTTATAACCACTGCTCTGTCTGAAGTCTGAAGTATGTTCTCCTTGCTTTTATTGTAACACTGTTTTCGTTCCTGATGAAGTGATTATTCGAAAGACGACGTTTGGTTGCTCATTCTCAATCGGTGATTACTTCCCATAAGTAAGCGTAGAGAAAGAAAGAAAAAAAGAAAATTCATTAGAGGTAGTATTACTACACTATAAAATCTATCACAGTGTTGTGTGAAGTCTGCAAATAACGCTGGTTTCGGTAACAGCGCCAAAAGATGATCCGTATTCGAATTATTGGATGTATTATTATTGCTTTTCCAGTTTTGATCTTTCCAAAACTTCGGCAAACTGAATTAATTGAAGGAAGGGGGAATATTTAAGATTGAAGATACTGTTCAGGAAAATGTACGGAAAAAGGTATCCTTGGCAATACCACTTTTCCCGCGCTCACCTTCGTTGACTATTGCCAACATTATTCAAAATATCTCAGAAGATAAACAACCTTTTTCGATTACTCATGTTGAATATCATACTGCCTTAGAATATTACAAACCAAAAAAGATTAGCAAAAAAGCTTTACAACAACCAGTAATATGGATTTGAATGTTCTGAGCCACTGGTGGCTCATATTGTCGTCAGTGTTAAATAAGGTGAAGTCTTCAATAAAATGCCCGTCCTCATTTAATGTCTTCGGAAGGAAATGACCAGTTTGGCTTGGGGATCAAAGTGTCTTTCAAAAGCGCCGTGAGCGATTTTTACCATTGATCATCAAGGCATTCATAATCCTTTCTCCTATAAACTTTTTTAAGTGTTAACAAGCCTGTGTACGTAGTGAATAGAATTTTCGTTTCGTGATGCTTCAGACTGTAAAATTCGCGCATTGTTGGCAAAGAAAAAAGTGAAAAAACTCGTGATGCTTTTGGGATGATCGTGATGGTACGGGGCCAATTATAGTTTTTCGTGTCAGCATTTTCTAAAGAGGTGTACGTCATATTAATCATTGCAACACGAATCTGTTGTCGTCAAACTTACTGAAGCGTAAGGTGATGGCATGACGTCGGCCGCTCGTAATTCTCAAATTGGACCGTTTTTTGCTGAACAAATCACAATAAGAAAGAAACTTCCAATGAATAAGCAGGGTGTTTCTGAGTCTGGCGAAGGGTCATACAAACCGTGAACAATTCTTCAGTGATAGGATACGAAGTGGAAAAGTAAAAGGCAACAATATTATAAGGAAAATAATTACAAGGAAGAGAATCACCGAGATAGTGGACAACTATAAACTACAGCTACCTTAAATTCGTATGAAATTTCACCGCAACCGACACCTCGGTGTACATGAAACGAACGGTGGCCAAAGTAATATTACTGTGTTAGATTGTGCCGAGTGGCGACTGTATGATGGCTATGTCTTGGTGTTTCTCACAAAATAGATTTTCTCTATAGGCGTTTACATTGTGGAGCGTTCGTGAGCGCAGCAAATAACCATATTGTCCGGCTTTCGCATTGATGCAGGCCTCGAAATAGCAAATCCATAGGTAGCCTTCATTCAAATCGTTCCATATTCAGTGAGTTCTCGTTTGAATTCATCCAAAAACTTCCAGATGATTTCCAATGACTTCATAATCATCGGGACAATTTTTAGCCGGAACTCCTACCTCCCTGACGCGAGATGGCCGAACCGTTTTCAGCTTGAGATCGGAGAACGAAGAGCATTGGGCTTCGTCCAGAGCGGAAGCATCTGCCATGAGGTAGCTTACAAAATACTATAAAATAATGTTGCACTTTTTACACGAAGAAAAAAATGTGCAACATCACGAGGTCCTCCTGTATAATGATATGGTTTACACAGCCCTATACAGCGCGAGGTTACCGTAAAGCGTAGTCAGTCCGACTCTTTGTGGGCAATGATCATGAGCCCTATTGGGTCTCAGAGAATGCGCCATGTACAGCACCGTCAACAAACATCCGCGACATCGCGAAATGAAAGAAAAAACAACCGTTTTTTGCGTCTCCTGTCGATAGCTCTCCGTAAAGTAACTTCATTGAATGAAACCTAAACCCCTGAAGTGAGAAGCGCATCGAAGAATCACCATTTTCGATTTTCACGTGTGGTTAACTTCGCCAGAATGACAACCACACAAGGCCAACACCAGTGAGTACGTCCTCGCTGGTCGTAGAATTCGATTGCTTTTAACAGAATTACAAATAAGATTTTTATAATTTTTTGTGTTGGGACTGAAATGTGATAGGGTATTTCGAAAATAGTGATTGCGTCATAAATAGAGCGCTGGATACTTAGCAATTAGAGCAGCGAACGAGCGACCACGATCTGCTCAGACATCACGAATCGCCGCCTACCAGACCAAGCTCAATGATCTCTCAAGCGTCATGCACTCATTTGAAGTGAAATTAGACTTCTTTTTTAGAGGGATGTAAATCAAATGGATCAGCAGAAGAAGCACTTTTTTGACTAAATTGAAATAGACCAAGTCGGAGCAACATACCACTCACTGATCGCGTGAAATTCATGACGATTTACAAGCGCGAGTTCAGAATTGTTAATCGGGATTTCTTCTCATTTCTGGTTCAGTTTGCTTAAGATTTTAAAGTCAATGCTACGTTACGGATTATTGGACACTAGTGTATGCTAAGACACTTCGATTCTTTTGATGCCCCATATGTCTTTCCGTGAACAAACTTTAGACTTGCTTCCGTACGTTAATGAATACACCTAGGTGACGGAATGTTTCATAAAATATTGTGCCTTACAAATGGTTTTTTATTCTTCCAATGAATAACCTTAATTTTCTTACATCAGTTTTTGACGTACATACATCTCTCAGTCTTATTATACTTTTTTGTCAATTTCGTTTCTAATTTTGGTTTGTATTGCACATCCATGTGGTCGTATTGATAAATAAATTAATTAATTGTTACATAATTGTCACAATTCCTGTTCAGCCCACTCCAACTCCCTGTTTGTGTTTCCACACCAGTGTACATGATGTGTTCGAAGGCTTTTGAAGAAATAAATCGGCTGCAAGCCCCTAATCTTCTGATATCTGATTCAAAGACCAAACCTTTGTAATTTTGGAAAGGCTAGAATTATATTGTACGCTGTAATTATGGCGTTTTTCTCATTGAATAAAAACTAACGTTACAACGAGGGCAGAGCTCTACGGTTGTAGTATTTTGTAGAAAAACGGTCAAATCTTCGGAGAGCCCGGTTGAAGTGGATTGGAGTGAGGAGAGTCGGGTCGTGTCACTTCGTCCAATGCCGTTCAGCTCGCCCAGCAGGGTCAAGTGAGATGTGAACACCGGAAGATTGCACCGCTTTTTTAAATCGACCGAATACGATATCATCGTATTTGGAGGGTGCAGTTCAATGTATAAGAGCCCATATTGGGGGCATAGGCTAATTAGGTGGGTCATCTAAAATTGACAACAAAATAGCGTCATAGCAGCGCTCTGGAGCACCAGAAATCCTAAAACGGACACAAGAAGGAAGGGCTGACCACAACTACATATGTAATGACTCGCCCAATTTCTTCATCTTCGAAGACTCTGATAATCAGATTCAGCTTATAGAGAACCCGTGTAATGCTAACCCATTCAAAGCCTTCGAGCCATTGCCTATTCTGGCTAAATTTACACCAAGTCAGTGCTCACCCCTCTTGAAGGGGCCTTCGTTTGGGTAAAATTACTACCTTTTGGCTTCCAGGCTATGACGAAGGCAGTCAAGTCGGAATGTCGGCCAGAATTGAATTGAATGAATGTAATTTTGTTTCTTTATTATAGCAATTTAAGGCAACCGTGAGAAAACGAGATTCAACAGATATTTATTTCTACGTTTTATATAAAACTTGGAACAACCTGGCAAAGTTTCATAAGTTTAACGCAACATACAGTTCACCTTTATCACCTGTTGATGATCTAGCTGTGGATATTAAGAATCGTGCAAAATGTTGTGCATTTCAAGGAACTATAATGCTATTAAATCTGTGACACTACTGCATAGGCCATCGATTTGCTCGAACATATTATTCACCTTGCCGGAGTTGATATTTGTTGATCAGGAAAAATATGGGTTCATATCCACCGAAAACTCGCTGCATAAAAAAACAAAAAAAAGTAGGAATGTTGTTGTGACACAAGTTATGAACACCGTGGTTTGTACACAGGAAACAGCGCTCACGGTCAGTGGAGCATCTTTTTTCCACTTTTTTCCGAGCATTCGACCAGCAAAGGTTTTTCATCTGTAAAAATCAGAGATAATAATCAGCCATGGTGTTCAGCGAATTCTGCAGACAACCCTGAGAGTGGCGTGCAATTTTGTGCAGATCTGGCGAATCTCATCCTCTCCAAGTGCTTCCTTCGCTCTTTCTTGGTTTTTTTCATCCGATTATGCCGGGTTTAGGGTCAGCTAGCTAGGCATGTAAGGACGGGCTATAGAGTAGTGTCACAGATGCAATAGCATTATAGTTCCTTAAAGTGCACAAAATTTGGCACGATTTTTGATATCCACAGATAGCTGCAGATCAAGTCCTGCTAAAATGCAACAATGTAGTATGGTCGACGACCTTTTCATGTTGGGGATTCGAAGGAAACGAAGTACATATAGTAGCTTTTCTATTAACAAACCTAATCGCTGTTTAGTGATAGGACAGTATTTCCAAGAGCGCAAAAATTTTCCTTGTGAGAACTCTTTGTGTCGACAGAAAAAGAAAGAAAATAGAAACAATCCATCCCAAGCCTTTGTGTAACGCAGGAACTGTTTATCCAAAATCACCATTTTCCCTGATCCTCATTTTGGAAATATACGTCATTAATGGTACAATATCCTTTTTTCTTTGTTCATAGCAAAAAACATGAACGTCTTGGTGCTGTTTTTGGTGTCTTTGTTGTACCTATGTCTTCGTTGCTTTTTTCAATATTTAGCACTGTTAGGAAGTGGTTCCTTGCAATATCGCCCCATTCCATAAAGAACTG
The DNA here is from genome assembly GCA_030553155.1 of Nippostrongylus brasiliensis. NCBI lineage: Eukaryota > Metazoa > Nematoda > Chromadorea > Rhabditida > Heligmosomidae > Nippostrongylus > Nippostrongylus brasiliensis. The sequence continues at coordinate 17,959,870 of CP130737.1, forward strand.
ATTAGGGAATTTGTTTTAGTAGCGAATTTTAACCTATGTATGTACATACATTCTTATATGTAGGTGGATGCTTGAAGATCAAAAAAAAAATGGATGACAAAATTAGGAAAATTTAAATGACTATTCTGTACGATGATGTGGGTCATTGCTGTTTTACACTCAAATGAAGATAGCTGGTAATAAAAGGTTCAGTAATTCCAATCCTTCTACCAAGTACTATATTGATAACGTGACGTTACAGCCTTATTTAGCTTTATTTAGCATCTCCTAATTTTTAATGTTGTGCATTCTTCCCGTAAACTCATATTAGAAACTATTTGGAACTGCTTCTCTTTCAAAGCCCTCAACTAGGGGGCGTGCTTTGCATTTCATTGATGAGGAGGATTTCGAAGACGGAAGTTTAGTCCTTATAACTCAAAAAATGACTAGGCTTGGATGACTTCATCTTCTTACAGGGGATGATGATGACATCATACGAGGGCAACCGGCTTACTTACCAGGAAGCGATCATAACAGCGTTTTGTTCCGACTTCACATCTAATCTCCACGTTCGAGTGTTCGGCTTCTTGACGCAATTATGATCTTCAATCTGAAGACTCATAGTGGCAACAAAGAACGCAATTTCTTTTGTTCTAAAACATCTTCACTTCAGATTGCAAAAATTCACCAAAAATGCTTTTTTATGTGGTCTCATGCAAGACTCTGGACCACCATGACTTTTCCTTAGATGTGGCTTCTTTCAAGAATAGAGAGTGCCAGTTCAATGTCCAGTAGCAGACGTTTTAGGCTTTCCCACCTATAAACAACTTTATCCAGTCATTCAGAATAGCAATAAGACACCATTTTGAATCCCAAATTTGCTTACCTTCTTTTATGTGAAGTGTTTTTGATGTATACTCTACGTGTTCAAATGTCAATTCGTCAATGGGGATCCGTTTATAGCAGAAGCATTTTTGTCCATGATCGTCTTTTGTAAAACGTTATCCTTTTGTACCACCATTACATTTTCTTAATTAAATGACGATTCTTTCCGGAATGGATAATGTCATTTCAATTGTCCAGCTGAAAGGTGTAGCAGACCTCTTAGGCCTTTCCACCTTTGGAGATCTTTATCCAGCCATTCCGAGAAGTGATTAATCGCTCTTCTTTTTTGAAGGTACATATGTCTAAGTTCAGGAGAAAATCTGACCTTTAAATAGTGTAATAGCACGAGTCCTTCTGAAACCATCATGTCGCGTGGTAATGACAAATAAATAGAACTGACGGCAGGGAAAAAGCTATACCCTTAGGGACTTGAAAACTATGGAGTAGAATTGTGAAAAATAAACCATTAGTTTTTCGAAGGCATGAGAACCGTTAACGTCATTTCGAATCCGAAATTCGTTCCCCGTATTTTGTGGATTCTTTTCGGCGCATAATGTGCGTCTTCAAATGTAAATTCGTCAATCGAAAGATTCTTCTATAACCTACGTAACAGTACTTTTTTCATTATTACGAGAACAACCTCTTTCTAATTTCTCAGGTGAAAGAATCGAATTATTATATGGCGTCAGGTGGCAATAATATGAGCTCTTTCAACTTCCCTGTTCAAAATGCATATGTAGAATGAATAAGAACAGCCGAAATGTTGCGATCTCACCGAAAACTGACAGGTTGTTCTATTCAAAAATTTTTGAAATTTGTCAAGACGATACGAGGAACAGGGCATCAAAGATAAAATTTGTGAAAGGTGATCGATTATAGAAGTGGTGAAGGGTCAAAAATCACTTAAAATCAGAAGTGTTTGTGACATTTGAAGCGGCATATCGTTGGCCTTTGACGCTCTCTGTCCAATTGACGTGCAACAGCCAACAACTCTTCAACTTTCAATTAAACCTGTAAAAAATGTCTATTTTCGAGAAGCATATTAAGGCAGCTGTGGGGATGTTTCGTTATAATGTTCGTCAAAGTTGATGTTGGTACGAGGATCTGTAGGTTCCCTTTTCGACGGGTAAACCTTGTTTAACTTCTAAAAATAACCTAAATCAGACTGTTTGATCGAAGCTTGGATTTTTCCTTCCTTCCTTCCCTTCATTTCCTTTTATTCTTCCTATGTGAAGAAGTCGAATCCGAATACGAAAAGTTGAAGGTTCGCCATCCTTAACGCCTGAAGGGGCGCACAACCGATGGACGGTTTAGGTTTTTTTCTTTTTTTCCACCAGGAAAATGAAAATGATATTTCCTGCATGCACAAGTTCATAGAAACTGGTGAGTATTTGGCCACTGCCCGAAACATCCAAAGGAAGTCGTGAAGAACTTTAGGCTACAAAACCATGTTTTCAGGCTCAGAGGAGGAGAAATCTAGATATTCTTTAGAGATCTGTCTCACGTCTACGGTCTGAATCGCTTGATTTTTCTGCATTTTCCGTAATTTTTTAGCATCTTTGCGTCTTTATCTTTGAGTCCAGTCCATATGGAGTGGGGTGGGATTAGGTGAGAAGACGTGGTCGTTTTGCCGGTAACCCGGTTGACCCGAACGGAGACCGGGTTGCGTCAAGGGGATCGTTAAGCAGTTGGCGGCTTTTCGAGGACATGCGCGAATTTTCGAATACCAAACGCCATCCACCGCCACCTGTCTCCCTGCGTAGGTGGCGCAACACATCTCGACCACACCGAATAACAAAGAGCTACACGTGCCCCGAATTGCCAGATTTAAACGAGACCGCGTCCTTAGATAGATGACGAAATCCACATGCGCAACACCGTCCGACCAGTTGCCGCTTAGTTTCGAAAATACAAATCAGCAATCTATCCATTGATCCGTGTATTTATTCAAAAATTCACTGTTACGTAGGCCAAGAAAGTCAGAAAAGTCCTGTGCGAAAATGTTGTGGTAAAATCATAAAAGTAAACAAGGTAGCGTGGTCGAGTTCCCTAAGGACGCGCTATGCAATCGTCTTTAATTCAAAATCGTAGATGTGAATGTCCCTCTAGCCTATACAGCAGCTTGCTAAGCCAGCCGCTGTACCAAATCAGTGTCTTTAGTTTCGTATACAGGTCTGGTTAAAATCTACCCGACCGCAGAGGGATTGAAAGCTTGGTTTTAATTAACCAGGTTTGGGGCGAAGGCGAATTCGCCGAAGAATTATCCGTAAAACTTTTGTACCATCTTGGCTAGTCGGATAATTTTACTGTTTACTACAATATAATTTTTGACATTGTTCCGAAAACTGCCATTTTTTTCATTCCATTTCACCCATAATGAACCCCTGAAACAGATGGGTGCAAAAACTGGAACACTTTTTCGATCTTACTAGGTTTCCTAACACCTTTCATTTTTCTTGGATATGATTGTAACAAGTACGTGCCTTCATTGTTTCTGACGAACATTGTCTCAATCGACTCCTAAATTCATAGGAACAATGCTGCCCTCTAAATTGATAAAACAAGTCTATGTTTATAGAGTATGAAGAGCAAAATGTCCCGAAGGTTCTACAAGCCCATCCCTGCAAAAGTGCAAAATGATCTGAACTCGTCACTTGGCTGGAAGGTCTAGCAGACAGCTAGGTGCGTGCCGTTAACATAATTACATTAGCCGTTACTTAGAAGATACTGCATAACGTCAGCAGGGCGATGTAGGGCAATAGTGGGCGATATATTGTGATTTTCGAACAGACTTCTGCTCTTTTTGGATTTTTTTCGGGAATTTTAACAACAAACCTGAATCAGATGGGAGCCGAACGGATAGTTGGAGGAAAAATGGCTCGCACGTGGTACTTCCATGGAAAAAAGAGTTCGAAGGAAAGTCGGTGTCAAGAGCTTGATGTAGGAGGATTGGAACTGTCCAGTCTATTCAATTCGTCAATAAATGAGCCCTCAGTACGTTTGTAAGTTCTCTTCTACTGCAATGGTTGCTCTACAAAGCAAAATGATTGCACGTAAGCGAAAATTTCCATAAACATCACGTTATCCTAATATGGAATATTTTCTAAGGCATAACAGTATTTTTCCCTTACGTGGCGTTCTCACCTGAGCTACTCATTAGGTGGCGCTTTCTGCTGAGGCTTATACGCAGGAAACTAGCGACCTTTGGATTTCACGATGAAGATGCCACGGAAATGCGTCATTAATGCGAATCAGGAAGCACCTAATCTTGTAATCAGCCTTTCTTTTTCACCTTCTGAAATGTCAGCACAGTATTAAAGGGCTTTCAGGTTTTGAAGGCTATTTCTTGGAAGACGATCGACAGAGTACAAAAAAATCCGACTTCAGGATCTGGGGCTGATCACTGGTGCTGATCTCACTTCTCAAAATTAGTCGTTCAGTTATTAAATAGATCCGATTAAAAATGCTTTCAGGAGGAAGGCTTATTAAGGTTAAGAAGTGCAGCGCTTCTAAGATGAAAAAGCACTCTCCTGACGAAGTGCGTCCGCAATTTGTGACGTGATAAATAATTAACTTGAACGTGATCGAACCAGGAAGCGTTCTTGGAAATATGTATCATGTAGAATAACCAACTCATCATCACTGACCACTTGCAACAAAGGTGAAGCTTTTTCCTCTTGGGAGAATAAATAAACTGCAAATACACAGAATTGGACGATCACCTGGAATCACCTCATAACACATCAGTAGCTGATAGTTTTCAGTCATAAGTGAAATTAGGCTTCCGATCGTGACGACACAACTTCGCCAGTCGATTATGTGAAACAATTGGTCGTCCACAGATCAAACGGCATGTAAAAAGGCTTGGACAGATTTTCCCATTCATTTTTCGGAAAAATAGAAAATTTTGTTTGTAATGTTCATAATACGTAATAATATAACATCATATTACCCTGAGATCTGTTTGATAAGTCCACCAATAATGACTTTTCAAAGTATTCAATGTTCCCTCCTTCTTGAACCTCGGCATCGATGACGACGGGGAGGTCGAAACGTTAAGCCTCAATAAAGTCTTCCACCTGACAACCTCGTGCGGCAGAAGAAATTGAAGTTAAGAATATTTTCTACCTACTGTTCAAGATTCCGGTTACGATAAGAAGTTCGGATCATTAATTTTCAAAATTGGTACATACATACATTAGATTTGGTTGAAATTAGGTGAAAAGTTACCTAAGATTTGCAGCGGAAATATCTGAGATTTTAAAGCAGTACACATATTGGAGTCACTAAAATAGAGGTATCACTTCGGCAGCGTTCAAATTTTGAAATCACGCCAAATTTTAGGTACGTATTCATTTGGGATCACATATGAGCCCTAGCCACCGAATACATATTCTGAATTTTTTCGTCTCTTTTTTTCTTGTATAGGCTTTAATGGAGCCCATAAGAGGCGCTGCTGACACCCGCATGGTCGAACGATTAATCCCGGCACGGGCTGACCAAGGCTTCCATCTCACAGATTCGGATTAATTGCTACCAGACTTGTCTGGGAAAGTAAAGACACTTGGTATAGCGGTGACCCCCGCAAGTCATTTCATAGATCAAATACGCAATTGCCACGCCTTTTCGATTCCGAATGGGAGACGAACGCGAACGCATGGCGCATCCATAAGGGAGTTATCACATCTCTAGAAATTGACTCAGAATAAAAATCCAGCTAATCGTACAGAAATGGAAAACCCTCGAAATTCTCCTGTTTCTATTGTACCCCTCAGAACTTTACAGTTGCAACATAACACACATACATTCGGACACTATGCAATAATTTATTTGTCGGGAAATAACAAAACTGATTACATCATTTAGACCGGAAGGCACAATATGATATGCGCAATAATATTCGTTTGCTGGGTATGCGCTTGTAACGCTGAACGAAACGCGAAAAAAATTAAAGATAAAAAAACGAAACGAAACACGAAAAAATAAATAGTGAACTACAAAGGTCATCGAGTCGATCGACACATTATCATCACATTTCTTCGATCACAACTCATTGGGGCACAATAAATACCTTAAATAGATGAAGTACATACGATAAATTTGGTTCGAATTTAGAAAAAATTGCGTATATTTTTCACAGACGAAATTTCAGCGACTCATGTGAGCTACATTTACGATCACTAGAAAGTTATATCACTTATGGGAAAATGTATTTTTAGAGACAATAAATGAAATGATACATGAAACATGGAAAACCGCTGAGCGTCGACTTTTTAAAAGTTCATCATATAGTGAAGAATAATGATAGCGCACTACAGATACACAGCACTTTGCTATTGATAAGGTGAAAGTTCTCATAAATAAGGAGTATTATAAAAGTAGGAAAATGACTAATTTTAGCAAAAATTGACACTACTACAATATCAGATGAAGAATGAATATGAGTCGTTGTTGAACAGCTGACGAGGAATGGATCACAGCTGATTACCATACTCCTACGTTTTGTTTGTTCGCTGAAAAAACCACGTGACCGCGAAGAAATGATTCGAAAACAACACGAGATCAGTCTCGTACACTAGAAAAAAACAAATTGTTGCAATAGGGATCAACTTGCTTACCCTGCTTATTCATTTGCATTTGATTCAACGACAAGCCCTGTTTCACAGGTGTATTTTTCGACGCTAAATTGTCCAAATCAATCAGACCACTAGCACCCGCCCAGGTGCTTCCCACTTTCGTTGTTTTCGATGGTTTTCCTTCCGATGAAGTAACCTGAACGTGTTTCATAACCTTTTCATACACTTAGCACTATAAGAAATTTTATAAACGAACGGATTTGGCCGGTGAGTCACTCGAAGAAGCTGCTGATGTCGGCATGAGACTGATATTGTTCAACATGTCGTCCAACGCAGATGAGGTCTGAAATGTGTAAAATTTGAACACCGACCGAACGTTAAGACTCAAAACCTCCTTTAAATGTTTGACAGTTTTCCGTTGTTTTTTTTTTAAATTTTTTACGTTTTTCAATTGTGTGCTTTGAATTTAGCACTTTCTTTCTGATACAGAGAATGTAAATAAATAAATCGAGGTCATTAGTATTTCTTACCCTTTCCGAATCTCAGTCCCTTGAGAGGCTTCGTGTACAGTATAGGGGTATTGGCTCCCATCCTTTATTTCATTTTTCGAGAAATATAGGCACTAGGAGTTCCATTTTAATTGTATACATGAATACGATACTCGAGTAGGAGAGGACAAAAAACTGACAAAAAAAACTTGAAAAAATCACGAATGTGAGAAGTTGCCGATGCTTGACATAATGTATAAGTACTGATATCTTATGCATCTTGCAAATTGAAGGACTACCGTATTCTTGAAGCTACTAAAGTATAAATAAATGTAACAATGCAGTGTTCTTAAGGCAAATAACATTCGACTAGGAGTTCATCACTAGGAAGATTACTGATTGTGTAGAATTGTTTGATCTTCTTTGAATTTCCATTTTAGACTAAGTTTCGACGAACATATTCCAACGGAGAAGAGTATGAAGAAATTCATCTTTGACGTGAACCGAGGATTGTTATCTTCATAAGGTTGGGGGATGATAAAAAAGAGTTCGCGGGAATATATTGATATTTGTCAGCCTGTTTAGATATTGATTTTTTATGCTGCTAACGGTTGACGTTTTTCTAATCAAACAATGATCGACTAGAAATCGATCAGTCATTCAGGAGCACACTCATCGAGTCTTCAGTCTGAGCTGACCTTTCCAGTGCGTGGCGGATTCGTCGGCGGCTCTTCACCTCCGCACTCCTCTCCATAAAACTCGTTGAATGGCTGACCTCAGATGGGGTTATTGTTTGCCAAGTTTATTGGTTTACTAATGGTGTACGCCGTTCGCTAGGCATTCATCACATAGATAGATAGGTTTGCGTTTATTTGGCTGTCGCCAATCTGCTCGTGTACCGAATGCACCCGGTAATCTGGATCCACACAGGGGTTCGCTGTACCCATCACAAGTATTACTGATATGTTTTGATTCTAGCTTTATGACACTAAGCACACTAGAAGTAGATGTTGTAAGGAATTTGTGCGATGATCGTAACACCATCATTACAAGATAATGTTTAAACGTTCAACACCAACGTGTTACTAGACCCCTATCATTTTTGAATTTTGGTTCTCCGAGCTTACCATGGGTCAGCGCTAACAACTTTTTACCCCACTACTGGTATCTTTCCACAAAAAATTTAAAGAGAAGGAATGACCACTTAAAACTAATGTAATTTAGAAACAAATGAAACAATGAGCTCGTGAATAAAGATGCCCCACCATAAGTAGGCCAATTGAACAGAACTGGAAGTGTAAACTGCGAAAACATCAGCCGTTGACAAATATCAATTTTAAGATAGGGTATACTGTAGGTCATTTCAGAAAAACCACCACCTTAACACCGTGCGTTGCCTAACTATACTCCACCCCTTCGTTTGCCAATTTCTATTTCGGAAAAAGGGCAGTTTTTGCTTCAAATACTTGTATGATAGGAGAGATATTAGTCGTTGAAGTAGCGGAAATCATTAATAAATCCCTAAAGGGAAAAACTGTAAGGATCAAAACAACCTCAGAAAGCCAAAAAATTAATGTAACAACTCCATGTGTTCCAGAGAGCCAGCACTAGCTATCATGTTTCATTATGGTGAGAATAGTATCAAGACAAAAATCCCTTTGGAGTAAGCGGGCGTTCAAAAAATAGGATGGCATATAATTGTGAAACGCACTGCATTTCACGGAACCCTGGAGAACCTGAAACGTATCGTTGATAAAAAAAAGAATTGGTTCATTAGGAGCGCCTATCTTCCCTCAGATTCGTATGTGAATAAAACGCAGTTCACATCAGTCGACAAAATCAATGTTCGCTACCGACATCAGTTCTATGATAAAAGATGACAGCCACATACATATTATGGATGCTTCACTGTTTGAAATGGAAGGGATAGCGGAACCAGTGGGCGAAAGAACCGTCACTATCATAATAAGCAGTCGCCAATTATAGAACTGATGGAAGTCGTAGATTTGAAAGGACATTATTGTTGCTGCGACATGATGTTTCGGTGCTTTCCAGTGGAAATATACATGCACTTATTCTCTATGTGCAATCCCACCAAACAATACACTAGCTCGATCGTAAGCTTAGTACCACTTTCGCCAATATCACTTATCCGTATCGAGTAACAAAGTTTAAATAACACTCACATGAGCAGGAGTCGACACAGCTGTAGAAGTCGGAGATGAAATCGATGGTGCAATACAGAAATCACCAAACGAGGCAAGACTAGGCTGATGTTGAGCGGGAGGGACTTTTGGTGCCATCGGTGCCGAAGTCCAATCAGCGCTGAACAAATAAAATTTCTTTTTACAATTTACAGCTAGATACGGTAGGAGTGGATGTTGTAATAACGGCGATAGAATCAATCGCGGCACAGACGAGATTTGTGCGATGATCCTATCACCACCAAAGCAACGATCCACATATAAACACTTGAAGGGTAAAGATAAAGGTACAGGCGTTAATCAAACCCCTAGAGGCACACCCCCGCATTCGTGCTCCATCTACAATCGTAGAAGCATGGTGAGTGACGATTTAGGCTTTATAATGACTTGCGGGAGCCAGCCTCTGAGCCGAGTCAGTGACTTCACCTTCCCTGACGAGTCTGCTACCAATTTACTCGACATCGAAGGGCTTAGCTATCGGCGAGGACCGATCATTTGACTGTGCGGCTGCAAGTAGCGCCCCTTACCGCTGTACCACGTGCGGCCTTACACGTGCATTTATTGATTGAATTCAATCATAGAGCTCAACTCATATTCTACACATTTAAAAATTTACTTACACAAAGTTGCCTTCGAACGCAGCTGACGAGGCTGAACTTGGTCCAAATAAATCATCAGGAAGTGCTGGACTAGCTGCAGAATGTACTGCTCCACCAGATGGAGGGCGCGGGGGTATAATAGCTTGTTGGTTTATTTGAGGTTGAGCCTGAAAACAAACAGGAGAAGCTAACTGATGAAAATCTACTGAAATGATACGATTGAGAACACGTACCAATTGTCCAAAGATATCCAGAGGTGGAACGGTTGAGGTAACTTGGCTGGGAGCATCAATTTCAAGCAAATCAACAGACGGGGCTGGTGGCTTCGCTGCAGAAGTTCCCGAAGCTGTGGTACCAGGTAGGCGAAGAGCAGGAATTTTTATAGCGCCGGTTTTTGGTATTTCTGTAAGCAAGAATGCTTCGTTGTAGTGAACACAATTTAAGTGTACCTGGGGCAATGCATAATGTACTGAAACTAAATTCACAAGCATTAAAACATGACTGAGTGGAAAAGTACTGCAATACGAATCGAAATCTGATCTTGGGGGACTCAAATCATCAGACTGATTTCGGCCTAACCCCCCTTCAGTGAGATGAAAGACAGGTTATCCCTAAGCCCAACTCCAGTAAATTTTTCGAATCGAACGATTACTCATCCTTTGCATCGGAAACAACTGAGTTTGTGTCCTTAATTGTTAAAAAAAAATTCTGACTAAACCTAGCCGAAGAATACCTAGTGAAAATCGTACTTCAAGTGATTGGGTCAGAGGTTTCACACTCTGCGATTTCTAACCTGTAGACTGAGCAGCTGAAGTTACTTGCGGAATGGATCCTGCGGTTGCAAAGTCTCCAAAGTCATCATCGGCTACGGGCTTAAAACAGAAGATAGAAAAACGGTCAGAAAGTAGTACAAAAGACAGAAAAGCGTACATCTGCTCTGAACCCAAGTTCCGGTGAAGCTGAACCCCTTCGTGTTTCATCCGGAAATTGAAACGAGTTCACCTCTTTCGACGAGTAATCATCCCTACAAAACAGAAATCAACTGTTGATTTACCGTTCCACAATTAGCAATAATAACAACAGTAATGATAAACAGCACCTGCTGTCATCGTAAGATGATTTGTTTTTGAAACTATCGCTGTTATCGTCCCGCCATTCATCACTGCAGCTGTTCGCTGATTTGGCTAAACAAAGAAGCGGCAAATAAACCAAGTGTAAAGGAATGTACACTATGAGAGTGCTTCTGTGCTTCCGTTTCTATTCTTAACCAGAACATCAGCTAGTTGTAAACTTGAATATTTGTAGAAAAAGGTGGTTATATTCCAAAACGAGATGAGCAGAACTTACAACTGTATGTTCCTCCTCGACCCATTCGTATATCCTCGGAAGTGAAACCTTGATAACGATCCTTATTGTCCGATTTAACTTTTTTCCTCTGAGCGCGGAGTTTATCGTCGTCACTGAGAAGCTCGAGAATAACCTTCACTCGATGTCGGACTGAAAGCTTAAGTGTAGCTGAGGCATCACTTGACAAAAAAAAAATAAAAAGGGAAGTACAATGTTAGACGTTACCGTTGAGGCCTTGATCCCGACCGCGTTCATCTACGTACTTGTAGTGCTCCAAAGACCTTAAAATCTATGATAGAACTGGGAAAACGGCAATTTTATAAAGGAAGGTGTGACTCAAAATAGATCGATTGTTACTAAACGGAATTCAATAAACGTTGAGTTCCGTTTAGGAACAATCAATCAGCTTCAGCTTTTTGCAAGAAAAAACTCGAGAACGAGTGTGCCCAGAAGGTAAACACTCGTCTGACATCACTTTTCGATCGCAAAATGACCGGTTAACTTTAAAACAAACGGACAATCGAGTTCACAACCTAAAAAGTCGCTTTTGAGGTCTGAGTGTTACTATATGGGTCACTTTCAGTGAATACAGAGCAAGTTCAACAAAGAAAAAGAATTGAAAAGCCGCACCTCATCTGGAACATATGATCCCGAGCGTTGCCGATGACTCGTTCACTTCCATGGAACAAAAGATGATTCAATAGTGTAAGACTCTGAAGCAAACATGCTTCAGGAGCAATGGCTAATTTTTCTCTTCGAAAATATATTAGTATTTAAGTTTCGAACATATTCTATTGAGGATAAGACCTAGCTTAAATAATACTCGCTCTGTATAGCTAAGACTAACACGCATTATTCATTCCTTTGTTCCACAAAAATCCACCAGTAGAATATATTCATCGAAGAACCGTATCAAAATGGTATTGATTTATGACTTTGTAGAGATAAAGTGAATTATCACAAGAATCCGAAGTTCCTCGTAAAACCTTACCTCTACGACAAGATCGTAGAACATTAGAACTCAAAATTTATACATAATTCGAAAGTGAACACATAAATTACCTTATATACTCTTCTCCAAGCGTTTTTATTATCTTCGAGCATCCTTTTCCAGAGTAAGTTAGTAACTTGATGAAAACCATCATATCTGCAAATAATCAATAGTATTTTCAAAAAGTACACGACACGTCAACTAACCACCGATCAATATACTACCAGAGTTTTCACTGCGGTTATTGTGCCCGGCTCAATCAAATTTTGTCTACAAAGGCTAAAAACATTTCGATTAACAAATCGTTTTCCAAAAGCAAACGTTTCACTGAGCGGCATCTGACAGCAGTACAGACGAGAAAATTCATTAGTGTGAATGTAAAGAGAACGAAGAGAGAATGAATCACAAAAAACTTACTGAAACGTATAATTAGCGATTTCTTTCATTTGTGGACCAGTCGGACCCCAAGGATCTTCATTAGTAGCTTCATAAACAAGATTTTCCGCTTCAGTATAATTCATGACCATAGTATGTCTAAAGAAATGAAAAATAAAACGGAACAAGCAACGAAACATGAAATTCTCCACTCACACTGATTCTCCTAATTTCTTGATTTGGTAAGGAATATTATTACTAATTTGCTTTGTGAGATTTGAAATACCGGATAATAGGTCCGACATGGTCACCTGAAATTTACACTGCATTTGACAATCCACTGAAAATATGATCAGTAGCAACGAATCAGCGCAATAACCGTCAATTGAGGAAAATTGACCAATCCGAGCAAATTACTTCATGAGTGTCCTAAAGATTTAATAATTTTCTACAGCTTGAAAGCAGTATCACCTGCCTTTAGCTAGTTTCAGCAATTTTGAATTCCTGAAAAGTCTTCTTCTACAAGCACAAGAAGTGTTTCAGACAGCATCTGCCGTCGAAGTCTCGCTCGCTTTATCGCATTTTTAGAATAAAATAACACAGTCAAACGCTTCATTCATTGGTACAACATGATATTTAAGTAAATAAATTAACTAGAGATTCCCTTAAGCTGCTTTTTTGTGTCAGAGAATTTTAGGCTGCTTAGTACACAAACAGTCCCGTTGCAGTCGATCATAACTACGGAATGCTGATAAGTGTTGGCAAATAACGGGTATAATTTTACCTAACTAGAGTTATTTACTATCTGACTGATACTTAATAATATGAATTCTGTGCTATTCAAAGACTTGAATGACATTCTAGAAATAAAAGATGGAAGAACAACGATAACAGCACTTTAATATTATTCTTTGTGCGACTAACTACATGAAAACACTGTTGCAAATCATGAAAATTTGTCCAGATTTTAACCACGACACTGAGACATATTGACTCTCCAACTATTAAGTAAAGCTCGTTGAGACAATCACAACATCAGAGCCTGTCAACATTTAGGAAAAGAAATTTTAACATGTGAGATTACGGCGGCGAATCGAGATTCTGAAGGTGAAAACGCACAACGCAATGAATGACTCGTCAATCGACAAAAAATAATCGGAACAATGAGGGCAAGGCGAAATGGACGAGAAGAGAGACGTACAACGAGAAATCGTCTGGAAAACAGCCGGTGTGATCAGAATTCCGCACCACACACACGTCACAACCGCGACGATTTGCATCCTTGTCGTCGATTGCGGTGTGTTGGTCGTAATGTCGTGACGACACGAATGCGGCGCTAATTTTCGTCACCTTTGCTCGTTTACGCTGTGTTCGATGAAGGCCCGTCTCGAGCACGACATGGAGACTGTTTTATGCTTTGCTAGAACAACTAACAACGACCTCTACGCTGTTCGTACAAGGAAGCGAGAACAGGGTAGTCGATTCACACCAAGCTGTTTCATTCTACACAGCCTGTGGCAGATTCCGATAACCATTTAAGTATCTAAGTGGAACCAGTAAGTAATTATCTAAGTAAGGGAATGGCGGACGCTTGGTTTGTGGTCCTGGGATTTAGTAAGTTGTGCACCGAGGTCAGGGTAGTTATAATTTTTTCATTATAAAACCCGTCGTTCCTGCTGACGACACCTGAGGATGACTTTGACTTTCATTTAGTCTTGCTCGATTGAGGTAAGGTCGACACGAATAGTACGGGTAAACTCGCTTCTCTTTCCCTGTTTGTTTTATCTCAATCTAATACGACCGTTTTATAATGCGGAAAATATGTCAAGATGCAGTGATCGTGTGTTAGTATACCCGTTCGGTATTTTTTATGATCACACAGCTGTACTTTATCTTGTACCAGTAGAACCTTCATTGCTTTCAGATCACTTGTCCATTGTTCTGTGCTGTCATAATTCTCCCCAACAATAGACCTCATCCATGGAACCGGTTCTTCCACTAATTTGCCCTGTCGATAGAGAACCATTTTTCTCTCCTGAACTTCAACTGATGACGAATTAGTAACTTGGAAAACACTTGGGCACTAGTTGAGAACCAGTTAACAGTTCCGACACCGCGGACTTTGGAATAACGTGTTTTTTTATGAAAAGCTCGCCAAAAGAGGCGTTTCTGACGATGTCGTCGATTTCGATAGGTTACAGTACCTATATGTTACTCTTCGTGAACACACTGCAAGAATCTACAACCATGCGCTGCCGGCGTGGCCTCCTTATAATGATGACCTACCCATGGAGCAGGTGGCCGCTAGCCAGTGTCCGCTGTCCCTCCCGTGATAGGAGCTTCACTTTGCTCTCCTTCTTATTATTGATATTGATCATGCCACTTTCCCACGTCTGTCTAAAACAGCGTACACAAATAGATGAATAAATAGATGAATAACCACCAATAATAATAGTGAACTCAGAAGTACACCGAGTGAAGAGCTCCCCTCTAGTGCATCATACTAAGGATTGATCATCCTACGTATTAATATGATATGAAGATGACGAGGAGATTCCTGGGATAGATTTTTCGTACATCTGTCTAATGTTTTTTTACGTAACAATAGCTAGTTTTTTGTTGTTCTATTCTATTTTTTCCTCCCGGCTAACAAATTTCTCTATTCTTCATGAGCATGAGTAAAAAAGAAGAGGGGAAATGAAAACAGGGAAACTGGCCCGCGCTGTGTAGTGCACACCATTTTGTTCTGTCGTCCAATCTTGTTTCCCCAATCGTGGGATGAAGTGTTAGTGCCTGTTTGATCGTGCTTAACCGTACATATGTATCTGCTTCTAGTTGACATATCAACGATATGATTAGCTACTTCAAAAGGGCGAGTTCGGCCTACGAAGCGCCACTGAGTGATGGGTAACTCAAGTTCACAGATTGTCTGACTGTAGACGCCTGGTTTGAATGGTTTGAACTCTACTAATATAATGTGAAGGCTTGACTATTGTATATGGCTTGAGTATCAGCCGTTGCGGAAATGCGCTCGTCCCCCCTCCCCTTTTGCTGTTCCAATTTACTTTGCTGCGACAGCAAAGTCCTAATAAGCCTTAAAATTATCGAGCCTTGTGTATATATGTTGATAACATTCCTGGAAGGTATTGGTATATACTGAAGCTCTTCGTATCGTCCGCAGACTTTTCGTCAGGCTCGATTGTCTTCGTGAACAATGGACTTCATCAAGGATCGCCTCAGCTTTCCTAATCCAGGCTTACTTTCATGGGCGTAAGACTCTATGTCATAGAATGTTCTAATTTTTTTGTTCTTCTTGGCTCTATTCGTGAGTCATTCTTTGTTTATTTCACTGATTTTCTGCTCAGTTGTTGTTGCCATCTACATCATTGCTCACTTGAATTTGTTTCAGTACATGGATGTCTCTATTAGTCTGATTCCAGTGTGATAATTTTTTTACTCCACACCTGGAAGCACAAGGGAATAAAGCTGATTTTATGTCGGAAAATATGAGTGAATGGTTCTACGAAGATAATGCGGTGCTGTCACCTGAAGCAATTTGAAATTTCACATTTTTCTGTTTTACGAAGTGAAAATTGAGGTGAAACGTGTATAGTGGGTGTTGCATCTCGGTGATGTTGAACAGCAACGGCAAATATTAGTAGATAACATCACTTTTCTTTTTTAAATCTTCTGTTCATTGCTGAAGTATACAAATGTCTACCATTAAAACCGTAGGTTACGGGAATTTTGTAGTAGCCGACTCACAAGGGAAGCTTGTGAGCGATCGGTGACGATTTACAACGAAACCTATGTGAGCATGTAGGGCTTTGCACGAGGAATGCAACGACGTGTTCACCAGGTGCCGTCGTCACCTGGTTGATCTGAAAATGGCCGGCGAAATTTCGAACTGCCGCACACGTATTTTGCACTGCTGCTCCCCGCCAGCGGGAGTGCCGGGCCGAGTATGCTGGCCAGCGCGGCGGGGTGGCGGAGTGGATAACGCTGTGGACTCAAAATCTTATGGGCGTGGATCGGTCCCTCCGGATGAGGATGATGAGTATGACCAACGGAGTACGCACGGAGGACCAAATCTAGTATGTTCGTGGCCCATACTTACCGAAACCAACCCAAATCCATCCCAAATTCAGAAACTAATGGCAGATTCGTGATCAGCGCCCCGAATAACCCCCGTTGACGAAGCTTGAGCTCAATCGGTGATTTCGAGCCAATCACTCTACTTTGACTACGAACCCTAGCAAGCGCACGTCAGACATAACAGGAAAAGCAGATGTTAGATTAGTGAATTGTGGATTTGTCAGCTGCCCAGGTAATCTTCTTTGATGAATATGAAAAGAAACTCATCAAAAATAGAGTCTCTGTTCTTTTACGTCGAAAAAGTGGAACAATAGAACAAAGAATATTCTCGGCAAGTGGTCCTTCATACAACTACTCACTTGACACTAGTAAGGCTGGTTTGGTTGGAATCACCGATTTAGCCCAAACTTTGTCTACAAGGGTTATTCGGGGTGATAAGCTCGAATCTGACAGTAGTTTCCGATTTTGGGATGGATTTGGGTTGGTTTCGGTAAGTATGGGCTACGAAAATAGTAGATTTGGTCCTCCGTGTGTACTTTGTTGGTCATACTCGGCCAAAACGCGATTCTATCTCGAAACTGCGGCAAAACTGCAGAAGGAGCGCAATTTGGAATCTAGCGCATGAAGGCAAAACGAAGCTCGCCCGGATGGACCGATCCACGGCCACCAGATTTTGGGTCCGCAGCGTTATCCACTCGGCCACCTCGGCTCAGTGTCGTGGGCGGCAGTTCGAAATTTCGCCGGCCATTTTCAGATCAACCAGGTGACGACGGCATCTGGTGAACACGTCGTTGCATTCCTCGTGCAAAGCCCTACAAGCTCATATGGGTTACGTTATGAATCGTCACCGATCGCTCACAAGCTTCCCTTGTCAGTAAGTTGGGGCTCTATTGTGTCGCTGTCACTTTCAGAGTAAATGGCTTGTCAGAGGTAAGGGAGAGCGTATGAGGACCAGTAATATTCCAGCAGCGATAACCAGAAATTCTATACAGGGTGCGCCAGCTAAATCCGGACAAATTTCAATTCAAATCTCCCGCCATACCGTAACTTCGTCAGAGGTCCCGATTGGTATAGTGTAAGCAGAAACCCTCTAGTTTTTAGGGATACCCTCACGACTGTCTAAATGTTTCCAACTAGTACGGAGTACAACAGAGAAGCCGCAGTCATCGAAGGCGTTCACGCTGGACGCACAGCGGCGGGAATCATTTGATTCTTCGGATTTTCGAGATCGACGATTTAGATCTTGTGGCGGGGTACAAGGCTTCCTATGAGGGTTCTTCAACTCCGGTGAAGAGAACCGATCCGCGAGAACGTGTTTCAAGAACGGCAGAAGCCGGAGAACGGGTTCAGAAGCTGATCTTAGAGGTCCCGGGACAATCACAGGGGAAGCTAGCGACAGTGTTCGGAGGTAGCCCAAGTTCAATCACTGTAGTCGAATCCTGGATAGTGGCTGTATCTTCACGAAGCCCATATGTCTTCCAGCAAGGCGGCGCACCAGCTCACACAAGCCAATTGGTTAAAAACTGGCTGTCCGATAACTTGGACATGCTCTGGTCTAGGGTGTTGTGATCCCCGGAAATCCTGAATTTGAGCCCCATGAACTGCTACCATTTCAGCGTTGTTGAGAGGGTTGTTAACGAGTCGAAGGACCCTACCGCCACATCTCTGCGAACCGCCGTTGGAGCAGAATTCGCAAATTTGGATTAAGCTTTTCTGGAGAGAGCTTGCTAGCGCTTCAGGTCAAGGATGGAGGCGATTATTGCTGCTGACGGAGGCTACTTCGAGCAATTGTGATATTAATATACCCCTCTACTAATATGCAAAAGGATTCTGGATTCGAATTGTATCTCGTGTTTGTAGGGCTGTTTGAAAAATAGTGTCGCGCTTGTCCGGATTTAGCTGGCGCACCCTGTACAATTGCAAATTCATTGTATTCAATTATAAGATGTAAATGTTCGTTCATTCTTTATAAGTCTTCATTTGTTCAACAGACGACCTCTCACAGCAAAAGACGCGTACAATATAAGGTGTAGTACACAAAAGCGTTAAATTACAAAAGTTTCTCGTATAGAAGGACGTTAAACGTGGCTGTGCAGATGCGGGGAAAGCAGCAGGTATATAAGAGGGTTAGCCTATCAGCATATGGAGTGATATGTAAACTGATCCGGGCATTAGAGATCGCTACCGTTTCATATAATACGAAATTTTTCGGAGTAAATATAAGAAGATGCGATCCTACTCATGCAGTGTCCCATTCACAGTCCCATCTCTTCCCAGTCAGTTGAAATCTGTGAGGTTTTCCTCAACGCCCAAGAAACTCACCACGTTTATTTATTCAATTACTTCACGTGCTAACAATGAAGTTGATTAATAGGACATACAACCACTAAACCAAAAAGAAACAAAAACTCAGTTAGTTAGTTAGACAACTGAAAGGGATACATATTAGTTTGTCCGGAAGGTTTTTAAACTAATGATACATGCGATGTCTCGTCAATGAATTTATTAAAAAACAATATCATTCGACAAAGTGTCCACCATTATGATCTATCACATACTGCCACCCTGCTGGTAGAGACCGAATTCCGCTAGCGAAGAACTCTGGTAGTCAAAGAGAGCATGGAGCTTTCGACTCCGTTTCTTACTTCGTCCCGATTATAGAGTTTTCTTCCAGCGAAGAAGAACTGCATGGATCTGAAAACATGGTGGTCACTGGGCGCAAGTCGGGCGAGAGTAGAGGATATGGCAAAAGTTCAATCCCGAGTCCCTCCAATTTCTTTTTCGTGCTCTTCGCGGTGTGTAGTGAAGCGTTGTTCATTTATTTATTTATTTATTTGAATACGCCTGATGGCGCGCCATCGTAACAAAACCAATTAACAGACAACGAACCAAGAGTGTCAAGGAAGGAAGAAAAAACAATCGAAAGGTTCTCGTAGTCCTTTTAGGCACAAAAGTTGCAGCGGTAAGCCAAACGGCATCAATGACCTACGGTAAATACCAATTTGGTTCAAAATATGTCATAATAGATATCGAGAAGGAAGGACAGAAGAAAAAATATTTAAATAGTGTTCAAAATAATGTAAAGCATGGTAGTTGGCACCGCCAAGAACTGCAGCCGCTTAACGCTAGGGAACAACGAAGGTCATTGTTCCAGGAAATCCTAAGTATGAGGTAGAATCAAGTAATGATAGACCGAACATATCTAAGCGGACAGTACTAAATTGACATCAGCCTATGCACCCTGCAGACCACCGTAAGCAGAAAGAACGCTCAACATACATCGAGAAGAGAAAAAGTAGAGCCTCTAAGTTTCGAATGAGCGAAATTTGTGCTGCATATGGGGCCAAGGCTGCTGCCAGCAAGCAACTGCAACTTGGGAAAAGAAAGATAACGTTTGTCAAACTGAACTGAATATGAACAAAGATATATCCGGTAGGTATTGAAAAGGACCAAACTGTAATACTGATAAACGAACATAGGGAGACCTAAGCTACCCGCAACCGTGTCTAGATGACCACGAGAGCCCTTCAGAACAACGAATTCACCAACCATCTAAGAAATACAAAACTAATACTAAAAAGAGGAAAATAAAAATAATCAATCCTGACTATTATTGACACCCATCAGGGCCACACAAACATCAAAACGAACTGAGTACAGGGTGCACTCAAGCCGGAAAATAAGACATGAATTAAAGACAACGCTTAACACATCAAGAGCTCCACCTTTAATCTCTCAGTCCTTGTTGATCGCGAGATTTATCACCATGATGTGAGTGCCAAAACGTTAGATTGTCACGGAAGCTCAACCATTGTTCCGAGTAGGTGAAACCGCAACAGAGACAGATCATCAACCATTCATCTGTACTATCTGAGCAGCACAAAACTAAACATCTGAAATGTGCAGTGTTGTGAGCAAGTCTACTTTCCTTAGCTTACGTTTAAATGTCATACTGTCCAGTGCCTCTAGTAAGTCTTGAGGCAGTATCTGCAACCATCTTATAGACCTGCAAAGAAGAGAATTAAAGAACACAGTCTTCTCTCGTCTACTGGCCACGGCATTATGCAAGCTGAGATAAGTCGTTCGCCCATTACAGGGCCTGAAAACCCAGTACTTGCTAGGGTTAAGTTTCAGTCCCCTCTTAACAATTTAAAGCAGAAGAGGAGGTCATGACGAATTCCTCTGCAAAAAAGACTATCCATTTTGAGCTATTTCAATCTTTCTTGATAACTCTTGTTGAGTAAGGTGCTCAAAAAGGGGGAACAACTATTAGGTTGTTTCATAAGTTCGTGCCGTTTTTTTTCAAGCGACCCTTGTAAGCTCGTTACAGAAGCTTCTGAAGAGCTCGACACAGCGTTCGAAAGAGAATTACTTGTACTTTCAGAAAGTGCTTTAGCTATTTGTGGGATTTTGAAATTTTATAATGTTTTTGGCCTATAAAATGAAAAATGAACACGTGTAAAATCGACCTCACCGACAGCGAATTTTTTCTGCTCGGGTGTGAACCGGTATTCAAAACTCAAAACACTCCTAGAAAGAGGATAAAATTTTCTGTGAGATGGTGTACTCATTGCATTTTTTGCTCCACATTATGTGAACTTTAAGGCCAGTAAATTGGGACCTTCAAAAAACAGCAAGGTTTTTTTCGATGCTGCTCTTGCTCTCATTGTGAACGGTGAAGATGTCTCTTAAGGACTATTTCGTAGAGAATTATTAGGTCTATCTGACCATATGTTTAGTTTTACAGAATACTCAATTTTGAAACATTTTTGAAGGAAAAACATCTTCGTTTTTTCAGGGAGGAAAATCTCCAGTTCCAATCGTTCTGCTGAATCTCACACAGCTTCACAAAGAAGACGATACGCTCTGCAAGATGATGTACGAATCACTCTTGAAAGTGTTGCTCATCACTGATTTTCAGGCCATCAAAAAGGACATAGACGAGCACTTCTTGCCGCGCCGTCCCACCACTGCTGCGTCGCGCTCGTCGCGCGGCGCGACGTGGACACTGCTAGCTAGTCTATTTTGATGGCCTGAAAACCAGTGATAAGCAACACTTCCAAGAGTGATTCGTACATCATCTTGCAGAACGTATCGTCTTCTTTGTGAAGCTGCATGAGATTCAGCAGAACGATTGGAACTGGAGATTTTTCTCCCTGAAAAAACGAAGATGTTTTCCTTCAAAAATGTTTCAAAATTGAGTATTCTGTAAAACTAAACATATGGTCAGATAGATCTAATAATTCTCTTCAAAATAATCCTTGAAAGACATCTTCACCGTTCACAATAGGAGCAAGAGCAGCATCGAAAAAAATATTGCTGTTTTTTGAAGGCCCCCCTTTACTGGCCTTAAAGTTCACAAAATATGGAGCAAAAAATACAATGAGTATACCATCTTATAGAAAATTTCGTCCTCTTTCTAGTATTGTTTTGAGTTTTGAATACCGGTTCACACCCGAGCAGAAAAAATTCGCTGTCGGTGAGGTCGATTTTACACGTGTTCATTTTTCACTTTATAGGTCAAAAACACTATAAAATTTCAAAACTCCACAAAGAGCTAGAGCACTTTCTGAAAGTACAAATAATTCTCTTTCGAAAGCTGTGTCGAGCTCTTCAGAAGCTTCTTTAACAAGCTTACAAGGGTCGCTTGAAAAAAAACGGCACGAACTTATGAAACAACCTAATACATATCAAGATTCTTATGAACGTCTTCTGAACTTTTTCAATTTTGACTTGAAGCTTTTTGATTTGTGGATTCCAAATGTGGCAGCCATATTGCAAAATTGGAGTCACGTAAACCTTATAGAGTCTCATGAGTGAAGCGGCGTCATTACTTTTTACATTCCTACATATAGCAAAAAGTACTGAGTAGGCTTTAGCCACTATATTTTTCACATGTTTTTCAAACCTTAGTTTTCCATCAAACACAATTCCGAGATCTCGAACATTCTGAATCGATCTAAGCACATAATCGGAAGCTCTGTATTCAACATTTCTAGTATAACCAATATGGAAGACAGCTGTCTTTTCTAGATTGACAGGTATCTTCCATTTGGACGCCCAAGCTAACATGTTATCGATTGAGAGGCAGAGTGCCTGATGAACCTCAGCACGACACGAAACTTCGATATCATCGGCAAAAAGTTGCACTCTTACTTTAGGGTGTGTCTTGAGCTTCGCAGGTAAATTAGCAGTGTAGGCCAAAAAAAGAATGGGTGACAGCACGCCACCTTGCGGTACACCACTATGACAATGGTACCCCTCAGAAAAGATAGTGCCGACTTTCACACACATGTTTCTGCCTCTTAAATAAGACTCAAACCAATTCAACAGTTGTTCGCCAATACCTGGTAGTTTAAGTTTATAAAGAAGCATGGTGTGATTGACTTTGTCAAAAGCGTTTGACAAATCAAAATAGACTACATCCACAAAACAGTCAATATTTACGGCAACACTCCAATCGTACTGAGCATCCACCAGTTGGGTGGTAGTAGATGCACCTTTGACAAATCCATGCTGTTCCTGCGGAATGCTATGGTTCTTTGACAACCAATCTATTAACTTTTCTGTAATCAGTTTTTCAAGCACCTTCGCGGGAGTTGGCGTGATACTTATCGGTCGAAAATTTGACACCAACTTCGGGTTGGAGACCTTTGGTATAGCGGTGATGATCGCTTCCTTCCAAAGCAGAGGAACCTCCTTATGAATCATTGAAATGTTCAGAATCGTGCTTAGAGGCTTAAAAAGCGAAAGAGCACAATTCTTGTAAACAACTTGTGGAATGCCATCAAATGTTGCTGAGGTGGATCGTTTAAGGGATTTCAAGATTCTTAGAACATTATATTAGGTTGATCAATTATAAATGTCGTTTTTCGTCAAAAAGAAAATCTATTATACAAACAATACAACAAAAGCTCAATACAAGATGTAATCTACATCATTATCAATGACATTTCGCCAACGTCCTCGCAGAGAGCGGATGCCTCTTCCAAAGAACTCCGGTGGCTGCGACTCAAAGAAGTTGGAGACCCAAACGTTTATCCAACAGGGCATTCTGCATCGACCGAAACAGGTGGTAATCTGATGGGGCAAGATCTGGGCTGTATGGCAGATGGGGTAGTAGCTTCCATCCTAGCTCCTCGATTTTTTTCTGGGACACTTTTGCAGTGTGGGACGATGCGTTGTCCTGCAGGAATTTGATTCTTGAAGTGTTCACTCCTTGGCGACGCAGTGCTAGGTCAACTCGGGAGAGCTGGCAGTAGATGTCTGCGTCGACAGTTTGGCCATCCTTCAGCAGCTCAAAATACACCAGAGCTCTGCTAGGGCGTCGTTGATGTTCTTCATCTTCGAGAGTCTCGTCTCCATCTCGGAAGCGTTGAAACCATCTCTGTCACTGACGCAATGAAGGGACTCTTCACCGTATATTTCCGACAGAATGCTATGAGATTCTGCAGCAGTTCTTCCTTGCTTGAAGTCATACAGCATGCACATCCGCACTCGATACTTTTGCTCGATCATGATTAATCTGATATTTCAGTATGAACAGATCAGCCAAACAGAACGTAATATTGGCCAGCGATGCTTCTAGATACACCTTTTACGCATTTACAGTCATGTACTCTAAGAAGCACTAGTAGTAGAAAAACAACTATTCGAATGCGAGCGACGTTTATAATTGATCAACCTAATATGGATCTATATATATATTTGATTTAGAGTATTCTGAGGGGAGCGCAACTCAGGTTCAAGATTAGAAACAGTATCACTTTCCGAAACAAATACAGAAGCAAAATACTTTGCCGAAGCATACGCTTTACTCTTATCATTCATGAATTTGTTTCCAGAAGCATCCTCTACCACCGGCAATGCTCCGCAAAACTTTATTTTCTGCTTTACATACTCGAATATAGCACGTCTGTTTCGATTGAGAACAGCATCACAGCGAGTTGGTTTGTCAACATGCTGTACCAACCTGAGACTTTCAAAAAGCTCCAAAAATCGTGCCGATAAAGAATTCGCAGCGTTGCAAGCTTTCCAATCTATATCATTAAAGTCGCCTAGCAACAAAAGCTTACACTGAGAGAGACAAAGGTTCAAAGTCGAATCAATTAGGGCATCGTCATCAGTAGTAGTTGCGTTGGGTGGACGGAAGACTAATACAACTCTGAATACCTTCGCTAAGGTACTATCAAAAACTTCTAACACAAGAATGTCCGACGACATGTTTGTCGCGGTTTCAACACAGACGATATTTATCGATCAATACCAAATAATTTATAAGGAAATTTCGAAACAAGAATTTTCATCTGATGGGGCAAGATCTGGGCTGTATGGCGGATGGGGAAGTAGCTTCCATCCTAGCTCCTCGATTTTTTTCTGGGACACTTTTGCAGTGTGGGACGATGCGTTGTCCTGCAGGAATTTGATTCTTGAAGTGTCCACTCCTTGGCGACGCAGTGATAGGTCAACTCGGGAGAGCTGCTGGCAGTAGATGTCTGCGTCGACAGTTTGGCCATCCTTCAGCAGCTCAAAATACACCAGACCTCTTCTAGGGCGTCGTTGATGTTCTTCATCTTCGCGAGTCTCGTCCCCATCTCGGAAGCGTTGAAACCATCTCTGGCACTGACGCAATGAAGGGACATCTTCACCGTATATTCCTGAGATTCTGCAGCAGTTCTTCCTTGCTTGAAGTCATACAGCATTTCAGAATTCAAGATTTTGGGCGACAACGAAGATTCAGTAATGAAAAGGAGGTCTAGGTCACCTCTGGCTAATAAAAAATGCAAGTGATGGATTTTATTTGCGAGGGTACGCGCATTAAAAAGAATACACTTGAGCCCTGGGAGAGAACCGTGTCGAGCTAGACGTCTCCCGATCTGGGAAGATCTTGAATACGTCTATGCTCGCCACGGTAGACCACCCAGACGCGTTTTTTGAGCTCACTGTTAAGTGTTTTACATTGCTGCCTAAGTTGAAAATCTCGCTCACGTTCTTCACGTGACATACTTTTCCTCACGTAGACGTCTGGCATGGTAGAATTGCGAAGTTTATGTGCGTTCGATAACACAGAAACCCAGCAAGACCTAGAAGCTAAAACTACCTTTACCAGACGAGGACGCGAGCCACTAGGATTCAATCTACCCATGCGAAGTACTTCGCTGGGCCTACAATCGACAGAAACAGTGTCCAAAATACGACCTACCTTTTGCTCCAAGTCGAGCTGCTTCTCCGTGGCGAGCATTTTGATTGGTGGTTCAGGGATCCCAGCTATGACCACACTGCGACCCATTTTCTCGTTCTCAATTTTCTCGATCCTTGCTGAAAATTCTTGCAGTAATTTCATTATTAACGCTTTTATCATTTTTCCCATCAGTGGGTCACTGTTATGTTCGATCATCGCTTTCAGAATTTCGGAAGACGGCATGCTCATAAAATCTGGGGAAGAGTTACTGATAGTAGTTCCAACCCCAATTCTGGTAACTGGTGCTAGAGGGATTTCTCCATCTGTAGAGGATTTTCCCCTGACCTGTCTTGCATTACCTAATTCTGTTGGTTCTAGCCATGCTTCGATATGACACACAATCAATATTCTTAGAAAAGCGCACAAGAGCAAGGACCGCAGGGAATCACTCTACGGATGGACTATATTTCGGATTAGCAGTTCAGGAATCAGAGCACTCTACTTGCAAACGACTTTGAGAAGGGTAGAAAAGGGTTGAAACACAAATCGAGAAAAAGAAAGGTGAAGAAAAGTTCTACAGCAGAAACTTAGCCGATAGTTGAGAGCGGGTTGCGACCCGACCGCGCAACGCCACGCACCAATGCAGAATTCAAGAGAAGAAGAATTCTTCCTCTCTTTGGCTAGCGGCTGCGCACGATTTCGCTCTTTTCCAGCTGAGTACAGAAGATGTCTGCTTCCACCTCACATCCAGTAGGAACCAACTCCCAAAAGATTGGATCGTGAACGTTCCACCAGAAGGAAAGCATCTCCTTTCGATCATGGTGATCATGTTTCAGCTGTGGTTCAGGCAGCTCATCGAAGTTGACCCAGTGCTTGCGACGCACATCTTTGCTACCTTGCCCGATCCCCGAATAGTCTCATATACGGTGGATTTTGGAGTATGGGTAAGAGCTGCGAGATCACGCACAGTGAGATTAGGCTGCTCAACACAGGTGGCGAGTACCTGCTGTTTTTTTTTCTCGGTAGGTGGTCCTCCAATGCGAAAAGCTTCATGGAGCGATTCGTCACCATTCGCAAACTTCCGGTACCAATTGAAGCATGTTGCATGCTTCAATTGGTACCGAAGGGCCTTGGTCCTCCATTGTTTTTCGGGGAACCAATGGGCTTTATTTCCAGATCGACCGGAGCGGCACTGCACTGAAGAAGTAGAGCAGACCGGTAGATCATCTTCTTGTTGTCCATCGGGAGCGCATCTCGGAGAAGTGGAAATGTAAGGCTTCACTTGCCATTGTGGCTCATTTATAGACTCTGAAACGCAAATATCCAAAGTCACGCTCACCCATGTCCTCATCTGTCAAAGATATATGCTTTTAAATCAGACCACTAAAAAAGTCTAAACACTTTCCGGACAACCTAATAGCACGAATCGTTAGCAACATCTCAACAGAGATTCTATCACCTCAGTGAGTATTATTGCAGACCATTTTAACGTCATAATAGCTTGAAATTCCAGTACGAGTACATAGACTCCCATTCATGTCACCATCAGTTGTTTTCCATCTCCGTGACGAAAACAGAAACATAAGAAGTATTGTGAAATGTGTTATTTCACCAATAGTTCAAATTGTACCACTGCTGAGAAACATGAGCCACCGGCGGCCCGCATTGCGGTCACTACGGTTAATCTGTGCCCGGTTATCTTTGACGCTACGAAAAACACTAGCAGTCAGAAATGTAAAAAGATGCCAGGTTTGATGTCCTCTCATATAGGAAATTTATAGAAGTGAATACAGAACAGGTTGCGTAAAACGTCGGAAAATTCAATAATTGCGGCAGTACACAAAGAAGGAGCGAAACGAGTGGAAAAAAGGAGCAGAATATTCAGCTACACGTAACAAAAGTTCACAAGCGTAAAAACTATAAGCAACTTATAAGCGACTTGTATAACCAGCAACATTGGCAGAATGTTTATAACATATGTTCCTCTATGTTACATTTTGGATGAGCCTGAACTACATTAGTGATGGAGCATCAATGACGGTTCATACAAATAAACTCATTGAGTCGATGTTGAGCAGTTTTGGGAGGAAAATCATAAATCGGACGTCCTAAAATCGCGTGGTGAAGGTTTCTGTTGTAACTATTTAAGAACTAATGTTATCAAATAACAAACTATGAAACGATAACACAGACAACAGCTAACATAATTTTACACTTGAAGTGGTCATCTTCAGAGCTGACATAGAAGGAAATATGCCGGACCAATATTCGATGATGGGCTGCAGGTGTGGACCTGTACTTGCGCTACGAACTGGAGGTGAGACCCGCGGAAAAGACCAGAATACGTTGCTAAGATAATGTTGAGAATTTTCCAAAGACTAGAATATCTCGTCCTTACCATCTTGACAGATTTTCCTTCACTGATCCACTAAAACCATGGTTACTTTTTGATAACTTCCAACGTGGGAACCAACATGACCATCCATAGCATCATCTGCCTTTGCTGTGCCTCCTTCGTTTACCTTTGTCCAGGATTTAATCGACAACCACTGAAATTCTAATACTTTACTAGTTCCTAGGTTTGCTTCGAGCCCACGCGATATCCGGTTGCTCCAATGACCGTTGAACCACTTCCTATCAAGTTACCTCAGTCAACTTGCATAAGCATTATTTCCAACTCAACGGCTTGTCCTTGTCCACTTCAAATTCATTTGAAAATGATGGAATTTGTTCACAGATATATTGAACGTTTGTGCCCCAACTATACTGTTCGACACATTCTTTTTTCTCTTCCAGCATATCAGCATTATTCTTCAAGGAAAAATTGAGAGAGAGCCTAAAAGGTGAACAGTAATCAAGGTATCCAAGGTAGGGTCTTCCAGAGAGCGTAGCTTAGAGAAGTCGTGACTAATTGGAGCTACTGCACTTCTCATTTCAGTAGGGAGTTTTATTGCTTTGCGAGGACTCTGTAAAACATTTAAAAATAGTTCATAATTTCCTTCCGAAGGAAAATAACGAAAACAACGATATCTTATTCCAATAATCATGCAGTATATCGTAATCATGCAAATAATCGTGAATCTTTTTGACTAGTTAATTTTTTGTTAATAATATTAACGATTCACGAATCGGGAAACTTGCCACTTTTTTGATTCATGAAAATCGCGGTAGCTGTGCACCCGCATGTAGGCTAATGATTTGTGGTGCGACAACTGAATCATACTCGGTTAGACGTTAGCAGCGGCTCGTGTGTTGAGACGTATCCGATACCCTGGCTAGACGGCCTGTCATACCTCGGAACAAACCTCAAATACAGCGCGCTGATGAATCACGATCAACGGGACGATCGGATACTTTTCCACTATATTGCTCATTCATTTGTTTCCTTCATGTAGGACGTGCCATAGCAGTTCTGAAGCACAGCAGACCAGCAATCTAGAAAAAGACGATTATCTAATGGTACATTTGAAGGCTGATAATAGATTGGTTAGGTGAACCAACATGAGTTCTTCGATATTTTTCCAACAGCTATTTATTGTCCCGTATGCAATAGAATAACAGCAATATATTGCGCCAAACATCCCGTTTATACACGTCAGATGTGGGCCTAGCCACCGAGCATTTTCATTGGACTACTTTCGAGACCCATTCTGAGAATCTCCCGGTGGCTAACTAAATATTAGGTTGGAAACAAATTTCGTGGACTGTTTTGCAGTCATTTTTTTCTGGCAAACCCAACTTGCTTGAATGGTCACCTATATCATTGCTCCTTCAACCGCTCGAATGCGCATATCAAGTAGTTCTCAAAACCATCCATAAATCCAGTTACTTTTCTGTGCTGGAAAAGTTTTTCCGCTTTAAATGAAAACATCCAAAACCAGCGTTTGCCAAGGCCTTCCTCATGAGTGCTTGCTAAGTAACTGAAGCGTTACAGTTAATGCGCCCAGAATCAAGAAATGATGTCGTCAAACGATTGATTGTACTCAAAAATATCAACAGATTTTGAGCAACCAGCCGCAAACGAAGGGAAAAGTGGACCGGAGATCGGTTAGAAGGCCATAATTACAAGGTTGGTAAGAAAGTTTGTGCCGTTTTTTCAAATACCTGTTGTAAGTTGAATTTGGAAGCTTTCGCAGAGTGTGACATAGCATTCGAAAGGAGATTATTTGCTTTTCGGAGCGGTATACACCCCGGTGCAAAATTATAGGTTCACCCCGCGATTTGTCCATAAGTCGTAGGCGTAGAAAAGCATCTCTAGTTTTTAGGTGATATTTTCCGATGAGGAAAAGTTGAACCTCGATGGGCCCGACTGCAACAAGCACTACTGGAGAAATCTAAGAAAGGAGAAACGAGTATTATCTAGACGCAACTGTGGCGGTGGAAGTGTCATGGTCTGGGCTGCATTTTCCGGATATGGACTTGTTGCTTTGGAGTTTGTCTCATGTTATATGAACAGCGAAGATTATCAGGATGTCCTAAAAAACACCTTCTCCCTTATTTGAGAAAATTCCGTGAGCACAATCTTATCTTCCAGCAAGACAATGCTCCCCTGCACGTGTTTAGGTCAACTACGAGTTGGTTCGATTCCAACAGAATCCAACTTTTAGCGCGGCCCAGTTGTTCTCCAGATCTGAACCCGATGGAAAATTTGTGGGGCATTCTTGTTCACAATGTTAACAAGAACGGCACCACTTACACCTCGGTTTCTGATTTGAAGAACGCCATTCTTGATGCTTGGGCTCAAGTAGATAAACTGTTCTTGATAATCTTATTCGATGTATGTCACACAGAATGTTTCATGTTGTTTATAACAAAGGTGATGTATCAAAGTACTAAACTTAACTTGAATGTTCATATTTCTAAAAACAGACACTTTTTAAAGAAAATGAACCTATAATTTTGCACCGGTCATTATCTCCGATTTTTCAATAAAAAATTGTAGCACCTTGCAATGACGAGACATCCCGCCCAGAATTTTTATATTTAGGTTTTCGATGGTGATGAATATGATAGTAATGTTACTAGATCCCCTCAATAGGTTCTTTGAATAGTTATGGACAATTCGTGGGGTGAACCTATAATTTTGCGCCGGGGTGTATTTGGAACTTGTGGTAACTTTGAATGTCATTGTTTTTTTGGATAATGAAGTGAAAAGCAAAAAGTGAAAAAATAACCTCACCGACAGCGATTTTTTTCTGCTCAGTTTCAGAGGCTTAAATAAAACATTATCTACTCCAAGTTCTCTCTTCTTGAAACCTCGGCATGATGTTATAACTGTTTTATGCTTCTGTGCCGGACGAGGTTAGTATGGTGAACCGGATTTTATTGGCCTAACGTTTCGACTTGAACGTCGTTTTCAGAGGCCTAAAAAGTGGTCCGAAACTGAACTGACCCTTGATCTAAACAGCCAAACGCCGCATCGTTCCTAGCATTTTTGACGAACTCATACAATCCCCAGGAAATTGAGAAATCGAGAGAAATCCAAGGACTTACCCCGTGGTCCACCGTGAGAGCGTTGCCAGCTCTGTTAGTTGACAAATGCGACTGAGTCACATCAGTCATTCCGGAAACCACAGAACGGTGTGGATGATAAGAAGTCATTGCGTACTGAAAGGCACTCATTTCGGTTGTTCATAATTGGATTCCTTGCGGAAATCCAGAACGCCTCCAATGCCTTTCTGGACGATATCTCAGCTTTGTAAGTTAGTGCCATCTGCCGGAAGCAGAAAGACGCGGGTTCAATTCCCGTCCGATGTCAGCGTTTTGCGAATAACCTAGCATCGCCAAATATATAAGTCATCCAACTAGTTCTCTTCTATAAACCGCTAAACAAAATGCGGCAAATAGCAGAATAGTTTCGTGTCATATCAAAAATGCTATCAGCTTAACTGGTAACTGCCGATATCGACTGACCGGCTCATTCCCGTGTTTACGGGTGAGTGCTGAGAGCAACAGCCAGACCGGGCTTAAGAAAGATGCTAGCGGTTCGCACCGCATATGGGTAGCACAGGGGTTAGTACAGTCTGCCGGAAACAGAACGACGCGGGTTCAATTCCCGTCCGCTGTCAGCGTTTTGCGAATAACCTAGCATCTCCAAATATATAAGGCACAGAAGCATAAAACAGTTACAACATCGTGCATTGTTCGAGAGATGATGATTCTCTCTATTAGACAGTATCTTATTTATTTCTTTTTGTTCTAAAATTTACAAAGTTTCAAATTCCCAAACTTTGTCGTTCGAAAGACAAGAATAATTTTCCGATGCTGCTCCTACCCTTATTGTGAACGCTCAACTTGACTTCTGAACAGCTTTGTAAAGAAAGTTTTCTGCTCCATCACAATATATGTTTATTTTCGCACGATGCTAGATTTTAACCCATTGACGACCGCGCGCTCTCTGCGTGTCTGGCGCGGGGGACCGCGCACGTGCAGTGATGAGAGTGCCTCAGCGGCATTAATTGTTTTCAAAATGATCATAAGAACAATTTTTCTGTGTATATTGTTGATTTTGAAACTTCCTCAAGTAATCATTAGAAGTAGACGATTTTCAGACCCTTTTTTGAGCTTGTTGAAGGGTCGTTCACTTGATGAATATCTTGAAGCTTTGATAAAACGGAAAATATAGAATGGGGAGTAACTTTGCCTGAATGGACGCTCCTATCCACAGTGTCTCCCAAGAGGGAGGAAGCGTAGCCCAAAAGGTGTGTCCCACCGGCGGGACACACGGTCCACCGCGGACCACAAGGTGTGTCCCGCCGGCGGGACACGCGGTCGTCAATGGGTTAAAAAATCTTCGCGAGAAAAGCCTCCTGAAGTTTCTCAGCCGAGCAAACCTCAAGTTTCAATTTTTTCACCAAAACTCATATAACATTCGAAAGAGACGATAAGCTCTACAAGAAGCTATACAAAGTGTTTTGAACTGTCGTGGTTTTCTAGGCGCTATGGTTTTCAATGCGTTTCGATCGCTCCAAACTTCTGAACATGTAAGCTGGGAGACGCTTGTTCACGCAGGTAATACTACATACAGAATACGAATACGCCTTACAAATAATACTTATTTTGGTTTTTCCTGCAATCTCTGGCGCAAAGACGATCCAGTACTGAGGTGTAGGTCAAGATGCACCTATGAAAATAAATCCCTTCAAAAACTCAGCATTTCTTATGAAGTGGAATGACGCAGCTACGTGAGAGTGGGGAATTACCTGTTTGTTTGATGGTTCATGTGTCGCTAGGGTAACATTTTTCTTTGCTTGATAATTAACACTTTTGCTGAAGGTGCGAGAGAGTCCACGAAATTAGTTTCCAACCTAATACTACTTTCTCTAGGATTGGTTGTGTATCCGCAACAATGGGTTTGCTAAGCATGAATGGGAGTCCTGATCATAACGTGATTGCGAAAGACGATTGCGAAATGCAATAAAATTACATGCAACTTTTGTCGGAAACGTGCTGCAGTGTTGTTTAGATCTTTTGGCCAGCAGCCCTTCGACGACTCACTAGCGAGGGAGAGAGAGCTGCATCATTGCAGCGAAACGGTTTTAATGGGCGAAAATGCCAAAATCGATATGCTTATGTGACGGTATGGCGACATCTCACATTCAAAAGGCTATGTGTGGGTCGAAATTGAAAACAAGCAGAAGTTGTGCAGGAGTTTCTGAATCCTTACGGCCCGTCAGAGATCTCGAGGAGAAGAGGATCCTCGATCCGACGACAACGGTTCTTCCTCTCACGTTAAGCTAGAATTAATGGAGGAAGGGGTACCTGGTGAGTTGCCCGTCCAGACAGTAGCGAGAAATCCATAATAATTTGTTACAATCTATCTAACGTACATATAACACAACCGTTAGGGCTCGGTTAGACGCCTCGCGGCTGCAATGCAAAATCGAAGCGTAATCAATAATTAACGTCATTGATCGAATTTGTTCCTTTGCGTTAGTGGCGCAGTCCGGTGGCGTCGCGTCTAAGCAAAAAATAGGCATATAATCACATAGGGAATAAATTAAACGAAAAAAGTGAATTTCGTCGAAATGTCCTTTAATAAGGAATAGCAGCCTTAAAACCCAAACGACCAGTAAGTTAACCTATCTGAGGAGCCACCGGACTGCGACACTAATGCAAAGGAGCAAATTCGATCAAAGACGTTAATTATTGATTGCGCTTCAATTTTGCATTTTCGCCGCGCATAAACGAGCCCTTAGAAAGAGTACAGCAAGGGCGACTAGCTCAATCAGACATCGGGGAGTGGCGTGGCTTTCTGAGGTGACCACGGTATCGTGACGGAATCCCCTATTGGGAAGATATGGCCTAAGGTAATGGTGGATGAGGGGAGCAAGTGATGGGACATGGAGTTATCGTATGGAGGAGATGCTCTGCTTCACTTCACCACACCCACTCACCCACCAGCACCCCCATGTTGTGTCGGGCCGTTGCGGTGCCTTTGGTAGCGTGTATTGTTCAACGACCGGCCTGATCATACACAATTCGATTTCGAAATCGGCAAATCCGCCAACGGCGCTTTTCAGACTACGTGAGAGTCGATCGTTGTCAGGCTGCTGTTGTATATGCGTTGTAGTTGTCCCCACATCGTTCAGCTCAACTCATTCTCCTATATCTCATTCAATCAAAAATCTTTGGCATAACTTCTTGGTTTCACATCATTATTAGGTAGAATTGTGCTTCTTTCAAAGAACATTGTCCATACATTCGACGCTACACCAGTACCACCATTTACGTTGCTTGTATTACTTGAGAATCCTGATAATTTTGCATATTTTGTCGAGGCAGTACAAAGCTGGAAGAAGAGGCATATCAGTGTATCGTGGTTACCTCAGTAGGCAACGCCCTTCTCCGACCTCAGATTAAGCTAGTCTCCCTTACTGTACTCTTAACTAATGGTTGTTTTATAATAGAGAGTTGTAAGTTCATAGAAAAATCTCACTACCTCGAGATTCGCAAAGTACATCGGTAGCACAGTGGTTAGTGCAGTCTGCCGGAAACAGAAAGACATGGGTTCGATATCCGTCCGATGTCGGTGTTTTGCGAATAACCTAGCATCTCCAAATATATAGGTCAATCAACTCTCACTTCTTGTCAGGACAAGCATGACTTTTGGGGTTCTTCCCATCTGCTAGTGTGTGTCTAATTTCCATTCCCTGTTTGAACACCATAACTCAATCGCGCATTAGTGGCCAACCACTTAACATTGAAAGAATGATTTCTTGGTCCGAATTCGTCTAGATTTGAGGTATTCTCAAGTTCATTCTGAAACTACATTGGTTGGTATTGGTAAATAAGGTCACTAGATTACCAGTTTGATTCTCCAGACAGAGTTTGAACTAAATCCAAGTATACCTAAAGCTATATGCCGGAATCTGACAAAATTTGAGAATCGAGATCATAGTATTGACCAGCACCTCAAATACCCCAGCCGAAGTTTGGGAAATAGTTGCCCTAAAAAATTCATCCTAAACACTTGAGCGCTGCAGATATTGTAGTGGTCCCGTCAAGTCTAACGATGATTCATTTTGGTTTTTAAACATTTCCAGCAAAATGTTTCTATTAGTCTGTGAATCAGAACAACGTAATCTGGAAGACCATGGTACGGATCTGTACTGTGACAGTTGGAGAAATCTAGCTTTTTTCTCATCGGCAGACATATTTCATATTGTCTTGTTTCAAAATCACACGTTTAAATTCTGTGGAAAACGAATATTTAAAAGCACAAACGTTCCAGCTGTCGTCAACAAATCAGATATGTGGGACGTATCATGTCGGTACGGCTCATTGAGCGTCTTCACATCCTCCGGAGCCTACTTCTTCGTTATGTGGTCTCAGAATCCGAGTTTTTTCTTCAATATTTCGTCCTTCTGTGGATTTGACATTACAGATGAACAAGGCAATCGATAGAGGGCGAAAGGAAATTTCTATTGTACATCGTTTTTTGATTGAACAGCGAAACGTCGTCAGCAGCAGCACAACGTTTGTGTTGGTGAAGATGATGTTATCATTAATGGCAAACACTAGAAAGACGTGTGACAAAGCACTAAATCGCATATTCAAACCGCTCGAAATCGATACGTATCATGGGAGAGAGTGTGTTCAGAATAGGTCTGTAGACATGCATTAACTGAGAAACGCATTCCTCCTCCTGCTTGCGTCTTTCAAACACGGAATCGGCTACGTCTTGTTTCACTTTTGCCACTCGTTGCTCACCTTGTCAGAAATGTCGTATGGACCGTGTAAGTTCTATCATATCGCACCGTGTTTTATCGTTTCGCTATACAACCTACCGTACCTAGCATAGCTTGTGTCGGGTTTCGCATTCGCGAGCGGTTCCGGCGCTCTCCGACAGATTTTTGCGTCGGAATCTTTCTCGGCAACGAGACATCGGTCGATTCCTACAGTGCGTTTCAAAATCATAAGACCACCCTAAAATTTGCAAGTTTTGCTCCTTTTACTTCATTTCGTGAAATGGTACTGCTTCCACTGAATTCAGCGTGGGCTGAAACCACACTTGACAACAACTCAGTATTATCTCAGGAAAATTAAAGAAATGTTTGGAATTCCGCTGTTTCAAAATTATTAGACCACTCAACATACACTTCCGTTTCAGTACAATAAAAAATCAACAATTACAAATTAAAAATTAACAATTCCACCGCGATTAGAAACAAATTCAAAAATTCTGTCTGGCATGCTTTTCAACAACTTTTCCAGGATACCAAGATTCAAGACTCCTCGATTGCTCTGCTCAGTTCTTCGACGTTGTTGAATTGTCTCCCGTCGCTGCATATCTGACGTACAAGAATCCCCCAGTTGTTCTCAATCGGATTCAAGTCAGGAGAGCAAGCTGGCCACTGCATCACGCCAATATTCTTGGAGTTCAGCCACTGCATAGTGGACCTACTGGCATGTACAGATGCGTTGTCCTGCATGAAAGTGCAAGTCCGACGTAAGATGTTCGCGAAGAAACGGTAGCAAATGACCTCGAAGAACGTTCTGATAGTCTTATGAGTTCATTCGACATGTTGTGAATCCTAGCCGAAGAATACCATGGCTACAGAATGCTCCCCAAACCATCTGGGAACCACCGCCGAAATTACGTCTGCTAAAGACGAGTGGGTCCTTCCGCAAGTCGCGCCAATAGTAATGAGATCCATCCGGGCCATCCAAGTTGAACTTCTTCTCGTCAGAAAACACTACCTAAATGCACCTTACTCATTTAATTGGGAATAATATTCGAGTGAAGGAATGGTGTACCTTGCTCCAATCAGTCGTCATGTTCCTACGCTCAAATTGAAGTCGTTCTGCCTTGTGGTTTTCAGTCAACCTTGGAGCCCTCTTCATCGACTCTCGGACAATGTTACCGTCTTTTGTGACTGCCCTCCAAATGGTCGTCCTTGACGCATTTAATGATAACTCCGCCTTCGCTCGATTGATGGAGCAAGTCGAGTTGGACAAAAGTCGTTGGATTTGTCGAACATCTTGGCCGGAAAGCACAGAAGGCCTCCCAGATTTTGGTTTTCTTCGATATCGAGCAGGATCTTTGAGATAGTTGATTATTGCACATTTGGAGCGGCGAAGTTGGCAAGCGATATCTCCAGTTGAGTGTCCTGCCTCATGTAGAGCTCGAATTTGCGCTTGCTCATCAGGTGACAGTCTGGTACCACGCGGCATGTTACCGTTAGGATAGTAGACAGTACCAAGGTCAATATGGAGTAGTTTTGACTCAGCTTGGAAACAAAATCACAGTTATAACAAATGAATGCCGTAGGTGGTCTTATAATTTTGAAACAGTGGAAATTCAAAAATTTCTCTATAAAAAATTTTGTTTTCGAGAGATGGTTCTGGGTCGTTTTCATGTATGGTTTCAGCCCACGCTGAATTCAGTGGAAGCAGTACCATTTCACGAAATGAAGTAAAAGGAGCAAAACTTGCAAATTTTAGGGTGCTCTTATAATTTTGAAACGCACTGTATTCTGGCGCTGAGTTCAGAAATGCCCTTATTTTGACTCTGGGCGTAATTCATGGCCTGTTATGGGTGATTTTCTTCGGTCATTAAAGTGTGACAGGGATATGTTGCTCCTTAGAGGTAGCAAATAAAATTTTCTTGTTGAATTGAATTCGACGCGGGAGTGTCGACAGGTTGGCACATCTGCCAATGAACTCGCCAAGAAATTTCAAAAAACAAAAACAAAAATGGGGGTTCTCCAACTTAAGGAACACATTCCCCGCTCACTTATGGATTCTTTTCGTACTTTCCTCTATTATTTGATTGCGTCACAAGATACCAGATTTATCATTTTGAATTTGCGTTCGAGGAATGCGGGCTCAGAATACAAAGGGTTAAGCCATTGTTGGGGAAATATTTGGCGATGGAAATCAAGATCCATTTCTTACGCTAAACTCCTTTGGAAAGCGTTGGCGAAGCGATTATGGACAGAAGTTATGGTTGTACCTTCATTATCTGCTGTCTGTCGTCAAAATATTACTTTTCCTTCTATATCACGACTTCTGCATCTCCTATAAGTTTTGGCGCACAAAATTTCAGTTGGCTGCGACATCGACGACATCTACCTCCGAGAATTCAACGAGGCCATGGCAAACGATGTAGAACGACTGTTTAATTTGTGTGATGCCGAGGGTAAAGGCTACCTAACTGAACAGGATCTACATCATATATGTCCTCAGCTTGATCAGAAAGTTTGTTTCGGCTATACTATTGCTTTTTGGGTGATAACAATCCCGACGTTCTTCATGTATGCGCTGAATAGGGCAAATTCAGGACATCGAATTCATATTCGCCCAATTGGACACTGATGGCTCGGGCAAAATAGAGAAGGAGGAGTTCTGTAACGGCTTTAAACGAGCAGTGCTTGAAGGCGAAAATCGGGGTATAAGTCTCTTCATTTTTAAATTTACACTGAAGACAAGCTTTGTCTTCTTGGATTTTTTCTAATCAGTTAAAAAATGAGGCAGTTGATCCATCATTCATGTTGTGGCAACTTAGTGTCATCTGTAGTTAAAAAAGTCGACGTTTCTTAGTTACCTGGACAGCATCTCAGGGGCAAATTTCACTCTATGTACGATATTCTTTTGTCAATTTTTTAGATAGCTTGCCGGCAAATGGTTGCTGTTTTCAGCACCACGGCTGGGTTCAGGTGAAGGACCATCTTTATACTTATGTCCAGACTCAATAAATTTACAGGCTATGGAGGAATGCAGCGTCGAGCTAGTGTGATTGAATACTCAGACGAATCGGACAAAAACTTGAAGCTTTGGGACACTCCACCATTGCGTAGTACCGACGAGGTGTTTGATAGCGACGCTGACTCAGCTGTAAGTTCTGCTCGTCAGTTACAGATAAAATGTTGCATTGTAAAAGGTTCGGAAAATTTCATCTTCCGAAGGTTAAAATGTTATAGCACCGCTCATAACTCCTGTCCCATAACGCGTCGCCTACTCGTTCGGACCGTTTAAAGCGTCGAAGTCGTTTTCAAAATTAGTGAATGTTTCGAAAATTTATAAGCACCATTTGATTCTTCTTGTGATGCTGAGTATAAAGCTCCCCTTTCATATGCTCTAGCCGCAACAGGTTTTCTTTGGAGCCCTGCTAGTTGTTTTACGACCATCCGATCCTTGCCATTGTAGTGTCCCATGGACATCTTGCCTACATGAGCTGACAAATTGTGGAAACGCAAAATTTTCTCATCAGATCTGACTTCATCCACATTCATTAACTTCATCATGGTCATCTTTCTGATACCGAACGTGTCATCTGTAGGAATTCTTGGACTTTTCACTCGTTGCGAAAAATGCGATTTAAATAACTTTGAGGACACTTCCCAAGATCGCTTCGCTAGGTCGAACAGAATGCCTTAGCTTCTATGACTGAAATAGAGTTGTCCCACCCTTCTGCAAAGGATGCATGGACGACGCCTAGAGAGTTGAGGAGATTTTTTGCCTGAAACATCACTATGCGCAACATCTTCGCTTGTGCTATGCGATTTTCCGCATTTTTGACGACTTACAACATGAACTTGGGGCAAGGAGAAGATGTAATTTTTAAATGCGAGTATAACAGCCCACTTTTCTCGTCCATGACCTGATGAAGCGATATCAAAAATTAGGAAAAAACGATTTTCATGCAGTGAAGATGTCTACAGGACACCACAATGGCAAGGATCGGAGCAAATGTAAGGGGATCTGTAAGCTTCGCATCACAAGGCCAATCAAACGGTGTCTATGAATTTTCGGAAAAATTATTGAGAACGATTTCGAAGCTTAAATCCGTCGAGGCGCGTCGGCGACGCGTTTGGAGCAGAACGTGTAAGTGGTATTGTATATTAGCAAAATCATTGGCCAGAATTGGACAGTATTTCACTTAATGCACTTCATTTCCTCGAGTAGTTTTCTCATTGAAACTTGCCGAAGCTTGGCATGGCGGATTCATTTCGATTGGTGATCCCGATTCTGATGTTCTCGGTTGTATACCTTTAGAATATTCTCCTTTTCAGACTTCTTTTCCGAGTTTTTCCTTTTACCAGCACTCACTATGGTGGGGTTTCAGCCTATTGTACAGGGTGGCAAAAAATTACGTGCGCCAAAAAACGTGCTCATAATTCTTCTTTCTTAAGACATTTGCTCTAGAAAATTTCTTC
Organism: Nippostrongylus brasiliensis; assembly: GCA_030553155.1. Taxonomy (NCBI): domain Eukaryota; kingdom Metazoa; phylum Nematoda; class Chromadorea; order Rhabditida; family Heligmosomidae; genus Nippostrongylus; species Nippostrongylus brasiliensis. Next base: position 18,000,250 of record CP130737.1, read on the forward strand.
ATATTAAAGAACAGAGCATGACATTTCAAAGTTACCAAATGTTTTCAAAGTGGCTGGCTTCAGTTTTTATATAAATGGTATTTTACTACTTCATGAAATCGAAGGTGCGCCGCAAGTAGTAATTTTCTATATTCTTTCATATTTTGATCAGCTCTTCTCACAATCTATCCAAATTTCGGATTTTGGACTTCTGAAATTTCTTCTGTAATTACTCAAACGGGTAAGTCTAACGGATTCAGTTAAGGGATGTTAAAGGGCTACAAACCCGTAGACGAAATGGAGCTGTTTTCGGTCTCATGGAGGTGCACCACTGATTCGGCTGCTTATACCGTTACTTAACGGTGGAATTGGGATGTTTCTCCTTCAAGATTCTTCCAAGACCGTGCAGCTTCTATAAGAATCTCTTCTCCATAGATTTTCGTATTGTTTTTATCTTTTCTATCGATAAAAATGAAAAAAAGTCTTGCCTGAAGCACTGAAATCGCTTCAAACCATTAAGTTCATTGGATATCAGAATTTCACGATGGCTTTTCACTTGTGACTATTCAATGGAGCTGTGTTAAAAAGATGAGGGTGATTTCAAAAATTTTAAGCAACGCAGATAGTAGAAAGTCTATCATCGAAACAGAGGTTGCCCTCATTGCGGCGCACATTGAAAGATTCCCACAATTTCTTTCGATTTTTCTTACATTTGATAGGTAAGAGTTTGTGCTTCAAACAGAAGATAACTTCAAAGCCTAGGCTCTTTACATACTATCATTTGAACCGATTTGCAAAAATATTCGAGCTCTATGGCCATTTTCATCAACTTCACGTCATTTCATTAGTTAATCCTCTTCTTAAGGATACCATTCCACTCTTATGTATTGACAGTACATTTACATCCACTTATTTGTGTTGTTTGAACATGTACTTCATCAAAGCACTGCTTCACAATCTCCTGGACGATTCATAGAGAGACACCAAGCCTCGATGAAAACGCTGAGTTCTGCAACCCACCTGCCGGTTATTGTGCAATCGCGTTTCGAGTTAAACAGTTTTTCCAAATGGATTGGAAATAAAAATTCTCCTTTGAAAAACCGATAATGGGCATCTAATAAACATTTTCGAAGAAAAAAGCATGCAGAAAGATGCTGCACAGTATTTAAAAATTTGTCGAATATAGCGCGCACGTAATTTTTTGCCACCCTGTATGTTCTTGAAGTCAGAGTGACTAGGAAATAGCTATTTTTCTCGCATTTATTGGTTATATTCAATTATCGATTTATCAGCACAAAACAGCTTGGATCGTACGAGAGCCGCAGAGTGGGCGTAGCCACAAGGGGCAATTTGTGTATGAAGCTTCAAGAAGGTACTTGCTAATTTGAATTAGAATTGTTTTAGTTTTCGCGACCTTCTCGTCTTCGAAATTTTGATGACGATGTGTATAATTCGGAATCAGATACCAATGTGAGCATCGACTTTGCCCTGCCTTGGTAGGTAGCAGCGAGGTATTTTCTTTCTCCATTCTATAGTTCCGCTGTCTATTCACGTTATTTAAGCCAAGAGGAGGTTATCGCACTCTATCAGCAACTGCAGTCTGCTGGCGTACCACAGCTTCTTCGTAAATATGAAAGAATAGTCGGCTCATTTTATAAGGAAATCAAAGATCAGAAGGATGAAAATCAACGACTTCAGCATGTTTTTGAGACGTAAGTCTGTCATTTTCATTCCTTGCTCTGTTCTTTTCTTACCAAGAGCACATAGAGAATAACTTCCGTTTGTTTCCCTCGTTTCTTTCATAGTTCATGCATGCTGCTATAATGACTAAATGAACACGAAATTTGAAAAATTCTGGCTGCTTTCCTTTACTCCTGCATCCTAAAATTTAAAGAAAGCAAAATTTTGAAAAATTCTTGTGTCACTGATACCAAGGCATTTCTGGTTATAGAGAATCGTCGTTCTTGGGGAATTTGTTTCACTGTTATTAAAAATACAATTTATACGTCGTGTAAGATAAAATGTTCCAACAAAATGTACACTTATTCACCTCACACCAGCTCCGATTCGTTTCCTTTCTGCATTATCGATTTATCGTCGTTTTGTCAGAGTCCGGCCAGACATTCTATTGACACTGCAACAATGCTGGCATGACACAGCATTCCATGTTGCTGGAAAACCTTGATCCATTTGATATTCAGCTTCTGGAAAATTGTGAGTGAAAAGGGAAGAGCTAGTTGGATCGAATTGAGACCTATTTTAGAGATTTGTTCAAGTGCCATCAGCCAGTTAACTCCGAAGGCCAGATTTGGTTTTCTCAAAATTGTCCATTTTAGAGACATGGTAGAATGCAACAAAAGTGATATTAATTTTCAGCGAAAAGGATATGTATAATAAACGCATGGAAGAAGTGGAAAATGAGTTAGATCAGCAGGTGATGCTGGCTGAGCGTAAAGCTCGAGAAGAGGTACGTTACTATTGTTCCTGAACAGAATGGAGGATAAGTAAAATAGGTGCCTCATCATCATCTCCTTAGCGTTTAGTCCCGCACCGTCGCGGGGTCCGCTGTCCTCGTCAATAGTCGCCACTTGCATCTATCCTGGGCGTCTTGGAGCGTTGCCCCAACTTCCTTGAGGTCGTTCTTAATAACGTCGCTCCACCTTTTCTTGGGCGCTCCTCGTGGTCGCTTTCCAGAAACCTCAAACTCCAGTGCTTTTCGTACTGGGTGGTCATCAGGCCTTCTCACCACGTGTCCGAACCACCTGAGCCTCTGCTCACGCATCTTAAAATGCACTGGAGCTGTCCTCATCACCTCTCTGACGTCCTCGTTCCGGACCCTATCCAATCGTGTCCAGCCGCATGTCCACCTGAGCATCCTCATTTCCGCAGTGTGCATGCGTTTTTCGTGGGCCTTAGTTACGGGCCAGCACTCGCTGCCGTAGATCAGCGCCGGTCTTACAACTGCCCGGTACACCTTCCCTTTGAGGACCCTAGAGCACCTCTTGTCACAGAGGATTCCAGTAGATTCTCTCCACTTCGCCCAGGCTGCGTTTATCCTTTCCTTCACTGCCTGATCTAGGGTACCGTCCTTCGCCAATTCGGTCCCGAGGTATCGAAAGTGGTCTACCCTCTCTATGACTTCCTGGTAGCAGTCGACCATTGGTTCTGAGCCTTCTTCCGAGCTGAGGAACTTGGTCTTCTTCACGTTCAGCCGGAGACCATTTCTGGCCAATGTTTTCTGCCACTCTTGAACCTTTCCCTGTAGTTCGTCCTTCGTATCCGCTATCAGGGCTATATCGTCTGCATACAGGATGGTCTTGAGTGGATCTTCTACCAGATGACCGACCATGCTGTCAAGCGTCAATAGGAAAAGGAACGGGCTCAGCGCTGATCCTTGATGCACACCAACCGCGAGATCCAAATTCTTTGTAAGTCCGTGCGGGGTGCGGATTGTTGCCCTGGATCCGGCATACATATCCCTTATTATCAGGATCAAATGCTCTGGCACCCCTCGTTCCCGCAACGATCTCCAGAGTACTTCTCGAGGTAGCCTGTCGTAGGCCTTCTCCAGGTCCAGAAATGCCAAGTAGCAGGCTTTGCGCTTTTCTCGATATTTCTCCATTACCTGCCTCGCTATGAAGATGGCATCCACAGTGGATCTACCCGGCATGAAACCGAATTGCTCCTGTGGTATCGGAACCATTTCCCTCAGCCTGCTGTCAACCAGTCGCTCGTAGACCTTCATGGTATGGGATATCAACTTGATACCTCTGTAGTTAGAGCACTCCATCGCATCGCCCTTTTGCTTGAAAATCGGTACGATGAAGCTGTCTCTCCAGGCTTCGGGCATCCTACCTTCAGCTGTAATCTTGTTGAGGAATCTCGTCAACCACCCTATTCCATAGCCTCCTAGCACCTTCCATATCTCCACCGGTACTCGGTCTGGTCCAACTGCCTTACCAACCTTCATCCTTTTCACCGCTTTCTGGACCTCCTCTTCAGTCCAGAGCTGTATAGGACCTTCCACGGGCTCTGCATCTCGGCCACTTTCTCTAGGGAATTCTTCATTTAAGAGTCCTTTGAAGTACTCTTCCCATCTCGACTTGACTTCCACTGGCGCTCTTAGCACTGATCCTGTAGCGCTCTTCACCGCCTTCACTACACTAACGTCTAGACCTGCCCGATGTCGTGCCTTTGCTAGGCGAAAGGCGAATTTTTCAGCCTGTGGTTGTTCCAACTTTTCGTACAAGCTGTCCATCTCTGCCGTTTTCGCCCGCGACACCGCAATCTTCGCACGTCTCTTGTATTCCTTGTATTTCGCGCGGTCTTCCAGTAGTCCAGACGTCTGCCACGTCTTGAACGCGTTCTTCTTCTCCCTCACCGCCTTCTGAACCTCATCATTCCAAAACCAGGCAGCTCTCTCACCCTTCTGTCCTCCCTTGGTTTCACCAAGGACATCCTTAGCGCACTGCAAGATCGTGCGGGCTGCCAGCCGCCACGTCTCGTTTACTGGCCCATCAGGATTCGGAAGGCCAGCAACTACAACTCGCCTTTTGAGCTCGCTCTGCTCAGGACCTCTTAGTTTCCACCATCGAATACGTGGCTCCGTTCTTACCTTCACCTTAGGAGGTAAGATGACGTTCAGGTCTGCAACCAGTGGTCTGTGTTGAGTTGCGACGTCTTCGATAGGTAGAACCTTTACGTCTCGCACTGTTTTTAGAGCCCGCCTACGCACCAAAATGTGGTCGACCTCCGTTTTACGACCTCCGCTGCTGTAGGTCATTTTCTGGCTCTCTCTCTTAGCGAAGAATGTGCTGCATATGGCCAGGTCGTGGGCGACCGCCAAGTCTAGAATCCGCTCACCATCTCCATTTTTGGACCCAACTCCTCTTCCTCCATGCACTCTTTCCACTCCTCTACGGTCGGTGCCTACATGACCATTCAGATCTCCCGCGATGGTGAGGAAGTCGTCTTCTGGGACAGATCTGATAACGTCATCCAGGGCCTCGTAGAACTCATCTTTCTCCTTGTCGGGACAACCGGTCTGTGGTGCGTACACTGATACTACTGTCCAGCTTCCCTCCTTCGTGTCTATCCTCACAGACATGATCCTATCGCTGATTCTTTGAACAGCTGACACCGAATCTTTGACAGACTCTGAGATCGCTATGCCTACGCCGTTTTTCCTGCCATCTTCGCCCTTGTAGAAGAGTTTGACCCCTTCTCCAATCTCTTTGGCCTTCTCTCCCTTCCAGCGCGTCTCTTGAAGGCACAGGATCTGGATTTTCCTTCTCTTCATCAGATCAGCAACCTCTCTGGACTTACCGCTCAGCGTTCCGACGTTGAGCGTCCCTATTCGAACTAACTTCTTTAACCGAGGTCGTCCGTTCCTCGGTAGCCCTCGCATACTGACCACAGGACTCGGGCGAGGGTCCTGCGCGCCACTTCCGGGTGACGTCCTAGCATTCACTTGATTACCTTGGCGACTTTCAATCATAGTTATGTGACAGGGTTTGACCATCAGCCGGCCTGTCAACCTGGGCCTGACGCTGGAATCGTTGCCATTTTTGCAGTTCCTGCACGGCATGGCTTTCTGCCTCAGTATGTCACACAGAACCACTTCGCGATGCTCCAGAGCGCCAGCAAGCTCGCTCGAGCGACCTGACAACATGCCGACACATGGCATCTTCAGCTTAGCCTGCCCACCTCTCGATGTTTCCTTCTTGCATCGAGCAGGCTATGCCCTCACCTTCTAGGGTCTGTGTCCATCGGCGGGCTCCTCAAAAAAAGCCTCTCGCCGGAACTAGCTGGTCCGCGATCAGCTCACCCCAGACTAGCTGGGGAGTTTCCAGTGGCACCAACTAGGAGGAGCGGACCTCGCCACCAAAATAGGTGCCTAATTTTGTATAAAACAAATAGCCACATTTAATATTAAAGGAACGAGAACGACTGACGAAGGAGAAAATGGAAATGCAAGCGCGTATGGCTGAAGAAATGCGTACGATGCAGAGTAACATTGAAAGACTTCAAAAAATGGAAAGTGTGTTGGAGAAAGAAGGTCAGAATCTCAGTCACCAAAAGGAGTTGCAGGATCGACTAAAGGTGTGTGAAAATATTTTATTGGTAAAATCGTAGAAACGCATTGCTGTGGCGATGATAATGATCCAAGTGTGGTGATAAAAGTTGGCAGATCTTAGGTGTCACCAGTAGGGATATAACAAAAAAACAAATTCGAAGTCAAAGACAACAAAAACAACATCTCAACGAGAACTGTTTTTGCGAATAATGGGTTTCACGCAAATGGACTTCGATTGAAACTTAGTCTTCATCTTCATCCAGCTTGCTTCGTTTGTTGTCGAAATTTTCCTCTCTAAAGTTCCGTTCATACTTGGCAGCGAACCGGTGTGGACTTTGTGCGGGTCTCCCGCTGAGACAGTATTTTTCTCGAGCCAAATCTTCTCGCTTTCGCAGCGACAGAGTCCACGGTCACGGTAATTTCAATATTTTCCTGGGAGTTTTTTTTTTTCGGAAAATCTCTAAATGTCTCAACCCTCTGCTACGCTGCGTCCCCTGCGTCTACCTATACATACCTATCCGACACAGCTCTGCTTTGCTGCCCAGTATCAGTCACTTCCGATACAGCTCTGCTTTGCTGCCCAGAATCAGTCACTCTCATACCTGGTAAAATTTATCTGGATTTTTGAATTTGTCGTTTCAGGAAGTGTGTTCCGAAAACTCGGAACTTCGTCGTGGTCTCGCCGAAAATCATCTCGAATTGGCCATGATTAAGAGCGAATTGGCCCACGTTAGGGCGGATTACGAACATAAACAGAACGAGCTGATCCGACAGAAAGGTAGCCAATCGATAGGTTTAATTATATCTGCGGAAAATTTCGCTCAATAGTGTTTTTTGCGTAATAAAACAAAAAAGATGTCAACAAAAATGTACAAAAAGGGAACGCGTTAAAAACCTCATAATGTTCAAAACTCGATTAGCAAAAGAGTTACAATAATACAAGTCTGAAAATTCCTATAAACATGATAGTAAATTATACAGATATTACGTAGGTAGAATTTCCCAAGGGAAAATAGGTCAAAAATCATAAGAATGTTGCATTGGCTCAAAACTGACTCATATGCAGAAATGCAGGATTTCAGATGAAGTCTCCGTTGTTTCGCAGGAAAGCGAAACTATGCATCGTCAGATTCAACTTCTTTTGTAAGTTGGAACTCAAGAAAGCGTTAATGAACTCACTTAACTAACAAGACGAGTAACCCGACTTTCAGTGAAGCAAATAAGAAGCTGCACGAAACAAATGACAGTCTTCGAGATGCGTTAGATAGTCGAGCGTCGGTCATCAAGCAGTTCAACCTGGTGAGAGGTGGTGTTCAACAAATCGACTTATTTTTCATACAATCATTCATTGTGAAAAATCACAGAGAACACCGTCTCCGAGTTTGGTGCGGGCGTCTTCTGACGGCTTTGCGATGTACCAGAATCAAATCCATGAACCGTTGAGATTGGGTACACCAGCTACACTTAGTGAAGTTGCGACAGAGGAGGAAGGTGCGCAGTCTTCCATTTACATATTTGTTTTCATTTATTTATTTTCTCCAGTCCCTGGTGAGGAAAATGCTCTTGAAATCTGTTTCCAGACTCTGGCCTCGTCATATCGTTTGACGAGGACAACTGCTCAACGGATTCAGAAAGACCTAAGGGCGACATCAAACCGCTTGTGGTGATTTTTTTTGAATTGTTTTCATTATATACAGTATTAGGAATTCAGTCGAAGAGTTTTACAATACTAAAGGTCAAGCTTTTCCAAGAAGCCTAATAAGCTCTTCTGAGACAGCGAATAGAAATAGTCTGAGTAGCGGAGTGTTCCGATCAAGAGATTTATCCGAAATCAACAATGAAGCTAGATAAGGTGAATGATATCTTCAGAAATTCTCTTTTCGATCTTCTATCAGGAAGAAGGTCAGGCTTATTCTAGAGATTAGGACGACATGAACGCTGATGCTAGTGGTATCTTTTCGAGTAGTTTTAAAGCATAACAAAAAAGAAAAACGAAATTAGAAGTTGAAAATTGAAAATGAATAGGCTGTGGTACGTCTTTTTTTAGCTCCTTTTCCATTCTTTCGTGAGCGTAGATGTGTTCTGTTGAACTTGGAATAAGTCATGGATTTGTTTCTTGTTTTTATTTCTCATTTTTAAAAATATTGAACTCGTTCCTATGATTAGGGTCTGCATGCGGCTACGGGACCGGCAGAGCGCACTTTCCGAGTGGTGATGTGTGGCGAAGCAGCAGTTGGTAAAAGTAGTTTAGTGATGAGACTTGTGAGCGGAAAACACTGCGCCAATCTTCCCAGCACTTTAGGTCGGTGTTCTTGCAATCATTTTTTTTGATGAGGTACGGTTTAAAAAATATATTTGTTGTGTCAGGTGTCGATTTTCATGTGAAGACCGTGAATGTCGACGGCCGGAATGTTGCGCTTCAGCTATGGGATACAGCTGGTCAAGAAAGGTCAGGGTTTTATTAGAAATTCAGTAAACATACTGTGCAGTACTTTAAATAGGATGACATTATTCTTTTGTTTTTAGGCAGATTTCAGCTGTCAGTGCATTTTCAGATTCCGTTCGCTTTGTAAATCGTATTTCCGTCGCGCAGACGGTGCCATATTGGTCTACGACGTATCCTCTGAGCACTCCTTTATCAAAGTTCGCGACTGGATTGACACTATTAAGGTTTATGAATTCTTCTTTTACTCAAGTCATTGAACTGCTTCCCTTGTGTTTGCAATTCAAAGGCCTTGTTGTGTGATACATTGAGGGCAAGAATATGGTAGTTTTGTCGGTTCAGAAAGACGAGAGAACCTTACTAGATCTGGTTAGACCGTCATGTAGGGGGGGGATGACAAACACTTACAAACTTTGCTGTTTACAGGATTCCGTGGAAAGGCAAATTCCGATCATTCTCGTGGGTAACAAGTGCGATCTTCGAGCGGATCTTGGCGAGGTGGTCACGAATAAGGACGGTGCTTCCTTAGCCGCGGTACGTTCAACCCCTGAGTGTAATATCAGCTTTCATTTGCTGCTACCATTTCCATTTTTGTTGAAGAATAAAGATATTTCAGAAAATGGGTGTTCTTTTCATGGAAACCAGTGCCTTGGACGGCAGTAATGTTGAGGGATCGATGTTGGCGCTGACCAGGTAATTTATCGATGTTTCCTGTGAAATTCTACTTCTACAGACGTTTGTCAAAAATCTATATATTCCCATGAGTGAGCTTGTTTTGCATAGCCAACGCTACGTATGGATGAATCTTCAATGTAATATCATGTGGTAGAACCTATCAACGGAAATGGGCACTATTCCAAATTTTGGACTCCAGAGGTCGAAAAATGTTATTCGCTGAAACTTTGCATAGCGGGGTTTTTGGGGTCCTGAACACGAGTACCGACTTTTGCCAATAGTCTACTTTCTTCTGGACCTTGGATTTCGCAAGACCTTGAGGCAACCACACCCCCCCCCCCCTCGACGAAGATCGACCGCAATAGACTGTTTTGACCCACTGTCTTCACATGTCAGGACCTACCTGTAACTACAACATCTGGCGGCCAATCGAAATACGGATTGCACCATTGTGGTAGCACCTCAAGAAACCCTCCGATGCAAAGTTTTAGCAAAAAAAAATTTTCGACCTCTGGAGTCCAAAATTTGTAATAGCGCCCGGTAATGCAATGGTCTAGGTTGAAGATGATGTGCACTGAAATATTGTGCCGATAACAACACGAATAACTGTCGTAATGGGTGAGGAATAGATAAGACAAAGATCAACCGGACTTTGCGGAAACAAGGCAGACAATGAATGAATCGATTGCTAACATCGAGATCAATATCGACCACCAAACGCAACGTTTTGAGAGATTATGGAGCTAGAAAGAAGTTATATAATGCCTGTTCACATGAGGAGACTGATGTGTAAGACTGAGAGTCTTACGTTTTGAGCGAGTCAAGACAGCGTCGTTAAGTGAAGGAATGAACAATCAATACGAAGGACTAAATGAGATCAGAGAAAGGGAGATTTTCTGCGAAAAAGAGAGCTGAAATTTTCAATACACGTGTGTCTATGATGTTTCTGAGTCCGGTGACGTTCGGATGGAGTCGTTGTTCCAACTGATCCATTGGGATATTTATTTACCCTCGATCATTCGAATAAATTATGAGACCATTTCACTACTAAAATGGAAATGGTGACTTTCATACAGTAGTTATCATTTTAGATCGTGAAGACTTTTAAAGGGACATTCCACACATTTTCCACTAGTACTCAGCATTTTAGGGAGATGATGGCCGTGGAAGATGTAGACGTGCGAGCCGCCGGTGTAATCCTTTCGCCAAGAACTAAGCCAGCTACTGGGTGTTTCAGCAAGTGCAAAGGATGAGAGAATTGGAATCAGAATGTTACAATGCGATTTTTTCACCACCTTTTCTCGAACTATTGTATCCGATATCCTCCCATGTAATAGTGCACTTACATATTTATATAGTCGTACTTTGTAGTTTAGGTGATCTTATCGTGAACATTTCATATCAAACAAAATGGCGTTATAAACGGGATAAATGATGCTCCATTGATGTCGTTGTCGTTGGTGTATATATTTAGCAACTCCTGCTAACTAACTAGTTCTCTTGACAATGGTCTTTTTGTTAGCTATTTTAACAACAAGATAAGCACGCTTCTATTCAGTTCTTCTTGAGGTTCACGTTGACTTCACTAATTTGGCATCGGCTACAGAAATTCCAGCTGTAAACCAAACAATTGACCTACAATTGCTCTCCATCATGCCGAGATTTATCGAGAGTCAAACATGGTAAACCAAACATTTTAAAAAGATGCCAAACTCGTAATTAATATGCGGAACAACCATCCAGACAACGTTTCTACCAAGCTATTGACATCGACAGGGCTTAAGGCTGTTCTCACGAAATCCGAGAGAGGTGTCGGAATAGTGACCAGGAACCGGAGTAGGCCAGAACGGTGATCTCAGCTCCAACATCTTCCCTTAAGGATCGTTTAGAGTGCGCGCCACGAGCGACGCGAAGACATGAAAAATATGCAAATCGACCGGACCGTGGAAATCCCTATGCGCCTGCTTCCCGCAGCATTCGGAAACGGACCACTGACAGCTCGTTTCATCGCCTCAAAGAAAAGAAAGAAAAACATCGTTGTATTCGAGGAAGTCCATGGTGATGAATGGATGCATGCGCCTATCGGAACGCTGTATAGCAAGTGTGTAGCTCTTGAAAATAGAGCCTCGTAGCTAGCAACCCTTACACAGATTGATTACTTCAAATCTCATTTCCTAAGCATGATATATTACAATGACTATGTGCATCATAACTTACAACAACAGAACGCTCACAATCACGGAACAAAGAAAACACTTTCAAATTGGCCTCACATAATGGTTGTAAAAAAAATCGAAAGAGATAAAGACGAAAGATCCATCGTCACTCGGCGATTAGAATCTATCAGGTACTCGCTTCTCTATGTCTACATTTTGGTAGACATACTGATACACAATTAAACGGCTGATCAACTACTACAACGCAGAATCTTTTATAAACCACGGGTAACTGTTTCTAGGCACACATGGTCACTTCGTGAGAAGAATAGTTCACATTTGAACAAAATTGTGAACAATAACAGACAAAAACATTACCGCTTTCCCTACACATAAAATGTACAGGAGGAAACTATCTGAAGTATTTCGGCCTACAAACGATAACATAACAGGAATGTTCTCGGAGCAGCACATTAGGGACGATGCATATCGTCAAATATATTACTGATACATAAACATCTAGACTTCTATCTTCACACTGCAGTCAGAAAAACAGAGAAAAATTCTAGAAGGAAGAGAAGATTTGGGGCACCAGTTTATTCGTTTGACCAGGTAGTTTGTACACTCGAATACAGCTGAACCGTCATCACTGGTACTGGAAATAGGATGTTGTTGTTAGAAGAGGTATCTCATCGTAGAGAAATACGCCAACGGCTCATCCATACTTGACAGCACCTGATGGGCAAAATTTCAGAGGCATGTGAAAGAAGATTATATCGCGGAGGCTGTTGTTAAACGCAGAAAAATTAACTATTGGATTGATGTACGCAAACTTATTGGTGAGAAATGTTGAGCTTTCCAATTGTCACTCCCCATAAGGAACACTTTCATAGGATTTGGTAGTACAGGGTGCGGCAAAAGTCCTTCAACACAGATAACTGACCGTCTTGACGACAGATCTCATGCAACTGTGGTGAAATTTATAACATTTATTGCCTTTGAACACACATATAACAAAGGAACTATGCTTCGAAATGACCTCCTTTCGCACGAACTACAGGCCCTGAGTCTCTTAGGTAATGCGTCCATGACGGCACGCAGGACATCTTCATTAATTTCCTCCCAGGCTTTCTTCAAGGCTTCTTTAAGAGAATCAGTGCTCGCGTGGGATGTTGCGCAGGCTTTGCTCTTCAATATGGACCAGATTGAATAATCCATCGGATTAAGGTCCGCGCCCGTTCGGTGGCCACTCTTTTGCTGAGATGGAATCAGGAAAATTGTCGGCACACCACTTCTATACGACTTCGGCACTATGAGCATGTGTAGAGTCCTGCTGATAGGTCCAAATGGTGTTTTCGAAGTGCTGAGAAGCCCACAGAAGAATTTCTTTCTTCATAACGTCTTCCAGGACTTGTCGCTGTCGATTTTCCGGGACGCGTCGGTGAACCTGCGTGCCGCCGTAGACTCGTTCCTCAATAGACTTAAGGCCTGTATTCGTGCGAAAGGAGGTAATTTCGAAACTTGGATGCTTTTTTATATGTAAGTTGTCAAAGGCAACAAATGTTATAAATTTCACCTCATTTGCCTGAGATCTGCCGTTTAGACGGTCAAGTACCCGAGATGTAATGAGTACGTACAGGGCAGAGACGCACAAGACGCAGCTTCTGCTGATGGGATTTTTGGCAACGAGTCGAACACTTCTACATTGTAAAGGTGTAGCTTAGAAAAGCGATACAAAAAATACATCAAAGTTTATAGTTCCACTTACCGACAGCTGGGACTACTATGTGCAACTGAGCAACGATCTATCCGAGAGAGGCGATCCAGCAATCGCGTTTGAACGTGGGAGCAGTTCAACCTGCTCCGATTCACTCGATGACCGTGCCTTTCCACTACGACGCACCATTTCGAGCTAAATACCGTCCATAAGTTTACAAAACACATATATTTGCAGCCGACAACAGCGAAATCACGAGGCCTTAACAGTCATTTCCGAAACGAAATCGAAGCGTTATGAGCTGCTATTATTTTGAACGAAATTAACGGCCATTTTCGTTTTCTCGTGCAACACCTACAATACACCTACTATACGGCAGCAACAACAAAAATGAGGCTCAACAGCAGTGCATTATAGAAAAGACTAATAGAAACCAGCACAGAAACGTAATTACGAAGGAAGGAGATTGCTATCTCGCATGGGTATAAACAATGGAGACATGGCACGACCAATAATCAGACGCAATCGATTAGGAGTTCTACAAGTGGTAGGAATATGAAGAAGTGTGACTGACTCCGATAATTTGATACAGGAGAGCAAAAAAAGGAATAAACTATAGCGAATCGAGAGAATATTAAATTGGCGACATCCTATCAATTTCGGTTCCAGCCCTTGCTGAAACGTGTTAGAGTGTTGCTGCGTATTGTTTGAAAGAAAACTCGCACTACCAAGATCTATGAGTCGTTTTTCGCTGTTTCTCAGTTTTATGATCCGATAATTGGATTTTCTGGACGAAGTGGAATGTGAAGACGAAACAATTAATTCGCCAAGACTTCTTTTCGCACGCAAGAGAAATAAGCTCAATCAGAGAAGGCCTACTTGTTTTTAAACATTATTTCAATAATAGAGATCCGCTTTTTGCCCTTGGGCAGTCAGTGCAGAGCCGCGCGACAGTTGCTAACGATAGGGTACAGACGCAGAGAGTGCGGCGATGCGACTGTTTACCACAGCGCAGGGCTGTGGTGAACAGCATAAACGTAAATTAACTGGACTTCATAGATAATAAAAAGGCCTCGCTATCCCGCTATTATTGGCGGTGTACAGGTAATGTTAGTCGAACAAATTGTAACACAAAAAGCAATATGTGTTAGTCATTGAACAACATCATCTGTCCAATCCCAACAAGCATAAAGCGGCTTAAAAATAAAATATAAGGCGCTACATCATCAGTTTCGCTGTTAGGAAACAGGTAGATAGCGAACACCTGACATGACAGTTTTAGCATGCCGAGTAAAATGGCGTAAACCTAATTTGAAAATTTCCAATGAACCCAGGCTTTTACAATTTCCTCAATTGGTCGCTGCATAGAAAGATGATTGGGAGATTCAACAACCCTGTCTCAAATGTAGTAAAACTGAAACTTAAAGATGTTTGACATCCGTCACCCAAATATTGCCGAAAAAGGATGATAGATGCAAGAAATCCTGGAAAGGTAGCAACGATTATTAGCCTCAGAGCAGCTTTCAAATTAGGACATATGTCGACTTTATCAGTGTTCCCTTCTCTTCGATTTAGATTTATCTCTTTTAGAATCTCTTGCTGGAGCAAATTGCACTGTTTCAAATTACTTACCCCATAACAGCAATCAGGAAAAAGAAATCGCGGTGCTAGGACTCGACGCCGACACGCGCCCGCCCCTGCTGCTAGCCGGCCAATAGTGTCGCCCCTCGTCCACCCCCCCCTAACCCCTATCAACAGTCGGATGTTATTTATAGTTACAACGCCTCTCCCGACCTTTTATATTGAAACCGCGTGGTGTTTCGCCACGCGATCAGGCTAGGGGAGGAACTCCGGGGCAGGTGAGTCATCCTAAGCATTCCAAAACAGAAGGCTACGAAAGGATCCGAACCGTAAACTATCCAACAATGCTTAGAATGACTCACCCGCCCCGGAGTTCTTCCCCTAGCCTAGGTTTCAGCATAATAGGTCGGGAGAGGCTTTGTAACTATAAATAACATCCGACTGTTGATGGGAGGTAGGGGGGGGGGTGGGCGAGGGGCGACGCTATTGACCGGCTAGCAGCAGGGGCGGGCGCGTGTCGGCGTCGAGTCCTAGGACCGAAATCGCTTGTGGTGTGTTAAGAATGAGAGCTTAAAGGTTACCAACCGCAGCAAATAACTAGCGATAGTTATGTTATTGTAACTACGTACGTATGTTCATGCATTTCTATGTTTGACTGAAGTTTCATAGCCTTTCATGTGGAATCGATATATTTCCATCTGCTTACACTCTTAGAATATCTACTTGTCATCTCCTCACCTGGTTATTGTTCAACTCAATAATCCCCAATAAAAGAGAACTACATAAAAAATTTGATCAAGATAACAATCAAATTAGGCAACAATAAATAAAATGTCCGTGACTTGCTTACTGCGTGTCTACCCTGGGAAAAGCAAATCGTAAAGAGCTATGAAGATATACCATACCCGGCACCCTTCAGTAAGGAGTATGGCATTTTAAACGAACAACTGAAAGTTCCCCAAGCTCGCTCGCCACTGCCAACTTTTTTGCTAATTTTCACTTTGCAGTGATGTGTTGAAACGAAACGACAGCTAAGATGATTCATATGATGGATGATAGACCAAGGCGGAAATTTATACGTTCGAAAAACTTATGAGCTATTCTGGTTGTGGCGAAAGCGAATCGAAATTCTTGAAGAGTCTCCTAAATCTAGCAAAATATACTACCGTATGGGTAGTTGTATCAACTTAACAGGGGGAGGATAGGATGCGAAAAATTCAATTCAAAATTTCCCTGGTAAGGGTGTGTGTGGCTTAGAGCACCGGGAGTGATTGGTAACACCTATGATCGAAAGAAAAACTGTTAAGGCTTGTTGATGATTAGATTAGCCGGCTTTCAGTGGAAAGGAGAAAACACGACGTTAGAAGTCGACCAAAGAAACCACATCGAGCGCATTACACTACCATGAGCAAACTTTTGTCAAACGAGCACCAGTGTGAGTAAACAAAAACACGCGTACGTAAAATGTTAAAAATGAATAAATGCTCAGCCATAACACCACAAACTAATGTCCCACTGTTGATGTGTGTCTTACCGATCTGTAAAAAAGTCGCGTTTTACCAGTGATCGAAATACTATCCATTCTATATACAAGATAGAATGTCTCTTCCTTTGCTATCAAGACACCGTCGCACACCCACCGTGCACCTGAAGCAACTATGTAACTTGCGTTGCTTAATTACTACAATTCTATCGTTCTTTCAGCTTTTCAGCTATCAGATGAATAGCTTCTAAGAAACTCGTTAGGCTTCAGAATTGTTCAGGTCAACATTTTTATTCTTTGCATTTTTTCTATTCTTCTCATTTTTGCCTTTAATACAACCGGTGTATTGTACTCTTAGCTCTTCAGTGATCTACCTGATACATCTCATTAGGGTCGTGCTCAGTCGACGACCAATGCGACACGACAAATCGCCGCACTGTTCGCCGCGCGCGAATGAGCGTAAAGTGTGCTGCGGCGGCCGCAAATTGCGTACGCTGCACCCGATAGGCGGGCCGTCAGCTGTTTTGAGCGCACCCCTGCCAATTTTTTTAGCTATTTTCTCGTTTTTTCTTGTTTTTCCTCGTTGTTTCTCGTATGACGTGTAATTTGGGAAGCGAATGTGGGTTATTGGGGAAAAAATTCAAAAGTTTGCCAAGTTCTTCAAACGAAGGTATTAAATACTATTTTCTAGCGAGGAAAAAAGAAAAAAAGGATTGGTGCAAAAGCGCGTGTTTCTCACAATTCCACACAACCCTGTACGACACGACGCCGCACACGCGGTGTCGTACTCGTCACATACGGCAACTTCGGCAACGCAAATGCCTTGTCGCACTTGTCGTATACGACAAGCGCGACACGACCAATGCGACACCGGCCGCTATCTGTTATCATTGTCGTGTCGCATTGGTCGTCGACTGAGCACGACCCTATTGGTCTTTCTTACGAATCTCTTACACAACGTAAATAAATCAATAAATAAACCGCTGCAAGTAGTCGCTTTGATTTCACGCAAATGAAACGGGTAGAAAAGATCTTCAAACGAAGAATCCAAGTTTCCCTCGACCCAACCTTCCTCAACGCCTCTGTCTGTAGATGCTCACAGCTAGTTCTCTAGTGGCCTCTATGAGCTCTATCTTCTTCTTCTTCTTTGGCGTTTCTCCCGGTTTAAAGCAGGGTCCGCTTTACCGATTCTCGGACGCCATACCGCTCTATCCCGCGTGTGGTCTGGATGAATTCTTTCTGCCTTCAGGTCTACGTCCCCTCGGTCATGTACCTTGTATGTCGAGACCGACTCCAATCTTGCATACATAACGTGCCGTCTGTTGCTCGGAGCACGCGCCCGTACCACCTCAAGCGGGACTCGCGAAGTGTGTCAGGGTTTTCAGGAACGAGCTTCTTCCGTAGTGCGTACCAGATCACCTCATGCGGCACGCGGTCAAACGCCTTTTCTAAGTCCGGAAGGCAAGCTGCAGAGGTCTTTGTTTCTCCCTGTGCTTCTCTACTAGATGTCGAGTTACGTGGATGGCATCGGTGCTGCTACAGTTGGCAACAAAGCCGCACTGATTCACAGAAAATTCAACAATGTCTCCGATTCGTCTGTCAATTATACACTCGAACATTTGGAGAAAGCAGACGAATTGACCTATAAGACAGTCCGCTGGGCTACTCCTCTTCTTCAATCTGTAGGCAATCCCCTGCCCGCTATGATCTAGTTAAAAAACGTAACGAGCCCGATGGAGAAATTTCAATGGCGTGAGTTTCACAGTTCCGCGGAGATGTCATCCGAACCTGTTACCCTACCGAGCTTCATCTTCCTCAATGCCTGCACCACCTCTTCACAGCCGAGAAGGGCAGGTGGACCAGCTACAAGTTCAGCGTTAGGAAACGGGGGATGAGGAAATTCTTTCATGGGCATCTTCTCAAAACAGTCACGCCACCGTTACATGACCTTCTTAGTATCCATCAGCAACTGGCCGTCCTCGTCGTTTGCACCGTGAAATTTTTCGACATCTTCTGACTGCCGCTATAATGTCCTCCCAAATCTATAATTAACCCGTTCACCGCGCGTTTCAAGTCTTCTCTTAACTTCATCGTAGTGAGCAGCCTTTGCCAAAGCCACGACCCTCTTAGCAACTCTCCTGGCTTCCCTGTACGCGGACCAGTTTGCAGCCGTTTTGTTGCATAGGAAGGCGTGAAGCGTTCACCTTTTTTGCAGATTTGCTTATTTTCATTTTCTGATAGAGCTATATGAGCCCAATGAGAAAATGAAACTAAGCAAAGACAGCAAAAAAACACAAAACAATCCTTTGCATCTTTCTAGAGGCGCGAATCGTGAATGCTTCTTAGAAAAGAATTAATGGAAGGAAGGAAGATTACAGTTGTGCACTCTAATTCTACAACTACTAATTCACCTCACAATTAACAGCAACCCGTACCGTTGTGACCACTGATTGATTCGTTTCTTCTCGCCATTTCTTCACTCATAAATAAAACAATATTATTTTTGAAGAGGAGCATCACTTTCGTCAACACATGTACTTCCGCTAGGGCTAAACACTTTTCGACAATGATGTAAAGTTCAACCATTTCTCAAAATAGTTACAGTTATAGTATTAGCACAGAGAAGGAGTGCAGTGAAGGACCTTGAGTAGAAAAGGAGTGAGAGGATAAACACACTTAGAGTGTCGCGATTTCCTTAGTAAATTACATATTAGAACACCAAACTCTGCAATGAAAAATGCAACACCTGTTGAATACAGGACAGTACACATTCTTACTCCAAACATAGGACGGTAAAAGTCGTCCAAAGTCGCTGTTACTCAACGGAAAAGGAAGATACCCATCATTCACTGAAATTCCACCAACTGTGGCAAAATTTTTAGCTGCACGATTTTGTCCAAACACAATGAATGCGAATTGAAACCAACTCCAAACACTTACTTGCCCCTGATGTGAGAAACTTTCAGCCACTTAATCTACCTACATGATTCAAAAAGACAATCATAACAAAAAAATGAATATATGTTATGTACCTGTGGAGAGACGAGTGAACTTCTCTTTGATGGTGCTTCCACGGTTGTCCACGGGCAGTCCTCCTCCGCTGTTGTGCCAGATGTAGACCCGTCTACGTCAGGGAACAAAGATCTGTGAAAATAATAGTGATAGAAAATACCTCTGATCCCACTGAACCCTAGTTCCGTTGCGCGGCGTCGCGACTAACGTGTTAACGAAGCCATGACTCCTCCATAGGAGATCGTTCCCCACGGAAAGCGAACTATTTCCCAATACTTCTCTTACTTTTTACTATTTCCCGACATTGATCGAGAAACAGCACTATTCTAACTACTACTTAACACATTGACGACAATACGACCCACTGGTGGGTCGTACGTTTCCTGCCGCGTGGGACAATACGACCCACCGGTGGGTCGTATACTTTTTAATCGTCTCTTTTCCGAACCAACTAGCAAATTTCCAATATACTTGTATGAAAGCATTACTAGTGACCCTAGGATGCTATAAAGATTTTGGGCGAAAAAATCCCTTTCCTGAACCGGAAAAAACTATATTTATGGAAAAGCTTTGATGCCACGTGGTACTACGATGCGAAAAACATAGTTTGCAGAGAAAGTTTGCATTGAAAACTGAGTTCTTCATGTAGCAACCAAAATGCACCATTATTATACAAATGAACCACAAGCAAACAACTACAATCATTGGAGGATGATTTGGCAAGAAAAGTTGATACTATAATAATGTTGTGCAAAACAGTTGAATATGGCAAACGCATGTGCTCAAAAGTGCTCAAAATCAAACACTTTCGAAAAGACTCTCGAGATTCTCTGGGCTGTTTTCAGCCAATTCAGATTACCAACTGGTCTGGAAACACTGCTACTAGGAGCATAGTATGTCTGATCAACCGATATCAGTAATCGCCTCTCAATATGTTAGCCCAACGGAGCGAAAAGGAACCGTTACAGATAGCCTGCCTCGTGGGACATTACGACCCACCCGTGGGTCGTATCCGCAACGGGCAAAAAAACTCCGCCTGTTCCATGCGCGCGAAAACGAAAAACGCGCCGTCGTCAATGTGTTAACAAGCATTGACTGAAAGGGAAGCTTTTATTCTACTTCCACTTCATACCTTCCTTGGCTCGAACTTCGACGAGAGTTAACAGCCGAACTTCGATGGGACCTTAAAACAACACGAAAGCTTGCTTGTCGTGCTTTTTTCATGTATTTGCTAGAGAGCATACTACAGTTTGAAACGTCTTCTAGTGGTTGATATAGAAAGGGTCGTCCGCAAAGTCTCAAAAAACCTCATCCCGCCCTTCAAATTTCGAAATATTGCTTCCAAGTTGGCTGCGGCTGTCTCTGCTTAGTAACCTTTGTATACTTTGTCCCAGAACCCTCAACTGTGTATGCAGAAAAGAAATAATGACAAATAAAAAAATTACCTCGTTCCACCTCGACTCATCAATGTGCTCTTACAAGCAAGCAACCAACTACGAGCGGTCACCTCCAGGAATGTGCACTCATCACGTACCACTACAGAGAAATCCGGAATGAAGCCGATTTTCTGGAAACAGTCAGTGAGGAGAAACGCATATAAACAAACAAAAAATATAAAATTTAAGTGGAAAATGACTGAATTTGGCGATACGAGGATACATAATGATACAAAGTACCAGGCGTTTTGAATTATGGAGTGGTTGGAAGCCCTGGAGGTAATCTGTCGCCCAGGGGCCGTATGCGAAACATTGCAACGACGCTTTGACATAGGAGAAATACTGAACTACGTCGGTGTTTAGGACAAGGACAAACTAAAATATTGGAAATATTTGGACCATGTAGTTATAATTCTTTACAGCAGCATAACTCTTACAAAATACCCGGAAACACATGTCCTATTCCTACTTAAGCACACAATCTCACTTCAGCTTGATGTTAAAGTAGTGACACCAATTCTTATTTTGAACAACATTTCTTCTAATCAAACTTCATTCGCAGCTAAGAAACATGCTAACCTTGTTCGTATCCGCCACCAACGAATTCCTCGATTGATCCACATCACCCATGGCATGAGTTTCCACTTCCCTTCTAGACACTAAGCGTTCCAGCATCTCCGTCCCAAATGCGTACCATGGCCCAGCTTCGAATGTCATCTCGTCCTGTTAAGCAAACGGATTCGTTGGTAAACACGAATCCCACAATATTTTCTCATCTTACTGCTTTTCTTAACACGTTGACGACAATGTGGCGTTATGCTGCGCCACGCTCAAGCGGCCGCGTGGGACCGTGTGGCGCAATGCTGCGCCACAGTCTTGTATCGTATTTTTCTCGATAAATTTCAGGATTTCAAAGAATGTTTTCGAACCCTTTTTATTTATTTATTTATTTATTTTTTAGTAGACATTTGCACATTGTTCTTTACAAGTGAAAACAAATAATGGTTATTGCAAGAAACAAATAAATGCAAACAAATACTGATTACTGAAACAAACACATAAATACAAACAAATATTGATTATTAGAATAAGCAAATAATGAACAATAAACAAATAACAAGTTCCTTTTAACCTGGATAAGGAAAAAGGACATTCTAAAAGCTTCCAGCTGTTTTTTTCTATTTTCATTGCAAATAAGGAATAGTCACAATCCCCGATATTACAGGACTGTATATGTAGTCTTCGAGATTTTTAATACTATTCACTTCTATGTTGAAAAAAAAATTCGCCGTATGCCGACATCATGCCACAGCCTCGGCGCGGTAGAAAATCGGTTGGTCCCACGCGGCAGACACGGGAAAAAGGCGCTGTCGTCAACGTGTTAAATGGCATACCACGAGCAAACTGGATTCGTTCAAAGTCGAAACAAACCTGGCCAATCGTCACCATTGCTCTGCCCTCCAGTATCAGAATAAACTTCTCGGAATATTCCTGCTTTGTGTAGAGTTTCGCGGTTCGCGGTACCACAGCCTTCGGCTCATACATGTCGGGTAAGTGAGACAACTCCACCTTAAAATAGGAGCATCGAATATAACAACAAAAACGTCATCGAAACACTGGATCCCAATGGACATACACGATGGCAATGCTGTCGAATAAGTTTTTCGAGGACAGCCTGACTAATCATATCCGAATGGAATGCTTTGTGATTAGTGGTGAGCCATTGCATGGCTACCAACTGCATCTGCACACTAATGACACGCGAAGGTTCGTCTGCTTCTATGAAGCAGGACAGATCGCGAGCCTGTAACATCAGCTACTGGTGAGAGAAAAAAGCTACAACACCAAAAATAGGCTTCTAAAGGTGATCTTGAATTACCTGAGCACCACGCCTCCTTGTTCTGTGCACATTATCCATGATGGCATCCGTTTCATCAACAATCTCAGCCTAAAAATCGAAACATATGGAGCAATGCAGCTCAGCATAAGACACTCTGTGTATATTTGTGGTTTCAACCCTTCTATTTACATGAAAATTTTAGTATATTTGACAAACAGCCTAAGACGCGTTCATTCTTGGCAGCGAAGCAGCTTTACGCCTTCGCCGCTGCACAGTGCAATCACAGTCCATTATACTTCACTCGCGTAACGTTTCTAAAGGTTATGGAAGTGTAGTAAAATGCCCACAGAATCACCCGCCGCATCTAAGATCCTCTGCCCTAAATTCCTGACAACGTCACATAATGAACCAACACCAGAACAAGACACCGACCTGAAGAATCTCTTCAACAATATCCTCCAGCGTAACAACACCAACGAGCTCATAAGTAGGGTCGCTATCCTCAGCGGAAACAATACGTTGAACCATTGCCAAATGGTAGTCGCCCTGAACTTGAAGAAAAATTACGGGGAAACGACAGTTTTTCAAAAAGGAGAATAGAAACAAACTGAATATATCACATAAACTGCCTCGCCTTTTTGAATTCCTCCAACATCACCCGCAATGGTGTGTCTTCCATGACGAATCGAAGAGGATGCTGATGGTATCCACACACGGTCTGTATCGTGAAATTATCATCCGGATCCAGTAGGGCGAGATCTTTGACGAATAACAATGATACGACGTTGTTGCGATCACCTGCAACAATACTGAGCAAAGTCATTTCAGAATTGATCAATAACAGGGTTTTCACGGATCGCATAGATACTCTTCTTCACCACAAACGCCCGTCAAAGGTAAAGTGTAAAGGTGACGGGGTTGATCAGCCCCCCCAAGGACGCTCCACGCATTCGTGTCCTATTCAGAATCGTAGAGGCATGGTGAATGCGTACTTTAACAACAATAACTTGTGGGGCCAACCGCTACACTGAGTCAGTATCTTTCCCTTTCCAAACAAGTCGGGTACCAGCTTACCCGATCACGGTGGGTGGAAGGCTTGGTTAACTCGGGCGTGGATCGATCGCTCGACAGCTCGGGTGTCAGTAGCGCCTCTTCCCACTGTAGCCGAGCCCCATAAATGTCCTTCAGAGTTCCCCAAATAACTGAGTTCAGATTGCGTATTGCCATCTAGTTCTCGAGCTCAAATAGAGCGAGCATTCCCACATATCGCCCTTATTCCGAAAGCCGTGGAAGCCTATATTTAGTTCAAAACACTACAAAAATTCTGACAGCTTAATTCATGTTACTGCCGACTAATCACCGATTCTCCATTAAAATGCAAAGCTCACATTTCAACCGTCAATCACACATCGGTACTAATGCCAGGACTAGTTGACTTTCAAAGTCACGTAATAAAATCGGATGTACAACAGTTACGTAATCACATTCTCTACCACAAATGCAATAAAACGGAGAATAATCATCCCGGCACATAGAACACGTTCCACATGCAAAACGAATGACGAAATCCGGTTCGCAAATGTTTTGAAAACCGAGAATGAAGTTCGAATGAGCGGTACCCTTGACTGCTGCTCCCACGACGATACGAGCACCGTGGCTCACCGATACGTACGATATCTCAATAAATTGCTCAAACGTCAACTAGGAACATGCGACAGGCTAAGTAGACTTTAAAAAACTGCAGTTCAGTCATCATATAGGGCCCAGTCAAAGAGCGGCGAAGCCGCTCTTTGACTGGATTTTTCGAAAATTCGGAGGTTTACGCTGGATTTTTCGTAAATTCGTAGATTTACCGCTAGGTTCAGTCAAATTCACAAGCATTTAGTGACTCTTCAACAGAGTAATACTCACGGGGCCCAGTCAAAGAGCGGCGAAGCCGCTCTTTGACTGGATTTTTCGAAAATTCGGAGGTTTACGCTGGATTTTTCGGAAATTCGTAGGTTTACCGCTAGGTTCAGTCAAAATCACAAGCATTTAGTGACTCTTCGACAAAGTAATACTCACGGGGCCCAGTCAAAGAGCGGCGAAGGCGCTCTTTGACTGGATTTTTCGAAAGTTCGGAGGTTTACGCTGGATTTTTCGGAAATTCGTAGGTTTACCGCTAGGTTCAGTCAAATTCACAAGCATTTAGTGACTCTTCGACAGAGTAATACTCACGGGGCCCAGTCAAAGAGCGGCGAAGCCGCTCTTTGACTGGATTTTTCGAAAATTCGGAGGTTTACGCTGGATTTTTCGGAAATTCGTAGGTTTACCGCTAGGTTCAGTCAAATTCACAAGCATTTAGTGACTCTTCGACAGAGTAATACTCACGGGGCCCAGTCAAAGAGCGGCGAAGCCGCTCTTTGACTGGTATAATAATAAAGTAGAAGCAAAACAAATCTTTCGGACAGCGTTCGTCGAATTAACGTACGTTAAAAATGATGTTTTCTCGAGTTAATTCCGCGAATCACTTCTACTTATCAATCAAACCAACCAACTGATTCACCTCTATAATTTTTATTTAGTTACTGGGCAATATTTTGAACCAGGTACAATCCCGTGGTATTTAGGAAGAGCTCGGTAGGCCAACGACGTATGCTTCATCAATTAAACATATGTATAACCACATAAATATAATAAATGATGCTGACTGATAATACCCATGCAGATTCCTCAGCTCATTATTGTGGTGCGATTTTTTGTAAAAAAAATAGTAGAGAAACAAAGATGGCCATGTTGAAACCTACCACAAAAGACGGGTATTCGAGTGTAACCCATTCGAAGAATTTCGGCAACAGTTTTCGTGTTCAACACCGTTGTGTCTGGAAGCATGAAGACATCCTAAACATTGATTGTGGTAGACTCTAGATAGTAATTGGGACCAAAATATTTAACTGGAGCATTTCATCAGTTTGTCAACTTTCATCTTACATCAATGCGAGTCATCACATCAGCAACCGTTTTATCGCTGATTTCCATCGCTCCAACTGCAATCTTCAGCTCTTCAACCAGGCCTTCTTCATTGCTCATTTTAATCAACTCCATGAGACGCTTGCGATCATAAGACACAACCTCTTCACCAAGAACGAAGTCCAAAATCTAGAAGAATAATCAATTCTGCAAGAGTGGCGGAGATTCAGCAAAGGACGACGCAGCGTCACACCTGGACATCTGGTCACAAATCATAAAACTCTCAAACGAGGAACTTAATTTGGGGTGCTGATCACAAATCTGATAAATCGTTTGTAAGAGATCAAATGAAGACCACCCCCGACGCGGAACTTCGAGTAGACAAAATTCCAAAGAAAAAGTGGTTCAACTTGTCATTGAGTTCCATTGCTTCGGAAGACAGTGCAAGAACTTATCGGCAACTTTTTTATAGTAAGGTGGTCTGCGGAAAACTGAGCGTTCTCTGTTCAGGGACAAAAACGGACCCTTATCAACGTAAACTTAAACAAAAAATGGTGACGTTTTCCTTTCCTGACAACTTAGGTGGATATCTTCAATATCCTTGAAATAGCGGTTTACCAAGTCACTCCTAAAGAGCCACTTTGAGAGATACTTATATGTATTGTACTCAATCTAACCTGAGGGCTGCCAGTTTCTAACTATTACTTTCTCTAGAATTGATTGTGTACCCACAAGATTTGCTTTAACTAACAAAAATGAGCTACAATAGTGACAGACTCACCTTAGAAATAGGAAAAGCAATGGGAAATGTGGCAATCATAAAGAATCGTGTCACCCATATCGTATACGCACCAACGGCTAGGCCTTTCCTTGAACAATTGTGTTACGACAAGGTAGAACCAAAAAGGATTAAAACGATAATTATCATAGCTGAGAATATTAAAGGCAATGGAATAGAACGTCCAACAAATTACATTAGGGGTCGTTTAGAGTGCGCGCGACGCGCGACGAGACCAAATAGAAAACGTGCAAATCGACCAGTTCCCACGGTACGGTCGATTTGGACTTTTCCTATATGGTCGATATGGTCGCGTAGCGCGCACTCTGAACGTTCCCTCACAACAGGTTTTTAAGGGAAACTGCGCGTCATATAGTGTAGGTTCGAGCGGGTTCACATTCCTATTGAGGCAACAGCGCAGCAGAGTATGAAAACAGATTCAACTACTTTTGCTGCAATGAGCACCCGACGATGTCACACTGTATTACGAATTTTTGGTTTTTTTCTCTATGGCGACTGTCATTCCAACGATTTCGCTTAGCGATGTGGTGAGTGCATTCGGTATCAGACACCGTGGTAACAGATCTGTGTGTGTCAGTTGTCCTGCCGGCGGCTGGCGGGACAACTGACACACACACAGGTCTGCTACCATGGTGTATGATACCGAATGCGCTCACCTCATCGCTGAGCGAAATCGGTGGTATGACAGTCGCCTATCACATGACCGCGTCGTAACCGAAACCGAAGTTTGGCCAGGTCTTGCGCTGTGGTAGAATAATGAATTGGGCTTTAATTGCTACCAATCGAGATTCCAGCTCAAAGTTTCCTTCATAGATCATCAATCTGCATCCCCCCACAACAATGCCGCATAGATAGATCAATAAACATATACAGTACCGGTCAAAAAGATATGTTACTTTTCATTTTCATGCGCAAATTGTTCACATCGAAAAGGACCTGATACCAATCGATAGTTCTGACCACTCTATTCAAAAATATATCGAAACATACCGTTCTTACGAATTCTGTATCTTTTTTAAATATTTTAGTGATTTTCACATGCTATCTTAAACGAAAACATCTCAAAAATCGCGGAGCGTAGAACCAATCTGAGACGATGTTCTGATGAAGCATGGTCAAGCTATCATAGTGTGTTACTAACATTTAATTCACATCGCGGCTCAAATATAGATTTTTCTGAGCTAACATTTTGGTGGTCAAAAAGTGGTCAAATTTTAGGACTATGGTTCAAACAAAATTCTATATCTTCCTAATTTTTCAACAAAATTAAACCAAATTTGACAGTATTATAGAAAATGATTTTCTCTTCGAGATTATTGTTTTTGTTTCATGTCTGGTTTCTTAGTTTGTGAGAAATTGTCTTTTAAAATGGAGATTGCGTAAACTGTTATATTCAAAAAAGTTCATGAGGAATCGACTCTATTTTCTCTCGGCTCATAGTAGATTTTTGGTTCTTTCACTACTATACGTACGCTGAAATAACTCGAAGTTCACCACAAAAATATATGTTTTGACTAACACCCACTGTAGGCGCCGTCTGTACAAGTACAGTGTACGGCGGCGGCCAAAGGCGCGCTGTACTTGTACGGACGGCGCCTACAGTGGGTGTTAGTCAAAACATATATTTTTGTGGTGAACTTCGAATTATTTCAGCATACGTATAGTAGTGAAAGAACCAAAAATCTACTACAGTGCTTATCAAAAGTATAAGACCACCCCCAAAATTGTAGATTTGGCTTTTTGACGGCATTTCGCGATGTGGGGTTATTTTTACTGAATTCCTCGTGGTCGAAAACCATACCAAGAATTTGTTCACAGACATCTGCAAAGTAAGAAATTTTTTAAGAAAATCTTTGATTTCCCACCTTATCAAAAGTATAAGACCACTAGCGATGGTCGTTTGTTATAATTGCGGTTTCACAACTTGGATAAACCCAGTCCGTACACATTGACTCTACTATTATCTACTGTCATATTGACAACATGTCCCGTGGTACCCGGCTATCTTTCGAGGAGCAGGCACAAGTTCGAGCTCTACACCAGGCAGGACATTCCATTCGCCAAATTGCTGCCCAAATTCGTCGCTCTAAGTGCGCTGTGATCAACTACTTGAAAGATCCTGCCAAGTATGGAAAAAGAGTAGTGCCTGGAAGACCTTCAGTGCTCTCTGAGCTGGACGTTCGACATATTCAGCGACTGCTATCAAACTCGACATCATCAATCAGTCGTGTTAAGACCGACTTATCGTTGAATGTCTCGCTGATGACTGTGTGGAGAGCAGCTACAAGAAGCGGAAACATCGTCCGCGAGAGGATGAAAAAAGCTCCGAGGTTAACTGACCGCCACAGGGTCGAACGCTCCAAAATCCAAATCTCCAATTCGCACGCAGAAACATGGCGACTGATTGGAACAAGGTAGACCATTTTTTTCATCTCGAAATTCTTCCCAGTAAAGGAGGTTTGTTGCTTCCAGGTGATCTTCTCCGACGAGAAAAAATTCAATTTGGATGGCCCCGACGGATATCACTGCTACTGGCGCGATTTGAGGAAGGACCCGATGGTCTTCAGCAGACGTAACTTCGGTGGTGGTTCACAGATGGTCTGGGGAGCATTCTGTAGCTCTGGTGTTCTTCGGCTAGCTTTTACTAGTTGTCGAATGAAGTCGGAAGACTATCAGAAAATTCTTCAAGATCATCTGATACCATTTCTTCGCCAGCATCGTACCCAGGAATTCACCTTCATGCAGGACAATGCGTCGGTTCATGCGAGTAGGTCGACTATTCAGTGGCTGGAGTCCAAGAATATCCCCCTGCTAAACTGGCCAGCTTGTTCACCGGACTTGAATCCGATTGAGAACGTCTGGGGAATACTTGTACGCCAGATATATAGAGACGGAAGACAGTTCAACAACGTCGAAGAACTGCGAAATGCGATCGAGATGGCATGGAACAATTTGGATCCTGGCATCATGAAGAACTTGGTAGAAAGTATTCCAAACAGAATTTTTGAGCTCATTTCTAATCGTGGTGGGCATGTTAAGTATTAATTTGTATTTATTTGTTGTGTGTTGTAATAAAATGGAAGCGTCTCTGTAGTGGTCTTATACTTTTGTTAAAGTAGAAAACCAATCATTTTTTCCTAGAAAGTTTCATACTTTGCAGATGTCTGTGAACAGATTCTTGGTTAGGTTTTCGACCATGGGGAATTCAGTAAAAATAACCCCACATCACGAAATTCCGTCAAAAAGCCAAATCTACAATTTTGGGGGGTGGTCTTATACTTTTGATAATCACTGTATGAGCCGAGAGAAAATAGAGTCGATTCCTCATGAACTTTTTTGAATATAACAGTTTACGCAATCTCCATTTTAAAAAACATTTTCTCACAAACTAAGAAACCAGACATGAAACAAAAACAATAATCTCGAAGAGAAAATCATTTTCTATAATACTGTCAAATTTGGTTTAATTTTGTTGGAAAATAATTTGACCACTTTTTGACCATCAAAATGTTTGCTCAGAAAAATCTATATTTTAGCCGCGATGTGAATCAAATTTTTGTAACACACTATGATAACTAGACCATGCTTTATCAGAATTTCGTCTCAGCTTGATCCTTCCCTCAGCGATTTTTGAGATACTTTCGTTTAAAATAGCATATGAAAATCATTATAAAATATTTTTTAAAAAATACAGAATTCGTAACAACGGTATGTTCCGATACATTTTGAATCAGAGTGGTCAAAACTATCGCTTGGTATTAGGTTCTTTTCGATTTAAACTATTTGTGCATGAAAATGAGAAGTGACATCTTTTTGACCGGTACTGTATATAAGCACATACAACCACACCAAAACACGCTTACACGCATCAACGTATACTCAGCAACACTGAATGAGCGCACTTACAAGATTCACTGGTTAAGCAAACACAAATGAGATAAAAGATATTAAAGAAGCTGCACAACACAAAGAAATACTTACTTTACACATAAACTTTGAGGGAAAATTTCGCCGAATACCACAATGCCAGCGGACGACGCAATTAGAGCAACATAACCAGAAGTGAGGTCATCCAAGAGAATGGAAATACCCGAATTGACACAAACATTGCCTAAATTAATAGCAAGACACATAACGAATAGTTCATACTTTCAATACACGATTCACAAAGTCGAGGTAGATTCTGCAATAAATTATGTTTGCTCGAATTATAAAGCTAAATCGTTCTTCAAAAAAAATCGCAGTTAGCCTTTTATCAACAACTAAGTTCATAACGTTAGTATAGTCGGTTTTGGGCTAATAGTTTTTGCGGAATAAAAGAAAACCAAACATCACAATTTCATTGCAAATCGTAACGAGCACTTTGAATTTCTCTACTTCTTCCATTTTCTACAATTTTTATCGATTGTTTCACATTTTACTGGTCTCGTAGAATAAAAAATGAACACACACAAGAAACATTTACATATTCACACAAACTTGTAAGCCTGTATACTTCTGCATCAACGATTCTCCCTCGTAGGTCACGTAACAATCGGTAGTACCCCAAATACAGAGCTTATCTATTCATTTCAGGGAGAGGTGTCAATTCTACAGAGGTGATAATATACCAACGACAACCTACAAATACAACCAAAACACGTTATAACAACTCTATCAGTGGAACGGAAGACAACATTACCTGTTAATTAATCATCCCACCTACTAAATAATCTAAAGCAGCATTGCGATTATTCTAACCTAAAAACCAGCGGTAACCCATCTTGCAACATTCTACTCGTGACCAAGCTGCCTACCCACAAAGAATTACAACGAACTACCATCATTTTCAGCAGAACTTATCGGATGGAATGTTATCGAAGACTGTCGAGAATTTACAACACATTATAGCATAATATTATCAAGGTTAGGGTTAGGAATAGGTTCAAAATGGTCACTTTCGAAAGTACAGTAATTTCGAAAGTTCAAAATACAAAAACAAAACTGTACCTATAAGAAGTGAGCAAAGAAGAAGATTTCCACGAGCACGAACTGGTAAAATAACATCAGCATACTTTCGCTCGGTCTTGGAACCTAGAGACTTCAATTTCTTTACATGAAAAACAGCAGAAAACTATTCAAACAGTCGTCCACCCAAAACACCTCGAAATTTTTGATTTTGCAAAAACGGATATATCTAATAATTGTCAAGAAATTATCGAAAACAGCATTACCTGACTTTTGAATGAGCATCAACTCTTGAGGAGTCAGAGACATTAGACCAAGATTGAGACCAGAGAAGAGACCAGACAATACCAGAAGACATGAAATAATTATCACCTAAATATCGTATGAAAGCGTAATTTGAACTGCTAAAAAGTAACATTCCCGTACCTGAATCCACATTGCAAAATAATATTTTCGCGGCGGAGTTTCCGTAGAGATTCGAGTTCGCAATTCCGAAATCTGAAGAGCATTATTATTCGTCAATATGATTATAGGGTAAACCACAACAATGATTTGGCTGATTAGCTGAACTCCAAGAGTGATTTACACTTGAATATAGAACGGATACTTTCCTTACTAGGAGTCAAAATGTTTCACAAAATGTGTTCTTTTGGGGAATCCCCTGAAAGAAACGAGGTAATGAAACAGTGGGATAACTGAAAACCAAGATGAAAAATTCTCACCTGCACATATTCAGCGGGAATGTGTCTATACTTGGAACGAGACTTTATACAAAGACGGTAAGTTTCCCCAGCGGGAACTCTAAACAGTTCGATAATATTGTTAGTGATGTTATCGATTATCGATTTCGCGACCGACTATGATAGGAACGTACTTCGGAAAAACTGCGTTAAACACAACGCGTTTATCAGTCTGCATCGAAAAATCCACTTGCTCGAAAACCAGTTCGGCTGCCGAACAATTATTCGACGTAGAGTATGCAATCTAAGAAAAACAAATGAGAGATAAGGCGCATTCATAATCGGCGGCAAAGCAGCGCCTCAATAGTCGTTCATACTCAGTAGCAGAGCAGCGCAGTAATGAAGTGTGGGGAGAGACGCAGAGGCACAACACAGCTAGCGCAATTTTTGAACATTTAAAGAGTAGAATGCAAGACACAACAAGGTTCCAAGGCTACAATTGATCCCATTTGAGCGATTAAGGATTGTGTCGTAGACAATCTGTAAAAGGACAGTGGTTTCATCTAAGTTGCGACACTGTTTTGCTGCTGAGTATGAACAGACCTTCAGATGCTTGTCTCCTAGATGACGGACACCCTCCTGAAAGGGTAAACAACACGGAAGCAATATTCTGGAACTAACCGTCTGAAGCTCATCCAGCCAGATTCCAAACAATGCTATTCGAACTGGATGATCAGGAAGCACAATACTCACACCTCGGTCGCTATAAAAGACACTAAATAAATTATTCATATTAAATATAGTTAATGATACCGATAGATAAACAAAGTATAACAGACAAAAATCTCGTTCTTTCTGCAAAAATAAGTCACAACAACCACTGGAATTCGTTGGTTACTTACGTGTATCCTAAAAAAGCTGACTCCTCTCCGTCTACGGCTTCTACCCTTGAACCGGAGATGACCGCCTCCTTTTCCAATGTGATAACGTTGACTGAGCGAGGAATCTCGAACGCCTAATAATTATAATTGTAGTCGGCTTCACTGATACGTAAGAGGAATATGGATTACGAAAAAGTATCTAGGCAGCTCTGACAAGCTCTGCTGGTCCTCCGACTGTCATACTTCTGTTCTGTACTGAATTGTCCATTTCTTTTGCCTTAGTTCTTTTCCATTCTTAAATGCTGTGTCAGGAGTATCCTTTTTGAGCACTCTTCTTCAATAAACAACCCCCATCGAACAAAAAACCCTGACCTACTAACTTTGTAGATTGATGTGGTGCATTGGAGAGAGGCGCTACTGATACCCACACGATCCAGCGATCGATCGCTATGGCTAGCCAAGCCTTTCATCCCTCTGAGGTTGGGTAAATTGGTAGCAGGCTTGTCTGGGAAGGTGAAAACATTGACCTGATGCAAAGGCAAGTCAATGTATAGGCCAAATACGCATTCACCATGCCTATACAATTCTGAATGGAAAACGGGTGCGTGGCGCGCCCTTAAGGGACTGATAAACCCCAACACCTTTACCTTTACCTACTAACGTCGTAGCCTAGTACTTCAAAGATAAGAACAAACCTTTGGCGTTGATGTAGGCCCGACCACCGCATCTCCTTCACTACAGAATGCTCGAAAACAACAGCACAGCAGTATTAGGAGAAATGTGGAAAGACTACTGTGCATCCCACAACAAGGGTGCGCGTTGACCGAACACAGGTACACTGTGATGCGTCTCAACCTGAAATATATTGAATTTTATTTTCAAATTCTCGCAGAATAACTGCTCAGAAAACCAGAGTCCGACGATCTAATCCATTTCAGAAAAATTCATGAGAGACGAAAACCAATATAAGCAGATATTGACAAGAACATTAGCGTTGAACATTAACCATAATGTCCTAGGCTACGAATTTGCATCGATTGTTCTTCAAACAACATCAGGCTTTTCCTCATTCATCATTCATTTCACAGAAATTCAATGCTGCCTTACAACCATATGTATTCGTCTGAAGTGCAGTACCGTACACGCCACTCCCATAGAACGACGGATGCGACGCTTTTTTGCGCCGGTAACCGCCGTTTTTCGATAACTTTCCCAAAGTACTGTAATAAGGAATAAGGAGAAAATAAAAAAATGAGATGTTCAACATGATATATTATTTGAAACGTGGCACAACTGAGAACGGTAAGTGCCATTGTAGTTGCTCTACGATATTCGAACCGTTCGTTTCTCACGTAACGACTAGATTATGAATTCAGTACATTAGTTGGTTACCGTTGTTTAATCTCAACGCTATAAAAAAGCAACATTCGCACTTAGTGGGACCATATGCACATTTCGCAAAAAAAAGACCACAAACTGCCTTCGTACAGCCAAGTTTTAACTTCCCCTTTGAATGTCTCTTTTTTTGGGTATCTCTCAGCTGTACCTCAAGCAAAACTTTCATGCTCATACCAACCCAGCTACTACTTTCTTACATTGGGAATCTTCGAAATACCTTGGTAATGGATATTCTGTATAGGCAGTAATTCAGTGATCATTCATTTCTAAAAAATGAAAGAAGACAGTCGAGTTTTTACAAGGTGTATTTTTTGAATATTTATTCATGTCTACATTTTGATTTCGCAAGAAAGGCAGATTTTCGGTAGATTCCATAACATTTTTACTCCAACGGATACATAACTACCTTGACGGAAAACATATTTTTAGAAACTCTACATTTTCTTCTTTAATTGCAGACTCTTTTTCCACGAACAGCACATCTCCTTCTATAACAAAATCGAACAAAATCGACCTTCCGAAAGATAAACGAAGTCAATTGTAAGACAAGATCTAGGTGAACGAAGTGAGAAGAGTGAATGTTTCATATCACGTTCGAATGTTTGTAATCAAAAATCAAAATAAAATTTCCAAGACGAGGCAAATGAACAAACTAGCTTGTCAGCGAAATCGAACGGGATGAATTGAAATAAGAACAACGAGTTACTAATAAAGTTCACGACAAATCCTCTTGTTATTCTAGGAGAGGTGTCACTGAAATTAATAACTTTGCTAAAGGAGACTGAATTTGAGCTTAGCGACAACATCAAGCGAAAATACAAACAACACCTAATGAAGCAGACGGTGTGAACGGTACCACGGTAAGGATGAAATAGTAGAAGAATAGTTTAGCAACGTGATAAGCTCATTTCCAAAGAGCAAACGATAAAGAAGGCAATGCAGCAACGAATCGTCGTAATGCACGCGAACAGCTAGATAACAACGAAACAGTAGTTATCACACAACCAATATCACTGTAAGTTGGCAACAAAGCAATCGAACAGAAACCACTGCCTTTTGATTTATAGCAACCAGAAACTAATGAACAATAGCTCTGACGTATAAGGTGAAAGCTGACCCATACAGTTTTCAGATCGGACGGTTTGCAATGCAAATAATCGTTACTGTTAACCAGTCGTTATTTTTTCGTAGTCTAGCATAAAAGCTCCCGAAAACAATCCGACTGATTATATACAAACGTCTGCCGAATGTGAACTACTGACCCAAGCCGGGTTCTGGGTTGAAAGTTACCAAAAGTGGCTGAACTACCGCAGTGAATGATAGAAGAGAATGAGTCATAGACTGAAACATGAAACCGCAACGGAACATATAAATATCACGTCCGCACATAAGAACTAAAAACATCAATCGAAGATGGTAAAAGGACAGAAATGAAAAATTAGAGAACATGCTGCACTTTTCCAAAACTAAAGTGCCCTGAATAAGAATGTATGAGAAATGCTTGAGAGTTCTTCACCACATGAAATCCCTACCCGAAGGCGGGATATTTTTCGTTTTTTTCTCTTTCCACCTTTTCCGTAGCTTCCAACTTACACAATGTTCATTTAAACACGCTCCCATCGCTTCATCACCAACCACAGAGCTGAAATTTACTCAGCTTCTCAATGTCTAAGACCAAACTCGACCAAAACTCACATCGAATTCACAGCTGGCACAAAATTTCCAAATTATTTACAGCTGAATTCACCGTTATCGGCCACCTTGAGGTCGAATTTAATTTTTTGTAGGATTTTGCTAAGGAAGAATATATCGTCATTGACGAATTTGATTTCAGCTCTTTCGTCCTCATTGCTCGTACAAAACCTCATCGAGTTTGATTATTACTTGATCTAAAATGATGCAGGTATATTGGGAGCTGTTCAGCATTGTCTCCCTCGAAACCTCGAAAAGTCCAACAGTTCTCAAGGGTGAATGTTGACCGATGGAGTTCGGCCAGATCGCGGCGTACAAATGCGTCATCAGCACGTAGCCAAACAATGTACGAGATTCTTCCTTATTGATTTAGGCAGGAGTAAAATCAGAACTCAATGTTCAGCAATTGTTTCCAATTGCTGTCTCCCTAACTGATGAAAACTCCAACGATTAAGATGAATTTATACTGATGAACCCAAAGTTAGCTGCCAGCTGAAAGTTACCTGCCAAAAATAAGCTTCCGACGCAGTGAAAGCTTGCTTGACAAGTTTCTAGTAATTCCACCAGAGCAGTGCAAAATTTAATTACATAACTATGGACTTGACACTCGATATATTCAATTGAAATAATCCAGATAAACAGTTAAGCGATTCTTCGAGCGGTCCTGAATACAACGACCTCGACCGGATTCTAACCATGTTTCTTTTGAACAATGACACCAAAGGCAGCGTGGACAACTCCTTGAAAAAATCGCTAAACTCAATTACATTCGGTGTTTCAACGGCGGCAATGAGATGATTTTGCACAAAAATTGCTCGTTTTCTCATTTTTTTCTGCTAATTCGGATGAACTGTGAGAAATACTCAACTTGGAAACATAAGAAACTGTAAAAGATGCGTGATTCGCATGCTATTTTGAATTACAAATAAATCGCCAGCACCATAAAAGGAACGACCTGCTTGCTCTGATTAACAAATCGAGATCATTTATAATCGCAGGAGCTCAGTAAAGTTTTCAATTTTTAATTCCAGAAATTTCGTTCGCTTAATAACGAAATCTTTTACGTACATCATATTCCTGCAGTTGATAAGCAGTCGCAAAAGATAAAAGCGCAAAAATGCTTCACGCAACATTTAGAATGTTATTTAGAACGTTAGGTGCACCCGGGTTTAGCCACCGCGTAATACTGTGAGAACCAGTAAGAAGCCAGATCTCGAAGATTGATAGGCTTGGGAGGTCTAATTTCATATTTTCACTATCACTATGAACGAACAAAGGAGCTTCTACGAATTCCGATCAATTGAACGAAAATCGCTCTCAGACCAGTATTTAGTGTAGGATAATGAATGTGTCACAACCGCTTTGCGTTCGCTCCGCAGGTCTCGACAGCAGACAGAAGAACTTCCCCTGTTACTGTTGTCTTGTTTCACTCCTCATCATACGTTAGCATTATAAAAACTAAATATCATAGAGCAAATAACTTTCAAAGGTGAGGTTTGACGAAAATCATTGACCCAGTCTCGGTTCGTGGACTTGGAGCTTTCAACTAGTGCGC
The DNA here is from genome assembly GCA_030553155.1 of Nippostrongylus brasiliensis. NCBI lineage: Eukaryota > Metazoa > Nematoda > Chromadorea > Rhabditida > Heligmosomidae > Nippostrongylus > Nippostrongylus brasiliensis. Next base: position 18,037,549 of record CP130737.1, read on the forward strand.
GAATTCTATCACCGCTTCAGCGAAATGAAAAGTAAAACAAATGCGCTGCAAAATGAACTGTGGAACAGCAGCAGCTCCGAAAAGATAGGCAAAGTTGAAATCTATGCGAATGCAAACACGAGACACGGTGTTTCGTTGTCAGCGAGAAAAGGACATGATGAAAGTGCAGGTTCGAATTTTAAACAGCAGTTCGCGCGTCTCTTTGAATTAAAGTACGATCACAGTCCAGGATTAGACCCCATGACCCATCACAGTCATGCATCTCAATAAATGGTGTTTACCACCAACAGAAATTTGTCCGGTCAAGTTAAACACAATGAATGAAACCGGAACAAATTGCGCTATACCGTGATACAATCAGAATTAAAGATGATCGAACAACACTCCTTTCTGCAACCGACGACCGACACATTAGAACGTCATGAGATGCAAAAAAACAAGACGCGTACAGTATAATTCAATTTACAAGGGCAAATGATATGAACGCGCAGGTTGTAGTAATTTTAAGTGTGAATTTCGTCGTAGGTTGTATTTTTCGCAAGAAAATCGCAAAATTCAAGGAGTGAGAAATGTCGATGAATTGATGACGCAGGAAAGATAAATATCGATTTACGAAATCTCGATGAATGAACGAACAAAGGAGCTTCTACGAATTCCGATCAATTGAACGAAAATCGCTCTCAGACCAGTATTTAGTGTAGGATAATGAATGTGTCACAACCGCTTTGCGTTCGCTCCGCAGGTCTCGACAGCAGACAGAAGAACGATTGATCTCAGAGAAATGGTAGTGATATTGATGAGGATACAAATCAGCAGTACATATGCATAAACACTTACATCTTGATTTCCACTACCACTTGAACGATACTTGTTCTCAGATCACTGTTCAGGCGCAACGTAATGAATGTCTCACGACCGCTTCGCAACCGCTCCGCAGGTACTGGCAGCACGCTATTGGACGGAATAGAATGGATGACTTTAGAGAAATGGCTGTAAGATTGAAGACGATACAGATGGGCCGCACCATAAGTACTCAAAAAATGAACCCTACTTCTTTACATACTTTCTACTTCATTCTACTTCACTTTGCTGCACTAAAAACAGTATGCAATTCCCTCACGGGTGAAAATGGTTCTGATGTGAATACTACCCCTTATCGAGTTCGCTGTGATGACACTCGACTTTCCATCAAACTGAAGATAAGAAGCCCCAAACAATGAAATACCGCGGTCCAACTGACTTCTATAGGCATTCTCTGATAAAATGGTTTTGGGCTACTACAAATGAAAATGAGAAAAAAATACCTTGAAAACAGGTGCTTTACGCTTCCAAAACCATGTCGCCCTGGGCAAAAAATGAACCATCGATTGTCAGAAAAGCGTTTCTTCTCAAATCGAAACTAATCCGTTAAAAAATCTAAGCTAGTCTGATCAAAAACAAAAACCAATCTCAATAGACACCGTTTGTGGACGTCACTCAACACACTTGACCGAGGTGCCTTGTCACTGTCATATGTTAAAATCCTACTATGTATATAAGCGAAACCGCCATGTTTGTAATGGGTGGCTCATATGGGTCCCGATTACGGGACATCTCGTTCACCATATATTTCTCAGCGCGCGAGCGGCTAGAGCCAGGTGGGGAGAGTACCCTCTGCGTCCTTGTGGCGAGCGGCTATCGTTGCCGTATATCTCGTTCAGCGGATGGCATGGCATTTGCCACCGATGGCTGCCTTCATCACTGACTACCGTAAGTGCCCTGCCATACCACCGTTGCGATTGACGCTGCGTCGATCGCTGCGAATAGGCGTCGTTCATGAAGTATTGTGTGTGCAGCAGCTGCCTGCGGATACCGTAGGAGTTAATTAGAGAAATGTGTTGTGTGGATGTGTTTGTGTGTTCGTATTCAAATGTGGATGTGTTCGTGTGGGAAATAAGAGGTCAAATTTTGGAAAAATAGGATAATTTCCAAAATTTGACCTCTTATTTCCCACACGAACACATCTTTATCGCAGTTGTTGTTTGGCGCCCTAATATCTCTTTTCTTCGGTAAAGATTGTTTGTGCTTCTGTAAATGAAGTAAATCCATGTGTTTCAGAATCCCCGATCCCTGCAACCTGGAAATAAGAGGTCAAATTTTGGAAATTATCCTATTTTCCAAAATTTGACCTCTTATTTCCCACACGAACACATCCACATTTGAATACGAACACACGAACACATCCACACAACACATTTCTCTAATTAACTCCTACGGTATCCGCAGGCATCTGCGGCACACACAATACTTCATGAACGACGCCTATTCGCAGCGATCGACGCAGCGTCAATCGCAACGGTGGTATGGCAGGGCACTAATGTGATGGGGAGGGGGAGAGGGGGAAAGAACTTCGGTGTAGTTTTGTCCGGTGTTACTTGGAGTATTATCTTACCATGTATTTTCCATATTTATAAGGGTGTTCTTTCATATTAAAAACAACAACACAACAACTAAAAAAGTGACAATGTGCCTGGAGCACTATTCTACTCTGTGTTTTCCATATTTATAAGGGTATTTTTTGAACAAGTAGATGTTTTGTCCTAATTTATTCAAAAATTATTTAATTAGTGTAAAGACATGAATACAGGGTGGCAACAATTTACGTGAGGCATAGAAAGTGTTCATGATTCATCTTTCTTAAGATGAGTGCTCGAGTAAATTTATACGCTTCACGTTTCCGCTTCAAGATTCTTCAGGGATACTGCAGCTTCTATAAGGATCTCTTCTTCGAAGACTTTCGAATTGCTTTTCTCCTTTCTATCGATAGAAATAAAAGACTTGCCTGAAGCGCTGAAACCGCCTGAAACCATCAAGTTTATTGGATATCAGAATCTCACTGTGGTTTTTCGGTTGTAGTAATTCAATGGAGTTGCGTTAAAAAGATTTAAGGCGATTTTTAAGTTTTAAGCCACGTTGACAGTAAAAAACGCCTCTCTACTCATACTTAAATGTATGAGTAGAGAGGCGTAAGTAGAGGTATGTTAGAGTTTAAGTGCAAATGTATGGGTTGAGGTATGAAAACTTCAAAAGAATGAGTGGGAAGGTGTGGTTTGAGATATGAAAAGCTTAGGTGAAAGACTACAAAAGAATGAAGGTTCAAGCAGATCCCTCCAGAGTTGAATCCATAACAGTTCAAAGTCATCACTGAATACTTTGAACTGTTTCGCTGCGGACGTGTCAACCCCTTTCAAGCCCTTAAAGTCTTTCTTGACATCCTCAGCGATGTTTTCTTGGCTATTTCTTGTTTCTCCTATGTACTTGGAGCACTGTAGCAGTCTCGGTCACCGACAGACACCAGCGGCGGGTGAGTCACCCGACGACGAGAGTGGAATGAGGACCGAAGATAGACAAAGAGGGTAGTAGGCGGCGACGGCGGCAGCGAGAGTAGTGGTAGGGGGAAGAGGGTGCGAGACAGCGTGCAAAAAACCGCGCGGTTGCGCTGGCTTGGTGTGTCGTGAACGAGATGTCCGTCAACGATGGGTCCCGTCGCGAAAGTCTGTTACGCTGGTGGGAACATACGAGAAACAATATAAAACCTCATGGAGCAAACAAAGGAACTTGTGGTCAAAAACTAATATATTCGAATGACAACATAGATGTTGAAACTGTGTTCTTTCTTCGTTGTCGCCCACAATTGCTGAGATCGGAGTGCAGAGATTTTCCTTTCTTCTTCTTGCTCTAGAATTCGAATGAGCTACATGTGATTGAAAAACTACAACTGAACCAACTTCAAGCGACTTAAATCAAATATAATCGCAGCTGTACATTAACTTTTGAAAATATCCACCAAGCTTCAACATTAAGTGCTCGTTCGGACAACAGATGATCGGAGCGAATGTCAGCTGCTAAACAGCACGGCAGAAGATTAAACAACAGTTGAGTTGAAAGGAAGTGACAATATAATAATACAATATTAAACGAAGACGAAAAAATCAGCAATTTGCAAAAGGATGGTTGGGGGAGTGAGCATATTGTTGACTAGCTAAGCAAATGATCGAAAAAGGTAGCAGCTCAGATTTCAAACAATGATCGGTAAAAGTATTGGGGTTTCAGCAAGAGACAAAATAAAAACTCAACTTCTAAACCGTAAGCACGAATGACAAGAATGACTTATTATGAACCCTGTAGTGAAAATATACTGCTCCAATAGAAAATCAATCGAAAAGGAACAAGGACCCGATATACGGGAGAGATAAAACCACAAGCATTTCTGATGAATTTTCGAGCGAATTTATGCGCTTAATTTGCAAATAAAGTGCTTCTTAGCCGATTTTCCAGCTAAAGGGCAAGCGGTGCAAGACATTCGGCGATTAAGTGCAGCTCTTTCTAAAAAACAAGAACGATGCAGCATATAGGGCACAGTGAAAGAATGACATAGAAGAACAAATAGTAGAAGAAATATTGAATACTAAAGATGCTGGGAAAACAAATAAAGAGGGGGTAGAAATAGCTCAGTCACTGCTCACCTGAATCTGTTTGCACTGTGAATTCCAGTCGAAGGAATGCTTTTGCTGCAACTGTTAGCTTCAACAGAAGTGGACTGTTATTAATACATAAATATTCTTTAATTTATCCTACTTGAATTAGCTTCCACTACATATTAATCTTCACCGAGAATAATCAGTGTTTTCATGCCAACTCGAATTATTTTCAAACATTGAGCAGTTCCACAACGACGTTTAGCTACTTTTTTCAGCTTAGAACCAACATTATTACACAAACAATCAAAAAAAAGAAATTAGAAGAGGGCTTGCCTACCTATTTATTGAACCACATTTTGAAAATGTTATCAGACTGCCCCAGACTGCCCAATATAAGCTTATTCCGCAGAAGGAAACCCTCTAAAAAAACAAAAAAACTCTAAAAACAAAAAACATGAAATTGGTCAATCACCACTTTCAAAATGAACAATTCTGATGTCTATAATAATTCTGCTGGAAGAACTGCTACGCACTTGCAACGAAACGCGAAAAAATAATAAAAAAATATTCCGAATTTATTTGAGACACGGCCTAGCAAGAATTTTCCGTTACGAAGGAGAAGGCTAATTTCGTCAATATTCCCAGTCACACGTTGACTCTACTTAATCTACGCAATATCTCTCTCATTGGTAACATTTCAAAACATCTTTTCAACGATAAAATTTCGCGCACTCTCATACGAAGAAATAAAACTTCGAATTACATAGCATTGCGGGATATACAACGGTTACAAAACAAATGTGAATATCTAAAACAAGCCGACAGCAGTACAAAACACATACAAAAGATGAAAAACACCAATAACAACAATGAACAGCCATTATTAGCCACTAAAGGAGCTATTGAACTAAGATAGGGCGGAACAATTCGAAATGGAGACGAAATAGCAGAGGCAGCGACGCGGCTGCATAGCGATTGCCCATGGAGCGCACATTTGCTACCGTCTGAGGGGTCGTCATTAGCGGGGATGTTGGACGTTGATAGAGATGGATTTATGGTGAAATGAGCGGAACAGCAGGATCATTCTGAATTATCCACCGATTGCGACTATATAGCAGTGGACGAATGTTAAAGTGAGTCAGGAATTCTTGAGCGAAGCAAGGTTCTGGTGAATTATTGCAGGTTTTCTGCAAATAACTGCCTGTCGCTGATCAACTGGGCCAACCCCAACTTGTGTGCGACTTTTTGAAGTCGTGGCACTGATAAGGATCAGACAGCAATAAAGAACGTAATCACCAATACAGAACAATGGAAGGTAGAATTTACGGATGCCCAAAACCCTGCGCGTAACAAAACGTTAGTTGCAACAAGAAGAAAATGAATAAAATGACCAAACAAATGCATAGTTAAAATCAGCGTTGTCTAGCCTGAAAATTGGTTCATTTCGAAGTAAATGTTTCCTATTTTGCTCATCGACTCGGATGCTTTACTGACGTTCCCATGTTTGCTGAATTTCTCAGTCCATAAATATAATTTCAATTAGATCGATGAACAAGATCCAATCGAAATTCGATTAGATCGTGCTCAATTGGAGTTAGGTCTTCTTTTCGACCACTCACGCTTTACTAATCGAAACCTTTTCTGACGCTATCATTCAATCGTAGACGGGAAATATTTTTTCTCACCCTTTTTACCTTCGGTTTAAGAGCTTAAATCGGTTCTGTTTGCTTACTAACGTTTATTTTGTAACTAGCATTCTATTACGCAGCGCTGGAAGTACATAAATAAGCAATAAAAAAGAAATAAGTGTCAATTCGTTACAGACCTATCGACTACGGAAAAATGTAAATGAAGCTCATGGTAGTCTACTGACGTTGACATGAGCACATAATTCACTGACACCGATCTTTCTTGATATTGAAGACATGTGGGACAATTTTAATAGCGGGATCTTTGATGCATGACCAAACACTTCGTTTGCGAGTACTTTACAGCAGCAGGTGAGCAGGTGTCTAAAATGATTCGAAATTGGATTGCAGCTGCCAGAGCTAGACGCTGATGGCTAAAATGAGGCGTCGTGTGAACGTGTAAGCGGTTCTCAAGCTAATTACCTGTGCCAATCATGAGAAACTGCTCCTACGATTCGCCGATCCCATTGCTATAAAATTCCGCTTCAGCTGTGTTCCAGCAGGGGTTACAACGAAGAAAGAAGGGAAAGATGTGATACAAGTGCACATCCTCCTGCATTAGATACAGCTGAAATATTCCTTGCAGTCATTTTCATTGATTTTAGCACTAATTGCAGTCACAAGCGAAGTCCTTGTGTAGACCTATGACCCGTCCATACTCGGCAGCAAAGCAGTACAATAGCAGCTCAAGACAGATACGCAGAGAACGCGCCGTGGCAGTAGGCCCGCAGAGGGTTTTAGGATACATAGCATCAGATAAAACGAGTCATGTTGTGAATGCAGGCTGTTTATAAAGACAAATCGGTTATTTCAGGCTCGAAAAAAAGTAGTTTCAGCTGAGTTGCCCCACTGCATTGCCTCCGAGTATGAACGATTATTAAGAGCTCGAAGGCTGGTGTTGAATGGTTATGTTTTACGAGGGATTTGAACATGGACCATAGAAATGGCTACAGTTTTTTCATTACATGAATGCTTAGCGGAGTTTTTAACGAGCCTCCACGAACGACCACATCGATTTTTGTCAAAATATAAAATTCAAGAGGAATCAGAATTCGCCGTCAAAGAGAATTTTTCGCAGAAAAAATCGAAACATCTGGCCCAGTAGCAGATTGCAGAAGAGCTTTCGAGTGTGATATATGGCATGTCAACCGATTGTCAACTGTTGGTAGTCAAGGACTTGTTCAGCAATTTTGGGAATTAGGCGAGAATTGTGGTGTATATGCAGAAGCGATATTTCCAAAGGAGTCGACCACCCTGCAGAGCTTCGGGATTGCAGGTTGGCTTTTTCGCAGTGGAGTAACGCATTCCTTTGTGTGAATCAACGGGCAATTATCAAACCACTCGAACTGCCGCTTCGATTTGGTTTTCTTAAAGCTTTTATGACGTCATAGGAAGTTGTTAAGTATCCTTCCAACAATTACAGCAAAAAAGAAACAATGCAGTAGTTGTTCACTAAAATCACACAACACGACTATGTAAAGAATCAACATTTATTCTCAGATCAGACATAGGTATCTCAAAGAATGTCCGCAGCACGCCTGCAGAGCTACGAAAGTGTTCTCAAACACAGATCCTCAATGCGACATTCAATAAAGCTGGCGATATTCGAATTTTTGCAAGTAGGAACTTGATCGATTCTTGGATCTACTTTCCGAAACGAAGGACTCCTGGCACATTTTTCTTGTCGAAAAGTTCGAGAGGAAGCACGTCATATGTTGATCGCTTGCCAAATCTATAACTGTTCTTTTAGTTTCTACACAAGTAAAACAAAAAGTGGCAACAGAAAACATTTAATTAATGGTTTCACTAGTAGCATAACTAACGGCGAAGAAACAAGGAAAAGATGATGTTCTGGTTGATATTAGGAGAAGAAATTCGCGATTTAAGAAAGAAGAAGATTTAAAATTCGTGATAATTCTTAAACAGTCCCAACAAGGTCCTTGAAAATGTGGAAACATTATGGAGCCTGATCACTGGAAAGTATTCCATTTTAATACTAGCCCGAAATTCTGTTTCTGCTACTACGTTTCCATGAATTATTACTATGTGTGGTAGATATACATATGTAAATGTTGTGCTAGGGTGACTGAAAAAAACGGCTCAGGAGGGAATCGAACCCGTGTCATAGGCCTACAGTTAGTAAACATTAGCCTACAGCTTGCAAAATTAGTGAGCATTTCTTTTCAGGTGATTCAAATCCTACCGTTTCCCTTGGATCTCTTCGAACTTTATGAAATTTTGATGTATTTTATTATAAATCCCTTTCTGTTTTAGATAAGGACACCGTAGTTCAGAGCTCATGAATTTACTTTGTTCTCAACCATTCCTATTCAACCTAATTTCATTGACCTAGAGCGTTTCGAGCAGTATGCTTAGGACACTTGCTGAATTGTAGGTATGAGAAATGAGGGAAATTCCGTAACACATATGATGTGACATTTCTAATTAATTCACCTCATTACACCAGGTATTTCGTGTCGTTTACCGAAGCGCAGAACGCCGGGCACTGCTCGTTTGCCGAATCTAAATCACAGATTTTATGAGTGAAACGTGTCCACCTCATGAGTCCATAGTTTTCAAAAAAATAAAATTAACGAAACTTTTTTTAGATAAGGAAATCTGTGAAGAAATTGAATTATGGGCTTTTCATCGCAAATTTAACGGTCGCACTAGCTAGGCAATGATATGAGAGCACCGATTCCACAACGATTGAAATGCAACCCTATAAGACGCACCTCAAAACACCTGGCATTTCTCTTTTTCCGAATCTTAGTACACCAGGAACGCCTCGTTTGCCAAACCGTAGAACTCCTGAACGAATCTATGATTGCAAAGCATGTAAAAAGGACGTGCATTAGAATGAACGAGAAGAATTAAACCTGGCATGCTCTTCTTGTTGGTCCGTTTCCCAAAGCGTAGAACACCGGGAACTTCCTTTTTCTCTACACCTTCACGCTTTCCAAATCGAAGGACACCTGGCATTCCACCTTCTGGGTCTGAAAAGCTGAGGCTTATGGGAGAAGCCATCTGAGGAGACCTCTCCTTCAACTTTCAAACTCCCTCAGAAGTCCCGAAAGTGCTCTATCATTTCTCAATATAGTCAAGCCAATATTTACGACGGGCGCTGATTCCCGGGAAGGCGTTCTAGCTCTTCACTATATTATTCTGGTGACGATAAATATATGTAAGTCAGTGCTAATAATAGACTTCAATGGAAGATAAATCGGCACTATTCCAAGTTTTGTACTCCATAGGTCGAAAAACTGGGGGGGGGGGTTGGGGTCCTGAACACGATGGCGCAATCCGTTTTTCGATTGGCGGCCGGATACTGTAGTTACAGGTAGGTCCTGACACGTCAAGTGGGCGGGGTCAGTGTCACCGATTTTGCTGAAACTTTACATAGGGCTTAGGCTTAGGCTCCGCCCACTTTACCTGTCATCCTGACTTCGCCCACTTCACCTGTCAGGACCTACCTGTAACTACAGTATCCGGCGGCCAATCGAAAAACGGATTGCACCATCGTGTTCAGGACCTCAAAAACCCCCTATGCAAAGTTTCAGCGGAAATTTTTTTTCGACCTCTGGAGTCCAAAATTTGGAATAGTGCTGATAAACCTCCAAAGAGGCAGCCAGAGAAAATCATTTCGATTGTTTTGTGGTTCGACACCCTCTGCAGGCTGAAACATCGCGAGATTCTTCACGAAGCTCTGTAAACCGATAAAGAAAAAAGTGAAAAATGGGTGAGAAAAAGGAATGAAAAAATCCACAGAAGCTGTAGTGTTTCTCCTCCAAATTTCTTCCCACTAATCGCTGGTTGACAACACGATTTTCATTTGTTTTCGTAAGCTTAAGAATGGGATATTGGCCCGGAGCTCTCGAAAAGCCATTGGAAAGGGATTTTCTTTTGAAAAAGTTCGAACAAGGTAATTTCTGTCAGAAGTGCACGGTTCCATGTAAACATTATTCTGATAAAATAGCACCATTACTTTTAGTTCAACGTAACAATTACTACAACGTTATTTCCTCCTCCATTTAGGTTATTTTACCCCTACGTTAAACCAACTGAAAACGCTAACAGAAATCCCGTCTATGGAATGAATAGCTATCAAAACGATTCTAGCGTTTAATTTGGTCTTCCATCTCTACGTTTATCCTGGGCTGGCCTTTTGTAGTGGTAAGAGGCGCTATTGACACCCGCATGGCCAAGCGATCGATCTCTGCCTTCCATCCCTCCGATGTCGGGTAAATTGTTACCACACTTATCTGGGAAGGTGAAGACACTGATTTGATATAGTGGCTGACCCTCGCAAGTCATTGCATAGGCCAAATACACAGTCACCATGCCTCTACGATTCTGAATCGAACACCGCGCGTTCTTAGGGTGGCGATCAAAGCGTACACTCACTCGTACCTTATGCCTCGATATCTACCAGCTTTTATTCTTCGTTGGGACATGAGTAATTGTAGGCGGCTTAGATATCGGGTATTAGTGCAGAAGCACAGCGTCAGCAACGGAAGTAGTGCTCAGTTTTCAGTCAAAATCCCAGTGGATTTCGAGATTGGTTATTCGCTAGCATTGCTTGATGTCCCGTTCGTGAACAACAGGGTGCAAGCCTGACAACGCCTACGGAAGAGCACGGTAGGGTGGAAAGCGGAGGCGGACAGCTGAGCTCAGCAAATCTCCTCAATACCCTTGTGAGGTAAAGGTAGAGGTAAAGGTGAAGATGTCGGTGTTAATCAGCCCTCGCCGGACGCGCCGCAGCATTCGTGTTCCATTCAGAATCATATAGCGATAGTGAATGCGTATTTGATGTGAACAAAGTGGGCATAGAAGGATTTGCGGGGTTAGCCACTACACCTAGTCAGTTTTTTTAACTTCCCAGGTTAGTTCGGTACCAATGTAATCATCCAGGGCCAATATTCGTCATTGGTAAACCCCCGATAAACCTCTGGCATTAGCCCGAACGGCGCCCACCTTTGTCTACTTATCCTAGACTTCTTATGTTAAACGCAGTCTCTCATCGACTCTGCCGCCTGGTACTGGCTACGCCGCGGTTTCGGAGACCGCTCGTCCGTTCATGAATCTGGACCCAGGAGGGATGGAAGGCTTGGTTGGGCCGGGCGAGGAAAAATCGACCGTGCGGGTATCAGCAGCGTCTCCTAGCACTGTGACACACGCCTCGTCGAAATCACCTGGGTCCAGATTCTTCATTGGTAAACACCCCATAGACCCCGACATATACCCCGAACGGCACGCAAATTGATATTCGTGAGCGCGCGCAGGGATTTAATCGAGGTCTATCGCGGGTCGGTCACCCCTCGCGATGAGGCAGGTTTTGAGAGACCTCGACGGTATCGAGTGGGTTTATCGCCGACGTGGTTTCGTAAACCGCTCGTCCGTTCATGAATCTGGGCCTTGGGCCCCGATTTACGACGGGTATCGGCTCGTAAACGCGCGCCGCGGTTAAGACGGGGTTTACGAGGGGTCTCCATCACCTCGCGATGAGGCAGGATTTCGGAGACCTCGACGCGACACCTTTGGCTACTTATCCTAAACCTTCCGCGTTAAGCGCGATCTCTCATCGACTCAGCCATCTGGCTCTGGCCGAGCCGCTACGCAGGAGCATTTCTTTTAGCTGCGCCGCGGTTTTAAGCTAGAGCCAGACGGCGGAGTCGTTGAGATGTCCGCAATGAGTGCGATTGCGGTAGTTGCGCCATGAGTCGTCGAAGTCTCCGAAGCGCCGTACTTCACGAATGAGAAATGACCGCAGATTTGTGGTATTGAGTGGGTGTAGCGCCGATGAGGTGTCGGAGACCGTCGTTGCGTTCATGAATCCGAGCGCTGGAGGGCGAGTCACTGGGGTACCTTTGACAGGTGAACCGATTCTATATCCATGGTCCGGTCACAGTCCAACTCTTTGTTGTGCTGTGAGTGAGCTTAGTTACCTCAAAAATTTGGGTCCCTCCAAAATTTCCAGATTGCCGCTGTAGCATAGAAAAGGTGAATCTTACGAAGATGATCACTGCGCTAAGAACGCGCCATGCATTTGTGTCCCATTCAGAGTTCAGAATGGTGGAAGCGTGGTGAATGGGTTTTTGGCCCATACAATGCCTGACGGGGGGGGGGCAGCCGCTACACCATTTCAGTGTCTTTACCTTCGCAGATAAGTGTAGTACCAATTCACCATAGCCCGATACGAAGGAAGGCATGGTTGGCCTGGGCGGGAATCGATCGCTTCGCCATGCAGGTGTCAGTGGCGACTCTTACGCCTACGCCACGCGTTCCTTGTGTAGGATAGCGACCAAAAATCTGCATTTGGGCGGAAGAAGATGTAGGCTATTTATCTACAGGTCAAGAGAATGTGTTCGCTGATTCGCCATTCGTTTGCTGTCGTGATTGCTGAACACCACGTGGGAATAAAAAGTTTCCAGGAACTTTAAAAAAATGATGGGAGCTGGAAGGAAAGAGCCGTACTATGGAAAATTACTTGAATCACGTAATGAGAAAAATTTCTCTCTTCATGGGGTTGATCAAAGAAGCAGCTGTTAGACTGGAAAGTTATGAGTTCACCCCTGACTACAAAAGAAAATCAATGCAGCTGTGAAATATTTCGTTGGAAAGTTTTCCTTTCCATGCTGAGAAAGAGAAATATTTCATTTTTTGAGAAACCCCAGTCCTGCATCCCTTGTACAAGAAGGTTTCCATTATAAACTACTATTTTGTGCCATCTTTACCGCAAAGGATTATTTATTAGAATTATTCACCGAGGAGCCCTATTTACATATAACAAACTCCTCTTTCGAATGGGCTGTATCAGGCTGACAGCGTATTTTTTTGTAGAATTCATATTTTTGCCAACTAATACATGAATAAGTGCAGCACCGTTTAGGGTCAATTATACCCTTTGATTTCTTGTTGAAACACTCTCTATTCAGTCGCTTTTGCAACCTTACCTTATCAACCAAGTACCGTTATGCTTTGATCTGCTGTGAAATCAGAAGTCAAGGTAAAGGTAAAGCGGTCACCCTCGATCAGTGCACGCCGTGCTTTCGCCCTCCACTCAGAATCGTAGAGGCATGGTGAATGCATGTTTGGTCCATACAAATATTCGCTTGGGCCGGCCGCTGTACGAGTTTGTGTCTTCACCTTCAGAAGGGAGTCTTCTACCGATTTACCCGAGCCCAGAGATATGATACGACATACGAGCCTTATTTCTAGCAATTTCCCAGAAAAAATATAAAAATCAGTACCTCGTTTGTCGGACAGATGATGTACCTCTGGTGCTATAGACAGCAGAGTCAAAGCATCTGCGTACTCCTCTTCAGGAATGTCGTAAACTGAAAATGAGGTCGTTCATTTCTTGACACACATCCCCTCCCATGCTTTAAAGGAATCTCAATGAGGGACCGACTCGTGAGGCTCAAGCAAATTTTCCGGCTTTACATTTGATTAAGCTGAAAAGCTTTCGCCGAACTCGACGAAACTGCCGTCTTTTAGAAATAAAACCAGCCCTCCGCATGAGCTCACCCCTAAGTTCCTCCTCTTGAAATGATTTGCTGAATCTCTGAGGAATTATGCACCCATTCAATCGACTCCTCGTCTCTCTTTCGACTAACTCACTTCGTCGGGCAACTTTTAGTTTTGCGAGTGTCGTGACATTGAAAGAGTTCGATATGGATGCAAGTGGGCGGACGGAGGACGACTCTTCAAACGAAGCAGCACCTCTTGAACAACTCGAGAATTCCCGGATAAACCTCCCCCGCAGGAGTTGTGGTTTAATTTTAACCTAATAGAATGAAAAAAGATCTGTTCGATAGCGTTGTTACCTATTAACCCTTCAAAGTGAGGACTGCTAAAATGGTCAAGATGATGCAACTTTTTTGAAAGAATTAGCCTCCTCATGCGCGATATTCCGAAAGATATAAAAAATCATCCATAGAATTTCTAGGAGGTGTTCAAGAAATACATTCATATTGCCCCCTAGATGGCATTTGAAGAATGGCTGATATGTTTTGTTGATTCTGCTCAGCCGACTGGCGTAACGGCAGCCACTGGGGAGTAAAACAGGAGCGAAAGCAGATTGTGGTCAGATTTATCCAGAAATCATCGAAAGTTTACACTTTTTTCTTTTTTTAGGCTTTTTAAATTTACAAACATAATTGTCCTTACCGTGTTCGTCCACTTCGGTTGCATAGGCTAGTGCAGCAAAAAGTACAATGGACGCTGCCGACACCCGCCACATTACACCCTGAAATTTAGCTACAATTTTAGCTAGACTCATTTGCAATAACAACTCCCGATTCCAAGTAAATCCAAATATAATCAACAAATAGACGTATATCGGCTGTTGATGAAGGCTCGATTGCTACAAAGTGATATAAAGTGATTGTTTGACGCTTTGCAAGGAAGAGAATTTGGAGGATTCTTCAAATTTCTCATAGTCATCATTTTTTGGTACACTACATTACCTAGTCTCATTGGGAGCCCAAATGAGGTCACACATTCGTTAACTTTTTCATTCATTTTAAAATCCAAAAGCACATGAGCAACTCCTTCGTCGGAGCTATTGTGCATATTCGCACATTTCGTGAGTTCTACGGAAACGTGATGAATGAAATTTCGGTTCTAGTTCGAGCCGTAGCCATATTTTTGAGGTGAGAGCAAGTTAGTGGTGCTGCTTACTTTTTCTATACAAATTATCGGAAAAATATCCGAAAAGAAGAACGATGAGACGACGAGACTAGGTACTGCTAGTGTTTTCACCGTCCCTGTGTATGATCCTTATCGTCGAGAAAAGCTTCATACTCAACAGCTTTGATGATTTCTTAAAGCAAATAGCTGATTGCATGATCAAATTAATTTTAGTGCGATTTTTTTACGGTGCGTTTGGAAAATTTAGACTTTTCTCGCAAGAAATTCATTCGGAATAGGTCTTGCTCTCATCGTGGAAAATGCTTGCAGAATAAATCGTGGGGAAATTACAGCCTAAATCGAAACATTTTCAGTTAATGGTAGGTTTCCAATCAGCTGATCGTTTGTACCTTTGGCCTCCGATAGAGCTGCGGCATAAAATTCCTTGTTCCTAATAGGAACGGCTCAACACGTTGTTCAATGTCAGCCGTTTCTTTTCAAATATGCATACTCGGGGTAATTTCGGCCCTCAAGAGATTCGTCATCGTACGCTTATCGCTATGGACAAATGCGAATGTTTGACTTTACTTCATTACAATTTTTTTAGCGCTTCTATCTTGTGAAATAAGTGAAAAAGACCGCTTTTTTTTATTTTCGTGGAAATACTTAAGAGACTCCGGCAGGACCCTGATAGAGAGTAAAACAGAAGTAACCCAGTGTATCCAGGAAAGAAGGAGGCCAGGTTAGTTCAGCTTCTCCCTGGTGTTGAAAGGACATTTACTTAATTCAAGGATTAATAGAGGATAGAGGAACGGCTTTGTATTGAGAGAAAACGTGAAGCTGGCGACTGAAGACGAACTACAATAAAGTAACTCGGAAACGGATAAAGTTACCGTAGTTGAGGGCGTGACTCGGGGCAATATACGTCTATACATCGAGAGGGACAAGTGACAGTTTGAGTGACTTTTTCGATGACACTAACTGCCACGAAATTTGTCGCCTCAGGCATCGCCCGATATTGCGCGAACAACGTCCATGTTTGTGTCGGCTAGACAGACTAGTCGTCAGTCAGCCAGCTGGTCATGTTAGCCCCATTCCAAACGCAATACAAAACTACTAAACAAAATTCAGAACAAGCTAGGAAAAACAAAAAATACACAGGAAGCTGTAGAGTTAATCCATGCAATAAACACCTGACTACGTCAGAGTCAGGTAGATAACGCAGTGAGGTTCGGTCACATTCTCTTCCTTCATGAAATTGCTCTTCTTGAGTTTGGCAAAAGTGTGTTGTTCCCTTCGTACACTGCCACTCACTAGCCGTTTGAGTAATTTGTGGAAAAGCAAAATCGGTCGGAATCCGTTAAAGAAACCTTAGTTTTTTTTCGGAATGTTTGCGCATGGGAAAAATCACTCTAAAACCAAGCTAAACTTATCAACTCCGTGAGATTTTCATGTGATTTAATTTTGAGATTTTCCCAAACAAGTTCTGGTTTTTGGCAAAGTAATGTATTCGCTACATTGGATTTTAGGTTCATCAGAAATTTCAGGAGAACATTTCAGGGAGCCTATGGGTCCTATGTCGAGAATATGTTTTTGTTACGAGAGTATGAATAGTGATAAGGAAGAGAGGAAAGATTATTCTGAAAGAGTTATATCAAGTACCTAATACTAAGTATTGGAAGGTTACTGTACAAAACGTTACAATAAAAATAGGAAAGTTGAGTTATCAATTTGCTAGCCAAATCTGGTAGTTTTAGTCGTAACTTAAATCGCAGTGCACAGGCATTTTGGTAATTAAAAGTGATCTACGTGATAGTTCAACCCATAAATATACCCAATGAGGAATGCTCTCTTTAGGAAACATTGAACTAAAGAAGATGCAAGCATTTAATAAGCTTCAAAATATTATACCTTACCTAGAGCTGTTATCGATGTTTGTCCCCTACATCTGTACATATACATAGTTATCACGGTGTGGTCTGGTGTTTTGAAAAATGGAATCTCAATTGGTTCACCTACAACTGTATATATATATTTATTTATTTATTTATTTATTACGGCACTCAGAGGCATACCTGCCGTCTCTACATATTATCAATTGTATTTTCTTTTTCTGACTTTCGTAGCATCCTCTCTTGGCTAAGGACGAAAATTTCAATGCTGGCAACGGAAGGACTTCATACATATTTTTATTCTGAATGTAAAATAAAAGGGGGACAATAGGTAGGAGATGAATGGTGGAAGGTAACAGGATGATTGGTAGGACACAAACGCAAAGCAACATTCTCATTCAGGAATGCCAGGGGAATGCACATCCCTGTCGTGAATGCTATGTGACTTTGAATTGTTGCCATTTGATCCCATTTCGAAAATCGAGTTATCGGATCAATTGAATTCCAACAGCTGAGCAGAGAACAATAGGACGGGTCCCCTTGGGCGATTAGCGAAGCTGTGATTACCGTTGAGCATATTTTGAAAAAAAAAACGGCTTCCCTGATTTCTATGGGGTAGGGTAAAGTGCACCGTTCTGGAACAATGTATATGGAGATCCGACAAGGCTGTGGGAGTGAAAAGTAATTCTTCGTTGTCTTGGCTCCTCCTCCTTCGTCATCGCCTCCTCCTTCTGTTGCTCCTGGGATCGAGCACCCCCCCCCCCCCCCCCCCACCACGCAGCTTCATATGACGCCATTCGAAATGTTCGACACCCATCGCTCATCGTTTACTCGTGTCCAAGCGGATTTGGGTTGACAAGCGATCAAAAAATTCAACTTAGGCTGACTAACTTCCTAAAACATCTCTTTTTCTACATTTGGAACTCATTTTAAAACTGAAGAGCAAAGTACGAACAGGTGCCCATGCAGAAAAATAGAACGAAGTGAGCAGCAAAAGTTCTTTCGACAAATAGGAAGCTTCAACAAGCCATGAGGTACCTTCTACGATTTCAGCGATTTTGCTTGATTTCAAGAATCAACAGAAGATCAAGGCTACATAATGCTTCTGATTGTAGATGCTTCTGAAGGCACCTGGCTACATTTCGTCCCTTCCAGGTCATTTGGCGAGCAGTTTCAAAGTGAAATTGCTTGGTTCATTGTGACGCTTTGTAGGCTTAGTTGTCTATATAATAGTAACGATCAGAAGTTTTTGTCTACGATGGGATGTTCTTCAGAAAGCAAGCATGTTAGTGTATAAACAGAAAATGTGTCCTCAATGATGATGGTAGTGAAATGATAGACGTTCTCGTCTCAAGTGGAGCTCTGGAGATCTTTTCGAAATGCTCCATTACAATAGAGTTCAGCTAACCGGTTGAATAATCTACTAGACGGACAGTGAGCGGAGAACCCACATGAAGCCTAGTTTATACTTCGATTGCATCGCAGCCTAATCAATAGATAGACTCTTGGCGCTGCTCCGACCGTACTGGGCGCGACTGAGCTTTGAATCGTTGAGCTTCACGTTCAAGAAACATGAATAATTCAAGTGTATGGGCGTCTCGTCTATTGGATAAGTATAGAGACAGAACCTACAAAGACCTTCTAACTTGGACGGATGCTGCTAAGAGTCTAAGAGTCTAATAATATGCTAGACAGCTGCTGCTGCTATGAAATGCTGCTAGGAGTCTAATGATCTACTGAACGGAAATGTGAGCGGAGAGCTCATATGAAGCCTAGTTTATACTTCGATTGCATCGCAGCCCAATCAATAGATAGACTCTTGAAAAATTGTCTAAAAATGCAGTTTTCTTGCACTAAACCAAGGGAGTGCAAATGTAATTCTTTGGCAGCTTCATTGTGACAAAAAAGATTTCTGTACAGAGGGAACCAAGTTATTTTTTAGTTTATGCCTAACGCCATTTAGACAAAGAGGCGTCACTCACATCTGTGTGTCGAACGATCGATCCTCACTAATCAAGTCTCCTTTCCCAGGTAGGGTAAACTGTCACCAAACCTGTGTGATAGGATTAAGACACCGATCTGCATAGCTGACCCACAATTCATTGTATAGAAGAATTACGCATTTACCCTACCTCTACGTTTCCGAATAGAGCACGAATGTATGGCGTGTCTTCAGGGGAGTGGGAAACGCCGACCGCTTTACCTTTTACTGTTACCCGTTATCTGCAAACTGTGTGTGGGCAGCTGAGTTAATCTATCTTTTAAAAGCATCGTTACAAACACTGCAACAGTAGAATATAGGTTTCCACGACTTGAAATGTATGAGAGTATCGGACAATGTCGACGGACAATTTGAAATCTGATCAAACCACCGTGCGGCAACGAAAAGAAGCAGTTTGTGACGTGAACTCTGTGTGCTTGACGAAGGCGCTGAAAATACCACTGCTGACGGAAGACTCCAAATTGTGTGAAAATCGGTTTACTAACAGTCCTGAAAATGTCTAATAAAAACAGAAGTAGTCAAAACTCAATTCTCAGTGGCGCTCTGGCCCAGAAACCCACGGGGACGGAAAAGCCCGTTGTTTAACTCAAATTTCTAGGCGTCCGTCTAACAGGAAAGTTCTACCTCTAGGCAACAGGAACGGAACACTGCAGGCTGGTTGAAGAGAAAAAGAACCAACAATCCTCATTTGGATACTTGATCCCATAAAGGTTTGGTTTTCTACCACTAGGCTTCATTTCGTTCAGAATGCTTCGGCAGATAGACAATACACCATTTGATTAGCTTTCGTTGTGTTCGTTTCATTGTTTTCGCAACAATTTGTCCCTAGTTGCAATTTATGTTGAAAAATGCATTTTTTGAAAGCTCAAAACACTGTCTTCATTAGGAATTATGATTTCCAATGCTTGGGGGATCGAAAAGAATTATTTGTCTGGTTACCCGAGTAGGAAGTTATTCTGAGCGAGAGCGAGAACTATGGAAGTTTTGACGGTTATTTGTTGAACAAAAGAAAAAATGAATTAGAAACTGATCATCCCTTTCAGCTAGACTCTCGAGTCTCTTCTTCCACCTCAAACTTTTGCTAAGAAATCCTACAAAACTGTGATTCAAAACTGAGTAGAAGTTCACAAAGAATTACACTTCAATGCTCAGCACAGCATCTACCTGTCATCTCTTCAAAGATGAACATTTCCCAGTTCACATACGAATTTTTAAATACTACAACAAGTGGGAATGGAACAAGTAGAAGATCCTATGAAATGGCCCATTTGTATGAAGAAAAGAGGAAATAACCCGCTCTTGCGATTTTGGAGACCTACAAGGTTTTGAAGACCGATGTAAGTTTGTCAATCGTATTGGCTAATAAACTTTATGTAGTTCGAATGAAATAATAACTTGTAAAAAAACGAGAGCCTCTACTAGATTTCTAAATCACGGCGAGTAGGAGAATGGAAGACGACGACGAGCTGTCGGTGCCCAATTGGTCCCAAAATCGAATTGCAGGAACCATTTGAGAAGTTGGCGTCTCCTTGAGGGTACCGCCAAATCCAATTCCACCGTCTCTGTACCTAATCAGCTAATGTACCTACTGACACTGAAACAGAGTAATGTTTTCAATGACAATGAAATCACTCATGATCATTCCGAAGCCGAAGGTAGGCTCTGGTGAAACACTATACCCTGTGTGCTATAAATCAAGTTCCTTGGATTCTTTCTTCTTTTATATCAATGGTTTGTCTATTTCGCGAGCTTTTACCAGTAGAACAATGTCAATACTCCGCCCCGCACCGCAGCCCAAACGTGTAGGTGGGACCACGAATATTGCATTTCACAGGAAAAACTGTATTCTATTCTTATTCTATGAGCGATGAGGAATTACCGCGATTTTTCCCTTTAAAAAGGACAACGTCACCATCCATGAAATATGATTTCTCATTCAACAGAAGGAAAGACCTTGCAGTTCTCTATAGCAGTTTCCACCGAAATTTCAGGAATTTTAATAGAATATGTAAAGGAAATAAGAATAAACTAAAGGATTCTTCAATGGAATGTGTTTTGGGACTCTCATGGAATACTACGAGTGCTGAAACTATTGCTGCTGGAACAGAATCGAGCTCACGGCACTCGATTTCTTCCAATGATTCACTTCTCCTCCCTTTCCCACACTACTCGAGCTTCCTCAGAATTATACATATTTCTTTTATTTGAACTTAAGACTCGGGACAGATTAGAGAGTCGTTATTGTAGTTATTGTTTACTAAAGCTTTCATTTTGTGCGACCATTTAGTACGAATCTTTAGTTATTAAAGCCTTTAGTTAATTCAGTTACTCTATCACTCGTTTTGTTTCTGTGTTCCCTGAGATTCAAAGATTTTCATGTATACCCATTTTCAGTAGAATATTCAAAATATGAAGCGAAATTGACCATTGTGTGCCTCTTGCGTTTTAACAAGATGATTTTGAAGAAAGTTGGATTGAGTGAATGAATAACAAATATAAACACAATCTGTTAGACAACAAATATGTACTAAGGAAATTGTAGCAACCACTACGCCCAAACAAGTGGCTAAATATGGAGCTGAATGTGACAATAGGTAAACGTAAAGTGGCCGTTGTTTATCAGATCCCTAAAGACATTTGTCTTCCATTCAGAATCGTAGACGCATGATGAATGCGTATTTGGTCTATACTAGGAGTTTCAGGGTCAGCCGCTATTTCAGTCAGTATTCTCACCTTCCCAGGTAAGTCTGGCAACAGTTTACCTAGTCCCGGAGAGAACGAAGGCTTGTTTAGCTCGGGCGAAGACCGATCGCTCGACCAAGCGAACGCCAGTGGCGCCTCTTACCACTTTATCAAGCGCATCTTTGCACACTACCATGAAGAACGGTAACGATAAAGGAAAGGAAAATATCAAAGTTCTCAATGGAATATAGAGCTCTTGCTACTGTGCTGGCAAGGGCGATTTGTGATGTAAATGAATAATCATCTATTGAACTTGTGAATAATTTGTGTAAAAAAATTAAGAAGTCAAATCACAAAGGGTCTGCGAATTCGCATGAAGTAGAATGACTAGTAAAGAGCATTGCGAACCAGATCTGTTTTTAAAAGCCACATTTATCACACAAATACAGAAATGACGCCGCTGTTCACCTTCCCAACAAAAACGTCCACTAGCTCCCAAGTTGTATGAAGGGAGGGCTCTCAATCTCAGGTGTTTATAAGTTTTGCTGCATGATCGCCTTTAATAGTATGTTTAACTGGCTATTCGTGACCGACTTCCATCATATTAGCAGGAAAATTTTGGAGAAAAAAGTTTTTTTCTTTTTCAAGATTTGGATAGTTTTGAGCTGTTAGGTAGGTGGGTATAATACACTCCTTCCAAACATTCAGCCAACTCAATAAAATCTGAGGAAGTCTACATAGAAAGGTGGGTTCGGGTGCACAATGGTTCGGGTGCATTTCGAATAGAGAAAAAGGATCACTCATAGCTCAAGAAAAAATAGGTGGTCAGTAAGTATTTCAAGCAACAAGATCAACAGAATAGTTATATGTGTATTACACGCATAATGTTCCCCGTTGGTGAACACCTTCTGCGCGTTTGCATGCCTGTAGTGGATCTTTATTTTGATTGAAATCTTGATCACACCTTTGTATCGCGTGAAAGACGACTGAATAAATGCATCGACAGATATAGTAGAAATAATATAATAATTTGAGTAAACTAATTCATCAAAACCTTGTTGTTACGGGGGAGGCAGAACAGCACTAGATTTTACAGACCAACATACTTGAAACAGAAATGATGGTTCTTTGTATTAAATGAAGGTCCAAAAAGGTGCGACTGTTCAGAGTGTGGTGAAATATACAGTAGCGGTCAAAAAGATATGTCACTTTTCATTTTCTCGCACCAATAAAAAAAAGAACCTGATACCCATCGATAGTTCTGACCACTCTATTTGAAAATATGTCTAAACATGCCGTTGTTACGAGTTCTGTATTCTTTAAAAATATTTTGTAGTGATTTTCATATGCTATTTTAAACGAAAATATCTCAAAAATCGCTGAGCGTAGGATCAATCTGAGACAATATTCTGATGAAGCATGATCTGGTTATCATAGTCTGTTACAAACATTTGATTCACATCGTGGATAAAATATAGATTTTTCTGAGCAAACATTTTTGTGGTCAAAAAGTGGTCAAATTTTAGGACCATGTTTCAGACAAAATTCTATATCTTTCTAACTTTTCGGCGGAATTGCACCAAATTTGAGGGTACCATAGAGAATGATTTTCTAATTACGATGTTTGGTCTCGCTTTCTTATTTTGGGAGAAACTGGTTTTTGAAGTGGAGATTGCTTAAACTGTTACATTCAAAAAAGTTCGAGAGGAATCGACTCCATTTTCTCTCGGTTCATAGCAAACTTCTGAATCTTTCAATACTACACGTACGCTGAAATAAGTCGAAGTTCTTCACAAAAATATATCGCTTTGACTAACACCCGCTGTAGGCGCCGTCTCTTCCAGTACAGTGTACGGCGGCGGACAAAGGTGCGCTTAGCGGGTATTAATCAAAGCGATATATTTTTATGAAGAACTTCGACTTATTTCAGCGTACGCGTATTATTGGAAGAACCAAAAATGTATTATAAGCTGCGAGAGAATGGAGTCGATTCCTCACGAACTTTTTTGAATATAACAGTTTACGCAATCTCCACTTTGAAATATATATATCATCCACCATGTGAATCAAATGTTTGTAACACTGATAACTGATATTATAACTTGATCATGCTCTATCAGAATATGGGGTCAGATTGATGCTACACTCAGCGATTTTTGAGATATTTTCGTTTAAAATAGCATATGAAAATCACTATAAAATATTTTTAAAAAATACAGAATTTGTAACAACGGCATGTTTCGACAAAATAATAGAGTGGTTTCAAAAAGAGTGGTCAGAACTATCGATTGGTATCAGGTTCTTTTCGATTTGAACTATTTCTGCATGAAAATGAAAAGTGACTTATTTTTTCGACCGCTACTGTATAAGCTGAAAACTGTGTTTTCATTTCATTTACTTCAGCCAATAACAACTTAAGCACAAAGAGAAACACAAGAAAAAGGACAACAGAGTCAGGAATATGCGAATATTCATGACACGTGATGAGAATTTTCTTGAATTCTTTCTTCTAAGTAAACAAGAAAAGGCCTCCGAGTAGCTTCTGGAAGTGTGATTTATACGTATTGGAGACAGCATTTTATTGAATAAGATGAAAAATAAGAGAGAAAATTTTTGAAATGAAATGAAGAAAATTCTAATCACGTGCCATGAATATTCGCATACTCCTGACTCATCTCATGGCCGTGGGGTGCTGACAGTGATACTGTAACGAATGGAGAAGTAGCCAAGCTTTTGCTGATCCCATTAACCAATACCAAAGGAACCTATCATGCTTATAACCCGCTTACCTTAGTTGTATTATCCGTATTACTCTCATTATGCGCGCGTGGTGCAGTGGTAAGAGGCGCTGTTGACACCCGCACGGTCGGTCGGTCCATGACCGGGTCAGCCAAGCCTTCTATCCCTCCAAGGTCGGGTGATTTGCTACTAGACTTGTTTGGGAAGGTTAAATTAGCTGACTTGGTGTATCGGATACACCGTTTTCTCTACGATTCTAAATGGAATGCGGCGGCGGTTTCTTAAGGGACTGATAAACGCCGACACCTTCACCTTTACTTATACTTTTATTATGTCCTTAGTACCATAGATAAATATATTAATCCAGTCGATGTTCACAAACCACTGAACAATTGATGCAGTACAGAGCAGTACATGTACAGAAGCCAGCGAATACTTCTTGGACATCGGTAAAGTGGGAACAGAAAGATTGAGCTCATCACGCAGCACGTGGAACAGAGAACGATGCCCGGAACGATCCTCCTACGCTGCAGAGAAAGAAGTGAAAACAATTCCAAACTATAATAACATTGTGAAAAGATAACTAGGAAACCCCACGAGAGAAGATACGGCGAAACACAGATACGGTTTAAAATTGCCGAGCTTCTCTAATACAAATGGTTTGTACTATGTAATTTAGTTAGGTAAATCCAAACGTCGCCTCAGTGATCAAGATGTTGCAGTGGACATGTATTATGAAGACGCATAAGCATGTCTACATGCTATACATAATAAATACATCTGGGCGCTGAATAGCTCAGACGTGGAACCCCATCTGATACGACGGGAATTGGTTTTTGCCAAATTTTTGTGATTAAATTGACATAATGCTGATATATGCAGTACTACCGGTTCACATCCGCTTTACCGTATTCCTACCGTAACTCTCTTTAGCTTTATGTTTTATTGACTAAAAAGACATGGCTGCAACAGTAGGGCGTGATCCATTCAACGGTGAAGAAAGTGTAGTGGAATTAAATTTTTATGAGTGCTCTTTGACCTCGTCACGATGATCACCGCAAACCTCACTAGACCGTGCTCGGTAATTATTAGGTTGAAGCACGTGCCGTTTTTTCAAGCGATCGTTGTAAGCTTGCTATAGAAGTTTCTGAAGAGCTCGGTACAACGAAGAGAGAATTATTTATTCTTCAGAAAAAGCTCTAGCTGTTTGTTGAGTTTCAAGATTTTATAATTTCTTTAGTCTATAAAGTGAAAAGTGAAAGCGTGTAAAATTGACCTCACCGACAGCGAATTTTTTCTGTTCTGTTGTGAAACGATATCCAAAACTTAGCATCCATGGCGCACCGCGCGACGAGCGCGACGCGGTCAGAAGTGCTCGTCTATGTCCACTTTGATGGCCTGGAAATCAGTGATAAGCAAGACTTTCAAGAGCGATTCGTACACCATCTTGTAGAGCGTATCATCTTCTTTCATAGGTTGTGCAAGATTCAGCAAAACGATGGAAACTTTCCTCCCGGAGAAAACGAAGAAGTTTTTCCTTCAAAAAAAGTTGTTAATTTTTTTGAGTACTCTGTAAAACTAAGCATGCAGTTAAATAGAGCTGAGGATTCTCTCTGAAACAATTCTTGCAATTCATGTTCACCGTCCACAATGAGAGCAAGAGCAGCATTGAAAAATTATCTCTGTTTTCTGAAGGTCAAACTTTAGTGGCCTGAAACTTCACAAAATGTGGAGCAAAAAAAAAACAATGACTACACGAACTTATGAAACAACCTAATCCATTCTGTGGCTACACTTAACTAGACTGCGAAGAATAGTAATTGTTTCCGCATTAGCATGAATACATATAATAATTTGTATCTTGAGTCTTTAATAGTTCGATGAATAGCATAAGAATAAAAAGTACAGAACTTATTGTTAAGCACTCCCGACAAGAAAATCACAATCAGTGGATTTAACATTCATTAGCGGTAACTCCTACCTCAAAACATGCCTCAGTAAAACAGGCATTGAAAAAACACAAAAAACAGAACAAGAAAACGGCTGTTTCTAAGTTCTCCGAAGCACTCACGGATTGTCATCAGAGCTCGAAACAAGCCAGAACTGGAACGTGACAGGTAGTCGGTGATTTATGGAGGTCTGGAAAATGAGTTTAAAATTTAAAAAACTGAGAATCGCCAACAAGGGCACATATTAGTGCATTTTCAAGATGAGTCGTCAAACCTGACAACTGGAATGAAATTCCTTTTGGTTTCAGCGCACCCAAAAATGCAAGGTGACATATCTTTGTTACTGTATGTATTTTTTTTATTCTTCTAGTTCTCTCAACAAATGTTTGAACATTAAGCCGAAATTATAGGAGGAAAAGGCATTTCGAATCAAAGACGATAATTCGTGTTCCTGTTGAATAATCCTCGGTCCCAAAATTTGTGCTCAAGTGAAAATAAGAAACTACTCCAGTTTATCATTGCCATTGAGGTGTGTTTTAAGGTCCACTTCCTATTCTTTTCACTTGTCTCCAGCTGACCTTCGCACCTTATTCTGGAACCAGGTTCCATCTTTTACGGATATCCGCCGAGTGACGTAAGTCCGCTTATTACATCTCACAAAAGTTCCGCCTGTTCTCAGGAAGAGCAGCTTCATGCGGGGAACAAACGCTTTCCTTGCTAAAAGTTTGCAGCTGAAAATTCCATATCGAGAGTAGAGAAGCTAGCCACACAAATGGATGTTGCCCAGAAAAGTGAAACTGGAAGCTAAATTGGCTTTTTTCGAGTAGCGGAGATGTTGGTCGTTGATAAACATCCACGCATTGTACAGCACCGTCGGTGAGCATCCACCACACTATAAACTAAACAAACCGTTTTCATGCCACACATGGTCAACTTCAATAGGTCGTATTCGTTAATTGTATCCTGTCGCTACACCTAACCTGACCCAATAATAGTTACTGTTTCTGCATTAAAACGGAACTGAACTTCGTATTTGCAGAGAGGATGCGTAGGCGACCTTGAATATAATGTATGAAATATTCTGAATTTAACAACGATGGGAGAGTCTACCGATAGTACAGTACCGGACGTGCCGCAACGATAAATCGGTGCAAGCGGCGCTTTCTTGCGCAGAAACCGCCGTTTTTGTATAACTCCTTCACCATTATTTTATTCGTAAATAGTATATGTATGTATTTGGCTCAACAGCCGAGCTCCATCTTTTAATATCCAATTTTTTCTCATTCGTGGCGTGGGATATGTTTCACGCGATCTTTTGACCCTTTTGATCCTCGGTCCTCTTCGATTTCTCGGCCGGCGACTCATCGCTCGACGAGGCTGCCGCCTTCGGCGAGGCTATCACGCGAGGACCTCCGTTGGGCATGCGGCCTAAATGAACTGAGGCAAACTCCGACAAGGTCACCACGAGTGGGCCCTAAAATCGGCACATTTTGGCGCAATTTAGCGCCGCAACCGCAGTTCCGTCGTTCCAGATGGTCCGGTACTACAGATACGATCTGCTCTGCAATATGGAGAATAAAAATCATTATTACGTTGTACGTTGCACACTTGGTAACTATACTGCAGAAGAACTGCTTCCCATTTAGTCAAAAAAACAGCCAACCAACAACTTGATACAGCTTCCACGACTTGTGCAACAGATATTGTTATTGTCCATTTTTTCAGTACGTGAGCAGGATTCTTTTGAGTTCTTCGCTCCTTTTCTCTTATGTATGATTGATCATTGAAGAAGTCTTTTGGTTATGCGCGGCGAAAATATCATTTGAAAATGCCAGCCTGTTATTGTGCTAGAAATAGGTTTTCTATAAATGGTGCTGTTCTGCATGAAGGTTGGACGTCTAGGCTCTAATCCGTGTACTGTGGTTGAGACGATTTGTCCGATTGCTTCATTCAACGTGGAGAAACCGTAAGCCGGTTGTAGAGATACCGGTGAAAATGTATTAACCTAAATTGCCCCAGGCATTGTGTAAATAACTACTATAATAACAAATAGCTTATCACACACTTAATATCACAGATGTCGATCTATCTTGTCTAACAAGTATGGTAGACCGGTTCATTGTGAAACATCCTGATGTTGTTGATGATTTCAAAGTGTTATTCTGTTACATTACGAAGTTTTCGATTCATCACACCTTAATGAAGTGGTCTATCACACCATTAGAGGCTGTTGAAGAGAATATGTTTCTCTCTGCATCTTCTCGTAAGGCGGAAGAATATCATATTGAAATAATCATCTACGTTGGCGAGATTTGAAGATATGAGAACTTGGAGATTGTTAAACACACTGATGTTATTGGGTTGTAAACCTTCCATTTGAATATTTGTCACATCTTAATTTTTCATTGTGGCCTCCGGCTATAAGTAGCGTACTTCAGTCACTTCTCATCCGCAACAGCCAAGTTATTTTGCCAGTTGAAATAGCTTTCGAATCTTCGGAATTTCATATGCAAAGTGACCACAGCGACAAAGTGACACCAGCGTTGAGGTGTCTAGGCGACATATTGTGGATGACCTTTCGGCCATGCTTTCGAACCTTTCTCAATTCAGTAGGACGTTTTGCAGTCATGGTGTATAAGCGCTGGAACTCCTCTACAAAGTAGTGGGTGATACTTTATGGTTCGACTTCTGTGGCGGCTTCCAACCTATCCTAATCAGTGCTAGGTGTCCTTGGCGGAGCGATTCATTCTTGAACACATCATAGTCTTTCTTAACTTCCTGGGAGCAGCCTGTTCTGATGGAACATACAAGACCCCTTACTCCATTAGACTGCGAAATTTCGGGTATGATCACTGCAGAGGAACGCAGTAGTCGAAGCTCATTGAACTGATGCAGTTGGGCCCAAGGGTTTAGGCGTCATGTTTTAAAGAAATTCTAACAAAATCGAATAATCGATAAATAGTTTAGAAGAGGTCCATCTACCCTACTGAAATGTTATCGAAAGAGAAATGCAGACGCTACAGTAGAAGTTTTACTATGCAAAGAAAAATATTCAATCGGAAGGTTCACAACCTAATATTGTCGTGCCCCGTTCTCCGTATGTTTTCAATTTTTTCGACATTCTTCATGGGTAACGTGTTCGGGGTCGACTGCTGGAGTAGAGGAGGCGATGTTGCTACTGTCAATGATTTACCTGTTCCTCACGTACACTTTGGCCTCGTTGAAAGACGTTGGATGGCCGTCTGCGCCCTGCTTGCTATCGATTCCCGTGGTGCTGTGTTGCATACGGGAGCCTCTGAGCAAAAACAGCTGTCGCGTGCCAGCTTTCCTGAGGCTTTCACACAGATTCCTGCCTCCTATGAGTCCTAAATTACTGACCTCAGTTATCGATTTCACCTCAAATCAGCTTTTTATAATTCTTTATCCAAATGTTCCATTCCTTCTTAGCAACGGAAAATTTCGAAACTTTTCAACGGTAATTGGATCGAATTCTCACAATTAGAACAAGCTAAGCTTCAAAGGACGAAATGTGTTTGCAGCATATCTTTGCAGAATTCCACGCTTTCTTCGCAAAGTGAAGGTGAATAGGTTGGCGTTGATCACTCTCACGAGACTACGCCACGCACTCGTCGTCCATTCAGAATCGTAGTGGCATTGTGAACACGTATTTAGCCTACAATGACTTGCGGGGGCGAGCACCTGAGCCAAGTCATTGTCTTCCGATTCCAAGACAAGTATGGTATGAATTTACCCGACCCCGTATGAATGTAAGGCTTGGTTGGTCCGGTCGACCGTGCGGGTCTCAGCAGCGTCTCCTACCAAAAAAAAAAACCAGGCCAGCTATAACTGTTCAGCGTTACCACCAATTTCAAGATGTACTTGCTCTTAATGAACTCGAGTCCTGCAGTGTACTCTCATTTTGAGTATCCTATGGTGTTCACAAAAAAGAGAAAAAGGACATAGCACATCACGGTCTGCTCAATCAGAAGATTGATTGCATGTGCAGTTGCTAGGATCAGGATCGAAGAGGCGGGCTGGTATTTCTCAGATTCGATTGGATTCCAGGGCTCAGGGGCATAGGCCCCATTCACACTTTTGCTGCAGCAGTGTTACAGCAATGATGAAAGGGCCACTACGCAGTGAATAGCAGCCCCTTCACCACTGCTGCAGTGCTGCTGCAGCAGAGTGTGAATGGGGCCTAAGGCCAGTGTCGGTGGTCCCGAGACTCCTTTTCTTATCTTCCGTAAGTGTGAGCGTTTCGATGATCGCTCTTTCTTCCGCAGCAGGAAATTGAGGATCAGTGAAACTCTTCACTTTTGGCTATCGGTTGTGATTCCCCAGCGAGAGCCCCAGCAGTCGTGGGTTTCCTCAGATTCATCGCTCTCTCTGTTGCCTCAGAAATGAATGGGAGTTGTAGTTACTGTTTTTAATGGAGACCATCAACGGCTCACCAAGAAAGGACTATCTTTGCAACCGACAATTCCAGTGAAGGCCGACAGCATGTCAGTCACTGTCACTTAGTTTCTCGGCACTATATGCGAGCGGTGGTTCAGCTTTCGAGCGCCTCAAAGTTGGAGAGTTAGCTCATCTATTTCACATAAATATGTGAGCGAGTATAAGCACATAGTGCAAAAGACGATAACAAGGCTAAACCTACATTGAACAGCGAGTCCCATTTTTGCGGTACAGGGTAAGGGGTCCCGAGCTTGCATGTGATAGATAGTGCTCTACGTTGAAAGTGAATGCTCCTCATCAGCCATCTCATTTGCTAAGAAACCCTTACAGAAATGAGTCATCGTGCTATACAGTAAGGAAAGAAGCACACATACGAATATCGAATATAACAGTTTACGCAATCTCAATTTCAAAGGAAGTTTCTCACAAAGTAAGAGAACAGCCTTGAAACAAAAGTAAGAATCTCAAAGAGACAGTGATTTTCTACAATACATTTAAATTTGGTGTATTTTCGTTAAGAAGTTAGAAAGATATAGAATTTTCTTCAAAACATGGTCCTAAAATTTGAAAAGTTTTTGACCACCAAAATGTTTGCTAAAAAAAATCTATAATTTAGCTTCGGTCTGAATCAAACGTTCGTGTCGCATTATTATAAACAAACTATGCTCTATCAGAATATCATCTCACATTGTTCCTACGCTCAGTGGTTTTCGAGTTACATACTTTCGTTGATAATAGCATATGAAAATCACTATAAAATATTTTTTAAAAAACACAGAATCTGCAACACCGGTACATTTCGACATATTTTTAAACAGAGTTGTCAGAACTATCGATTATAATCACATTCTTTCCAATTTGAGCTATTTGTGCATAAAAATGAAAAGTGACATATCTTTTTGACCGCTACTGTATGTAGTTACACATGTTACATACCAAAGTACTAAAATAACGATAAAATCGGAAAAAATGAAAAGCCATTTTTCTTTAGAGTGACCATATTTCAAAAATGTTTCAGAAATCGAATTAAGTCAACCCTTTAAATCTATAAGCATCTCGATCACACTGCGGTAGCACTAATTGTTCTCGATGACAAAAGTTCTCTGCATCGACCAGTTTTCCAACAAAGGAACGCGTCGTAATAGATGTTCGGAGCAATCTATGACCTATGGGCTGCAGTTGAAAGTAGGATAAGGGCCTTTAGTTTTCTTTTTTTCACGGATTGTTTGGCAGGTTGCAGTTTTGCTTTTTTCTTTCGAACCAGCACGCATCTCCATCTGATCAGATTGCCTACTTTTCAAATTCCACCAAGAATGATAGGGAAACTGGCATTGCATTCCTACGGAGTTCGTCCAATAATTCCTGGACAAACTATTGTGTAGAATAAGATTAACTATAAGAACAGTATGTAATAGGCCTCTACTAAACATCAATGTATCGTAGGAATCGGTTTCGAGAAAAACGGACACTGCCACTGAGAAAGCGACTAATGTTTTATGGATTTGAATAGCTGTTTTTGAAGTTTCGTCAGGCCGCCCATTAGTTCACCGTTTTCATTCGCACCTGTTAATGACCCCATGTCTTGCCGTAGAACAATCACTGGCTAGAATTCACATTGTGAATGAAAACACGATCGATTAAATTTTTCACATTTTGTTATATAGACATTTTCATGTGATATAATATTCCATGTTTGTTATAATCTAGCAATCGCGTAAAGGTAAAGGTAAAGGTTGATCAGTCCCCGAACCCTGCGATTCGTGTTCAATTCAGAATCGTAGAGGCTTAGTGAATACGTATTTGTCCAATACAATGTTTGAGTGAGTCAGCCGCTATACCAAGTCAATGTCTTTGCACTTCTAGACAAGTATAGTAACAGTTCACCCGATCTCGGAGGGATGGAAGGCTTGGTTGGTCAGGGCGAAGATCGATCGACCGCGCGTGTGTCAGTCGCGCATCTTACCATTGTACCACTGTACCCCAACATCCGCACAATGTTGTCAAAAACCGCGGTCAGACCACCTAGCGGCCGCTGCTTTGTGATGAGGATGGCAGTATCTGCATAGACTACAAAGAAGAAACAATCTGAGCGATCATTTTCGAATGTTTTTTCGACAATTCGTGTCTTGAACCTATTGACAGAATTGACCGGCGCAGCTGTAAATAGGAAGGCAAGAGTGAAACCACGTCAGCTGTGTAAATGTTTTGGTTGGTATAAAATTCGAACATGAAGAATTCACTTCTTAGAAATTGATAAGATAACTCCTTCATCTTCATATATTGTTTCACACTATTTACTATAAATCTTACGATGCTTTTCAAACAGAAGGATTAAAGCTCTAGCGTAAGATAAGAAATTGCCTGAGCACAATCAACTTATTTTAGCGGAAGGATCCGAACTTTGAAAATCTGAAAAGAGCAGGGCTCAATATCTCGTATGCGAAATAAGCGAAAGATGCCTTCGAGAAACTCGCTAATGTTTTCCGGATTCGAATGGCTATTTCAAGGTTGATTGAAACGAAAAAGATCGCGTCGCGACGCGTCCCATCAGCTCCGTTATCGCGAGCGAGCGTGTTGCGTCGCGGTTGAGGTATAGATCACACAAAAGTTCGAGCAGCGTCTACATTATGCTCCGCTTTTCAATCTTGACTTTTGTTCTAATGCTCTCGTTTCCAATTACATGGACGCTGAAACTGAAAACTGCAATTGTAAATGAGCTGAAAAAGTCAAATATTTCATGACTGAACTAAATATAGAAACTATAAAGTGAACTCCAATGTTGTGTGGTCGTCTCTGATTTTATTCTCCGGCCGGCCAGAGTCACGTAGATAGGAGTTCAGAGAAGCTTTAGATCCTCGGCTGCGGCTATATTGTAAAGTCAACTGGCCCCCGGAAGAAACGGGGCAGGAGGGCTGGAGGAGCGCCTGCAGCAGCACGGGGCGTTTGTTTTCGTAACGTTCAATTGTCTCTCTCACTCATCACGTTCGATCGTTTTAGGAACACCTCTACATTGTGTTGTTCAGTTACGCATTAAATTCCTATTAAGTTTCTGACCCATAAATAAACTCTTTTTCTTCAAGATTTTGTCTTTTTTTCTTGAAATTTCAATTTTAAAAGCCAAACGTTGTTCCAGTCGCTATGCATGTTCTCTTTTAAGACAGGCATGATCAATTCAATGACACTTTTAACGCTATTTATTACAACACGCCTCTTACACAAGAGCGCCATTTATTCCTACACTTCTTGGAAAGAGATTAGGTCTCTTATTAGCATTTTAACATTGAAGTGATCACCTTGGCACTTTCTCTTTCAAAATACTGTCAAAATTTGAGTTCGCTGAGGGAGTGTACATTTTTGGTTGTAATTCAGTTTCGCGAAGCGACGGGCGTTTGTTTATTTATTTACCTATATATTTATTTCCCACACACACATTTAATGTAAATGAACAACCTGATAAATTAAGGGATATCTAAAAGTGATGTATTTGCAACAAATGATGTTGTAATGAGGTACACATCATCAGCTCACCCTTCTGGCGAGATTGAAGAACGTTGATAACATATAAAAATTCCACAAAAATTTTTCACAAAACTTTATGAGCCAAAATATAAATCATTATATTTTGATTAGTGATTTTTGTGATTTTTGGTCAAAACAAGTGGAATTAAAGAGAGTCATGGCTACTGCCGGCAGTGTTTTGGTGATTGATTAACGACGGTACTGTAGCTTGATTTGTTGGAGAGGTTTTAGGGAGAACTCGAATTAAAATTAAACAAAATTAAACTGTCTAATATTCCAACCGTTCTTATCATCAGTGGCATACCATTTACCCTTTCTGTCATTCAACAGTGATCGCGGTGACTTCCTTGGAGAACTTAACAGCTCAGTTGTGTGTCGGATAGTCAGATAAGCAGTGAATCGGTCACACCCTGTCGATTGTTTCCGCTGTTTTTCCTCTATTTTCCTTTTATTTTCTTTGATGTAATTTAGGTTGTCCGTACAAATGACGCTCATCCGTCTATTCGGATGATAAGTATGATTGCATCCACTGCAACCCATTCGCCTGTGGTTTCTCTCGGGCCAAACATGGGGGCAATGATAAGCAATCTTATCAGACGACCGAATGACATTAATCCCCTCCTATTGCAGACTACATTTAGACCACTTATAGACCGTCCTCCGCAACTGTCAACGTTGATCAGAAGGTGCTGCTAACTACCTAGAAAGAACATGGCAGCTCCTGACGGAGGCCCAAAAGGCGATCGAATATGGTGCGATGGTTGGTGAGTGTCTTGGTAGATTTTCTTATCCCTCCGAGTGAAAAAAGAAGGCTCAACATAAGCGCAAGCCTTTTTATCCCATAAGCCCACATCTTCTTTGTTTTTCTCGATTTCATGTTTCAAGTTTGCGACATTTCTGTTCTCTTCTCACTGCTCGAAGTTAGTCGCCTTCCAAAAGTCTGTGTGATGGTGGCGGAAAATTTTTGAAAAATGTCGCAGTAAAATTGACTGAAAACAATAGTTTCTCCACAGGAAAACTTTGAAGAAATTTCCCTCTTTCTAAGTTTTTCTTCCATTTTTTGGACAGCATTTCATATATCAGTTCTTATTCTATAGATATTTTCTATTTTGCCGCGCTCTGTGTTTCGACTTTTCAGTGCGCGATTTAATGTACGATTCTGTGGCGCACAACACCATACGCTTTATTTTTTCAATCGAAATAATAACAGTATATTGTTACCATATCGGGGTCCCAAGACTCCAGAGCAATGAACCAATGACCAATATACATAATTTTGATTACCTCTGTTTTATCTTCAAATTTTTATATTTAATGTTAGTTTATATTTGGTAACTTTCGATATGAGGTCTTTGTCATTTTTCCAGCCATCTGAAAATGAAACGCAGCGTAACTTTAATGCAATGGATTGATTGAGAGTGACGCATCCCTGAAAAGAACCGTTGAAATTCTCTATTGAGCAATGGAATAGTTTCCTATCTGCTTTCAAACGTCAGAAGTCTTCACATTGCAATCAACTAATTTCGATTAGCGAAAACGACTTTATCCTCCTGTAACATTTTATGTTCTTAGTTACGATATGGTGCATTTCGGACACGCAAATCAGCTTCGTCAAGCAAAACAATTTGGAAGGAAACTCATAGTCGGTGTTCACAACGATGAAGAGGTGAGGAGTTTTTTCTATAGACGGAAAATGTTCTCTAAATTAATATTCTTCAAAGCAACAAAAACAAGGTTCTCATTTAGATTGCTCTCCACAAGGGTCCACCAGTATTCAACCAAGAAGAGCGTTATCGAATGGTTGAAGGCATCAAATGGGTTGATGAGGTGAGTTCGTTCTGTCTAGTTTTTTTTAGAGAATTTTAATGAACAGTTTCGAAGAAAGGAAGAAAAGTAGAATTTCTCAATTCATCTGCATGATGTACTAGGGTCTCTCCAGGAATTATCAGAAAATCAATTCAATTCATTACAAAGTGGTTTGAATGATAAGTTATTACGGCACGACATCTAGCAGGACAGAAAAACTGAAAGAAAGTGAGACTACATGTGATCCTATCACTATATTACTTCGCATTTTGAAAGGCCATGTTTTCGTGGTGATTTTTTGTTCTTATTTGTAAGGCCGAGAATGCTGTCAAATAGTCGGTCACAAGAATCTTGTTTTCCGATCAAAACGAACGCCGAAACGCCTCCAAATGTTGTAGCTTCTAGAAATGAACGGTCTCACATTGATGTGACAGGCAGCATCGCTTTCTGTCAGCATTGAGCGAAATTCGCGTCAATAAAGCACGAACTCATTAGACGAAAATTACGTCAGCGTTGACGCACATTTCGCTCAACACTAACAACTCCCACCGCCTACTCGTACGACGGCGGGCTCTTTATAAGCCGGACACCAGTTAAGTGGTCAGAATGGGACTGGATTTTGTGTGTGTGTTTTTTTTTGAAGTGGTGGTGGTTATGTTATGTTTATTGCGACACTTAAGGTTACCGTTAGATAATGAACAGTGAACAACAATAGAACAGAACATACAACATTCATGAAGAAATCCGGTCAAACGACCTGGCTAAGAGCGCATGTGCTTCACTACGGCTCCAGGAGTCTAGCGGCTACTATATGTTTGAAATAATTTAACGACATCTTGGAAGGGCAAGTTTTGGTCTTTTCCAGATATAATTAGCCTGCCCGATTTGTGAAGAAGTTTCTACGCACTGAAGTTCTAGCTCGATGAAAAGTTATTTTGTTGCTGCTGCCACGCGAAATAGAGGGAGTAAAAGTGAAAAATTGACCTGAGCCATTAAAAAATTCATCTCGAAAGCTTTAGTACAGTTTAAGCTCTACGTTGAACCTTTCGTCATTGCATAGTTTGAAACGTTGCTGAGAATGCTGCTCCACACTGCTGTCATCTTTTCCGAAATGAATTCAAAAAATGAGTTTATTCGTTAGTTCGTGAAGTAAAGGAAAAGGTAAAAGATAAAGGTGTCTTCGTTGATCAGTCCGCTAAGGAGACGCCGCCGCATTCGTGTTCCATTCAGAATCGTTCCGCATGGTGAACATGTATTTGACATATACGAAAACTTGCAAGGGCCGGTCGCTACACCAGGCCACTGTGTACCTTCCAAGACAAGTTTGGTACCAATTTACCCCACCCCAGAGTGATGGAGGGCTTTGTTAGCCCGGGCGGTGGATCGATCGCCCGATCGTGCCAGTGTCGGTAACGCCTCTTGCCACTGCACCGCGCGCGCCCTAGTTCATGAAATATGTATTGTTAATACCAATTCGTGTCATACCCCAAACAGCTCAAATCTATTTCACAATAATCTATTTCACAATAAGGTATGGAATCGCTGAATATAAAAGTGTGACATGCTACATGAAAAAGGAATTTCATGTAGTCGCCATATTTCTTAAAGACCTTCACTTACTTCTTTTTGGTGGTCATTACTAGCGTTTTACGGGAGTGCGGCTATACGAAATCAAAATTTCGAAGCTATTTCCCTTCAATCTTTCATGATTATTGGTCTTATATGATTACCTACCTCATTTTACAACGATTCGAACTCTTGCAACATTTATTCTCGAGAATCCGAGTCTGAGGTAATTGATGTGCTCACTTTTATCTACTTACAGGTCGTAGAAGATGCTCCTTATGCCACAACAGTGGAGACTCTCAACCGCTATGATTGTGATTTCTGCGTCCATGGAGGTAAGAGCTATCCTAGAGAACTACGTTATTTAAGTAATCCCAAACAAAAATCACTATTCCACAAAGTGATATCGATGAGCCAACAGCCGATTGTCATCCGTTACAGCAGAGTATGTATAAATTCTTCTTCAAAAGTGTATAGAACAGTCACTCAAGCTAAACCAGAAACATAACAGATTGTCTGGAAGAACTTTTCATTATTTTTCAAAGTTTATCTTGGCTCTTTTTGTAGATGACATCACGTTGACAGCCGATGGAAAAGACACCTATGAAGAAGTGAAGAAAGCTAAACGCTATCGAGAATGCAAAAGAACAGCCGGTGTGTCAACAACGGTAGTGAGATCAGTGGAATTCCGTGGTAATTTATTTGTGTATATTAATTGTTACTTTATTCAGGATCTTGTTGGAAGAATGCTTCTTCTCACCAAATGTCATCACGTTTCCGAGGAGCACATGGATGAACATCGAGAACGCGCTCGTATCCTCAGTACTGTAAGTTTTGATCCTCATTTTGAAAATAGTTACGTAGACGTTCAGTTTTTCTCTAATATTTTATAAAGTACACCACATTTTTTCTGTTCCTTTCCTGTAGCCTACGAACAATATTCCTGAAGCACATACATCTACAATATAGACAGTATGATAACAGTAGCTAGCCTCCGTGAAACACCGTAAAGCTCATTCATGCTGGGCAGCAAAGCGGTGCGCAGCGAAGCGGTGACTCTACCACTGAAACAGCGGGAGCGATGAAATTGGGAATGCGCACCAAAATCGAATCAAAATTCATACAGGGCGCTGCGCAGTAAACCGCGACATCGCGTTCTCTGTGTATCTGCCTTGATTAGCCGTTGGTGCGCTCCATTGTTGCCAAGTATGGGTGACCATCAAGCCACGAAATTCACATATCGCACTATAAAATCGTGTAATATTATAGAAATCTTATCATTCTATAGATTTTATGGATCTTTAATATCATGTGTCTTCAGGACAGCGTGGCTCAATCGCCATGGACCAGAGTATCACGCTTTATGGCGACAACACAGACAATTGTTGAGTTCGCTGAGGGCCGAGCACCAAGGCCTACTGATAAGGTGAGCAGCTCCAGCTTCTACATGTATTTGGATTAAAATCAGTTCCGAGATCACACTCTGCTGCGGCAGCAGAAGCGTGATGAATCTAAAACTGAATGGAGGAATCTATTTAACAAAATATTGACGTTTCCCGGCAGTAATACTGGCCAATCCCTCGCCCACTACACATGCTCTTGTATTGTCCAGCAGTGAGAAACTGCCCGGTTCATACAGTACAACGGCGGCACCGCGGCGGGACTCCTGCAGCAGAGGTATAAACGGGACCGCTACGACGCTCCTACTGTTTTGCTGCACTTTTTGTTCGTCTTCAACGTCTTTAAGCATTGCTGGTCTAATGTCACAGCAAAAGTGTTAGCGTGAACCTACATTCTATTAAATTTGTCCTTGAGGCCCATTCGTACTTAGCAGCAAAGCAAAGCTGCAGAGATCCTAGAAGGGAATAGGGCAATAGGATGTGATCTTTGAACGTTTACTAGCGGCAACACCCTTCAACGCTCATAGTTGGGGATATTGGTCCTAACGTGAATGTTACCCTACCGCGGAGAATCCTGTAGCTCAGATTCGTCGGAAATATGCTTGCGAAGCATTCGATATATTCTACTATTCTATATGTTCTAGCTCACGACCAGTAACCAGTAGCTCCCGTTCGATACATATACCGTGATTGAAATTTCCATCAAAAAGCCAAATAGTTTTCTATAATGCTGGCTAGTTTGCAAAACACGGAGAGGATTTGAACCTTCATTAAAGGTCTGTGTCTCGTTGCGCTCTTTTATTATGCCTTACTTCCTGAATTTTTGTAAATAAGCGGCAAGTTTCGTTAACTGCGAAAAGGAATTTCCAAAAAGGCGGTTTCGTCTACTATGGAATTGTATATTATTATATTATTTGCTCTCACCAGCACCTGAATTATTTCAGATCGTCTATGTCTGCGGAGCATTCGATCTGTTCCACATTGGACATTTGATGTTTTTGGAAGAAGCAGCTAAACTAGGGGACTACCTCATTGTAGGGATTCTAACGGACCAGGTAAGTTAGCTGTATAGTTTTTTAGTTTTTTTAGTTTTTATTCTCTTTCATTATCGTCCTATATTGTAAGATGTTCATCAAGGTTGTAAACGAATACAAAGGCAGTAATCATCCGATCATGTCGCTACACGAGAGAGTTCTCAGCGTGCTTGCTTATAAGGTGAGAAAATTTGGAT
Organism: Nippostrongylus brasiliensis; assembly: GCA_030553155.1. Lineage (NCBI taxonomy): Eukaryota > Metazoa > Nematoda > Chromadorea > Rhabditida > Heligmosomidae > Nippostrongylus > Nippostrongylus brasiliensis. The sequence continues at coordinate 18,077,569 of CP130737.1, forward strand.
TTATTAAGGTCATCTTCTTTTCAATCTTAATTTTTTTGTTCATATTTTCGTGATTTTTTAACCGAAATTTGTGCTTCTTATTCATAAAATCTTATCATTTTGCAGCCTGTGAATGAAGTTGTAATCGGTGCACCATACAACATTACAGACGACATAATTGAAAGATTCAATATTTCGGTAGGTGTCGTAACCTTTACGAAATGTTATTTTTGAATTGTTGAAATCTGAAAAAAAAGAATCTGATTGTTGAAATCTTTTCAGATTGTCTGTCAAGGTACCCGTGTACCTCACCACAATCACAAAGGTCCTGATCCGTTTGAAGCTGCGAAACGACGAGGTAAAAAAACATGAGTTTCCTTATAATTGAACTAAACCTTGAAAATCTTAAACTCGAACAGTTATTAATTTTGTTTTCAACATCAAACGCTGAATAGAAGTTCCACCTTGCCCTGAGTTTTTTTTTAACATAAGTGAGGGTTATTCTAGTAATTCTGGTGAAATTGTTATGAAACTTGATTGGTAGTCATTTTTGGTTTAGCAGGTCACTTTCCTGTTCGATTTTTTTGTGTTTTTCTTACAGTCAACTTAGGTGTTATATGTAAAACATACATTAGCAAGGGTAATTCCAGGCATTTATCGCGAAGTCGACTCAAAAAGCGATATGACAACAGAGAAAATAATTCAGCGAATAATCAAGCACAGGTAAAATCCGCAAAAAAAATTCTCGTGATTATTCTCCGCCGAAAGGTCTATATTCAGGCTTGAATTCGAAACGAGAAATCAGAAGAAAGAGAAGAAAGAAATAGCTGCTTATGCTGCCTTGCAGCAGATGGCTTCAAACGGTGCAATAGACACAAAAAACGCCATCAATCTATTGTAAAGTATTCTCTAAATGAGAAAAATTCGTGTGCAAGCCGATAATGTAGAGTCAAAGCTTTATTTTCGTTGTTCTTCGATTGACCTCATCTTTTCCTGCTCAACTAGATGATCCTTCGGTCATTTGATCGCTGTTGCTTTTTCAGTTATATAGCTTGAACGAAATTTCTTAGCTCCTATATTCTTTGAGAAATTGCTATCATGCTAGGTTAGGTTTAGTATTTTCTCGTGCTCATCACATCACATTTGCTGAGTGTGCTTTGGTTGGCCCCGGAATTCACCCCAATCATTATACAAATGTTTTCTTTATTTAAATCTATTTAAGTTTTCCTTCTATGTACATAAATACAAAATCAATAGCTTTACGATTGCCTAAATACTCAGTGGGTGTGTTTTCCTGGACTATCCATGATCATAGTTGTGAAGATTTTGTTGTGCTCTCAGAGTTGTACCTTGTTGTTGTTTGAGCTGGTATTTTTGCATTATAATCATTCATCTGTTCTGGAATCTTGCAAACGTCCAATTGCCTCTGCTACATTTAGGTTGATATGATACGATTTGCAGTGACTTACTTTATCATCGAAGCTCAATTTATATTTCAAGCACTGATTCGTTATTCCTGTCATTTACCCCTTTTTCAATGATGAATTTTGCTGTGACGCTGACATATTCCGACAGTGAACAATTATTAGTAGGCAATCATATTAGAAATATCATCATATCATACCAGAAACAAAGGTGGAACTTCTTTCGTCCTTACATCCCTTGTTTGATCGGGCTTACCTAAAAGAAAATGAGGTAGATCCCTTAGTATTATAAAAAGGGTTGACCTTAAAGGCAGTCATTTAAGTAGATTAAGCTGCTCCCCGTCATGATTGTCAATAATACGTAGATGTCGTGGACAATAGATACAATTCGCTAGGTGTACGCTAGAACATGAGAGAACAAGGATGTTTCCAATTAAGTTACCTCTAAGATTTATGTTGTAATATTTTCGCAACTACGATATATCAAAAAAAGAATACTACGTCTGCAGAGAAGAAGCCGAGACGATCATTTCAATATACAACAAGCTTGAAAACGGTTACACTCAAAAATGCGCGTAAGGAAAATTAGGAACATGACTACTTTTCACTGCGAATTCAGCAGTTTCGCTCAGCGTTTCAGGGTCTGAAACAACAACAAGTGGAGTCTATGAGTTCATGAATTCTGCGCATATAGTCGACAAATTTCGAGGGTTATTCACACCCGAAGTAGGCAACTCGTAACATTTCGGATAAGAAATGGTTCATGCTTGTCATTGGTGACATCGGCGAATATCGTGTAGACCAAGCTTCACTGAATAGAAAAGATGGATTGAAAAGCCGTTTCCGAATTTTTCATGAAATAATATAACGGTCAAAAATTTCAGGGCTTATGCATGCAGGCTCAGGGTAGCATCTCAAACGAAGTCACCGAACTCAAATTACCCGTTTGAGGCAGACCCAAGCTAGAGTTTCGAGAATCGAAACTGGGGGGGGGGGTCGTATTTGCATGGGAAGAGGGGAGGGGTCGTATAAGAAAGGTCGTTTTTATGGTTGAGATGCGGAAAAACTGCAAATACAGCGTTATGAATGAAAAAATTGTATAAAATTTGAAAATTTATTAACTGCTCTCCTTCATCCAAGGAAATACAAAAATGTCATGAAATAAACCTGTTGATTATGTGAGGACGGGAACGCCAATGTCGGTGAGGAAAGATGAGTGAAGTTTTAAATAAGAACAAGAGAGGACGGCATGTGAACTACAGGAAGAAGAAAAGGCGGCATGTGATCTTGAAAATGTATGCAGTGAATGAATTTATTGTTGCCTGGTGTGATTTTGCAGCAGCAACAGTCGTGAAAAGAACAATAGTAGCTTGATGATTCCCACATTAGGGTAACTGCGACATATAGTTTTCACTACCGAAAAAACGCATCAAATCAGAGCGAAACTTCACACAAGGAATATTCCTATCCAGCTAAACTTTAATGTAAAATTCAGAGGCAAGAGGCGGCGCGGCAAAATCCTTCGCGACGCGACGCGCTACTGCAGGGAAGACAGTGGTGTTAGGTAAGCGCTTGTAATTTTAAAAGTTCAAAGGGTTTTGGAAATCTAATTGCAGCATTGAGCAGTAGAGAGTTCCAGCTTTCTTCCATAGTAGAGTCGCTTCCAGAAATCACTTCCTTCCTGGTGAAGAAGGTAGTTTCGATTTTGTTTCGATTTCTGCCAGAAATCGAAACCAAATCGAAACTACCTTCTTCACCAGGAAGGAAGTTTCAGTGAACTCTGAATTTTACATCAAAGTTTGGGCTGGATAAGAATATTTCTTGTGTGAAGTTTCGTTCCAAAGTCCTTGCCGTACAATAACCATTCATTCCAACAACGCTATTTTCAAGAGGCGGCGCGGCGAAATCCTTCGCGACGCGACGCACTAGTGCAGGGAAGGCAGTGCTATTAGTCAAGCGCTTATAATTTTAAAAGTTCAAAGTGTTTTGGAAATCTAATTGCAGCGTCGAACTGTAGAGGATTCCAGCTTTCTTTAATAGTAGAGTTGCTTCCAGAAATCACTTCCTTCCTGGTAAACAGGTTAGTTTCGATTTTGTTTCGATTTCTGCCAGAAATCGAAACTAAATCGAAACTACATTGTTCACCAGGAAGGAAGTCCCATTGAACTCTGAATTTTACATCAAAGTTTAGGCTGGATAAGAATATTTCTTGTGTGAAGTTTCGCTCCGATTAGATGCGTTCTTTCGGTAGTGAAAACTATATGTCGCAGTTTCCCTAATGTGGAAAACATCAAGCTACTGTTGTTCATTTCACGACTTTTGCTATTGCAAAATCACACCAGGCAACAATAAATTCTTTTACTGCATACATTCTCAAGATCACATGCCTCATATTCTTTTTGTAGTTCACCAGCCGTCCTCTCTTGTCCTTGTTTAAAAACTCCACTCATCTTTCCTCACCGGCATTGGCGTACCTGACCTCACATGATCAACGGGTTTATTTCATTACATTTTTGTATTTCCTTGGATGAGGGAGAGCAGTTAATGAATTTTCGAATTTCGTACAATTTTTTTCATTCATAACGCTGTATTCACAGTTTTTGAGATAAAGGAGGGGTCGTACCAAAACCTCTTCTGGTGAGGGGGGTCGTAAATTTTCGGCAGAAATCGAAACTCACGCTTGAGCCTGGTTTGAGGTGAGATGTTTGCCGATAGGCAACTTTCGTAACTCGCGGCCGGCGACCGCTGACCTCTGGCGGACTCCGCCTGCGAGCCTTTGCGTGGCCCATAACCAATGGCTCAATGTGTTTGGTATGAAGCAGAAAAATTGAGGCCGATAGGCAACTTTCGTAACTCGCGGCCGGCGACCGCTGACCTCTGGCGGACTCCGCCTGCGAGCCTTTGCGTGGCCCATAACCAATGGCTCAATGTGTTTGGTATGAAGCAGAAAAATTACCAAGTTTGAATCATTGCGAAACGTCTGTATCCGTGTACCCGACCTCTGCCAGTTCGCAGTTTCCCTGATAAGCACCCGATTGAGTAGTTCGGCTAGTGCGCTTTTAACGACCATCTACGGCTTATTATTAGTTCTGATAAACATTGTTTGTTCCGTTATGAACACATTGATTGTCTTATCGACAGTGAGTTAGTTAAGAACATGACCGCAGGCTTTGGCAGAAAATAAACGCTTTCGTTTTTTTTTATTCAAAATAGCTCGAGGCCAACAATGCCAGGATGCTAACGGAACAAAAAAAACCGATTTCAACAGGGCACGGTAAGGTTGACTGCCGATTAGACAAAACGCCATTGAAACCCTTTTAGGAGAAGCTCAAAGGAAGAGAGACGCAAACCACCGTACTGAATCTAGCTGTTCTCTAAGGTCAACGACATGATTTTAATTCAGCTTAACTGGTTCTTTGGTTCAGCTGCTAATATTTCCCAAGAGTTTACAACTCTTGTCGATCGGACCACAGAGCACGAAATCCATTTAAGTTGTAAAAAAGTGTGAATAGGACCTTTGATCCATTTTCAAACAGCTCACAGTTCACGAAAGGGCCAACTCCAATGAAATAGTAAACGATGGGAAATCTATAACGCGCTCAACATTTTGCGGTATTTTCAAAAATTGGGCAACTACGAAAGCCTCAGTCATATCACTGCAACTTAATATTTGATCTTCTCAGAAAATAAAAACCGAACCATACTGAGAACTGTCTCGAAGGTTACCATTTTTGTGGTCTGCACAATATTTTTCCTACATTTTTTGGTGGATTTCCATTGTTTCCTCGATAAAGCATTGGCAATTCTCGAAGCATTATCTTTTGTTCCAGTTGATGTTCTCGGTTTTTTTTTCATGATGTTTTCTTTGTTGATCATCGCTCAAGCATTCTTCCACTCGACAGTGATGAGTGGCAGAGCACATGAGAGACACGGCCGTTTTGCTAATCACTATTCAAACACATTGCTTCAGCGTGCTTATCAGCATCATATTCCGTGTACGCTACCAGCCGCGAGCAAGCAAATCTTCTCAGCTCCTGTCGTGATTTTTCAGCTGAACTACGCTATCACTAGTGAGAAAGTGAAAATGATTTTTCTAACTCATTCAGCCAAAAAATGCGAGGCTCACATTCGAATTAAACTTGCTTGATTTCTAATATCCTTCACGGATACCTAATGGTTTTGCACCGGAGTGCAGTGTAGTGTACATCTCATATATGGTTTGTTGTAATGTAATGTTTTTTACATGAGTATCGAGGCAGGTATGTGAGAGTAAGCAATCAGCTCTTGGATAACAAAATCAGAAGAAAACTAATTGTAAGACTCGAACATGGGAGCATAAGAATCAAAAAAGACAAATAAAACAATCGATGAAGTAGGGATGAACCTTAGGATGAAGCTTAGAACGAAGGACTTGCATGAGAACCATAAGAAAGTTGGAAAACTAGGTGGCAGTGCGGCGCTAATAACTAGGGATGTTCTGGAGAGGAATAAGCAAACGTGGGTTTAAATCAGCGTCTTTTCAACTCGAAGTGTTCTCCATTTTCGAAAATATCTGATATGGCGCCTGCATTCGACAATAAAGGGTTTTGAGAACGTGATTTTCAGCTGTTTTCCTAATCATTTGGCTTAGTTATTTCGTTTTTTGGTTTCATGTTAGGTTAATTTTCTTCATCGGATTTCTTTAAATTTCTTAGGAGACTTCTCAGAAAACTTCCTTACTCTCTACCGCATAACTGACTCATCAGCCTTGAATGAATTGGCTTCCTGTGAGCTAATTTTCGATTCTCATAAAGAAAGGAAGCCTTAAAGTCTGAACAGATTTTCATCTATATTCTTTATTGTATTGTTTCTTTTGCTCAGTTGTTTGAGACTCATATTCCCATCTCATTCGGTTGATTGGTGCCTTGCGATTCATGCTTATGTACAGATATTCATGCTTATGTGTAGATATTTAAATGTCAACTACCTTCTTCTTCTTCTTTATTACATGAATGCATCATGCGATATACAATAAAAACCAATAAACCAACGTAAGATAACACAAATGGAACATATAAGTTGGTGATTGACACAAAACGAACATCTAAAGGTAAATGCTAACATTATCAGAGGCAGAGATGGGAGTCCAGCAGTTTAAGAGAGTCCTTCAATTCAACCGGAATACTTATTTTCCTGCTCAATTTGTAATACTCTGATCCCGCACGGTTTGCGAAAAAATGAAACCTATATCCTGTTTTAGCTAAAGGTAACCGTAGTTTGTAAGTTACCCCTCGTGTGCAGGAGCGCTTCAAAATACCAAAATCATGGAGGATGATTTTGGTATTTTGAAGTTACCTAATACAATATCAACGCAGTAGAGTCGCATTTCATTCTCCAAGTTCTCTCAGCGTTGATAACCGCAGTTAAGTGGTTTGTAACAGTTTTCGAGATATATAAGATACATTTTCTATCAAAGGATTTGATGTCTCATTCTTCCTGTCATCTTCCTGAGGCCCGAGTGCATTCCGAGGTTAATGATCCCCCTAAATATTAACGTTGGCGATGCCATGGGAATAGCGTTAAAAGGAATGTCACTCGAAGGAAGTAATTTTTTTCCTGGAAGAGATTCTTCAAACAGTCTCCCGTCTAGTTTTATGTGATTACGAGAAGGATCATGTGGCAGAACGCTCTCTTTCAAGCAATAAAATGGCGATTCCTTGGACGTTGGAATGCGTTTATTGCGGCTGTTTCGAGGTTTCGACGAGGCGAAGTTATTCTATGAGGAACGTGATCGCAAAAAGTAATACTCAATGATGAATTTTCTTTTTGATCCACAACAATATCCTCGCTAATCACATCTTCCATTGAAACTATAAATTCCATCTTTCTGGACATGTTCTTTTTTTCCAAGTGAATTCTTTCTTAGCGAATAAGGAGGCTTATGTCGACGCTGCGAAAATTGCACGCTGACCTCACTCAACTTTAATCGCGAGTAAACACTCATTCATTATTTAACCCTTCAACTTAACCAATGTATACCTAACTCTTGGAAAACATTCCTTTTTTCCACATCATCGTACCTGCAATTTCCCGTTATAACTTGAATAAACCTCATTCGAACGCTGTCGAATCCCACTGCCAATTAAGTGGTTTTATGACAACTGCCGAATTTATTTGAAATTATTTTTTATTAACTTTTGCTCTCTTAATCAACGAGCCTATGACATCGATACTGATCAAGGTTTCGCTTTTTTCTGCAAGAAAAACTTTAAATTGCATTCAAAAATTGCGATCTCAATTTCATTGGGTTTGTTGCCGAAAGTCAGTTATTTGTATCACAGAAATTCGCTGGCAATTTACCTTATTTTTGAGCCCTCACGTCTCCGTCGAATGATGTCAACAACGTTTGTGCAAACAGTAGACAAAACTCGTGTAGAGCAGGAAATTCGCGGTCCTCAAAAACTGGTTTTCACAATGTTGTGGTTAACCTCGCGACTCGGCTCCAGCTGAACAATAACCCATCGGATTCGAATTAACAGCGGCAAAAATATACCAGCTATCGCTATTCTTACCTATTCTTACCTACCCAGTCGTATTTTTCATCTGTTTACGACAGCAATGGATTTTGAATTTTTCCAGAACTTAGTACTGGCACAAAAACATTCGACGTAATGTTGATTGGACAAAAGAAATCACTCGTCAATTGATTTATTGATTTATTAATTTGTGTGGGGATTTTACCACCGATCGGCGAATTTCAAATCGTTCCGCTGAAGTGTTGTACTATTGCGCCATTTTCCCCACACCACCCAGGTTTCCCCGATCGCCTGCGAAGATCGATTACCTGTCAGAACCGAGGGCGCTCCACCGCTCACCTCTACATATTCCATATTCAAATTCCGAATTTCACTTCTGCTTTTCCGACCTTTTCGCTCACCTGATAGGCTCTAATTTTTCATGATTCTATTTAAGCATTCATTCAATAATCGTTGATGCTAGTTCCGAACTTGATTTAATATTCCAATTATCACTAATTGCGTACCAGCCGGTTGGTAGTAATGACCATTCAACCATATATGATGTACGTTTGAGAGACTGCCTACCTTTCGTTATAAGCGCAGGATTATTTTTCCAACCAATTTCATCGAAACGTCTTTTGGAGAATGATATTCGGTGTGCCGATTTTTGAATTTGTTGACCACCCGAGTGGTTATTTATTATGGTGGCCTTGCCAACCTATTCTTATCGAAATTGGCCGCAGCTGTGAAAAGAACCCTCACGCTCGTGGTCAACACCACAAATCACCTTTGCATTTAATAAATCTATTTAGAAAAGATAATTTGTCGATTGAAAAAAAAAGATTGTTGAAGGGCAGAGGATAACTGTGTTTTATAAGCTAGTTAATTCCAGAATGAAAGCAAAAAAGGAGCAGAAGCACTTGTTAGAGAAGATTCTTCTATTGTTGTTACTGATCAAGATGAAGCGCAACTTTTGGCATATGTGTTTGAGAAGGCTTATTCGGAAGACAGTAGTTCAGTACAATACCACGTACTGCATTCATCCTTCCCCACGGTTCAGGAATGCATGACCGCATGCAAATTTTCCAGATTTTAGATGAATTTCCGAGCAACTCTTCCCTTACTCCCGATCAAATTCCATTCGAATTCGTCTAAATGATTGCTTATCCAGTTTCAGCCCCCTGGAGTTATTGTTTAATTTGATGCTGCAGCAAACTGTTGTAAATCAAAATCAAAAGTGCTGTAAATCAAAAGATCCGTAATATTCCGTTTTGTCCACCGTCCCATTTTCACTCCGTCAACGAACGGCTGTGACGGATTTGAATGTCAATCTTATTAAAACAGTCGCTCTTGATATTCTGTATCAGTAACTCTAGTTCATCGCTGACTTTATGAGACGAAGTAATGGTACGCACCAATTCATCCCAACACATTTACTTTTTTTGTTTCCTCTATCCACTCTCTCCTAAGAAGACTGATATAGACCCTTTCGTTTTTTACGGAATTTGATTTCTTTTCATTTGCTATCGAACTAACCCGAGCTCACAATAGTTCAGCGAAGTAGTAGTTCGGACATTGCGACGCTTTTACAATGATGCTAATCTGACTGATGGTTTTTCTAGTGCCGCGCGCACTCAGGCCAACTTTTTCGAGAGTCACCAGAAGAACACGTTTCAAGGTTGTTCGACGACAACGACGACGACAACTACAAATTGTCTAATGTTCGACCAGCCCCAGACCCGCTTACAGAGGCTGTCGTTGTCGTCGTCGTCGTCGTCGGATAGTGATTAATATCAGCAATTCTCCTCGACCCAAACACAAGTACAACGTTGATCATATTTCAAAGGACGTTGAGGTGTTGAAAAAAGCGTTTGGATGTGGCGATTGTGGTGAGCGGCTGACACAGTTTCAAATGCCAGCAAAAAACAGTCATCATTCTTCTTCTTCTCATAGGTGCTATTGTACTTGCTGCTTATTTGCTCATTTACATCATTTTTCATTTGAATTCGAAATAATGATGTAACCTTTTATTTTGGCCAACGCTTAGGCCGAATCGCCTCCATCAGAAACTGAACAGAAATGTCGGGTAAAATTATTTAAGGTCATAAATCCTGCGATGTCCTCTTTCTTGAACGGTCCCATACCTTGTCTGTGCAAGACAACTGGACCTCGATTCTTGTCACACGATCTTGGCAACAGCATATGATCATACACATCATTTACCTATTTGTTTTCATTCGAAACGTGGATAGATTTTAGACTGGTTGGCTCAGAAGATGTCTGAAGGCCGACGTTCTGAAATATTAGGATATATCATGTATTCTTAGATTTTTTAAAATTATTTTCTCACTCCTCATGCTTCAATGAGAATTTGAATCGTTAAAGTGCCGATGTCGATGACTATTCTCCATCTACCATGAAAGGTATGTAGTTGGGGTCCTGCTCGATTTTTATACTGTTTTTCTTCCAAAAAATGGCTTCTCATAAATATGTAAGTCTCATATACATACATGTGTACATGTGTGTCCAATGTGCTCGGTGAAGAGGTGGGGAGGTGAGGTGGGGAGAGGGAGGTTTTTAAAATTTGGAAAAGATCGAGGTACGGGACTGGCCAATGCTATTGCTATTGTCGTAAACCATCGGTTGAGAACGAATTCTTCACTGGTCCATACCTTGAACAGTCACCCTGGATAATCTGGCATTTGGTATTTTTCAAAATATCGATTTTGATTGTCTTATTCCAATGTTGGCAAGCTACTTACTTAAATTCACTTTTTATTGGACTAAGGTTGCTTCAGTGAACCAACATCTGTGCATGTATATGCTTCCATCTCATCATGCCGATATTTATAAATGGGTGAATATTGGCAGAATTTCCAAAATGTTCGCTCGCGTTCGACGTTCTTCGAGCAGATGCATTTAATCAGAAACTGAAATTCGTCAACACTTCAAAACTTTTTCAATGTTTCAAGAAACGTTTTGTGTTAGCGTCATAATTTCCAAGGTTCACATCGCGGTTTTATCCGATTCGAATCCGTTGCACGAACGACTTTGGGCGATAATTCTGGCTCGGTTAGTTGGCTGATTTTCAATCGTATCTCGCAACACCCGCGCCGTCGTCCCCAGATCGCACGTAATGCGATCCTGCTAGCTGAGAATGCAATTCTCCGTGTTGGATGAGCTGTGTAATGGGCACATTCACGTCACGTACAACTTTCAACGGCTATCACATCATCATTCCGAGCCGCTGAAAATCAACAACAAACCTTCGTTGTTCAGTAGAGTAGAATCGTGATCATTCAGCTCGTAGCCGAGGTTGATATATGTACATATACAGTACCGACGTGCCGCCACGATAAAGCGGCGGACGCGGCGCTTTCGCGCGCTGAAACCGCCCTTCATCAATATGTTTTTCCGAATCGGCTTATTTGTAAAGATAAGTTTATATTTGAATTCACCATCTCGAATCCTATATTTCTTTTACGAATTTTTCATATTCGTGGAAATTGTTAACAAGCGATTTTTTGACCCCTATGATTTCCGCTCCTTTGCCCCTTCGTTTTCTCAGCTGGTTACTCATCGCTCGATGAAGTTCCGCCTTCGCGGCGACCCGCGTTGGGCATGTGGCATGTAAATGATCTGAAGTAAACTCCAACTGGGTCACCACGCGTGGGCTCCAAAAACGCCACGTATCGGCGCGACAAAGCGCCGCTGTCGCCGCTTCATCGTTGCGGCACGTCCGGTTCTGTATGTATAGCTTTTTTTGCGGCTTGCGTTTCAGTGCAACCTCCTTCGTCCGTGTCTTAACCCTAGATATTTCCTAGCAGGATTCTTTGCTAGCAAATATTGACACTAAGTTGTGTTATACCGGAATGTTTTGGTGAGGATTTCTGGAAAGGGAATATTCGATGGCATATTTTGGGAGCTCACACATTTTCTTGACCGTTTCTGCGCTCTGGTTTTGCCGTATCGAATTTCATCGATCCGCCAGTGCACCTTTCAGTCTCACACATAATGGCAGCCTATTGGCCCTATGTACATATGTAGTACATGTCCATATTTGTTTTCACGAAATTATGTGTATGGTTCCAAAAACCTAGCAGTCATCCGCTCCCGGAGGGGAGGATGCAGTATTCTTGTGTGGTACCTCTAGAAATAAGTCTGAAATAAATTGGACTAATAAAGGACTAATAAAATGGGGTCTAATTTCTGGACGAGGAGAAACATTGGTAGTCATGTGTTTAGCGGTGCTCGATCTTACGCTGGACTAGAACGTGAACTTTTGTAGCAAATATTAAAACGTTCTAAAATTTTATGCTGCCCCACAAAGGTGTTGAGAGCAGAGGACACAGATCTTTCGAGACCCTCAAAGAGTTTCTCCGCACCAGATGGATTTGAACTGCGATCGCTATCTCTCCGCTAATATCTTCAGTGTAATAGGAGACTTTTCCTCTGCCATTGAGAGGTTTGCCATCCCGTCCAAAAGTGTCTCCTTGCGTATACCCAAAAATACAGGTACATGTACAATTTTCGCGTGATTTTTCGAAATCCTTTCATCGAGTACGATTTTAACGTGATTCTTCGAAAACAAAGAGAGAAAATGGAATTTCTGGTAGCCTATACGTATATATTTCACCCCCTATGTGGAGCATCATGGGTGAACAGCTTTGTCAGTTTTGTCCGCTACGTTTGAAAACGTTTTGCGTCGTTCAACGGCAAATCTATGAAAAGCGATTGATATGTGATAATTCTGACATGCATTTCTAGGACGATGTTTTTTATGTATTTTGTGTTTGTTTTTGGAAGGCTTGATTAGCCTGCTTAGCAACTCTGATTTCTCAAGTCTCTTTCGCATCGTTATCGAAATATTTAATAATCTTTGAACAGAATGAACTTTTTCGATGTTGGACTTATGCCAAAGGCATAGCTCGAGCAAAGAACGCTCTCGCATTTCTCAAGGGCCCTGTTTGAAACAAAATCAGATGCCAAACATCTTCAAAAAGAACACGAAGGGCTCACAAAGATGACAAGCGGTTAGAGCTAGCAAAGCCTGAAGCTTGTCAAAACTTATGGGGAACAGCTGCAACGAGTAATGTTATATTCGAAGAGCTTCTGCTTTGAGAAGGTCGAATTTTCTCACCGAGATCTGTGGTGAAACGTTTGTGTTTCTTAGCTATTTGAGGTTTAAAAAAAGAAGGGATAGACACTCTTTCAGCAGGTGATCGACAAAATAAATTGTAACAAAACCTTCCATTGTGTTTACTAGAACTGATATGAGTAAACATGAACAACTTCGACCAAAGGCGACCTCGGATTCTCGAGTGCCAAGGGCTTGAAGGGATTTCGATGTGTATACCAGTGCGTGAGAGGGATTTAGGGAGAGTCTGGGCCAGTAAATGATTAACCTGAACATTTTTATCCCATTTTTATTTTTTTGTTCCATTTGGTGTGAATCGCTGCTTATGACCAAGGTCACATCAAATTGATAGCTTCGAAAGGGCTTATGGAAACATCACATGGAAAAAATGTCAAAGCGCGGCGATGCCGCTTAGTTTCAGAATGATGGCGTTCCCACGCTTACCTTCTTTGACGATGTACGTCTTCTATACCAATCATGAACATTTGCCTGGATTTTGTTCAACTTATTTGAGACTTTTCTCAGTAAGGGACCTGATATACAATAGCGGTCTGAACGACATAATTTTTATATTTTTTAATTAAGCACAAATTGTTGAAAAATTAGATCAGTACTGCAGACAACTCCACTTGAAATACACTCAGTCCTAGAATATGAAAACAGAGTATCACCCAGGTGGAGCCTACTATCAGCGCTTTTCGAAATATTTTTGTTTGAAACTGCATGTGAAAAGCCGCTATAAAGTAATTCTATAAAAAATGCGTAATTCACAACAAGGTTATGTTTCGATGGATATATTTTCAAATGGGGTAGCCAGAACAGTCCATTGCTTTTGAATTCTTATCGATTTGAGCTATTTGTGCTTAGAAATGAATGGCGACATATCTTTTTGACCACTACTCATTTGGCTAATTCATAGTTCCGTTACATTTCGAAGCGTTTAACGGGGCAAGTACACTAATTAGCGAAAACGTTGTCAAATCGCTTGTCGTGATATTAAACTGCCATTAGCAATCTCTGCACTTCGATCATCCATCACAGTCTTCTCCACAACCGTTGGTGTTTATCTTTCTGAAACAACTCCGATCTTGACTGAAACATTTGTACGACTGATTCATTGGAGATGTCGAGGAAATTGGCCCTTGTAGTTCAGAACCTTCACTTGAGTGAGGTACTTTTTGACAGTGAGTATGATACTTTTATCATTTCAGGAAACTGTAGCACGATAGAACCCAATAAAACTGATCAGATTGTCAAGTCAACGGAAAGAGCGTGCATAGGTGCAAGGCTCGAACATGCTCGACTGCCGAACGCGCTACTCAGCTGCAGTGTAGCGCGTTTAGCAGCCGAGTATGAACGCGTTTCAAACCGCTGTGTACTTTTTCAGATCCTTTGAGATAAAGAATTTCCGTTGCTCCCATTAAGCCACTATACAGTTTTGTCTGTTGTAGAGCAAGATCCCGAGCAAAATTCTAGACAGCAGCAACTTCGAATTGTACGAATTTTTCAAAATGCTCATAAACCATTGTCAGCAGCACTTGCGTTTGTTTTGCACTGCGCTGATGAGAAATATTATAGTCTTCTCAGAAAGCCACCAACGCATTTCCGCTGTCCTCCAAGCGATAACTTATCGCTGAAATGCACGCTTATCGATTTATGATCGTACAGTGATGATGCTTTCGAAGAAGCAATAAAACTCACCCTTTGACGTCGATTATTTCCCTAGAATATTCTCTTAATCAATAATGAACCGTCGCAAGTGCAGTGCTACAATGTATTCAGTATGAAAACTACAAGGGTTCTGGAGCAAAAATGTACATTGAACCAATCTCTGGATAATTGAAATCACAGTACCAATGGCAACATTATTATTCATATGTGGTTTACTGCACCTGTAGCAGATGTTTGTCAATCGAATGATCTGCAGTACAATCATTTGGGTTTCGGTACAATTCATATTCATGTTATGTTGCTGGTGCTTGATTTTGGCTACTATTGACTTAATGATTTCTGTCCGATGGTCACCTTTCCCATTGCACCTGTTCCTTTCCAAGTCTGTCCTTTGAATCTGTTCCTTTCGAGTGAGTGGCTTCTACTCAGTTGTTGACAAAAAGTACTCTACCAAGCTAAATCAGAACATGGAGGGATTATCAAACTACGAGCCTAACGCCAGACATCAACAGTGTCTTAGAAAATAAAGGAAATCAAAGAAAATATGATATTTCCTTTTTTAATGCCACTCCCTCCTGTTTCCCCTTATGTCTAATGAGCACAGTTCAGTTGAAATGTTGTCATACCAACTGCTATAGTGTTAGTTTTTTAATCTCCAAAAGGCGATAAGAACGAGATTAATCCATGCACCTGTTGCAGATGTTTCATGAACCCACTGATTTTATTGGAATTCAATTTAGCGTTTTCCGAATGTTTTCATGGTTTTGTTTGCTCTACTAGCCGTTATTGTTGGCAGGCGTCATGCACATGATTAACAAATATGTATAGAGTATTTTTAATGTATAGATATTTTTATTTTTACCCACTTAACTATCAGGAGGTGCGTGGTGCAGTGATAAGAGGCGCCGCTTCACCCGCACGGTCGAGCGATCGATCCCGGTTCGGCTAACCAAGCCCTCCATCCCTCCGGGGTCGGTAAATTTGTACGAGATTTGTCTCACAAAGTAAAAACACCGGTTTGATAGATCATCTGGCCCCTGTAAGTCATTGTATAGGCCAGATACACATTCTGAATGCCTCTACGATTCTGAGTGGAACACGAATGCGACCTTAGGGGACTGATCAATGCCGTTCGCTTTACCTTTACTATCAAAATCATGCAAGGTTGACAATCTTCCTCCTGAATTTCCGCATCTTCACTCGATGGTACATCGAATAGGTTCAAGATCCGTCAGTCTAGGTTTGTGTGCTCCGTTGCTCGCTGAGGATCATGTGTGGTGAGTATTTCTTGTCGCTGGAAACACGACGTTATGTAAACAGTGCCAAAAGCAATCTCGAGACGCGACAATCTCATCATACGTGCCGAGGAAGAGCGAAAATGTTTCGCTGATCGTTCACGTCTAGACGACTGGATGTCTCAACAATTTCACCTGGACACAGGTGTGGTACTAATCGACATTATTTCACCTTTGCTATACCATTTGAAACTGCTAGCCGCCTGTCACCAGTGTACAATTCAAGAGCTGCTTGGGCCGCCCAAAGTGTTTTTCTTTCTTCGTGGTGTTGTTTTGTCCCCTCTTTTTCTGTTGTGATGAATTTCATTACTGCAAACCGTTGAAGTGTCTTCATCAGTTCTACAGATGTTTTTCATTTTATTATACAGTATTGAACTATTCTTCTATTGTTATTGGTGTAACTAATTGTTCAAATAATGAAAATATTTGAAAAGAACAGCTTCATGGAATTGTTTCCATTACCTCGAGCCCTCAGCTCGACGTCCGATCCTAATCTAAAATTAATCCAACATATGCAATTAGTACACATGTTCGCCTTGGAATGGGATACTCGTTTTTCTTTTCTCAGTTTTCCTGAGCTATCTAACGCACCTCATTAACTCTGTCTCACGTGTTCTACGTGAGAAACCTTCTTTTTATATGTGTCAGAGCTCTTGTCCTAACTTTTTTAAATTGATTTTTGTAAAGATAATATTGATTTTGTGTCTAACGAAGATACACAAAATCCACAGGCGCATATTAGTTATTATTGGGTACATAGTTCAAAATAATTAATATTAGCCGAAGGCGATAGTAAGGGCGCGCATTGTACAGTGGTAAGAGGCGCTGCTGATATACGCGCACTTAAGCCTTCGATCCCATTCCGAACAAATGAGGTCTTCCATCCCTTCGGATCGGGTGAATTGTTCCCAAACTCGTCTGGCAAGGCTGACTTTTTATAGCTGACTTTGTATAGTGCCTGACTCCTTCGATCATTGTATGAGCCAAATACGCATTCACCATCTCTACGATTTAAATAGAACACGATTGCCGTGGGGCATCCTTCCGAGATTGATCAACGCCGCGCGTCTATCTCTACTTATGAAATTTAAGTATATGTAGGTATCAACGGGTCGAATGGACTTCGTGGTCACACATTGGCCATCGAAACCGGGTTCACTCTAATTCAAAAGCAATTATTTGAAAAAATCAAAAATCGATCGGATCCGGGGTTTATAAACGCAGCTTTTACGGTGAGGCTGCTTTCTGGAAGAACTTGTTATTCTAGACGGACTACGCTCTTTTTCGCGTTTCTCATTTGGAAGATGCACTTGCCATCTCTTACTAGTATCAGCGGCCATTGTGAACTTGAACTGTCCATATATAATTTAAAGCGGTGTAGTAGCCGGCGAGACTCAGTTTGCCGCTATCACATCTTTGATTATTGTTTCTCGGCGAGCGCCCATCGAAGCGTCAAGGTCAGTCGAAACCTGTTTTTCATCTGCAAACCCTCACGTTCCCTTTCCTTTCGCTCTTTCATTGTTGAAGATGGTCTTAGCACATTACACAACTCTTTCGTAGATCTCATAAATGCCTCGTAAAGTGCTGGTTGCGTACGGACAGTTACTAACAACGTGAGAGTTGAGAAGTCTCCTTTCTGCTGTTATTTTTTTTTGCTGGTGCTCATAAACCGATTCATGACTGCACATCCCCGGAGGGCAGGGGTGACGCCGAAAAGCTGATAAAGAAATTGTGTTTCGCAATAAAAATTGATATGACAAATATGAACATTTTTCATGCTGTAGTTTCATAAGTAAAACAACATTGAAGCGCTTCGAACTCGTACAATTCGATCAGCTTCCTTTTTTTCGATTTTTTAATTGCTGTCCTAAGACGATAAACGACTACTAAGGTTATCCAACTGTCTGCGCCACTAGTGCAATCCGGAGAAATAACAAAATATCTAACAATCCCAATATCGGTTCTCTAGTAATCATCACAAAATATACCAACGTATCAAATCTGAACTTGGACGGTAATTTTAGACAAAGCCCATTCAATAATTGAGCCACTATACGCAACAACGAAAAGCTTTCAATAATTCCAACAACTAAGTGAAGGATAAAAAATTGTTTTCATGGTATGGGATTCACCCTAACTGAAAAGATTTGTTTTGTTTCCGGATCTGGTTTCCCCAAGGGCAGTAGAAAAAACTGAACTTCTATTTTGCGCCGCTGTGAAATCATAGTCCAAAGACGCCTGCTGACCTTCACGAAGGTGGCTAGCCTTCCTTGGTGGTCGTTCACTTTCAGATTGTCCTTGATTGCATCCTACGGGTTTTCTTCAATCAAATAGAACTTCCACTAATATTACTATTTTTACTACCTCCATCGTCGTAGATTTTGAACAATACCATCCTCGCCATGTTCCACTTCCCTCGCATTTTGTGCTGCGCTGAACTGTAAAGCATCGCTGCCTATGTACAGTGTGCTAATATTTGTCGAGCTTTTGGAATTTTTTGGAATCGTCAAGTACAAGTTGGCTTTTGTTATCTCGAGTGATTCAATTCGAGTGAACGAGGAGAAAGTTCAAAGTCTTGTCTGGAAGGCGTTAAAAATTCGTTCTGCTTTTCAAACGTTCTTTGGCATTGGAACTTTTCCTGTTCAGACATCAATTTTCGTACTGGTTTCTGCACTTCTAGTATCGTCGTACGTTGCAAGCGGTTGAATAGATTCTCTGCACTTTCACTGGAATTGCATCGCTCTTCTTCTGCTGTCGAAACATGTTAGCAAAACAGGTATTTACCGACCTAAGTACTGTGTTCTGAGAAACTCATGTTCATATCTAGAAAAGGAACTTGTTTCAACACGAATCATCTGGACGTTCTTCGAATGGTACGCGGTCTCGAAAAAAGTTTACGCAATTTGCGAGGGATTTTTCGTTTCACTATTAACACTGTTTATACTTCTGTCGCGCGACGCGACGTGTACTGCGCGATCAATAATCTCCACCTACCCGTGTCAATACGCCGCGCCGCAACGCGATCGATAGTGAGCTAGACGTGCAGTTGCTAGACAGATTCTATTAAGTACTAAAGGTCCCTAAAAGGTATGAAGCAGGAGGTATAGTATGAAGTAAGTATGAAAAAAAAACTTCAAAAATATTGTAAAGTGTTCCATTAATTTGAAGGCTTTTAAGAGTGTTTTTAGGGTTGTGAGAGCTGTATATAGTTTTCCTTTTACGCGAAACATCCACGATCGATGCATCAGACATTGACGGACACTTCGACTTCTAAGGCTTAATTAGAATCGCATAGGTAGAATTCCTGCACCTAAGTTATTTTCTTCTTCGCTTGCATCTAATAAATTCGAACAATTTGCCCATTTTGCTGCCTTTTAAGGTGTCAGAAATCACCTTTCGGCACTATCGAAACTGTATCTGAAATAACAAAGTTATCTGTTCGCAGGCGAAACAACAAGATTAGGTGACTATTCACCATCAACAGATTCCAAAACGCTGAAAGTGTTGTTCGCAGTAGTGAGAACGACGAGGAATCGTTTTAAAATTCATTGAATTCAAAATTACGCAAAGCGTTCCGAGAGAATGCGCCGTTCGTCAAAACTTTACAAAAACCAGTATAGGGATTTCCAGATGACTTTTCGGATTTCAATCTGAGTTTCACCAATCTGTAGATTAAATAATTTAATTAGCGGCTGTTGTAGATCAAAGCGTTACCAAATGTCAGTTTTAGAAAAAAAAAAGTAAGGTAAAGGAAAAGGTGTCGGCGTTGCAGCCCCCGAGGAAGCGCCGCGTACTCGTGTTCCATTAAAATCGCATATACATTCTGAATGCGTATTTGGTCTATACGAGGAATTGCGGAGACTGTAGCAAGTCATCGTCTTCACCTTAACTTTACCTTAGTCCTTAACTCTTCTTATGAGTGGAATGGTGGTTCCTGAGAACAAACTTCACACATCCTGCCAGAGCCCCAGAGTCTGCAAAGTCGCGGCTTGTATGAGAAAGTAAGCAAAGAGGTTTCTATTTCCCTTGATGATCCAGTCCATAGGAAAATTTCAAATTCTAGGTGGTGCCTTACGACAAACTTGACACGGAGCACAGCCGGAGCCGGAATAAGCCACGGTTTGTGTGAGAAACCTATTGCTAGGGAGGAGGGGTCTGTCTTTCGGTGATCCATTCCGTTCAAAAATTCCAAAAATAGGTGGTTTTCCGGAAGAAACTTTACATTGGTATCTCGGAGAAAGGT
Organism: Nippostrongylus brasiliensis; assembly: GCA_030553155.1. Classification (NCBI taxonomy): domain Eukaryota; kingdom Metazoa; phylum Nematoda; class Chromadorea; order Rhabditida; family Heligmosomidae; genus Nippostrongylus; species Nippostrongylus brasiliensis. The sequence goes on from CP130737.1 coordinate 18,097,815, forward strand.
GCCACTTCATTGGGTGATCTACTCCATTGAAAAATTCCGGTATCTAGGTGGTTCTTCATAGCAAACTGGATACGGAGTTCAGCCGTGGCAGCGACAAGCTGTGGTTTTTATGTGGAAGTGTGAGGAGAAGTACACGTTTTCCTTGATGATCCATTCCACAGAAAAATTCCAAAAACTAGGTAACTATAAGGAAGAACTACACATTGTGATCCATGGGAGGGGTGCTAGTTTCACTACATGATTCACTTCATTGAAAAATTTATTTATTTTATTTATTTGAAATGCACTTGTCGTGCGCCGGAGAAAACTCGAGTTAAATAAGACATTTTTTTTAGATTTTTTAGAGTTTTTGCTAAATTCCAAAAACTAGATGGTTCTTCACAACAAACTTCACAAGGAGCCGCTCAACGGAGTGTTTTCCGTGTTGTTTCGTTGTTTCGCGTCGTCGTCTTAGTTATACAGCCGGTATCTCGAAACTTGCTCTTCTCAAACATGTCACAGTCATACAAAGACCATAAATTCGCTGCTTGCCAGACGATCGTCGGGGCCCCGTCGAGACGGGACGGGGGACGACCTCGATTTCGAAACAGGCGCGAAATCGCGCTTACCCCCGACTCTTCCACCCCCCCCCCTGTCGCTGGTGCCCCACCCCACCTCCAACTGCCGTCCGTGGTCGTTTCCGGCCGTCACTCGCCAGCCGATTTGCAAATGTCAGCACTTTTGTCGGCCGGTCTGTGTTGCCGATGTTACCCGGATCTATATCGTTGAACTTCTGAAGTGTCCTTCAGCGTTACAGATGCCTCTGGGCGTTTTTCTGACGTTTTTCTCAGCATTCTGCCAAAATCTTCCTATCGGATGAGTCAAGCACGCCAGTGTTGTGAAATATTTGACAAGGCCCATTTGAAATTGCAGTTCGACCGTCCATGCCTACTGAAACTAGTTCATTTAGACCAAAAAATTGAATTTTCCGAAATTCCAAAGTTATTCGGCTATACTGGTTCTTTCTGATTTTTTAGATGGTGGTCCTAAATGCGAAACAGAGATGGAGGCGGAAGTCTCTTATCGTTAGCTACTGTTTAAACTAATAATTTCGTAGTTCTTTGAACTCCTCACTGTTTCGTTTCGTCAGTAATATTCTCTTATTCAGATGATTCCTAGGAAAGTGTCCATTGAGCGAATTAAAATATCAGGAGCCTCAGACGAAACTAGCGACATCGACTGTAACCCATATTTTGACGTAATGTTGCAATATTTTTGTAAGAAAAAATCAGGGAAAATGAGTGCAATTCAAGGATGTGAATCACCACAAAGAGCTCACACAAGGTATGGGGTAGGTGATGAGGGCGATGAATTAGCTTCTGCTACACCCATAGTTCCATTTACCAATTAATTCCATCATTTCAAAGCAATTTAATCCGGGTAGGGAAAATTGGAACGATGTCACTTTGCGATGAAAACGGTTTCGCTGCAAAGTCAGCGTTTGTCGTAAAAATTTTCATCGGCGGCGGACGCGGTTATTCTTCGAACGTTTTCAGGTCAACATCACCCACCAAACTCGGAACGCAAATCTCTCCGCTCTCTGATATGCGAACGTTTGACTGTGTGACAGGGGAAATCGTCACGTATCGACCATGTTTTACATGCATCAACGCGGTGTGGCTGCTGCCGTAATCGGGGGTTTTCTCGTCCTTGTAATGGGTCAGCTTTTACCCGCTCGTATTTGCCATGGTCCAGTATCGACCACGCCCATCAATGCGTTAGTTCTGTGCATAGCCGATATAGGGTATGTTCGAAACTTCCTTGTACAAACAGTCTAATTTCTGCAGCTCAACCAAGATTGATATGAATACTTTGTTCGGGCCTTCGTGTCGACGTCCTCTCGTTCTTCAGAACCTTCATAAAGTGGGCAGCGAGGTCCACTAAGAGCACTTGTAGCAGATAAGGGACATGGGTGACTCATTCATCGAATGCCGCCCATAGAATGTCCTTTCTTGCACGGTTGTTCACAGTAAATATTATATGTTTGCCAAGCCTGAGATCCTCAAAGGCAACGTTTGTCGTCCGCAGCAAAAACAGCAGGAACAACGGGCTCCTGCTGCTTGGCCAGACGTACCCATGGAAAACGTTTGTCTGATCTTTCCACTCGACACCATTCCTCTCAGCTCACATTTCTAACCGCATTTGGCATAGTACAGCATTGATCACACCAATTAATGCATCAGTTCTGTGATTAGCCGGTATAGCGTACGGTTTCCTGTACATTTGTTCATAATAAATGTTAAATGACAAGATGTCCTGCTTACGAAGCATGCCGTTGATTGCCATCCCGATCAGGACAAGAGGAGTAATCACCTCTTTGGGCGGACGCTGTTGAAGGAAAATCTCGGTCCAACTTTTCGACCTGGCTAGAGTCCGGTCAGCTTACATTTTCAGCCACATTTGGTATGGTGCAGCATTGACCAGGTCCATTAACTCATCATTTCTGTTTATAAAAATCTCCAGTCGCGAATAGATAATTAAGATAAACGATATGTATGTACTGACAGGACTATGACAAAAAAGACTGTTGCCAAGCATGACGGTGATTGCCGTCCCTATCAGAGGAGGAGGAATGATGACCTCCACTTCGTTGGGCAGGCCTTCTTGACGGAAAATCTCTGGTCAATGTTCTGGCTTGGTTCGAGTCCGCTTACCTCACATTCTGACCATATTTCGCATGATCCAGAATTGACAGCGCTAGTGAATACATCAGTTTTGTGCTTAGCTGGAAGGGGTATGATCGAACATGTTCATGTTATAATTATAAAACCACTGGCCGTTCAGCGTCCTATCGCCCGCCAAATGTCTTCAGATGCTTCGCTCGCAATTTAAATAAAAAAGGTGTTGCATTTGTAGTTGTGGACTGCGTGGACGTGATGTCTTTTTCCACGTAGTTTCGATAAAATCAGTTCAATTTTTTGTTTTCTTTCATGTGAATAGTAGCAAGTGGCCCTTTACCCAAAGAATTGAAATTATTCCGATCGAACCGGTGTGTGCGTAGATAATCTCCATGGGGCTACCTACGAAGAGAATGTTCTGGTGGGGAACTGAGTTCACCTTGGTGTTACTTCCTAAGACACGAAAATTTCCCCTTGAACCGATGCATCTGTAGGTGATCTACATGTATAGATGCGTGTCTGTAGATGATCATTAAGGGACCACCCATGTGGAAAATGCTTTGTAGGAGACCATCTACGAAGTTCAATTCATTGAGTACATCCGCCGGGCACCATTTATAAGGAACAGAAATCCTCTTTTTGAGTGGGAACCGGACGGACAAACTGACATCTGTTGGGTCCGAGATTGATACAATACTTATGGACAACAACGACAAATATTATCATGCCCATATCAGAGTGGTAGGAGAAATGACCTGCTGCCGTACGGTGGACGTGTTCGACGGAAAATCTCTGGCCGATTTTCCGACTTGGCTAAAGTCCGTTCAGCTCACATTTCCAGTCATCTATAACGCTTCAGCGTGTGTGTGAGCATGTGTTTTCAGCAGCAGCAACATCCATCGCCTCCGTCTGTGCTGTGGGTGGTGGCATCGATTCGTTGCTGCTGCGCCCCAGACAGACCACCACCGGCAACCCTCTCCTCTCTCCTCCCTCCCTTTCCCCATTCGTCCTCCAACTCAGTCCCTATCTCCGCTCTCATTCACTATCTCTCGTTATACACTCTCTTTCTTTCGTTGTCTCTTCCCCTCTCGTCATCTCCTCACAGTTTTCCAGCTGTCGGCGATTGGCTACTGAAGCAAATGTGGTTTTCATCTGACTGTTGATCACTTTCAGTAAGGTCCATTCCTATTTTACTCTTGCCAAAAAAAAACACCGAGAAATCTTGCATAGAATTGCTGCAGCTGCAGTGGTGTTTTTTGGAACCTCACGTCTCCACGCCGTTGGGTGCTATGCTACGAGACTCTTTGAGAATGCAAAACCCCCGCTTCCATAACGACTTGGTCGTCCCGTCCCATATTGTTCGAATCGTCGATGTTTTTAGAATAAACGTCATAAATTCTGCCCGCTCTTTTCCTACCTTTGTTACGCTACAGTGCTAATGTGAATCTGTGCCATGCGAATGTAATTTCTTCTCTCATTGGCATTTTTTTCGCTTTTCATTTTCTTGCCAGTTCTGTTTGACAACTGGCAGGCGTGAGATTTACGGCAGAACATTACCGTCTAACATTTGCTACTTTCTAAAGCAAACAGCTTTTTTGTTGTGATCATTCAAGCCGACACTAACAGCTTACACTACACTAAAAATCCTCTTTTATCGTTCAAGTACTTTCGTCGTGTTTTTTGTACTCAAAAATGTAATTGGTCGCAAAAACCAAGAAGAACAATTCCTAAAATCTGTGATGAGCAACTCGGATAACCGTTTTAGCAATTTTCAGACATGCGTTTTTGTTTTTGTTTTCAGCCATAAAATGTTTGTGAAAATTAGCCTAGAGGACCAGTGCTGCTAGAGGCCGGTACTCACCTCTTACCTTATCTGTCTGGATTGATCGTAGGGTCACCTCTCTTGTCTTTTTTCTTTTCGTTTCATTTCATTTCGTTCATTTATGATTATAATAGTCCAATAGCCCGAAATTAACGAAAAGCCGCTGATAAGTTCTCGAAATATTTTGATATAAAGAAGAACATCTCCCACAGGAAAACACATTTAATCTTTGATATGCCACCGCATCAAAGTCCACGTTCTTATTCGGTTATCATGTGTTCATTTTAAATCCTATTCATTGAAATCAGTACTTTTAGAGATGTCCATGGTTCGAAAGTACTTTTACAATAGTTACCGTCGAAAACACGTATCAACGCATATGTAATAGCTCTCATATTTGAGTAGTACCGGTTCGGCGATCACGACTGTTTTTCCTTTTTATTTCTCATTACATACGAGTGTCGTGGTTATTGTTGTATACCTGTCGCTACATAGCATTCAGCCCTCTAGTTGAACTCGTCTGTAACTACGGGGTTCACAATGATTTCGTACTGGCTCAACTATTCACTAGCTCAGCTTAAAAGCTCATTTTTTCTGCCCAATATGCTCACTCATGTTTCTCCTGCCTGGTACGATGGTGGCTAGGCACTTCGTCCATGTAACTGATGCTGATTAAGTGAAAGGTTGGGAGTATCCAACGTTGGATATTCTGATTTCAGCCGAGTTTCAACATTTTCACTGACGGGATGAAAAAATGCCTTCGGTCTGCATTTATCTTGATTTCTAAGGGATTTTTGAATGCTGAGGTCTTGGAGAATTTCATCCAGTGTAACATGACGCTCAGAGCTCCACCACAACAAATTGTGGAGTAAAATGGACATTTTCTTGCCAAATTTCTACAGCGCTTCCCAGGACTACGGTGGTAGTATGATTGTTAGAGATCCTGTACTTTTGAGCGGCTTTTCTCACGAATAGACTCGAGTACCTCGTGTGCTCCCTTCCTGAACTTCATCTTTTGTTTGAAGGAAGAAAAAACAGGCTAACTTTTCGTGGGAAGGGAAAAGTACGGAAGATTTTAAGACCTTTTTGACACCTTTTCGTATCCTGATCTGATTATTCCTGCAGCGTTTTAATGTCTCTTTCATCTTTTTGTAATAGTATACCTCTATTGGTAGAGTTTTCACAATCGATGCTGTGCACTAGCTTAAAGATTTAAAAAAATTTTAGGGTTCGCAATTAAATATTATATAACATTCATGTTATCAGCGATTGTTTAAAATTTCACTATTATTTCTTTGTCTTTTACAGGAATAAGATTGGATCAGTGTCGATGTTTCAAACCTTTCATGTATTGATTTTGAACTGAAAGTGTTTTTTTCCCTTGTGGGGAAGTAGATGTACATAGAACAAGTGGCCTGAGCTATTTTCCTTTACAATTTCATAACAAATGTCAATGAAATGTGTTCTTTGTGTTCCTGTATTTGAAGTATAATCAATAGAGTTAGCTTTCGACTCCGTTGCCCCAGTTCCCGTCCGAGTTGAGAAGAATTCTCATACATTGCGGTAGAAATCTTTTGTGCTCGAGTGCTTTGTTCTCCTCAGATGAATCATCTTGTGCGTCAGCTATCCGTGTTATAGAATTACAGCTGCAAATGATTCCTCTACAATTTCTTAAGAGGGTTCACTAATCCGCTTTTGATAAAACGGATGTGCAAGGTACATATGCACCGTCCCATAGAATGCACGTCACCTCGGGGTGTGAACTGCTGTTGCAGCTTCTTCCACAAGGAATTGTGCTTGTTCCGCTGTGATTAACGTCCTGCTACAGTACAGCTTCTATTTCGGCCATCTGTGATTCTGCCCGTGTCAGCGTATTACTCATACCATACAAGGCTTTTGAATTCGGCATCGGTCGGCAGGAATTGAATGGAACTGAAACGTGGAATAGAATTTACTTTATCAGTTTGTACTAATCCATTTTCATCCGGCACAGTTCCATCATCACCTTTTGCAGTTATCAGTTCTCGAGTCTGATTAAACGCGTTAAATTTTGCAAGTTCATGGGTTGAACTCATACAATTATTGTTTTTATGCTTTGAAATTTCTTCTTTTTACCTACCGAATCTCTCGAGTTTGGGATAAGGAACAACACCAGCAAATCGTGATGAACCTTTCTCATCAAAATTCCTTATTTTTGTCAAGAGGGTGGGGCGGATTACAGTGGAAGGAATTAACTGGCAGTTATAGAAGGCAATGGCAAATCACTCCCGGTCCCACTCCTCGGTGATGTTTACCTTTAAGTAAAAAAAATTGATGGCCACATATTACTTGGCGCCATTCGAGAGACATTCTCGTACAAAAAACAAGTGTTTAAGAGGCGAAATCTCCTAAAGAGAAAACCTGTCCGTAGCCTAACCCATTATTCCGATGTAGCAGTTAATAGCGCTCGCTGCTGCTCTTTTCTATATGTTATTCCGCCTTACAGGTTTTTTATCTCTGTAGTCTGAAGAGTCTGAAGTACTATTCACACTCGGCAGCAATGTAGCGCAGCGGCGAATGTAGGTAGGGCAAAGACGCAGGGAACGCAGTGTAGCAATACGCGCCTTGCTGCGTGCTATGCATAAGCTCCATCTTTATCGAGGCTTGTGCCAAACAGCAAGTAAGAAAAAGACGAAAAGAAATAAAGAGAAATCAATGAAAGTGCGGACCTAGCTGATGATCCGGGCCCTGTAATGCTGTCGAGTATGAACGGTCTCAGTCTTTCCGTGATTTACCCAATTTCGTCAGTGTATATCATTCCAATTGTTCGAACTGCCATTTCTCCTCCGGGCTCGTGTGGTGTAGTGATAAGCGGCGATACTGTCACCCGCACGGTCGAGCGATCGATCCCTGTCCGGGCCAACCATGCCATTCATCCTTCCGGTGTCGGGTGAATTGGCACCAGACTTGTCTGGGAAGGTCAGGACACTGCGTTGATAAAGAGGCTGGCCCCCGCAAATCTTTGTAGAGGACTTAAACGCATTCACCTCGCCTCTACAATTCGAATGAAACAACGAATGTGTGGCGCATCCTTCGGTGACTGATCAACGCTGACACCTTTACCTTTGTCTTTACCATTTCTCTTCTATTCATTTATATTATTAAGCTTTCGTCTCCATCTCTTTATCCATTTACTTTGCCACTTCACTGTCAAACCCAAAATCAAGATTATTTGTTTATTCATTTATTTGTCACGCCACATAATAGCAAATTCTTTCGAACTACGGTTTTGGAGAAAGAGGTTTTAAGGAAATGTCGATATGCAAAAATTCGCTATAATTCAAGTAATTGATTCTTCGGCTAATATTGATGTGCAGTAATTTTAAGCTACACATAGGCTCGCGTGCACACGAAAATTTCTTTGACATAATGTTTCTTATAAATTTTTTGTGTAAATGTCTTGTTCATTTGAGAATAGAAACAAATTGACTTTTGTTCGAAATGTATTTAAAAACTTCATTTTTCAATTGTGTGTGAAGCAGATTTTTACTGCAGTCCTACTGTAAACTACTACAACGGTCGTGTATTTCGAGCACACCCTGTATGCATACCTGTGCATACACACATACATACACACACATAGACATACAGCACACACATATACATACACACACCGACATGCATTTATTCACTCATTCACTTATATATTGATTCGCCCATTCATTTATTCATGCAATACCGTTTAACCGCGTCATTTCACCGCCAAATTCCACTGTACATAGTTCAACAAACTGTGTGCGCCGTAATCGTGCTGGTTTTGTCATCGTATTGATATTATAATTATCGATCGATTCTGTTTAACGATGTTGATCCCCTCTCTCTTATTCATTCACTTATATATTGATTCGCCCATTCATTTAACCGTTTAACCGCGTCATTTCACCGCCAAATTCCACTGTACATAGTTCAACAAACTGTGTGCGCCGTAATCGTGCTGGTTTTGTCATCGTATTGATATTATAATTATCGATCGATTCTTTTCAGTTGATTATTCCATTGAAGCATATCTGTAGTCAAGTGTAACGATGCGATCCCCTCTCTCTGTGAAACGAACTCACACGAACCAACATGCAACGAACACTCGCAGGAATAGGGGAAAACAAGTGAAAAATCGTCGTATGAGACGAAAGCAGTGGTGAGTTTGTGTAGTTTTGTTCCTTAATTTTCACATAGCTTCAAGAATAAAAATTCCACGACAAAATTATTCGGGTCGTTGTGTCAATTTGTCAGGATAGCGGTTCACTTGAATTTTAATCTTCTATTTTGCTGCGAAAAGTTTTCCACCAAACATGTAGCAATGAGGACAAAGGCCTATTCATACTCAGCGGCAGAGCGTAGCCGCAGTTGTGCGCCGCTAAATGCGTCATTCGGTCAAAATTTTTGTTTTGGCGTCAATCGCTGCTTTGCCGCGGAGCATAGATCGTTCTAAAGACTGAAATAAGCGAGCCGTCTAGGTAGCCGTTACATGCGCCGTTGCAGGACATTTCGATCTTTTGTTTCCTCAAGTAAATTTGCCTGCTTGAGCGAAATGGTTTCCTAATGTCTTTTACGTAGTCCATTCATTCTCTTCCCGTTCTAGCCATTACACAGTCATTTCTCGAAATGGACGTTTCTCCAGCTAAGCATGTGAGAACAAATACATTGAATAAAATGAATTATGAATTGAATTAAATTGCAGTTGAAAGTGTGTTTTCAGGTCTCATTCGCTTATCTACAGTCCAGAAATTGCTGCTAAACGACAGGCCCTCAACATTGCTCCACTGCCGGTTCTGAAGGAGGTTCGTTTGAGAGGTATCTGAGGGTTTTTTTCTCGAAACTGGTCAAGTCTCTTCGAGTTAAATGGGGCTTCACTAGCATTCTTTCGTTGTGAACAGAATTTTTTAGTGAAATTTGTAGGGAACTGTCGCCGCTCCTAACGCGCTCAGTTATTTAGGTGAACGAAGATGAACAACGCGCTCATCGTGCAGAAAAGAAGAAGGAAAAGAGGTTGATCCTAAAGCAAAACGACGTGGAGACTCGCAAACAGGAACTAGAGAGAAAGCAGAAAGAGGTAGGATCATTCGGCTTTGTTGGTTGTTTATTCATTTAAAAAAACTTATTTATCTAAAACTGAATCCAAAAATGAACCCGATAAGGTGTCAGAGAGCCTGGTGATACTTGGTCTTTGGTTTTTGCCGAAATACAGTAGCTGTAGCCCCGTGCTTTTAGTCAGAAGGTTGGTTGGAAGACATAAAAGCAAGGAGAATTGAGTAAAGTCAAGAAAGTGTGTAAAATTGTGAATTCGCAAGTAAAGATAAGCGACACGTTAGTGCGTCAACTAGGTTAGGTTCCAATATTTGTCAGTGTTAAGTTGAACATTTAAAGTAGGACCCATGTAATCGCTGCAGTGTTACACAATGTCATTTTTTTTCGTGCCGTACCTCCTTACTTGTGGCGTTTTCCGCTGTGCCGCGTCCTCTGCGTCCATGAGCACGGCTGCGCCCTGCTGCCTCCAAGTATAAACTACCCTCAGTAGCAGGTGAATTAGCGTATGGAAACAGTACCAGTGGGTAATGTAAGACCGATACCAGTGGGTAACTCCGGAAAGAGCAGAATACTCCTCACCGATATTTTCAAGGTGAAAATGCAGTGTTACCTTTTCACAGTATTACGCGTGTAGTTCTCTTCATAATAATTTGTTCACAATGTTTTCTTTGTCTTCGCTTATCGGCCCCACTTTTCCGCTGCTATCGATCCTTTTTCATTATTGTTTCTAGAAAAATCTGTTTTATCTTTGGTCTATCTACGCATGCTCTTACACATTTAGCATAGTTTTTCTTACTTATCAAAAAGCTTTTCAGAAAGAAGAGCGTAGACTGAAGCGAGAGGAAGAGAAAAAACGTCAAGAAGAACTCGAGTACCAAAGATGGCAGCAGGCACAGAAAAAGAAGGAGGAAAGAATGCAAAAGGAGGCAGCCGAGCGACTAGCCGCAGAGAAGAAGATGGCCGACGAAGCCAAGAGGAAAGCTGAGGAACAACAGGCAGTAAGTGATTTGTTCGAATTGCAACGATCTATGTTTTATCAGCACTATCGTTGTATAGTCGAGCTCAATCGTGGCAGCAGATGTTTCGTGGTTTGCGAGGGAAATAAATTAAGCGTTGCGGAGATGTACCAAGATTTATTGGAAAGGGTACAATCGCGTTGGGTGCTGTTCGGAATATTTAGGTTCAAATTACACGGATCAGGCGTTTTGGAAGGTATCTTGAGATGCTCCTGAAAAATCTACATATGTCCATGATCTTTCAATGAATTATTGTCGTGGATACCATACATATTTGTGCGTTTTTCTCAGGAATTTTCGGAATTTTATAATCCTCTATCACCTTTTCTTGGATAATGTAACAGGTTTGCTCAACTTTAGATTCGTCCAGCAGTTTTGGCATTTAATAGTGATTTAACACGTCAGGCCTCTTCTCCGGAAGTTCTGTACAATGACAAAGAACCCCCTTCCATGTTCCTATCGCCGAAAAGTTTTATATTTATCTCAGTACGACGGGCGGACAAGTTGGGAAATCAATAAATAGTGGAGTTACTAAAAATCTGCTCATTGTGTGTCTTAACAGAAATTCCTTTTTCAGCAAGCCAAAAAGGAGAAGGATGAGAAGGCTAAAAAGGAAGCTGAAGCGGCCAAGAAGGAAGCTGAGAAGGCTGAGAAGGCCAAGAAGGAAGCAGAGGCAGCCAAGAAAGAAGCTGAGAAGGCTGAGAAGGCCAAGAAGGAAGCTGAAAAGGCTGAAAAGGCCAAGAAGGAAGCTGAGAAGGCTGAGAAGGCCAAGATGGAAGCTGAGGCGGCCAAGAAGGAAGCTGAGAAGGCCAAGAAGGAAGCTGAAAAGGCCAAGAAAGAGGCGAAACCAGTCGAAATCGAGGAGGTAGTCACTAAAAAAGTGGTGAGTTCCTACAGCCGTTGGTTATTTGTTCCTATTGTATTTATGTTAATCTAAAATTTGACATTACGTAGCTATCCTAAGTATTCGTTGCAGGAGACACCCAAGGAACAACCAGCTGTTGTGCAAGAGGTGGGAAGCGTTTTATTATATATTAAAATACTGAATTCCACTTTATTTCCTTGTATTTTTCTATTTTTATGTTTTTCAAAGCTCCTATTGAAGGGTTGAGAAGTACGTCTTCCAAAAAGATGGGGATTTTTCTCGCAGTTCGTACATATTTTCATGTAACCACCGAATTTTCGAAGGATATCGTTGCGCAGTGGGATTTTAAAAATATCGGTTAATTTCTTGTAGCACATAGGTGTCCGCCATTTAACCGCAGACTACGATTCACAGCGGTGGGCTATATTCCGGGTCCATACCGATATATAAAACTTATCTTATTGGCCCAGCAAGGTATCGGATACCTCGCAGCGATGCCACCGCTTATTGCTTACCGTGTCCGTCCTCAATCTCTCGGCTACCTTTTTCTTCATTGATCAGAACCGACGCGTTTGTGGTACTAACTGGGTTCATTAACCCCGGAGTTATTAGATGTCACCGTTTTGGAATCCTCAGCCTGCCGGTATCGGATGCTCGAAAAAACGGGTTTATCGGATCAGAAATCAGTGTTTTGTCTTGAGCTCTTGAGTGTTTGGTAGCCTGAGGGCAAAAACGAGTGTATCAGAGAGATAGGATCGAGGCGTATGACTAGATATGAATCTAATGAGCGAATTTCTTGAACAAAGTGAAGGAGCAAAAGGAGCATAGAGCATCGGGGATTTCACATCATTTCCTGGGATTTGTGAAGATTGGAACCAGTTGTCCGGGTGGCTGAGCTTCAGTCAACTAGCGCAAAATGCGCAAATAATTAGATGTCGTTAGCGTCTCACAATACGATTCTGCTCGTAATTCGCAGCGAATTTTGGCCCGCCCTTTCATCTGCAATTGCTGTGGGACCAATGGCTTTATGACCAAGACGAGACCTCCTTCAAAGATGGGGTTTTAACAAGAACTGACAAAGTACGCAAGCAGATGTCTAGTTTCTTGAGAAATGCGAAAACGCAGTGAAAACAGGTATTTATTGAATGGATGTGAGGGTGATCGGTAAAGTGGTTGTTGTTGATCAGTCCCCTGAGGACGCGCCACGCACTCGTGCTCCATTCGGAATCGTAGAAGTATGGTGATGCGTAATTGGTTTATACATACAATAACTTGCAAAGGTCAGGCGATATACCAGCTCAGTATCTTTACCTTCCCAGATAAATGTGGCATCAATTTACCCGACCCCGAGGGACGGAAGGTCTGGTTAGTTCGGGCGAGAATGGATCGCTTGACCTCGCTGTTGGTAGTAGCGCCTTTAACTACTTCAGCAGGTTCGCCAAGGGTGGAGAAAAAGAAAAAAGGAAGAAAAGAATACCAAAATATGTACATAATAATTTTTCATATTTATACCATCGATAGGATTTCCGTCATCGTTTTTAGTTGGTATACATAGTTTGCGAAATGGTAAAGATGATCAAGCTGAGAGAGAAATAACATCATTGCGGTTGTTACATTCATCTAAAAGACATGGGGCAATATCATAAAGCATTCAATACACGAAACGACATGTTATTTGCTTGCCTTCCGCAAAACTCGCTTACGCAAATCACATTGTTCGAGCTTTTTTGAACTTTTCCTTTCTCGAGAGTTTTTCAATAACTTACCTGTCGAGACACTATCCTTAAACTCACGTAGATACATATGCAAAGCATTTTGGAATCAGTGATTAGCGAGAAGAATTTCATGCGAAACGAGCCCGACTGTTATTTTTTCTATCGATTTCAGAAACACGAGCGCAAAAGCAAAAAAGAAAAGGAGCCGAAGGAGAAGAGTGCTGAGAAGGAGATCGCACGCGAAGTTGAGGTAGTCGTTGAGATCCCGATGAGTGAGGAGAAGGTTAGGTGGTTCACCATCTTCTAGATTCGTTCTTGTTGTTCTTCTCAATGTTCCCAATTTTCAGCCAAAGAAGACGAGTGAGAGCGATTCTGGATTCCATAATGGGGATCGCGAGGTCGTTATTTCTAATGACACCAATGACGACCACGACAGAGGAAAGCAAGTACGTTACGCTTTGACTCGTTCTATAGGGAAATCAGAAAGTTTCGAGCCATTTCACTTGAAAGCTTTGGAATTTTCGAACACCGGCATCAGAGACGTAGCATGTGGCACTTTTTAGTAATTCGAAGTCCCTTATCCGGGTAGGAATAGAAGAACTGGTTTCATTGCAATAGTCTTTTCTTCTGTCTCACGAAATTGTCAGGTGGAAGTTTTTACTCAATGGTGTGAAGTTTCGGCGTTCCCATCTCTAGAGGTACATACGAGGTTAGTGAGTTCCACTTAGAAAACGACGTTTAAGGATAGGAGAAATTGGAGATATTCTTCATCCTCCTCAATTATGTACAACGTCAATTCCCTAAGAGCGCTTATGAGTCCCCAAGGCCTCATCTACATAACTGAAATGACCCGCAAAAAAGGCCTACTCCGTACAAGTACCCACTTCGACTTGCACTTATTTTGCCCCTTAGGGCTTTTTTAGCGAAGAAAAAATTGGCCCATGTAGAGTTTATAAGGATTGTCAGTGATTTTTTTCTACACCCATACTCGTTAGTTTCGGTAGAAAGGGATCTATGATCTGTCCGTCACCTTTAGCATTGTCGTGGCCAACGATGGTGACTGTATTGTCGAACAAGTTACATTGTATACATAATAAAAATGAAAAAGAAGAGCAAGGCAAACGGCTCAATGCGTTTTCACCACTCTGTACATACAGTACCGGACGCGCCGCAACGATAAAACGGCGGTAGCGGCGCTCCGGAGCGCCGAAATGCGCCGTTCCGGCGTCCACGCGTGGTGACCCGGACAGGGCCAACCGCAGTTCATTTGCGCCCCATGCCCAACGGGGGGCTACGCGTGGTAGCTCCTTCGAGCCACCCCGTGGGCCCCCTACTCCCAGCTTGGGACGCTAGGAAAGGACGCGCCGCACATTTGTAGGCGGCGAGGAGAAGGCGGAGCCTAGTCGGTGGAGCGGACGCCGCATATTTATATTCGGCGACGAGGGGGCGGAGCCTGGTCGGTGGTGATTCACCAAGCAAGGGGCCGAAGCGGCAACGGGATCCGAAAATCGAGGGGTCAGAAAAATCGACTGAAAACAAGTTACACGAATTTGGGAAAAGTGTATATGGATGGATAGAGCTCAAGCTGCTAAGCTCGAATATATACTTATTTTTGCAAATGAACCAATTTTAAAGAAATTATTTAAGAACGGCGGGTTTCGGCGCTCCGAGGCGCCGCTGCCGCCGTTTTATCGTTGCGGCGCGTCCGGTACTGTATTTATTAGAGCAGCAGTTATTTTTGAATAGTCGAAAACTCATAAGCCATTCTAGTTGCCAACTACTTCGTTAACAAGACATTTTCCTTGCTTTCGCAGGATCGTTTTCAGTATCGTTCTTTTCGTTCCCTTCTGCTTGGTATCTCTTATCAAAAAGAGAATTGAACTTGAACTTGAAGCTTCCGGATTTATTCTAGTGTGATGGGCGAACTGGTTGAAAAATCAGTCAATTTTTGAACTCTTAGAAAGCTGCTCGTAGAAATATGTACTGTAACCCAATTCTTCATGGTCTGTAGGTAACGACGTCATGTTAACGCTCGTCATTCACAGGCCCACGGCAAAAAGAATCGGAAGAATAAGAACAGTGGAAGCGAAACTACAGAGATCGCCAATGGTCATGCTGGATTTGAACAAACCGCCCATATCATCCACTCGAAACCCGTTGATGTTTCACCAAACGGCGGCATTCCGGTGAGAGTTATTACAGATTTTTTCGAATTTTTATTGGATGTGAAGTGGGAATTCATTGTTATTCGTCTAATGTGTCTGTCTAATTCAAGCAAATGGATGGCGGAAAGAACAGACACGACAACGACAACGAACTGGAGCATTCCGTCGAGCATAATGAGATAATTGAGGTAATATTAAAGTTTCGTGCCTTTTTTATTGACTTTTATTTCATCGATCTTTGTCAAAGCGAAGTTTAGACGCGTTTTCATGCAGTAATTGATGGGACCAACTTTCAGGACGAAACTTCTCTCAAGAAAAATAAAAAAGAGAAGAAAGGCAAGCAGTCACCATCTGTTGCCGTTGAAGTTCCCACGGTTGCTGTAGTGACGGTAGCGTTTTATTTTTCGATTTGCAATTTTAAATTTTATTGGAAAGTGGCTAGTGCCTAATTGAGTAAGGGTATGGGTAAGTGGCTAGTACCTTCCAACCGATTGCTTGTTTTTTCTCATACAAGAGGAATTCAGTTTCCTAAGCATATTACTTGAAATTTGATTTTTGGACTGACACGATTCTCCATCACTTTTTTCAATACAGCAGAGAGGGGAATTGCGTGTTGACCTTTCTATGTATGTTTCCTATAAATGCCGCACCACGTTATTACTGTAAACACTTTATTGTTAAGACTAAAACAATATTTACCTCGCTTTATACATAGCTGAACGATGTTGTTATTGCTTCTTTAAGGGAGCTGCGACTTTCCTAGTTCCTTCTTGATGGATCTGACCCTTTTTTAGGACTCGAAGTAAATACATAGTCGAAAATTTTGGGGAATTTCAGCGTTAAATATCGTGTGCCATTCATACTTTGTCGTCTTATAAATGTTTGGAGAAAATGTGTTGCTCAATGCAGCACCTGCTGGTTTCGCTTCAAAAAACAACCAGAACCTTGTAAAATATTTTTTCAGGTCGAAAACGAAGTTGCCGCTTCTGAAAAGGCATCACCACCAATCCAGGTTCATGAAGTGACCAGCACAGAGAACGTGAATGGCGTCAAAGGTACACGCTTAATTCCGAATTTTATTATTTTCATTTTCTTTTTTCATCTATTTTGACCGCAAGTACTTCTAAATTTATTCTCTCTGCCATTTCAGATGCAGCTTCCTTGTCATCGGAGTCTTCCAAGACTCAGTTTGCACAGAATGTGGAGAAATTAGTCGCCCATACTCTGCATAAAACCAAGCAGGAAATCATTGAAATTGATCCAAATGTGGTAGGTTTTTTGTAGAGTCTTTCATTTATTTTCACATTATTCAAAACAACGGAAATTCTAGCCTTGAGGGATGCATGATAGATTGTTTTGGGTCGGTAGAAGCGTGCCGTGTTCGAGTTGTACCTCCTATTGAATTTTGTGTTTTGGTCTCGCGCGATCATCGACATCAGCGATTTTTTGTTGATTGATTGATTCGATTTGCACCAATTTTCGCGGGATTTTTAAATTTTCAAGAGTCCAGTTGAGCCTCAGTTTTCTAGATTTGTATTTTAAATGGAATGCATAGAATTCCACTATAACTGCTTTTCAGAACACACAATTCAACTATGACTGCTTTTTGAGAATTCAAAAATCCTCGACCGCAAGTTTTCAGCTCACAAATTGAAGTGTCTGAAGACCACGCTGCGTTATGTTTAATACAACGAATAGTTTCAGTGTGTAATACACGACAAGTAATTTCGACCAAAAAATCATTAAAAAAATAACTGTCCCCCAGCTCCCCGTTATGATTTCTCATTTGCTTAGGGATTCACCAAGAACAAAGTCGTTCATAAACTTTCAAATTCTACCGCGTAAAGTAATATTTAGGGAAAAACTGATGTGTTTCCCATTTAGGGTGTGCCTTTTCAATTTCCTATCGTTCATAGAGCTTATCTGTCTGTGTTTCGGAATGTTAGCACGTTGATGTGTAATGTTTCAGTTGTTAGTTTTTATAGTAGAGCGTTTTTTGTGTGCAGAAGGTGACGATCGATTGTCAACTCGCTCGACTTGCCGAGAAGAAGACGGAAACATTGGAACATAAAGTTCACATCACACCACTTCCTCTTGAGCTGCACTTCTCACGGCCAACGGTTTGTTTTCCATAGCAGTGCCATTCACGTGGTGTTTTTCGTTTCCATTTTTCTTCTGTTAGAACTGTCTAGAATATCGATATGTGATGTCTATATGTAAGTGGTTAGTGTTTCGTTGGGCTGTAGTATTGTGCTGTAGGGTGTGGGATACTTGGTTGAATCCAGAAAATGGTTAAAAAATCTTTTAAAAAGTTCAAAATAGATCTGAGGTGGCCCTTAAGAACGATCACGACGCGAAACGTTGCACTGATGGGTCATTCATACTCGGCAGCAGGCAAGACGAAATGTCGCGCAGAGACGCGGAGGACGCCGCGTAACAGTAGGCGCTGCAGTGCAACTCTTATTAACTTCCCCCGGATGAAATGGGTTCCACTACAATTGAGAAAAAGTAGTGTAGCAAGCGGCTAAGAACAGCAACCAGGTCTCTTAATTGCAGCACTGTTTCGCTGCCGAGTATAAATGGTACTTCGTTTTGGGTACGGTGCGAAACTTGGTGATCAAAGATGCGCTACGTGACGAACTTGGGAGTTCGTATAGAATCTAAATTTGTTATGTAAAAAGGGATTCGAGTAATTGTTTCCATAATTGAGCCGATCGATGGGACTCAAGTGGATTGAGTTCCAATAACAAATCCGTATCAATAACAACCGCTGCTCATTAATTTTGCAGCTGCAATTAGTTTCAGAATATTGGAGATACGGTTCCTAAAGAAACTTAATGCTTATCCGTAAGGAAGCGGAAACGTGGAACTGAGATAAAATTTTGAGACAGCGAAAGGGTAAAACAGAGTGTAATCACGTTTCCAAAGATTTTATGAGAGGAAAAGATATGGTAACTGGCATAGTAACGAAAACGGTGAGTCCGCTAAGAGGGTATAGAAGTGGGTGAACAAGGTAGCAGGAGCTTTTCGTGAAACCAAAGTTTTGGAGTTTGCTGTTGAAGGGGTGACGTGGCAGTCAGTTGATTTTTGACTCGGTTGAACAAGAAGCTATATTTATAATTTTTCTCTAGCTACTGGTTGAAAAACTCGCAAAATTTCTGGGGTTCTTCGAATTTCTAATTATTCAATATTCTCAATCAATGAATAATCGCTTGAAAATCTCACGGATTCTTTACACAGACGCCTTCCAATCGCGAAAGGTTGTACAAACTGCTCCCGAAGGACATCATTTTCTGCTCTGGATTGTTGGAATCGCACGGAGAGGACTACGCTGTATGTGGAGTAGTTTAGACTATTCTTTCATAATTACTCTTAATATTATAGCAAATATAATAGCGGCTCTTTATTACCTCGTACTTTCAGGCAATGGCTGCAGATCCTAGAAACATCTACAAAGAAAATGCACGAGGTATTCAAAGGAAGATGCGGATTTTCAAGGTGATTATTTTCATTTTGAAGTCGCCTAATCATTTACCTTCTACGATTTTAAGAACGAAAACATTTTTTACAATTGACTTGGGGCTTGTCGTTCGTTTACAATTCACTGAAAGTAGTCGAAAAGTTAGATCTGTGGTCAGCGTTAGAAATAGTCCTGTCAGTGTTCTGGATCGACTGGATCAACGTTTAGGGAAAGTACATTTGTTTGTGATAACATTTTTAATTCATGGTAATCACACCATAAGGTTTTAGCTGGATATTGTACTACATTTAGCTCAGTATTTTGCCATATTCCGCATTACTTTTTGCTGAATGTTTTAGGAATCCCCACACTATCAGTCATACCTTCGCGCGAAGGAGGAAGGAAGAACGATCGAGGAGATCTTGACCGAAGAGGGAGAGATGTAATTTCTCGTTCCCTATTATGTCAATGAACGCTGTTACGCCTGTTGTATGATCCTCACTCCTGTACCTGTTCACGGTTGATTATTGCATTGACCGTCATTCAAGCCATACATACTTTCGTTTTTTTTCCGTTGGCTGATAGCCTACTACGATACCTGGAACCGTACGCTCGTCTCTGCCCGTTTATAGTCTGGATGGAGGAGTCGCGGCGCGACGCGACACCTTGCGCTCTGTTGCCTCTGTTGAACACTGTTAGTGATAGAACAAGCACGAGACGGGCTTACGGCTCCTAAATACATCATCCATCGGTCACCTGATGAACCGTAACGGATTCCATCCCATCCTTGTCTTACTGCACCAACTTGCGAGCATTTCCTCCCACAGCATCCTTGAGTATATAGAACATTACGTTATGTCGTCTTTATCAACTGTTTCGTTTTTTTTCTGAATTTCTCACTCAAACCTTCATAGCCAACACGCATTTTTTTGTCGATGAATGTCTGAGTTCGTTAGACTTCTATCTGTTCGTTGTCTCGTTTTTGTCTCCTCCCGTATCGTTTTTTTGGACTTACGAGTGAAGTTGCTCCGAGATTAGCTTCTAACTGGTTCAATAGCCGTTTCGTTTTGTGTATTTCTTTGCCTCTACATCTCGATCTTGTCCACTTTTTTGTAAGTTCTGTTGTTTAAATTTCCCGTGATACGCATTTGCAACCACACAATGGCATTTCAAGATGTATAACTTGACGTGCACCAAGATCATTGTGCGCTCCATTGAAACATCACGCCCCATTACAAATTCAAACGGCAGAACAAAAAAACTTGTGGACAATATTCAACATTTCCGCTGTTAGGTTTTCTCACGCCCACTGCAGTGGACTTTATTTCGTAGTGGCAAGTTGCCGTAGGCCTTTTTATTCGTTATTTTTTTGTTTCCTTATCTGTGCACTCGTCCTTGTGGCGCCGCTCGTACAAGCTTGGCGTTCCTTTCGGTGTTTCACATTCGAGTGTCATTGAAATAAATCAGATCAAAAGTTTTCGCTCATTGTCATCGATGTGCTAAGCTCCAGAAAGCCCTCATCTAAGAAAAAAATAGACTACGGACACATTTTCGGACTTGTCTTTGTTAACGGTGAACACGTAGGGAGAAATCTGCTAGTGGATTAGCCGCAGGCGTGCTCTAGTGGTAGATCACGCTCTATTGTGAATTCTACTTTAAAATAAAAGTTTTCGGAAGCATCAAACGTTACCACTGTTACCCATGCTCCGAACTGTAACTTTATTTTTTAGTGAAGTGATTTCTTAGTGTTCGAAATAAAGCGGAGAAGTGAACTTCTCCGTATTATCTCGAACTGCCTGCTGCTCCTTTTCGATTTTTATTTAACTATATTCATTGCCGTTCGTGCACAGGTGTTTTCCGCCGTCAGTTCTTTATTGGAGCTATGAAACGAAGCGTTGCGGCAAACATTTCTCCTTTGGGTAATCACCGACATGCTCAGACCAATCCATCTAATACAAACAAGGAGAAGAATGACCGGAAGCCCCTGAAAAGGTGTGAACGTCCTTGAGACAATTATTCTTATAATACGTTTTGACCATTATTCCAGGTTTCGCTTTGACGATAGATCGAACCCGGGCGTGAACCAAGTGATAACTGCAAGCGAGATACCCATGCAACGTAGAGAATTTTTCAATTGGCCTGCACAGGTTTATCTTTGTGGATTGGTAAGTAAGTGTAGAAGATTATGATTCGAAGGTTACTTTTAGGTGCTTGGCGTGTACTCAGCAAAATTCGGCGTTCCCGTCGTGATTGTTAGATGTTGGGATGGAACACTGCCGAAGTATGGTTTCACTGATTTTCCATTTCCTCTCAGAGGGGAGAGAGTCGTTTGAAAAAAAACATGAGCATTTTTGAAGGGGATGAAGAATTTTATAAGAATTTTGGTCATTTCGTCATATAAATATCGTGGAAAGATCAGAATTAATTACCTTGAGAAAATTCTGAGATTGCGATGGGACAGGTCTGTTCTCACGCTTTTTGCCGGCTATCCGTTCAGATGTTGATGGCAACGATATAAGACCGTTGTCCAAGCGACGCGGTAGCCGTGGCGTCAAGGCGATGTGATGTTGCTCAGTGTACAGACCGTCAATACCAAGTGGCGGGGTCGCTGTATCACTTGGATGCGATCGTTTAGAGTCCATTCATACTCGACAGCAGCTCAGCAGCAAATGTTCGGCGAAACGGAGTCCCCTACTTTTTGCAGCCGCCGTAAGCCAGCGGCAGTGCAGCAACAACAGCGGCAAGAAATGACACTGCATGAGATGGCAGGCTTCCACCCGTTTGCCGCTGCCGCCGAGTATGGACTCCATGCGTCTGCCGCTTCGGTGTCGCAACTGACGCGACCACGTCGAGCTGTTGGAGCTTTACTACCGAATTTGAATGGACCTTTATAGGTGTCACTGAAGTCTAAACGAAGGCTGAAAGGTTTTTTATCGAGCCAACCCTTGAACTGGACAACAAGGAAGAACAGCAAAACATGGAAGAATGTTCGTATTTTGCGAAATAAAAAACCACGGTTTTCAAGGTTTCCATGCTATCGTAAGATGTATTGTGCAGAGGACCGCTCAAACCTATCGAAAGTGCGCGATATACCGAAGAAGGTGCACTCTGTAATAGCAAATTATTGTATTGATGTGTGCTGTTTTGGAAATTGGATGGAGGATGCGATAACATTCGAAGTAGGCATCTCTTGGTTTTTGTTGGGCTTCCGGTAAATTAGGTGTCCAACCTCAGTCCTTAAAACAATTACGTTCAGATTGGGGATGTAGTGCTGTTTGAAGACATTCGAAACTACACGTGTAGATCGAATATGATTTCTGCTCTGACAATGCACTCTGGAGGTAAAGATCGCAATCGTTCAATGACCGTCCTGGATCACAGCGATCCCATCCACTATTACATTTCGAGGTAAGAATTAAATTAGTTATGGTGGAAGTTTATCATTTAAAATGTTTTCTGAACTATCCGTTGACCATCTGGATTTTTTTTTCACCTCCTTATCATACCGGTCGCTGTCCTTCTTTCTTTCCGGTTTTCTTCGCACATATTTGCTTGGGCACAACTGCTTCCAGTCTGAATGATGCCGCCATTTAGAAACCGATCATTCTCCTTATTTAGGGTTGTAAACCAGATTCACGTGCGCTTACATAACTTCTATAGGATTTTACAGCTGTTGCGTGTCTATCAGTTCAGAAACATGGTTATCTTTTTACTATGTATATAGCACGCCATTTCATCAGCCTAATTGATAGCCATTGATCACCTTTCATTTCAATATGTCTACACTCTCATTTAATCACTTTTCTATTTGTAAATTTTGATTCTGTTAGTTTTGTTTAGCTCATTTTTATACCCGTGTTTGTAAATAACCTATTCTTTTATTTATACAGGCAGTGCGCTGATACGCTTTCGAAATGCGCCGGATCAGAGGTGCTTTTACTGAATATGGTCTCAGGTAAGCTACGATAATTTCCCAAGTGATTCGAGAAAAAAATATTCAACAAAAAAGTTCAGATGTAGAGGTGTCACCTATCACAGCTGATCAGTTAACGTGCCATTCTACTCCTAAAAAGTCGAATGAGCAACCTCACGACATTGACCAGGTAAGAGAACTTTGGGTGATGGTATTGGCGATGCAGTTCTCAATAAAATACATGAAGATGGTATATCCTCGTGTGGGTGTACACCAGGGGTGTGCGGAAATTTTTTTCAAAAAAAGCGGAAGACGGAACGGAAATGGTCAAAAATGGTCGGAAACCGGAATGCGGAACACGGAAGCCGGAAATAGTGCAAAAATCACTAAATTCTTGGAATTTATCCAAAACTGGGCCACAAAAAGTTTTCATTTCTGTTTCTAAAGGTACACATAGAGTGCTTGTTTTGTTTCCACTAGAATGTGTCTATTCTTTTGGTGGAGCTGTTCAATGCTTGGTGATAGCTTCAAAGTAAACGGTGGAAATTCATCTTTATAAACAAGTACGTAGAGAAAGAAAGACTTTTTTGGCGTGATAGACAAGAATGCTTTCGAAATAGAATTAAAAGCCTAAAACGAGCATGTTATGGTGGAGAAGTTTATGCATGATTTTGGGGAGAGAGGGATTTTCTAAGACCGTTGACAATGAAACCAGCAGACGAAAACAATCTTTCGCAGTCGGACGATGTGACAGGTGCCGGCAAATACTTCATTGTAAGTTTTCTTAGGAGGGGAGGGGGGAGTGTACTTCGCTGCATTGGTTTTATTCTACCAGAATTCGAATGGATCGCATCGACGTCAGCACAATTACTTCAGTCTCCATTTTGTTAGCTTGCACAGTGGAGGTCATCGATTTCTTCTTTCGTTTCCGTGTTCCGCTCAAAAACAAAGCGGAACACGGAACGGAACGGAAGGGCCAAAAACGGCCAGAAACCGGAATTCGGAACACAGGAACGAAAATTCCGCACACTCCTGGTGGACACCAAGATACTTCGTCATTGTCGTTTTTTTTTTGCAGGCGTAGACTATAATTCGTGAATTTTCAGAGCGAAAGACTGGTGGATGACGAACAGGATGAAGCTGCAGTTGATGATATTTCATTGCCATCGACACCTAACCTATCTCTTATCAGGAGAGCTTCGAACGAAGAAAATGGTGTGCGGCAAATCGAAGCAGTTCCAGACCCAAAAGAACAACATCAGATTCGTTCTTCACAAGTTGAAGACGACGATGTTGATTCGTTCATCGATGAAACGCACAATCAACTTCGGAAAGAAGTACGTATGAGACCTTGAAATGCTTAACAATCAATGAGCAATTCTAGTTTCATTACCGCTTTTTTGCTTGCTACTACTAGAAGTAAATGTTTGAATCCCACCTGAGCCGCGATTTTATGCGATGGACCTAGCAACATCATTACGAAATCAAAGAGAAACTTCTCAGATCCGAGCTATTCTGATCGATTACGAAATGGACTTACTGATGAAGGATCTCGCTAAGCTGAAGTATTCTTTTGACCTAACGTCTGAGATGGAGGATATACTCAAAATTAATGTTGGAGATGATGTTTGGTTCGGAAGGTCAGTTGTTATTCAAAGACAATTCTAACGTATGAATTACTTCTTGCGGAGATGTTTTTTGTGGCTTTAACTTCACAACTGAATCTGTAGGAAAACCTTATAGATATAATTTAGCTAGAAGCTGATTTGGACTGGGATTGAGGCTCTGAAAATTAATTAACACAGCTACTTGTAAATTGAGAGGGAGTTTTCATTCAATCCTTCTAAATGAATTAACTAATTCTAGTTTTTTTATTCAGTGCTGTTGATGCGGATATGGATATTGTTCAAGCATCCGAATATATTACGAATGCTATTGTGTATACGGCAGTGTGCATGAATTGTAAACATGAGTTCGTCGTTCAACGAGGTTCAAGAAATTGGTGCATCAAATGCTATAGAGGTGTGTTGTTGCAAATTTTCCTATACAACTTTTTTCTTTCTTTTTCTGAAGTTGAAATTCAGCTTCTAGCTAGTTACGAGTGGTCTGTTCAGTTGTGGGTCGATCCCCATTTGCTGAAAGAGGTTGGAACATGTCATACGTAAAAAGGAAACGTAGATTTTGGTCTTCGAAGTTCCTTCTTACAACTCTTCGGGATGGGACGGGCGTGGTACAGTTGTAGGAGGCGGTACTGACATCCGCACTGACTCTAGCGATCTGTACCCGCCCGGGCTTACCCTTCAATCCCTCCCGGGTCATGTAAATTGGTACAGGACATTGACACTGACTTGATATCGCGACTTGCTCCCGCTCACTTTGCCTCTACGATTCTGAATGAAACACGAATGCGGCGGCGCGTCCTCAAGAGGCATCAACGCCGACCCCTTCACCTTTTTACCTATATGTTGTCGGGGTTA
Source organism: Nippostrongylus brasiliensis (assembly GCA_030553155.1). Taxonomy (NCBI): domain Eukaryota; kingdom Metazoa; phylum Nematoda; class Chromadorea; order Rhabditida; family Heligmosomidae; genus Nippostrongylus; species Nippostrongylus brasiliensis. Next base: position 18,122,969 of record CP130737.1, read on the forward strand.
TCGGCCGAACTTGTCCTTCTAAGATGATGGCGTTGGTGGACGTAATATGGCTTTTTCTACAAGCTTCTTCATTATTAATTTTCGCGATTCCCTTTCTGTTCACGAGCGTTCAGTTTTCCAGAAGATCGAACCTTGAGTGCGGTCCACTATTGTTACTACGTGAAGTTTCCATCAATGTACACGCGGAGCAATGGAAACCAAGCACAGCTGTTATTGGCCATCCACCCACATGTATGGGTTAGTCGCGAACGTTACTGTACTGCTGGATTTAGTTTGAAAATATTACGGCTCTTAAACAAGAATTTTTCAAGGCTTCGCTGCCAAGCCAGAACCATAGTAATCCTTTTGCATTGACCGATACGTGGCGCAAGTTATATCTTGAAACAGATCCCGCTGTTTATGCGACCAATTTAAATGATGCCGTTCGTTTCGCTCGGGTGAGTACCTTTTGTACATAGCTATCTTTGTGTTCTTCCTTTTTTCCTTATTTGAACAATTAGCGTCCACAGTTATGTAATTTTTTGTTTTTACGACCTTTCGAGATCTATGGCCGTTTGTTGTTCGACGAGTTATGGAAGAACGCAAAAATTTACTATCACCATATTACTGATCAAATAATTTCTGATCGCATACATGACAAAAGTAGACTTCTTTTGATGTTCTACTTTACCTGCCCAATTTAGGCGGTGATGCATCGCAAACGTTTGTCGAATGTGTACGCAAAAGTACATGGAGCAAATCGAGACGACGGATCGCTTTCGTTGCTCGTTTTCGATGGCAAATTTGTTGACAGAGATTGAGTTGAACGTAGTTCTCAATAATGCTCCATTCTGCCCTGTTTAGATTAGTGCCACAGGAGCATAGCTCACAAAAGTTCTGTTATTGTGTCATACACATACTTTCAAGGAATTTATTTTAATATCTCTAAGTATATCTTTACTCGTTACGAGTCTCAGTACTTACCTTGTTCCCATTGCATGATCTTCCTACTCACCTCAGTGTTACTTGTTTGTTGTTTTTTAGCTGCGTGCTGTGAATGTTGAATTTTTTCTGGTAATACCAGTTGTTGTAACGCACTGCGGTTCTGTAAATGGTTCAAAAGAGTTCAAAGAGCATAGCTGCACATTTTACGGTTGTGCAGCTCTGTATGATGTTAATATAAAGATTTCTACGCTGAGTTTGGTTCATCGCTCTGAAGTTTTTCTTCTTTCTCCTACCGAACATGCGGTCCTTGGCTTCAATTTGTGGCAATATAAAGTAGAGCAGTATTGAACGTTCTAGATAAATAGAAACGAGATTACAACCTTAACGGTAGCGTTAGTGATCAAAGTGGCATTTAAAGCGAATTGGGAACTGGACTTGTGAGCAACGGGGGGGGGTACTGTGTATTATAGTCTTGTCCTTGGGAAATTTTTTCGAATGAACGAATAAACGAATATATTCGATTTTGAAAGTTTCGAATGAACGAATAAATTCGATTCTTAAAATTTCGATTGAACGAATGAACGAATATATTCGATTTTAAAAATTTCGAATGAACGAATAAATTCGATTCTTAAAATTTCGAATGAACGAATATATTCGAATGTTTAGATTTCGAATGAACGAATAATCGAATAAGCAGGTTGCAGAATGTGATCGATATACAGTGTGCAGCAAAAGTCCTTCAACACAGATAAGGGTCGTGCACAGTCCACGACTAACGCGACACGACACTGATAAGAGATAGCGGCCGGTGTCGCATTGATCGTGTCGCGCTTGTCGTATACGACAAGTGCGACAAGCCATTTGCGTTGCCGTACTTGTCGCATGCGACGAGCACGACACCGCGTGTGCGGCGTCGTGTCGTACAGGGTTGTGTGGAATTGCGTGTGAGAAACGCGCTTTTGCACCAATCCTTTTTTTCTTTTTTCCTCGCCAGAAAATAGTATTAGTTAATTGTTACGGCCCATATATACGAAATGATGCCGGATGTCTTCCATGTGGGTGGTTATGTTATTCTTCGTTCGTTATCATCAGGTTCAACGATCATGTTTTGATCATTTGCTCCCCCCCCCATTATGAGCATTTTCTTTTGGGCCTGATCTTTTCTATGGCGGCTTTTGCCACGGAATAGTAAGTCCACAGATGCATATTCTCTAACCGAAATTTAACGAATAAATTTCTTTTCGATGCGTGCCGTCGCCTCTGCGACGTTGTTGCGTATTCGATGCTCAGTATAAAGTACACATCGTAGCTTGTTACGTGTTGATGGTTCCCTTCAATCAAATTTACTCTGCGAACCCTACGAAGGCACAAATGTCCGACTCTGTTGCAAAATTCTTTTTCTTGAGAAATACGTCTCATAGTGTTTCAAGGTTTCCCTGTTTTTTTCGGGGTGTGGGTGTGTTTCCTTGCATGTTGCATGTGGTTGATGTAAAGTTCGCATTTGTTGAGCGAAAATGTCATGGTGTGAGTAAGGGCAAAGAGCTTTATTATTTGGCTGTCTGGCTATCTAATTTTTGAAACAGAATAACTACATCCATCATTAGTGTCAATAATAAAATCCGTTCTACAACAACAAACAGGATAATACAAAATCAAAAGAGGGACAAAGAAATGGGAATAGTTCAGAGAACAGAAACTTTTTGTGGCAAAACTGGGCAACAAAAGAACTGTATGAATCTCCACTTGAGCGAGAAGAAAACACGGGTTTTCTGCTTCTGGAATTTTGCTATATTTAAGATGATATCTTCGTAAAAGAAAGTAATTCTGATTCTATTAGTTTACTGAGCACGTTCTCCATAACGTTTTACCTATGTTTTTCAACTGAAAAAGTGAATGCAGATCGTGGAGCCAATCATACGGGAGTGGCTCGACTACCGCCGGCTGTCGACGATCTATGCTCGCATCAGTGAGGCCCTCGGGCGAATTGAGCCCTCTTTGCCTATCGTGGACGACTCTGCCGACATCTGGACGTCACCGCTAATGAAGTGAGTTTGGCATTAGTTCACATGCAGCAGAAATTATCATTAAAAAATCGATCAAAACCCACTGCTTCATCTGATGTTTTGGTTTCTTTGCTGTCCATTGCTTTTTTGAAAGTTTACTGATTGTTTTTCTTGTTCCTTCTCCTTCTCCCTCTACCCGTCATATGTCGATTTGCGAACTCAGCGAATGTGTTTGTAATCCACTGGTTCCGTATCGGATTTCATTTGCTCCATTTGGTTTCAGTGCGGACAAACGATGTTTTGGAACATTCTTCCGTGTCGGGTTTTATGGTTCCCGCTTTGGAGACTTGGATGGAGAGGAATTTGTATATAAAGTAAGTTTGAAACTATTTCTTGTTTTGGTATCGAGTCTATATGAGCTTACCTTACATCGGAAGCATGGACAGTATGCTATCGTCTTTCTAGTATATCCTTTTTATTGTGCTATACTTCTACTAGAGGTAGGAGCACGTTTATAAAACTATAATTATGGATCGAAAGAAGAATACTCGTTTGTGCGTGATTCCTATTGTTCCTAATGGATCCGCTTTCCGTGGTAGATGTAGACTTTCATCGTTCTCTCAAACACTAGACGAGAAGATTTTAGCAGTGCAACAAAAAAGCTCTTGTGAGCATTCAAAATAAAACCAAAGTTGGTAGACCATATGCAAGAAATTGATCTACCCAAACCCCACAAAATTCTACCCATAAGTCCATGAACAAATGTAGAAGCGATGGAATAGGTCGCTTTTGTAGCTGCTGCGGCAGCAGAGTAGATTTGTCGTTCGTTTTATCAATGTGTAACGGATCTGTTAAACGCTACTTAGAGGTCTCGTGAAATTCAGCATCCTCATAAACGTTAACGTTAAGGAGCCGCCGTTCACAAAACTTTCCGAAATCAGTCACCGTTTGGAATCCTTCTACACGGATCGCTTCGGCAAAAGGGGTCACTACGGGAATATTTGGGCATAGACTACAATCCGAATGGCGGAATTGAGTTCTCTCATAAAAGGAAAACTCTTCCATCTGACGAGTACTTTCAATCACCACACTTCGTTTGGTGGCTCATTGTGTTTGCGTTTTTCCTGATGGTGAGTATCAGTGACTATCCTTAACCTTTCCAACTCTTTTCATTGAGAAGTTTCTCTTACAGCTCGGAATTCTTAGTTCTCCTTATTACTCAAACTCGCTATCGGCGTTTGAAATGCTCCTTCCAGCAGTAGTACGCCAGTACAGATTGACGGTTGTCGTGCTGAGTTGCATCATCGTTTGTCTCCATTTCGTCGAGGCAATCTATACTCTTCTTCTTTGCGACGAATTGAGATTCAGGTTGAGCACCACGTTCATTCTACTTTAAAGATTGGTTCTGTTGCCTAGAAAATCGTTTTTCAGCTTCGCATGTGCCGCGAAGTGGTTCCTGCAGACGGCGTGTATCGGCTATCCCTCACTGAAGATTCTTATGGCACACGTTCACAAAACACGAAAAGAGCAGTGATTTATACTCACATAATTCAAAATGAATCGTGAAAATGTGGTCATCTTCGATCGATTTCCATTGGACCGCCACATATTAATTTAACAGCTTCAAATTTTGTTGTTTTTTTCATTCCACGTACTTTCTACCGAACTGTTGAAATGATGCCGTCGGTTGTTAATTGTTACAATCTCATCCGTTTATGTGTGTCCTTTCCGTGCATTAATCTTGAGAGGTTCTATTTCTGTCTCTTCTGCTTCTCGCTGATATGGTTTAATGAGTCGTAGATATTCTTTATGTGCACCACGATTGCAAACTTTGAGGAGAACAGGAGGTGTATATATTTGTGCTTTTTAGAAACTAACGTTCGTGACCCATCGAACCCATGTGTTCGTGCGCTCTGTATATTGCAATGTTTTTTATGGGTTCTATGCAAGAGCTGATCATTCTTCGTTGTTGCAAATCACTACTATGGACAAAGAATGACCACTTTTGTTATGCTTCCGGTGTTAAATCGTTGCTAGTTGATGATTCTGGTCTCCTGGTGTTGTTCATCTCAATTTCTTGTACTATTCTTTATGGATGCGTTGGACTATTTGTTATATTTAACAACTCTTAAAGCTGGTTTCCGTATTATAATAAATGTCTATAGGTAGCTGAGCAAATTGTCAATGAACAAAAGTCGGTTTTCAAATGCTCACTGCTTATTTATTTATTTATTTATTTATTTATCTATCTTACGCCTTTCCACAGACGTGCTAGAAATGGTTAGCGTCATGCTTAACCGAACTTACGAAAGATGAGTTGACCAGAAGAAAAAACCCAAGCGCTGATATCAGTAGATGAAGCTTGGGTGCAAGGCGTATAGCTCTCCCAGTAAGAGTTATTATATAATAGAAGACGAGCGTGAACGTCGAGGCCACCAGGCGGAGAGCACATACTGGAGCGTACAGACGTGCACACAATCTAGCATAATCCACAGCTACTAGAAAGGTTACCTGATTGGTAATCACCACAGCCACTCCAAACTCGTCAGCAAGTTTGATAAGTAGTCGCATCATTCTTAAACATTACCCTATTATTGGAACAAAAAGCATTTGAAAAAAAGGACAAAAGGGCCAATGTTCATAACACTAACACCAGAAATAAAAACCTACTTACTTGGAAAGAGCCATCTGTCGAGCGGCCAGTTCTCCCCTTCCACAATAGTCTGACCTTAAACAATAGAACCTAATAGTATAGCTGAGGAATTCAACATCCTGGGTGCCCACCTGAACAGCCCAGTAGCACTGTCCACAACAAGAAGCGCGTATCGACTTTCAGCCATCATTGCTGCTAAAATCAATAGAACATAGAATGACTAGATGTAAAGGTGAGGCCAGGGCCCGCAAATACATTTTTAATGGTCGAGTGGTATAGCCAATAAAGGCTCTAAAATCAGAACTCTAACGCAATTCCTAGAAAAAAGGAAACTAAGCAATAAATCAGCACAAAGCAGCGAACCGGCTGCGGTGAGCAACGCCATCTGGTGATCAGAATTGTAGCATCGAGCCACTGCTATGTTCTCCAATACATGCTTACTTTCCATGTTAAATCTAAAAGTAGAATATTCCATGCCGAATTTAAGAATTAAGCGCTTTGAATGATAATTTTTATCACTATACTCACCGCTCAGCTATTGGAACCAAACGCTCTGGACGGAACGTTCCCTCTGTATCAATCCACATGCACTTTCCTTTAAATGCATACTCGAAATTCAGCAACTTCAATTCAGATAGATTCTTAAAGGTCTAGTATACCTTCAGCACCGCCCATGCATATTGGTAGCTGGCAGATTACGGCTAAGCTGTGGCAGAGTTGACTTTTGCCGGTACGATATTCTCCAAAGATCTAAAATCTAACGCATATGCAGAGGTAAGAGGTAATGGTCGGTGTTGGTTGGACCCCACAGAATGCGCTGTGCACTTGACCTCCGTCTAGAATCGTAGAAGCACGGCACGGTAATTGGCCTGCACAGTTACCGGAGTCTATCATCGCACAAATGGGTCCCTTTGCCTTGTATGACAATGTGACACCAATTTACCCTAATCTCAAGGGGTTGATAAACCTGGGTAGGGATCGTTCGCTCGACCGTACGGGTTGAAGTAGCGCCTCTTACCACTCCATCACATGCACCTTGGCCAAACGAGGAAACACCTCACCTCAGTAATGTGACCCGTTTCCACTCCTCCTCCAATGAGTCTGTCCAACGTTGGCGAACCGGTTCGGATCTGTATAAGCTCGCTTCGTCGTTCATAAACTTCGTAAGCAGTGGTGAATCCCATCGGGACCAATTTCATCGCCTCGTACTTAAATTTGGAATGTAACTTCAGTTCCGCATCGAAGAGAACGACAACGATCAATACGTAGAAAGGTTTCGTACGTAAATACCTCTGTATAAAAGGATAGAAAAAGAGATGAAAAATATCATTTTCCTAGCAAATTTACCTACCCAAAACGGTTAAAAAGATTAAAGAAGGATATCAGGAAGCTATCAAACGAGCTTACCAAGAGTTTATCAGCCTTCTGCTCACTGATCCCCTTAACAGATGCGATTTCACTTTTCATAGCATCAGCTATTCGATCCACCGTATTGAACCCAGCCTCCTTCAGCCGTTTGATATCACCGGAACTGATACCGGCCTGCTGAAAAAAAGAACAACAGAATAAAAAGGCCAATAGAACGTAATAACAAAAAAGCGTTGACCAATTGTCAAAGTGAAGGTGAATTACCTCAAGTTTCTCGATGAGTATGAAAGAGCAATGCTCCTCCTGCTGGTCATTTGAGACCTCTTGAAAAACGGTCTGAGCGATTTCCTGATCCCTAGTGCGTTTACGTGACAGTTGTGCAGCCATAGTAACCCTGAAAACAATCGAGAAGATTTCTCACAAAAAAAGATGACGACAGTCAATGAGCCCGATGATCATCGCTAGACTTTCAGTTTTGAAGAGAAAAAATAATTTTTTTTCCATTCATTTGATATACGGCATTCCTATGCCCAGGCCCTTAGATGGACTGCATCGACTTCACTGCCGAACTTCTGCTGATCGAGGCCCTCGCGCTGGTTCTCGATCTGGATGATGATTCTGATCGTCGCCGCCGTCCGTATATCAATGAGGCCCACGTGCCGTTTTTGGATACACGCTTTAGGATTTTTGACGCATACCTAAGCAGTCTAAATCCCGATAGCTTCTACACCTACGTGCGACTTTACCCCAACGAGTTCGAGGCCCTGCATGGCAGACTCGTGAGAAAACTCTCGCATGCCGTCACACACAGGTCTCCGATCCCGTCCCGTCAGAGATTATGCATATTTCTGAGGTATGTGTCTGTTGAACACTTTCAGCCTCCACGATAACTCTGCTTCTTTAGATTCACGGGACATGGTAGCTCATACCACATGTCTGGAGAGTTTGCCATAGGAGCAACAACAGCATGCAGTATCGCTTACGAGGTGGCGCGAGCGATCATAGATGGTAAATACTCGTGAATTTCATTACCCACTAACGCAGAGCTATCATTTTTCAGAGCTTCATGGCTGTGCATTTCCCACGGTCACTTTCCAAACGTGGTTATATGCATTGGATGACTTTAGCACTCGTTGGGACTATCCGGCGGCAATGGGAGCTCTAGACGGAAAGCGCATAGCTTGCGTGGTAGGCAATTTAGGCATAGCAATATTTCAATCTCTATATCGTTCAATTCACTTATTTCAGTGTCCAAACAGGAGCGGCTCAAGATTTTTTAACTACAAGAATTTCTACAGTCTTGTATTATTGGCCCTTGTCGATGCAAACTACAAGTGTGTATTGTACGACCTAGGTAAGGTAGCCAGTGATGAATATTCACTACTTGCCTCAATTACCAGCACTTAGGAGCCCCCGGAAGATCGTCGGACGCGGGGATTTTCATGACGAGCTCGATGAAGACGCTCTTGGAGGAAAGTGAAGACGACTTCCCTAGTGACGTTAACTTGGAAGGACTCGGAACGGTAACCAGTTCTACACTTCTTTATGTGCTGCGCGGACACACAAATTCTTTTTCAGGTCCCGTGTCACTTTCTTGTGGATCAAGGATTTCGTCTCACCACGCGGTTTATGCGGCCGTATCCCAACGCAGAAGCCGCGAGCGATTCAAGAAAACGTTATTTCAACTACAAGATGAACAGGTTATATAGTTTGAAACAGTTACGATAAGTTTCTGGATTATATGCGATTACAGCGCCAGAAGAGTTGTCGAGAACTATTTTGGAATTCTTGCTGGAAGATTCCGCCTTCTGCTCAGAAGGGTTCACGGGACTCCCGAAAAGATTAAAGACATCGTGCTATCTCTGATGGTAACATTCGATATTTCATTACTTTAAGTCACACTATAGCAATGATTTCCTGCCTTTAGATTCTCCACAACCTCTTAGTCGACTCTATAGGTGGGCAGGCTGTGATGCGTCGATATTCCATGGACCCCGTTCGCGAGGACGAAGATAGTTTTGATGACACTGAACTTACTGCTGACGACGCTAAACTAATAAGAGACACCATAAAAACATATTTTTGTTTTAGAGATCATGTAAGGTAGAGCGCATAGCCGTTGTAATTATAGGAGAACGCTTAAGGTTTTAATGAACGTGTCTGTGAAAGGTCTGTCTCATGCGTTGTTTTAAATAGTAAATGTTTACGTCATTGTCTTATTGTTGTTGTGCTACAGCTCAAGGGTATGGAGGTGGTCATAAGCGCAACTACACCCAATTCGAACCTCTCTGTTTTATGCTTCGCAGTGTACCTTCTTTGTCTGTACTTCGTGTCTGTGGGCTCAGGTTTCACGCTGCTTTCTAAACACAATTGAAGCTTATTTTTGGTTAGCAGCTTCTAAACTTGCTCCTCCAACGTGTGCCAGTTGCAGCAGCAGCCACTTTTACGTGTAAAACTGTAATTTCAATGACAGGAATGGCTAGCATTAAAGGAAGCCTTCTCCAGACAGCAATAGATCGACACCTACTTTGTTTAACAAAAAACAAAAACCTAGTGTCAAACCCGAACAGTGACTCCGTAAACATTTACCATTATTTTTTCATCAAGCACAGTTGCCGCAACATCAAGCGCTTGGACAGACTCAAATGCAACAAAAAAGATAAAATGAAATAACTTAGAAAGTCATTGCGAGCATCTAAAACAATCACTAGATAAAAAACCACAGAAAGAATAGATTAGGCTAACCGATAGATGCGTTTAAAACGGCCAACGAGGCATTCTCACTGATCTCTCAAGACAAGACATCTAGTCAGGCCACTATCAGAACCTAATAAGGATACTACCGCGACCCCTCACGCAAGGAAGCTACAGCACATTTATTTATTTAATTTAATCACTACGATCATACGCGTGATAACTTATGAAGATCATTAGGAACAACAGGACAGAAACACAAATTATTTAAGGTCAATTATTTATTTTGATTGTGGAGATATTATGAATTTTGAATCACTTATAATATATTTATCCCGTCTTTATCAACATATATCAACACGCCAAATAATTAGGCTAACCTGCAATTAACCGATGGGTTTATTGTGGTGTGAGTGCGATCTGCAATTATCCATTAGCCATTGGGGTATTTTTTATCTCTCTAGCATACCGCCGCAACAATTATAGCCTGGTTGATTATGGCAACTACAAATGAATTATAATTTAGAAGAACAATTATTTAAAACCACACGGTTAGTAAACTAATCGAGGTATGAACTCTTCCATTATCAGATGAAGTCATACAGCAAAATTTTCGAAAATGACAATTGTATTTTAACAATTAGTTTTCACCGAAATTAGGAAATCATTCTTGCGCCATATTGCTTCGTCAAACGAGAACCCGATTTGGAGAGTTCTACTAAGAACTCATCCGAGCCACAATGTTAAAAATGGAATGGAAAGGTTATAAGCAGGGGTGTGCGGAACTTCCGTTTCCGTGTTCCGAATTCCGGTTTCCGGCCGTTTTTGGCCCTTCCGTTCCGTTTCGTGTTCCGCTTTGTTTCTGGGCGGAACACGGAAACGGAAGAAATAGAAGACCCTCACTGTGCAAGCTAAAAAGATAAAGACTGAAGTTATTGTGCTGACGTCGATGCGATTCATTCGAATTCTGAAAGTATGAATCCAATGCAGCGAAGTACACTCCCCCCCCCCCTCCTAGGAAAACTCGCAATAAAGTATTTGTCGGCACCTGGCACATCGTCCGAGCGCGAGAGATTGTTTTCTTCTGCTGGTTTCATTGTAAACGATCTGAGAAAAAGCCTCTATCCCCAAAATCATGAAAGAACTGCTGTATCTCCACCATGACGTGCTCGTTGTAGGCTTTCAATTCTAATTTGAAAGCATTCTTGTCTATCACGCCAAAAAATTTCTTGTCTTCGGCTTGCAATGAAGTTTATAAAGATGAATTTCCACCGTTTACTTTGAAGCTATCACCAAACGTTGAACACCTTCACCAAAATAATAGACACATTCTAGTGGAAAAAAACGAGCACTCAATAGGTACCTTTGGAAACAGAAATGAAAACTTTTTGTGGTCCAGTTTTGGCTAAATTGCAATAATTTAGTGATTTTTGTAGTATTTCCGGCTTCCGTGTTCCGCATTCCGGTTTCCGGCCATTTTTGGCCATTTCCGTTCCGTCTTCCGCCTTCCGCTTTTTTGAAAAAAATTTCCGCACACCCCTGGTTATAAGTGATTCACTATTAATAATAACTTCACAATCAAAAAGCAAAATGAGCATTCTTTTTCGAAAGCGATGAGAATGCAACGCAAATAGGACTGTTCGGTGAACGAATGAGGCGTATACGTCGGTGATTTGAAGGAATAGCCTCAACATAGCCTCAGGGCAACCTACGTTTCCTTCTTGCACTCAAAAACGACCCGGACGCTCAAAACAGCTGACCGCCCGCCTATCTGTTGCAGCGTACGCAATTGCGGCCCCCGCAGCACATTTTACGCGAATTCGCGCGCGGCGAACAGTGCGGCAATTTTGTCGTGTCGCGTTAGTCGTGAACTGTGCACGACCCTATACTCGACCGTGTAAACGGCAGATCTCAGGCAAATGAGATGAAATTGATACCATTTATTGCCTTTGACCACACACATATAACGAAGCATCTAACCATCTTATTAGTAAGCTTCGAAATGACCTCCTTGACGAATACAGGCCCTAAGTCTCTTGAGGAACGCGTCTACGGCGGCACGCAGGTTCACCGGCGCGTCCGGAAAAATCGACAGCCTCAAGTTCTGGAAGACGGTTTGAAGAAAGAAGTTCATCCGTGGGCTTTTCAACACTTCGAAAACACCACTTGGACCTATGAGCAGGACTCTGCACCTGCCCGTAGTGCCAAAGTCGTACAGAAGTGGTACGCCGACAATTTCCCTGATTTCATTTCATCAAAAAATTGGCCACCGATTAACTCGGACCTTAATCCGATGGATTGCTCAATCTGGTCCATATTGAAGAGCAAGGCCTGTGCAACATCCCACGCGAGCACTGAGGCTCTTAGAGAAGACTTGAAGAAAGTCTGGGAGGAAATTGATGACACCATATACGCGTTCCCCAAGAGACTTAGGGCCTGTATTCGTGCGAAAGGAGATCATTTCGAAACTAACAATTAGATGCTGTTTTATATGTGTGTGGTCAAACGCAATAAATTTCATGAATTTCATCTCATTTGCCTGAGATCTGCCGTTTACACGGTCAAGAATTTGTGTTGAAGGACTTCTGCCGCACCCTGTAATTATAGGAGAGTGTCAAGAGCAATTTAGAACGAAAAGCATTATCCGCTCGAATCACAAAGACTGTGTAGTAGATAAATTTTTGAGACCTATTTTTTTTTATTTTTTAATACGTTCACATAACATGCAACATTTGAATTCTTCTTACATATTTGTGCAAACTCATGAGGTGGATTTAGAGCCGGTTCCTAACAAAAATTTTCCAACACAAGTCTGTTGAATACATTGTGTTTGGTATGAATTTTCAAAGCAAGAGTCTTCTCCACTACAAATGCTTAGCTTAGACCGTTTTTTGAACAAGATTTATTATTTTCAATGGCTGCCATCGGGAAACTGGTGCCTTTGTAGAGGTGTCACGTTAGAACACATCCAAAGAAGAAATTGGTGGATCAGTTACGATTATTTTTCGTCTATTCAAGCACTTCTACCTAATTGCTAATTCGATATATTATAGTCATTATACTGTACACTATGAGCTTGTTTTTTTTATCCCAGAAAAGTGTTCATTTGCTCATTGTTCTATTTGATAATGATGTTTCATATCGAAAAAACGTAAATTCAGGTGACAATGAAAGAGTAGGAACGCAACAGAATAGCTCTATGGAACGACTGCTCCCTATTTTTCTTGAGTCTACTCCAAACATTAGCAGACTATACGGGGTGCATGTATTTGAAGAATTCATTCGAACAAATTCGAATTTTGAGATTTCGAATGAACGAATGAACGAATATATTCGATTTCTTAAATTTCGAATGAACGAGTGAACGAATATATTCGATTTCTAAAATTTCGAATGAACGAATGAACGAATAGATCCGATTTTCCAAAATTCCGAATATTCGAATTTTCGAATTTCATTCGAACATTCGTTCGAATGAAATTCGAAAATTCAAATATTCTATTTATTCGACTCGGTCCAAACTATACTGTGTATGTAACTTAGAGGAAAGTTCATATTTAGGACTGTGCCTGCTGACCCTGTGTTTCATGTCAAAATGCTTATTTTTTGTGGTCTACAAGGAAATTGCTTTGCAGCTACGCGAAGAAGCTAGCCATGAGTGCTATTTTTGATGATAGTAATTGAGATGATTCAGGGCAGTAGTTTCGTCGTAGTCTAACATTGAATGCAAATTTGATGTCAATAGTGAACAAATGCGGTTATATGTCTTCGTAGGCGCTTGCTGGCTAGAAATAGTTTTTCTTTGTTTATCGAAAACTTGTTGTTCATCTTGTATTTGTTCTCATACCTGGTTCAACTCACTGAAGATCTCAAAGTCATTGTTACATTACGGATTATTGGGTACTAATGTATGGCATACTTAACACCTTTGAGTTTTTTTCGATTCTCAACTTTGGTGCCCTATACCTGACTACCTACGGTAGCAAACCCACCTGGGTATTGAAGGCTCGATAAAATCCCATGTTGTGGCATATATGTAGTTCATTGGCTGTTACAATGAGTCATCACAGTTTTGTTCGATCAGTTCTTGAGGATTCTATTGTCTCATCCTCCCTGAGTCGTCCAGTGAATTTTTTGTCAATTTCGTCAGTATTTTTGGTTGTATTTCACATCCCCGTGGACATATTGATAAATAAATAAACAAATAAATCAGAATTGTAAAGGCACGGTTACAACGTATCTGGCCTGTACAATGATTCAAGGCGGGCAACCGCTGCACCAAGTCATTGTCTTTACCTTTCCAAACAAGTCTGGCAGCAATATACCCGACCCCGGAGGGATGGAATGCCTGGATATCCCGGGCAGGGATCGATCGCTTGACCGAGCAGTATGCCTCTCACCACACGCGCGCCCTTTTTTGAATGTTTAAAATATATTTTTGTCTAAAAACATGAACGGCCCATTGATTCCTATCGAAAAAAACGGATGGCTTGGTTCCCTCATGCGTTGGCCGCCCGGTGGATTTGTGTGATAATGCTGGCGGCTGATGGCAGGCAGTGTTTTGTCGAGAAGCTTTTGCGTGGGACGAGAAACTGCTGCGATGTTGGCCGGATGGCACCGCCCTCAGGGTTGCTCTTCCATCTCTCACATCGGGGTTCGTGTCTTCACCGGTCCACACCTCCATGTCTGCACCTGCATACAGGGCTCATACCCCTCATTGCCTTCCTAGATCGCGATCCGTTGAGCGATTCGGTACCGTCGCCACCCTAACAAGGTAAACGCAGAAGCATTCTTTTTTCACCTTTTCCTTCGGTTAAAATTGGTTCTCGTAGCTGGTGAAGCAATACATGGGATTTGGTGTCTTTATCTACCTGGTTCAAAACCATGGGTTTGACATGCTCTCAGTCTGACAATCTCCGAATTCTCCAATTCATAAGCCACGATATTGGCTCGTTCAGTGAATTCTTTCGCCTCTCGAGATCGTTAGATGTCACTGGAACTGGAACTGACTAAAGTTTCGATCTTTCCGTTGTGTTCTAGGCCCTAAACACAGTCCGTGGGTTCGTGGCTCGCCAGAATGGCGCACAATAGACCTCACCCTTTCTAGCTTTCCGATGCTTACAGCTTTTCGATTCCTTGAATAAAATGCATTGTGAAGTTTGCTGGATGTCCTAAGGAAAATAAGGATAGCCATGGTTTCGTGATAAGTCAGCCCTCCAGTAGAAGTCGTCAATCAAGGGATGTTCGAGGCTTTATGGAGAGACTTCAGAGAGGTTGAAACTCTAGGTCGTCTTGGTAAAACTCACCTAATAACTCAAGATTCAAAAAATACGTTGAAAAAGCTCCAGTATCGCTTGAACACGATTTGCAATCTTCTTTCTGAAATTTCTTTCAGCCTCGGTGGCTAACGTTGTTAAAGTGTTACCACTGTAATTCTTGATGCTTATCTGATCGATGCTATGAGTAGCTTTTGAAAACATCACTAATAAAGGAAGGATTTGAGTTTTTTGCAATCTTTTTTGTATTCCTGATATTGAAGTTCTATTATCGATTCTTATTCTGTTCAGAGTGTCATCGGTGCCTAATCTGTCCACGTTTCACGTCGGAGGGGACCGCTATAGATGCTCAACTCTTCACAAATACAGAAAAAACTATGACACGGTATGTGAACTGTTAAAACACACTACATTTTTCCTCCAGAAGTGTCTCGTTGATGTTCTTCTTTCTTTTGTTTTTGGAGTTTTTTAACTTTGCTACTCCTCTACTCCATCTTCCATGTCGACATCTGTTTCCAGTCGCACCGATGATTCTTCGTGACATATGTTTGCAGTGGTAATTTAATGGAAAGAAGTATTCCTCTCACTTTCTTACTCAGAACCTCAACAGCAATAGCAGCAGAAGCCGAGTGTAATCCTATCGATAGGTGATTTTGCACCGGCTGTTCTGAAGAAACGCTGGGTTGTGGTGTAATTCTGTGGCTTGCCTACACATATTGAAGGTGTTTTAGCGACAAGGGTATTTCTGAGCTAAGATCACCATGAAATTCACTGTTTTATGTTTCCATGTGGCTGAGATATATAAAAACGGTCATTTTCGGGGCGTACCTGCCTTGGTACTCTCAGATTCTGCGCTTGATCCGAATATACTCTTTCTGCATTTCTTTTCACGACATTTACCTGCCTTAAAAAGCCAGTTTGTGAATTTTCACATTGTCGTATGCTCTTCCAAGCTAGGCGGATATTTTGAGATCCAAGGAAGAAGAATTTGAAGCTAGCCGTTATTGGATTATTACTCTCCATTCGATATTTGTTTAGTCTGGTTTATGGATGTCCTGTCGCCTTCCAAACCGAAGTTTAAAATACGTATTTTATTTTTTAGATAGAGGATCACGAAGTGGACCGATACACGTTTTATCAACCATTCTACTGGCCAACCTATCGCTATGCTGCCCGACGTGCACTTTACACTGACCCGATCCCTAATAGTCTTGGGTTTGAATATCCGGACTACTGGTGAGCTAGCACACAATGAAAATGTCTTCAGTTTCACAGATATTTCTTAAGGACCCGTTACAAATGGTACACTGACTGGTTGAATCCTACGTATTGGCGCCGTCACCGTGATCCGAACTACGATCGACCACTTTGGAACAGCTGGCGACCATGGCAGATGGATAGGTTCGTGGACAATATTCCTTGCAATATTGGACTGTAGCCAAGGAATGCAGTACCCGCTAAAGAGTGTCTAACAATTCACCCGCTAATTCAACAGGGCGCGCGTAATACAGTGGTAAGAGGCGCTACTGACAACCGCACGACCGAGCGATCGATCCCAGCCGGGCTGACCGAACCTTCTATCCCTCAGGAGTTAGGTTTATTGGTACCAGACTTGTCTGGGAAAGTAAAGACATTTACTTGGTATAGGTGTTGACCCCCGCAAATTACTATACATATAGGCCAAAAGCATGCTTCTACGATTCTTAATGGAACACGATCACAGCAGCACGTCCTTAGGGGAGCGATCAACGCCGTCACCTTTACCTTTACCTTTGCCTTTATTACATTCAATATCATGAAACTTTTCGGATATGTGCTTTAGACGTGGGTAAATGAACTCTCCACTTTTTCGAAGCGTTGTTCCTATCAGTTTTCATATTTGAGCTTATATGGTGCAACTTGACGTTTGTGATTTTCGATCACTAGAAGAATGCCTGAGATCGAGAATGTTATAGATCGAATATAAAGCGGGCCATCGACATGTACCGTAATGGTCATATCGACTTCAAGACACTGGACAGCAAATGGATCACACCTTCAGCATACGGACGATATGGCAAAGACTGGTCCGATGTCTACCTTCCAGCTGGTATGTTTTTATTTCTGAATTGATATCCAATTTGTTTTTCAATATCGAAGGAACGATTGATAAATGAAGCGAGAAGAATAGGAGCAATATGAAGTTTGGAAGAGCACGAAAAAGTGAAGAACACAGTCATATGTTGAAGCAAAGACATGTCGACAATTGCCTTCAGACTTTTCTTTGGAATTTTTTTATTTTCTCTTTCTACGTAGCACACACGCATGTGTTTGCTGTGAAAAGCTGCAGAAGTGGTCCTAATTCTGCGTTGAAATATTTCATTTTTTCCTGTCCAAAAAAGATTTTAGGTGGGGGACTAAGATCTTTTGTTCTTCGAAAGAGCTGACGTTTGGACATTTCCGTCGCCTTCAAATCACTTTTTCTGTCGAGAAGAGATAGCGTTGGCACGCACTTAGTAATCTGTTATAAAAAGTAGGAGAATTTAAGGAATGACTATTATTAGCTCTTTTATCAAATAATGAAGAAAGACTTCGAGGAGGTGAGAGGTGACACACCCCTTAAAAGGAATTTGATCATTTATAAATAAAATTTTACGAGAAATCCGCAACTACCCTCCTAACCATCTAAGTTACGTATCTAACGGATAGAGTGGACTTTACACACGATAAAGGCAGCACTTTAAGGGCCCGTTTTATTTTTAGCTAAACGCGCTCAGATACATTTTTCCAGTTTCCTCTGCGTATTTGTCAAACGTTTCCGATTCAATTTCGCCAATTTATTGGGCCGCTTGTACTGCTGAATTTGATGAAAGTCTAATTCAAATTTTGTTTCAGCACGCTATGGAGCTCACCGTTATTTCTACTCGTTTTATTGAACCGTTGTAGGAGGTTGCTTTTACAATGTACTGTAATTCTTTCTTTCATGCGAAACGAAATCTATGTTTATATGTAAATTTTCATGACGCTATGTAATAAACCATCTGACACAGGCGAAATGCTATAGCGATTCGCGTTCAAGCCAGAAGAGCAGAGGGACCAACACAGTCATTATGAAAGAAAGAATTGTAAAAGACAGGTAGGAGTGAATGTTCCGAATTTTGATTTTCTAGGACCACAAGACTAAAGAGTTACAACAAAATGAAAAATTGTTTTTTCAGTGCGTTGTTGGGTAACGTATCAAATGAATAAAGAATAAAATGAAAATCGAAATAAAAACCTTACCAGCGGCATTAGAGTAAAATAAGGGTAGGACAAATGGACTGTTGAGCTGAGTAAATTAACCATTGGAATGTTTAATAAAAGAAATTGAAAGAATTGAAACTACACGTTATTAAGCAGATCACTTCGATTATTATTCTGTCAGCAATTTCTTCACCTTTTCGTTGGCACCGTGCATTGCCAAATCACTAGTTTCAATCTGAAAGTATACAAACATAATAAGGGTGAAGGAACATGAAGAAAATCGATAATGAGGACTACCAAGTTTTGAATTCGATCGATCTTCGGCTCCTGTATACTCAGTTGCACATTTATATCAACAGCTAGATGTTTCATGGAGTTCAGGGTCTCGTTCACGTGACGAAGATTGTCGTCGATTTCACTCTCGATGGTATTGTCCGTTAGCCTATGAAAATGTTTAAAAAATCCGTTTACATTCACTCCACCTCACATTTCACAAAATTCGTTTATATTCATTCACAGAAGCCGTCAAACTACATAGTGTCACATTGAACGTTCCATCTATGTGGAATTCAAAGTGGGGAAATTTATATATACTTCAGAAAAAAGCGCTTTCAAAGATCCGTCATTGTCCCTTCTGAAGGGAGAGAAACCTTTGAAAAATGTTAGCCTCCTAAAGCAGAACATGGAGCACAAAGAGCTCAGTGTCTGAAGCGCGGTTAGTACGTACTTGCCTGCAGCGCAGCAATACTTCAAGTGCAAGACAGAGACGCAGAGGACGCGACACAACAGTAACCGTCGGTGAGGGTATGTATCTTGGACATTTTGAAATTGCTCAACAACTCTAAGTAACATTGCGAGGATCAAATACGTAATTTTGAATTATGACAAAGCGCGAAACTCGGCCTCGGAGAGGAGGCTCTGGTTCCAAGTGCTAAATCGATTAGCTGCCGCGCTGTTATGCTGCCGAGTATGAATGGGCTTGTGAACAAGTGTCTCTTCGACCAATTTTTAGACTGAACATTCAGTTACATGTTTTCACAAGAAAAAAAGGTAGGTGAAAACGAGGTATCCCATCGCTAGGAGTTTGCTGAGTTTCTTAATAAACAGGATGTTCGTTGTCAGTGTTTCGCAGCAATAATGGAAAGTGTTTGCAGTATACCTTGTCTTGAGCAATTCGTCTCGTTTCTGAGAAGATCTATGCTTAACGACAATCGACGAAGATGCAAGAGAATGGCTGAAAATATTAAATATGAATCCATTATATGACGTTCTTTCATTCTTTTTACGTTCTCTTTCAAGACCTCTTTCAATTTTCAGTCAACGATTAGCTCAAGATGAAGGGAAACTCACATATTTTGGCTCGTATCCTCATTACGACGGAAGCACCTCAGTGGAATGCTGAAAGTACACATCTCATCATTTGCACTCAAAGCAAACAAGGGATCGATGACATCCTCACCACGACAATGGAAAGCAACAGCATTGTTCCATTTTACTAATGTCGCTTCTAATTGCCGAAATATCATTGTTGATTTGGTGAAGATTTTCTTCCAGTTTGTCCAATTGCTCTGGACAAAAAAACATGTCTGATTGAGAAACAAATAATATGTTTACCCTATTGTTGTATCACGACAGCAGTCATGATCCTACAGATTATTGATCGGCATGGTTGAAGTCTGATGCCTCATTCATACTCTGAGGCAGCACCACAGCAGCAATAGTGAAGAAGTTGCTAGACACTGCGGGCCTTTTCACCGTTGCTGTTTAGTAACTGCTGTAAAGTATGATTGAGGCTTAAGCGTGCTTCATCCGCGCTGCGAAGACATATTATAATTCTAAGGAACACTGCAATGTATGGAAGCTATAAAGGAGTGAATTACATGAGAAGCGGAGTAAAGAGAATCGAAGAAAATAACCGAACTGTTTCATACGCTCCCACAAAGGTTTTAGAAACATCGCAAGAGCTAAGTGCGACGCCACATTCCTCAATGCTCCGCCCACCTAATGGCCACTGTGTGTCCACGGCTCCCAGCTTTCCATTGAGCAATGAAAAGGTAAAGGGACAGCGTTAGACACTCTAAAACTGGATTTTCCTAACCCACCTGATTGTCTTTTGTTTAAGGACACTATAGCCATTGTGGAAGTTAGCTTTAAATACACACTACCCGTGCGAATATGAGCAATTACTTTTTCGAAATTTGAACACTTACCATCTTGACTTTCTAGGGCAGCTAACGTCATCACTCCTTCATCGTTCATCTTCTCCAGTTCACTCACCATTCTCTGAGTACATCCGAGTGACTGAACATTGTAATGGTAGAAACACGACAGAGGATTCATTTTCAAAGAAAAAAAGCAAGGAAAACATTCATGCATAACAGATGTTTGTAGTATACCTCATAGTTCAGTCGCAGTATTTCATTATCAAAATCGACCATTTTTAATTTCAAACCATCACTTCCTCCTTTCATCGAAGAAGTCAAATCTGGAATGCTGAAAAGCACTCATTTCTATACCATACAAATATTAAAATAGCACCAAATAGAAAATACCTTGACACGTCTCTGCGCTTCACAGCCATCCTTCCAAGAAGTCAGGACAAGCTGAAATTTACACTTCACCTTCATTATAAATAGGAGATACGTACATTTACATAATAGCATCAAAGGCGAAAACAAAACCAGACACGACTTCATAACATTACTGAAAACGAGAATAGGAATTCATGTACCAGAATAATCAGGAAACAGCAGCGAAATGTTGTTGAGGAACTGAGAAAAGAGCAAAATAGGAAGAAACCTAACGACATTGCAACCATGGGCTAGTATACAATTGCCTCTATTGAAAAAGCCAGACGAATTCGTATCTCCAGCACTTTTAGAAAAATAGCGAAAAGGAGAAATACGGAAAATATGAACTCTTTAGAGATATGGGCACAGTGCTCAAAATAGACCGGTTGAATGTTACGTGATCAGAGCACCACCAGGTTATCACATGATGACTTAGTATAGGCCTTTGATCCAGAAAGTTAATATGACGTAATCGAGGTCCTGATGACAGCACCCAGTTGCTCAAATCAGTTAAATGGCTATAAATATGTATTAAGTCAACGTCAAATTAGAAAATTCTGAGCCGTTTTAGGTAGGTATGTAATTCACAGATTTGTGAGAATTAATATTTTCAAGCAAATAAACTGTCATGTAAAATAAGTGCATATTGATCCGAGTCTCCACCAGCTGATTCATGGTCAGTCAGCAAAAAAAGAGCGATTTAGTTCGCAAATGAACTTAATCCCATAGAAACAAAATCAATAACGACATAGAAATACGAAGCTATAAGAAGTAATGAATTTCGAACATGTGGCGAGCTGAAAATGGAGAGCTAAAGCGACGCTTCAACAGGTTACATCTCGAAATCGATGCTTGCTCCTTATAAAGCACCGATAACGTCGTCGCTATCAGCACATCGGCACTTTTCAAACTTCGAAAACACTGGAAATCACAGCGAACAGTAACGACGAATGTGGTCAGGTGCAATGTGGAATGTGATGTGCTGATCACGATCCCTTTTGTCATCTCTGGTTTAAGGTAAATTACCCGACATTGAGGGTACTGTGGTAAGAGGCGCTACTGTCACAAACACGGTAGAACGATCAATCCCCGCCGAGACTAACCAAGCCTCCCATTCCTCCTGGATCGGGTAAATTGGTAGTGGACGTGTCTGGGAAGGTAAAGTCACTGACTTGGTTAAACTGGCCCCCACAACTCATTGCATAAACATTGGCCCATTCACTACATATGCCTCAACGATTCCGAATGAAAGACGAATGCATGGCGCAACCTTAAACTGATCTACTTTGTCCACATTATCTCTTCAGTTCATTCAAAGTATGAGAACTCTTGAAAAACTTGTGGTCTGATGGTTGGCTACTTACACACATGGTGGAATTTGTGGAGCCTTTAAAGAACTAATGGTAAGGCAAGTTGCGTTTTATTCCTACAACATCGTCTTTTATTCCTGAGGACAGGAAATGGTTTTGTATTTCCTCTTGCATTGCTTGTTCAGATAAGATTCGAGACAAGCACTAGTAGTTATTTTATTTATTCTTATTGCTTTTCATCAAAAATTGTGGGCACTGGTTAAACACACTTAACCTACGTACCTTGAGCAGCCAAAGCTCCAACGGGAAAATTCCTTTGGCGAAAACTGGACACAAATCTCAATCGAATGAAATTCTATATAACAAATGTCAGATCTGTGATTTTCAGATGAAATCTGGTTGACACAAACTCCGCGATGGTTCTCTAGTGTTCATGTTCTATGTTTGTAGATTAATCGGCAGCGATCCCACTGGGTGGAAGTTTTGATAGAGAAGTCATTCGTAATGTAAACAAGGGTCAAGGACATTTCACATAGATATTTTCGGCTCGTGAAGTAGCGCATTGATCGTGGCAAGCATCCAAATAAGTAGATATTTAATAAAAAAGGCAGCGAGGAGAACTATCGGAAAATTTCTGACAGAAATCGGTTGAATGATTAAGCTATGTAAGTTTTGAATGTCTAAGTTATTGATGCAATTGCTTTACTTGTAGAATGGGAGTGTTATTCCTTATATCAACTCGAATTTCGACTACACGCAGGAAATTCAAAACAGTTAAACGACCCCTCTCGGGTTAAGCCTCAGCATTTACCCATATTCAGTCACTTACCGTTCTTTTCCCGTTCTTGTAACTGCCCTTTTATCACTTACATACGTTAACTGCTCTACTCTGCTGTACCGCTTTGTACATGATCATGAGTGTCATTTGAATTTTCACCATTTTTTTTGTAATTTATAGCAAAAGAATCCACCGAAATCCTTCACCACGATTCTAGTGGTCAAAATGCAGCAACATATTTTACCCAAAAGCAGTGCCGTAGCGCGCTTCCAGTCACTGAGAACTTGATTGTTTATTATTCCCTAGGTAACTCCAATTGAGCCAATTATTGTATCTCTGTGACCACTGACGTAATTTTACAGTACGTTGTAATAGGCGATGAGAAATCGCGCTCCAATACAGTTCGGTGTAAGAAGAACGATGCAGTCCGATTCGGTTAATTAAGATGGATGTTGCACTGATTGGAAATGCGATATCGACGTGATCCTGCCGAACTCGAGCCGTGTTTTAGACGTGACGTCTCTGATGAACAGCTTTTATGTGCTACCGGGTCAGTTTGAACTTTTCATTTTTATAGTTTTATTGATTTTTGAGTGTGATGAAATCTCAGATCGCATGCGCAGGCTTAGCTGCGCGCCGATCTCTATTTCGGATTTCTTTTTGAACGTCAGCTGCTGCAAATTTGTACTATTTTTAACTGCCCGTCAGTGAAATATACAACCTGCTGTCAACTTACCCCATACTAATTAGTATAGTAGACAGCTAACTGTGACCTCTTAATTATGCCTGATAGAATAACTTTCAAAATACAATCCTGTTTGGTATATGGGTGATTTCTTATTCTATTTCCATTAAGGTAAAAGGCATGGCTTCTGAACAACTTCAAATAACATCTGTAGCTTTATAGCGTGTTAAGCGCAAATATTTTCTCTCGCACTTTTTAATTAGACCACAGTGGTCGAGGAGATTTTTTTCTTTTCAATTTGACTAGAACTTTGTCCTTGGGGTTTTTTTTGTTTTGTTCATTTTTAAAGATATCTTTCAGGAAAAAGGCGCTAATCGGTATTTTGGTATGCCTGCTGTCATTTGTTATCCTTATTGGGCTGATTATATTCATACTTCCAAGCTCTAAAGAGGTAGACGGAGGTGACATTGACTATGTTCACCGTGATATTGTACCTCCGTACCTCAGTTTCACTAGTGAGGTTAGTTTCCTTGACTCTCTTTTTGATTGGATTCGTGGTTGGTGTTATTAATGCGCTTTATGCTTTCTAATCATTACATCCTCCAATTTTCGAGCGTTCTATAGTCAGTGTAATAATATAATTTTTCAGAAATCTAACGATGTGCAAACTATGTAGATGAATGTATTTGTTTTAGACGCGGGCACAGACCCAGTTGAAAAAACATAAAAGCAAACCTCAACTCGTGTTCAAATAATAGCTATATCAATGTACTAATTCTTTTTAATTCTCGAATGAAAAAATGTATAAGTTCTAGTACAACTAAAAAACATGAAACAATGATGATGATGTTCGAACAATGTAGCATATGTTGGTATGCCTTCAATGGGGATGGTGGAGTACTTCGATAGGAAACTGCTATTGAGAATATTGTATAGTTATATATGCTTGGGATGCTCGTGTAAGACGCGATGCCGCGGATAAGTATCCTGTTACTGTAAATGCATATGTTTTATATGTTCATTTTTATAACTTGGCGATATTTTGAAAAGCAGTAACTCCCACTACTCTTACTTTTGTCCTAGCTTTCAAGCTTTCACTTCAGGACACGAGTTTCGATGGCAAAGATTCATCATCACGATTTCGTAGCAACGAGAAACCGCAGCCGAGTAGAGTCCGGCCACATGATACTTGGATAAAATCGTCGCGAAATCAGGCGGGATCAAGTTTCCAGTGAGAATAAGCTCTTTTTTGGTGTTTTTTTTTCTTCGAGTGATTGATATGATGGTTTTGATGTTCTTTTTTACTCAGATCCAAAGATCCGCCGATAATCGGAAGCAAGCGACTGCAGAAGAATATGGATTCTGGTAGAGCTGTTTCCAGTGAAGTGATGTCAACAAATTTTGATATGGACAGAAAGGCATTAGCAGAAGGTCAGCCAGGTGGAGATGCACCAAGTCGTTCAGCTACATTGCTGAATGCCAATTTGCAAAAACGACCCTCAACCACTGCATCAACGTCAACAGTAACGACAACAACGACAACAACAACTACAACAACGACAATTGAAACAAGCTCAGCTGAAATCCAGAATTTCTTAGGAATGAGTGAACCGACCGTGAGTTGTATTCTTCATAATGAATCAATCATTTGGAATTTTACATTACTTGCGTTTTTATTTCAAAGCGTAGATGAACTAGTGGTGTCACACTGTGTGTATTCATAAATAAATAAAATTAAGGAGAGTTAAACGAGAGCTAGAGGAAATTTCGTACTTTGGACTGTGTCGGACGTCTCAGTGAAATATTTTGGCAGGTACTTTTCTCACCTTCGCAGCGTCGACGAAGGTGATAAGGATGCTATCTGTTTGTCCATCGCCGTCTGCAACGTATATTATGGCGTGCGTTGTGTAGCAGCATACATCCACGCCGTGGTACCGTATATGGGGGAGAAACTACAGTAGAGAGCCAAGAACAGCGCTTAGCGTGTTGAGATGGCTGAGTGGATAGCAAAGATGGTTGTTGTCTACGGGTTTCAGGTTCGAATCCTTCCTGTTTAACAATTTTTGCAGTGCTCAGTTAAACCTCCATTTTCCCTCGGCTTTGGATCGCTACCCTTTGGACCCTTTATTAACAGGGAATTAGTGGTTCACCCACCCAGGAGTTCCTTCCCCTCTTTTGCTTAGGTAGATTACGTTGTGGTAGATTACGCTTAGTTCTATGCTTAGGCTAAGGCCCAATCGTACGGTAAAGTGGCTTGATTGCTAGGTGTGCGGGCAGGGTGTTCCCATCTACTGGGCTTCTGGATTGCGTGGTTGGAGCCTGGGTTATCATTCTCTTCTGTACCGTTATCGTTGAGCCTCTTGACAGGCGGAAAGTGATAGGTTTACCCACCCCAGGAGTTCCTCCCCTGATATCTGCCGCCGCAGAAAGATATGATAGCCGATGATGCTGCTATCTGCCGCGGCAGTGGCCCTGTCAATGATGTACGCTGCAGCCGCAATGGCCAAGTACATGGTGCCATAACGTGGATGTGTGCAGTTACACAACGCACACCGCAATATACGCTTAGACGGCGGCAGCCAAATAGACAGCATCATCTAGCATCGGGTGATTAGAGCGATTCTTCGAGCAAATTAGGTCATCTAGGATGCTCATGATTGATTTGCTCGAAGTATCGTCTTCTTTGAAGCTGCAAAGGTAAAAAATACGGGCCAAATCATTTCACGGAAGTGTGTGAGGTACTAAGAACTGGTTACACTTTTTTGATTTCTATGCTTCGGCGAAGGAGACACTGCTGAAAACACGGTCGAACAAATTTAGTGAATTGTTCTCTTAGAACTGTTTTAAAGCGATCAAAGAACTGTTTCCTATCGGAAAGGAAGCGTGTACTACAAAATGTGTATAGCTTTTGTTGTGGACTTTAAAATAGGAAAAAATGTCCAGCCTTGGGTTTCCACTACACGTTAGCGCAAAATCGTTTCGAATGTGTTCCGTTGAGCACAGTTGTCAAGATTTGTTTCAATTAATGATTTTATAATAACGAACTAGTTATTCTTAAACTAAACCCCATTAAATCGTCTGTGATTATTTTCAGGGCAGCAGTTCGTCAGCTGAGCAGTTTGCTGTCGAGGAGGACGAACCGCAAAACGTTGGTGAATCTACATTCAAATGGTCCATTACTCTTTGTCATGTTTTACCCTATTTAGGATTGCTCGTTGCACAAAAAGATCAGCGGTGTCTATAATATTGCTCCAAATGACGCTAAACCTCTCCCAGTATATTGTCAGCAGGAAACCAACGGCGGTGGCTGGACGGTTATTCAAAGGTTGGAGAGTGTTCCGCTAATTTGCGATTTTTAAATTTTTTGACCACTGAATAAATTAATATTCTGGATTGTTTTAGACGTATTGATGGTGCAGTTCATTTCTACAATCGTACATGGCTTGAGTATGAACAAGGTTTCGGCGTTCCGGGAAGTCTGTATTTTGTATTGATTTTGTTTAGTTCACTATTTTCATGTATGATTTCAAGGCTCTCAATGGATTGGCCTGGAGAATATTTATCATTTGATCGCGAGTGTTAAAGCTGATTGGATTTTGCGTATTGAATTGTATGGAGACTACTGTACTGGTGCTGGCTGCCTAAAGCAAGAAAATGGTTACTGGTGGGCTGAATGGCCATTTAAGGTTCGATGTTGCTTTGGATTCATGAACATATAACGTGAATCCTATAATTATTCCTCCACAGACGTCACTTCAAGTTTTATAGTTATTCTGAATTTTAGATCGGAGACGCATCTTCATTGTATGCTCTTGAAATAGGAACTGTGATTGCCGGTAATCTCACTGGTCCAGATCAGCCGGACTTGTTTCAACAAAACAACGGTTGCCCATTCTCGACAATTGACAACGATAATGATCATATTGACAATGTGAACTGCGCTCAGTTCCGAAACTATGGGTTTGTGGTTCAGTTGAGCTTTAGAAAAATAAAAAAAACTTTGAAGCTTTATACAACAAGAGATAGGTTGAGCTAGATCCAGTATAGTATAGCTTTCCAGTCTACGAAAATTCATTGCACCTGTCGCTAATGCGCGTTCTCTCCATCTCTTACCTTTCAACATCGCTTATCCTTGCTTTCACCTTTAAACGATTCCTAATGTCCAATGATAAGTTCTTGATCTCCGAATTTAAGTCCTACTTTAATTTTGATGACTTATCCGCACAAACTCAGGTGTACGAAAGCTCTGTCACATTTTTAGTCGTTGCATAAAAATGTAATCATTAGTAAGATTAACGCAATTTTACTAGGCAATCTAACTAATCAATTAATGGTATTTCTTTATAGCGGCTGGTGGCATAACGCGTGCGGCAGTGTTTCGCTGAATGGTATGTATTACCGGGATACCTATCCGCGTCATCGTTACCTAAGCTACTTATACGAGAATCCCAAGCAGAATGTAAAGAAGACAGCAATTCACCCAAAACAGACATTCATGTTGATTAGACCCAGTATAGTAAAGTGATTCTATTCTTACTTTTTGAATGTTTTCATTGTACATTATGGTATTCATTGTACTGTGTATAAAATTACTGTGCCCGTATTTTTTTGTTCTGTATGTACAGATTTTTCTCAGTGTTATTCGTATGAGCATGTTGCTTGCTCATTTGCCGAGTCGACGATTCATCGAATCTAAGACCTCCAAAGTTGTAACGGGAGCGGTGCTTACGAGTATTGAATGTTTCACTTCAATCTGTAGAATTATTCATGTACTGTTCTCCGTGCTGTTGATTGTTTTAAGAGATTTATCGGCATTTTTTGGTTAGCTATGTTATCTGATGAAATAATTGCTGGCAGAATACTATGGAATGAAGATTTACCGTTTTGTGGTCGCTGTTTTACGAATTATCCTTCAACCAGTCATGGAAGACGGTTGCTTTGAGGGTGCTCCGATGAAAGAGCTTCGATTTAAAAGTTCGTTTACTATTCAGGAATCGACGTTGGGTGAAGTCAGGTCACGAATTTGCTACAAGTCCCGACCATTTGATTACGTTATTATTCGAAAACTCCTTCACAAGAACCAGTTGGTTTTCAAAGTTTCCTTCACAAGAACCAGATGCATTTCAACGTTATGTTGCAAAATCAAGCAGACTCGTTGATTAGCACACCTAAGCCGGCCCCTGGTCGATCGCTCGACTTTATGCGTGACGGTGGCGCCTTTCACCACCGATCACACATAACATTCACCTTGTTTCGACGAGTAGAATCCGAATTCACTACTTAGAATGCCTGGAGGCAAAGTTTGTTTTCGTAAATTTTCGGAAATTTCGCCGATGGCGATCAATTTCTCACTTTCGCGGCCGTAAGAAGCACTTTTTCGGTCTCTAGACCACCCGAACCACATATCATTCGATTTGCTCACTAGTTTAGTTGTTTGCAGTGACGTCTTATCTGCAGAAATGTCTCGAGCAGAAGCTTTTCAATCGTATTGTGATGACCGAACTCCACAACGCGAACGATGCCGAGGGGAACGCCGAAGAAGAGGAGAAAAGCGAGGATACGGGTGATCGGAAAGACGAGAAGCACATGGCGTAGAAGTTTTCGCGATTTTCTTTCAAAAAATTTCGCATTGTGGGCAAATATTTAGACGTTTTCGGCAACAAATTCCGCATGTAGATTAACTGTGACGGGCAAAATTCTATGTGCCTATATGATGTGCGTGCGTGTGTTTGTGCGGAAACTCGGCCGATGCCGTCCAATCACATACGCACAGCGTCGACTGAGTTGCCGAAAAAATGTGATAGGAGAGTCGCTGTTCCGACTAACGGCCCTTACAGACCCGACGGCGTGCAATTTGAGCGACGAATCAGTCGTTATAAATGCAATGGAGCGAAATACACGACGACGAGCATTCTCGTCCAACGCGACGTTTGCGGCGGCCGCATTGCTCTAAACGATAGCTGCATTGCAACGCGCGGTCACCGTCGCGGTGAAGACTGCGAATTCGTCGCTCAGTTTTTTGTCGCCTGGTCTGTAAGGGCCCTAAGGCGCGTTTGCGCATGTGGTTGGAAGGTCGCTGTTCCGTCTACGCCGCATTCGCGGATGTGATAGAAAGTTGCTGTTCCGACTAAGCTCCACTTGCGCGGATGTGACTGAAAGGTCGCCGTTCCGACTAAGCCGTAAATGGCGGGTGTGATTGGAAGGTCACTGTTTCGACTTCGCTCAGATGGAATGGGTTCCATGCAAAGATGTGTCCAAAGCTATCGAATCTACCAGCGACAGAACCTCCAACGTACGATTGACAAGCGTCACCTCTACCACTTCTCTATTCACCTAGTTTCCAGCCGCTGCTGCACTTTACGTCTGCTGTGAACCAGCAAACATGGACTGAATGCCCGTGAAGGACCGCGATGGAGAGAAGGAGTGAAGGATCGCCTTCCCGTTAGCCCATTGTCATGAATATCCGCACATTTATGATGACTCACCACACAGCCCTGGGCGTGCTAACAGTAAACTTCGTACGTGCACGTGCTTCGTAAATTGCCTCCGAAGATTCGCGGCCAGACGGGGAAAGCCAAAAACAATCCTATCCGACAATGCTACAAATTTCAAATGGGGCTACAAATGGGTTCAAGACCAAGAAAGCCTTCAAGATATCTTTCGCGGCTCGTCAGTCGACCGATTCCTCACCAACGAATCCATAATATGGAAGTTTATAGCACCCCTCTCCCCGTGGAACGGTGGATTCCATGAAAGATTAATAGGAACATTCGAATCATGCTTGAAGAAAATTGTTGGCAAGCGATCTATCTCTTTGGTGACATTGATTCCAGACATTGATTACAGAAATTGAAGCAATGATCAATTCAAGACCTCTGACATATGCAGGATGTTCGATGAATGATTCCACCATCCTACGCCCGATTGAATTCATCAGCCCTCACTCACAGCTATCACTTCTCTCTCCACTTCGTGAAACAAGCAAAGACGATCCAGATTACATCCCCTCCTTCTCGTGCAGAAAAGAAACAATCCAACAATTTGACGAAAATAGATTGCACCTAACCCGATTATGGAACATATGGACTGAACAGTACCTTCTTGACCTGCGGAACCATCATCAGAAAAGAAAAAACAAAATCAGTTCACCCGAACACAACCGAGAATTGGAGAAGTCGTTCTCATTTTTTCGGAAGAAACTCCAAGAGGAAAATCGCCCTTAAGAATAGTAACTGAACTAAAAGTAGACCCAGATAATGAAATTCGTGATGCAACTATCGGCATGGCTCAACAAAAGACAAATCAAAAGGTCAATAAATATGCTCATCCCGTTAGAACTTGATGACGAGAACTTATCTGATAGTAAAAATGAAAATTCTAACGAAATGATAAATGAAAATGGAGGGATACAATCAAATGCTGAAACTTCTATGCCAAATAACGAAGACCAACTTGAAAAAATACTGACCTAACTTATAACAGACGTCAAATTCTACCAAGGAAAGCTAAGGAGAACATACACTATTCACATGTTGCCTTTACGCACCATGATGATATAAGAAGAACGACCGAAATGCGACCAATATCATGGTTTCAATGGCTCGTTCTCGCGACAGGGTGCTCGCTAGGCAGAGCTTCAGGCGCGCTTGAAGAAAATCACGCTATCGCCATTCATTGTGTGCGCGGAGGAGTTCACATTTACGAGAAAGATGAAGTCGCGAAATTACAAGTATGCGGCAACGATCACTGCATGGAGGTCCCTAACCTGATAACAATATCACAATCCAATTTCCACCCGAAATCGCTCTAGATAAACACATTGTAACGATAAAACGACAGATACGAAATATCACGAGCGTATTCCAAACCACTTGTCCACCAAGCCCACTTTGCGAACAAGTCACGTGTAATTTTTGCTCCACTATAATATCAAACCCTCACTGTTGGCCTCGAACCGCAATAATAATGACAGGCATTCTCTTGTACGTAGTAATCATGACAAGCGCATTATTCCTGATGTTTGCAAAGAAAATACTGCAATTCACTCATCGAAAATCACTTTTTCTCATGAGAATGCCCCAAAGAATGATGCAACGAACATATCGATGCGTATGCTGTCAAGAATCAACAGAGACTATTGATACGCCATTCATCGAACTGAGGCCACTGAGGAATGCACGATGGAGTTCCTCAGCAGTGGTGCGCATTTTCACAATATGCGTCACCCTCAGCGCAGTATCAACCACATACGCTTGTCAACAGACAATAAATATGCACTCATTTCTCACGCAATGCGCGACGGACATGTGAATGTGAAAAAGAACATCAACTACTCGTAAAAGTTAACCCATTACAGCCTGAGATATGCCTACAATTTCGAAACGACAACTACACAGTAGGACAAGTGAAGTTCTCTCTACGAAAAGTAATAATGAGTTGTAATAAGGAAACGTTATTCTATACAAGGAAGACGATAGCTAAAGTTCAATTCAGTAAACGATGCCCGCATATGGGCACGTGTACCGACTTGAAATGTGCAAAAACAAGACCAGATTCCTTAGTTCCTGAACTGGAAATTGCGAATAACTTGAAAGAACTTAATAAATTCAGAAATCACATATTGCACAGAATCGTGCGGAGGCTTCGGATGTTCTTGCGGTTTTTTCTCTTCAGGATGTCTGTTCTACAGGATATACCATGAACCGCAGGATGAAGACATTTACGAGGTTTTTCATTGTCCCACTTGGACTTTAGGAGCATCATTCATTCATCTTTGAAAAAATATCCAGTGACAAACAACCACGACAACACCAGGTACTGTTACACCGTAACGTTCCTAAGACTCTGACAAATATCAAAGTACAACTTACATCTTTAAGTACAGCTCCTAACAGCTTTCTTACCTCAACTTTCATTAGAGGAAAGGCACTAGCAGCGACCCTCGATCCACACGCTCAATTTTATTAGGTCGTTAAGTATGAAATGGCCGATTTCGTGTCGAAACTTTGCTTCATTATTTCATAAACAAACGACACTGTAATCAATCAAAATTTCCACCCAAACTGTCAACACACTTTTGCCATTTTGATGGTAACTTCTTAATGCCGGACGCGTAAAAACCTGAAGGACGAGAAACAATGAATTCTCAAGAGGATGTGGAAGGCATCTTCCACATCCTCTTGAGAACTGAACTGTTTATCTTGTAATAAGTGGTCTAATGCCCGAAACATATGGTAGTTGTTGTTGTCAGTTGGTACAAGATCTGGCGAATGAGGGTGAATGAGAACCTCCATGTGCAACTCCTGCAATTTACGCAACGTTGTTCGTGTGACATGTGGTCTTGCATTGTCATGAAAGAGCATTGGTTTGTCTCTGTAGGCCAATCTCGGGCGCTTTCACGCAAGCTTTTCTATCGTAACATCCAAATCTTTACAGCACGCGTCGGCTGTTATCGATGTACTATGTCTCATAAAGTTGTAATGGATGACTCCATAGATACACCGCCAAACAGAGATCATCAACATTGCTGGTGTATTTTGG
Source organism: Nippostrongylus brasiliensis (assembly GCA_030553155.1). NCBI lineage: Eukaryota > Metazoa > Nematoda > Chromadorea > Rhabditida > Heligmosomidae > Nippostrongylus > Nippostrongylus brasiliensis. The sequence continues at coordinate 18,155,995 of CP130737.1, forward strand.
GCTTTACTCTATGTTCCGGAACCTCATCTTTGTCCAGCCATCGTACTGAGCCCTCGCTATTGTCGTACAGAATCCACTTTTCATCCCAAGTAACGATGCGATGTAAAAATGGTTCAGATCTATGTCGAGAAAGAAGTGGAAGGCAAGCGTCGAAGCGGCACCACTTTTGCTGCTCGTTCACTCCGCGAGGAACCCACTGATCGAATCTTTTCACTTTGCCATTTTTCTTCAAATGGTTAGAGTATTGTGGGTACAGGTACCCCGAAGCATGATGCTAACTCACGAGTAGTTTGAGTGCTGTCGCTTTCCACTGCAGTTTTCAAAGCTGTGTTGTTCACCTTGAATCCAGGTCCTTCACGAAGCTCGCTTTCGAGATTAAAATATCCAGAACGAAAATTTTCGAACAAGCGACGTACTGCGCATTCACTAGACACATCCTCACCGAATACCTCGCTGATGTTCAGGACGGCGTGTGATGCACTGCTTCCACGAGGGAACTCAAATTCGAAAACAATACGAATTTCAGATTTTTCCATGGCTTTGAAAACCTCCTGCACAGCCTGAATTTGGAGGCAGCACTGAAAACCAAAATGGGTTGTTGAAATCTCAGGAACGTAGCTTCACAATCGAAAGAAAAACTAGAGGCCCACAAACGAACATACCTAATTATCGACCTTGAAACTTAAAGCTTGAAAAATCAGCCATTTCATACTTAACGACCTAATATTATGCATGTCTTGATCATAACGACACCAACATCATTTCTCAGTGCATGGTGAAAGACAGTTGCACGGGCAATTCAGCCGAAGACGAAATTTCGTGTTTCTGTAGTCACAATAACGTATCCGCGCATTTCGACCTGCGTCATGTTTTGCCTCTCACACTTCCCAGTCTTGCGGTGCGCTCATCGAAATCAGATGTTTCAATCGAAGCCGCAACCGCAAATGCCGAACTTGCTATCACGCTCAATTCGGAAAAACGACAACTGTCGCTTCTCTTCGACAGTTTCGAGTGCGCGCTTACAGCAACCGATGTTCATGGATGCTACAACTACATTACACATTACATTACATTACATTACAACTACAAGCACAATAACCTGTACGGCTAACAGACAATATGGACTCGCAGAGGTAGAATGCGCAACTCAGTCCTTCGTATTAACATGTGCTAAAACGGGCTATAATAACCAGGTGAAGTTCTACTCTCAAACAGCACACTTTTACCAACAATGTCGCGTTAAGTGCGGAAAAGGCATCTACATATTCGAAATCCTAGGAGTTCTCTATTTTGTTAATCAAATCCAACCCTTTTACTCAATAATTAAGCTAGTTAACAACCACACAGCAGCGGACGAATTATTTCACATATCATTTCCAGATTTAAGCCACATCGTCGACAACTTCAAGAAATATCTTCTTTTCACCACCATAGTTCTCGCGGTAACCAGGATTACAGTAGTGATATCTTTCATAACCATCAAATTACTCACCCAGAGTAGGCCAGGGAAAGCTAACACCAACACCCTCACGCTCTGCATTCCTTTAACTCCATGGTATATAATACGGGTTATCATACGTATTCTTCTAACAATCCCCATTCGTCTGGCACGACTAGCTCTGCGACTCCTCAGTACCATCTAATAACCAAGGCAGCATCTATTTACCATTAATATTGTCTATAAATTGCTTATGAAATCCATAAATTTATTTGTTATACTATATATTCATATATTTCACATACAGCATTTTTATAAGACATAATTCAAACTTAAGAATTCCGATAAGAACTTTCCCATAAACTCTAAGAGAAATTTCCCAGACGCGCTCTTATCAAGTAAACATATCAAGCAGAGCTACGAATACCACAAGTAGATTTCCCATAAAATTCCAAGCGAAGCTTCATAGAAGAAACAAAGACCATATATAAGGGTCACCCCAACCAGACCAGACCACATAATGCCGTCGTCCTCGTCCTCGTCCGCGGGAGAAGCTGACCCCTTTTTCTACCGCGGGTTCTACTACCGCCTTAGAAGCCCTGTAGGCAACTACCTATTTTTCGAACTGATCGATTTCGAGCTGAACGACAGCGACAACGACAATGAGGGAGCACGCGACGACAACGAGGAAGTACGCGACGACAAAGACAAGCAGAAAGCAAGCGACGACGAAATCGCCTTCCCGTCTAGGTTCTTCCCGGTTAGACGGGGAGGCTCCCCACTTTTTTAGTCCTACCCCCACCAGTCCTGTATACGTGATTGAGAACCAATCCGACTTTGTTCTGGACACTAGAAGTAGAACGGGATAACCGACGTGATTATGATTCTGAGGAAGCAAGTGATGCCAATGATTGATTGTGATGTAGGAAGCTAGTGATTGTCATTGATTCGATTGTGATATGAGAACAGGAAACAAACGATTGTTGTAATGAATTTTGATATGATGTAGGAAGCAGATGATTGTCATGATTGTGATATGATAAAAGGAAACAAAGGAATGTTGTAATGAATTTTAAATAATAAAATGATCGTAACCTGTGTAAATGTTTGCACTTCTTCTAGGAGCGATGGTGAGATATCTCACAGTTGTCGCTTACATGTGGTCTTACTGCATGTCACAATAAACAATACTCGAGATCGACGGTTTACGATGTTCTGTCAAATTACCAGGCTTCCGGAGTCAGGCGAGGAGAGCCCATCCGCGAGAACGTGTTTCAAGAACCGCAGATGCCGCAGAGCGCTCTCAGGAACTGATCTTGGTGGACCCAATACAACCGCTGAGGAGGTTGGCGACAGTGTTGGAGTTTGCGAAAGTTCAGTGACTGTAGTAGTCCCCTGGATAGCGGCTATGACTTCAGGAAGGCCATATGTCTTTCAACAAGACGGCGCACGAGCCATTTGCTTCAAAACTGGCTGTCCGATAACTTGGACATGCTTTGGTCCACGGTGTTCCGGTCCCAGAAAAACCTGGATTTGAACCCCATGAGCTACAACGTTCGGAGCGTTGTTGAGAGGGTTGCTAACGAGACGAGGCACTCTAACATCACATTTCTGCGAACCGCCAGTAAAGCAGTATTTGGAAATTTGGACCGAGCTTTTTTGAAGAGGGCTTGCGAACGTTTCAGGTCGAGGATGGAGGCGATTATTGCTGCTGACAGAGTCTACATTGAGCCGTTGTAATAATAATACACCCCTCTACTAATGTGCAAAAGATTTCTGGATTTGAATTGTATTTGGCGTTCGTAAGGTTGTTTGAAAAATCCGAATCGCGGTTGTCCGAATTTAGCTGGCGCACCCTGTATATACTTATATCGAAGTGAGATATGAAAAGCAAAAAAATCATTATTCAACTTAATCTGACAATAAGTAATTGTCAACTTAATATGACACTAAGTAAATGAAGACTAATTAAGATGCTTCGTTTCGCTTCTTTCAGGCAATATGCAATCAATCACGGCCGAACTCACAGAAGTACAATCAGAGAACACTAGTTCGTAGAATAGTAAGAAACAAGTAAGATGCAACTCGCCCAAGATATCGACTTCACTTCCACCTATTATGACGGTTCTCCAGTCTACATCAACAGAACCTCGAATACTAATGATCAAAAGATATTTCAGCAAAATCAACTATCCAACGAAACTTTCTATGATCCATACGTGACATACTCTCAAACACAGCCTTTTTTCTCTCAGTCTCTCTGTGTTCCTTGTCAGCCACGTTCTGAATCGTACTACCAACCTCCACCTCCTTACCCTTATTATGATTCAGGAACTTTTCACGACGTCATAACTATCGAATCCAAGCTTTCGAATCTTCAACAAGATGTCAGCAAGATTCTCCAGGACATTCAAGAATTGAAAAGCGGCTCACGAAAACGCTGCTGTCCATCCGCCGACGAAACGCCAATCCCAAACAGACTACAGCAGTCCATAACCGCTTTATCTGACGAACTTGACTACCACGCACAAAGAATGGATCAACAATACACTTCCGATTTGCCAGTTAATGGTATTTCACACGCAAAAACGCGTCCATTTGGAACAACCAAAACAATTACACGCTCCGGTCCGATGTTGTTATGCGTATTCTGCAACGGAAACCATTGGCCCAGCGAATGCGCTTTTTACGGTACGCTCAGCGCTCGCCGCGATTGCCTTCAAAAGAAGAAGCGCTGCGAGCGCTGTCTAGGACCTGCAAACCACCTAACCACATCATGCAAATCCAAATCCTTGTGCTACTTTTGTCGCACAGCGGGCAGAACTACAGAAATGTCAACTCACCATGCTAGTTTCTGCTCATTCCAATTCCCAAGGTAAAGGGAAACGACATGCAAATATGCAGTGAAATCTCTATTTCCAGGTACCATACCATCTACGTACCAGACCACACCATTCTTCAACTTACCATCATTCCAAATCTTCTTCAACAGTGACATACCTTATCCATACTACTTGAAAAATTACTTGATCTTATACCGATCTTTAGAGATACCAACGTAAATCTCAGCAAAGAATGGTTGGGATCGACACCATGGCACCTTCATCGATCACAGAGAGACCTATACAATCAATAATACGTGATCACTCCATACCATCAGATTGTGCCATACTTAGATGCATCTACCCAGTACTCCATATTATCCATATTACATAATTCATTCCGATTGTACCTTAGAATGCTTATCGCTTGATAGTAGACGACATCATTGGATCCAAACGTTCTTCAATTTCAATTCCATGCAGTCTCTGTCGCCCGCCGGAGGGATCGTCATAAAGACGCATGAGAAGAAAATACTTAGCCTTAACACTATATATACATTTTTTGCCTTTCTACCTTTGCACTATAATATAACTTACTACAGGCGGTCAGGGTGTGGTGGCAAGCACGTTGACACCTCCCTCTGAAGTCCATCGACCATGGGCAAAGAAGAGGTTTGGCAGCCAGTATAAAAGACCAGAGGCTCACCGCTTCCCAAATCATTAATCTCTTTATTTTTCTTATTTAAAATTCTAGTTACAATGGTTGCGTGTTTTCCTCTCAGGTCGGGAGTGTCATGAATATCCGCATATTCATGATGACTCACCACACGGCCCTGGGCGTGCTGACAGTAAATCTGTAACCAATCGTCAAAAGCTACTAGATCTCTTCGCCCATATCTGCCGGTACAAAAAGAGCGCGCAGCTCCAATCCGGCAGTTCCTGTCAGGTTCTTCAGTTCTGCTTATTTACCCTCTATGAAACTCCTCCTTAGTCCCTACCCCCCATGATGGATCCTAACTTAGTATGATGATCGTATCGCTTATGATCGCTATGTAATAAAAGTAGTCCGCATTGTATGGATTATATTAGTAGTCTTGTAGATAAACATATTAATCCCATTGATGTACATGAATCGCTGAAACACAGATGCTCCTCGCACCTGGAGTGTACAAAGCCGACAATATATTTTAGACAGGACGTTTTGGCCCCGCGCATTGTACGTTGCAGGTTTTCGAATTGTTATATTGACTCTCTAGGCACTTTGCCGTCCCATGCGACGTTTAGTCGGTTTCGTGATGGACCATAGTCCATGGGGTGGCCGCCTTGCGAAACGGTAGCCAATTGAAGGACTCGTGCCAAAAACGTTGACGGCAAAGTCCAGCGCACTATCCACTTTGCCTAACAACCACTTGATCCGCAACCAATTGCGGGACATATACCCAGCATTGGTTGATGTGCACAATACCCAGCATTGGCTGATGTGCACAAATAATCATTCAGGATTTCAGGGGTGCCCGTCATCATTCCCAGTAGACTCGGGCAAAACTCCCCAAGCACGGCGTGCAGCGCTCGGATAGTGATCATGGTTTGTCACTACTATAGTACGTGAAGGCTGTAGTCTATGGAAAGCTGTGAAAATGTCTCAATTCTCTCCAATTCTCCATGACAGGTGACCCTAAAAAGCGCTGTTATTATTTTTAAAAATGTATAGATCGGTGTGCGCTAATGATGCTGAACGAATTCTGAGCTCCACCACCACCTGTGAAAGAATCAATATGTCACGATCACCGATTTCCCTCACGATCAGACGTCGTTTAGGGGTTTATTCCTGGTGCCAATCACGGAAGTGGCATTGTTTTCTGATTTAACATCAGGCTGTGGACTCTACGGGGTGTTTGGGTATGTGGCAGTTGGTGTGAGCTCGAAATGCCAGGTATGGACTATGTGACTAGGTCAAAATCACCCACACCGCCCAAGCATCGTCCATTAGGTTTATTTGCGCGTTGATTAAAAATCTGACATTTTGTTCTTGTATTTGCTGTCGATTGTGGTAAGTTCGAACTGGTATCACAATTATATTCGTCTATACCGAGTTCAGTAATTTTCCGCTGTTTCAGTAATCAGCTGTCCCGTATTCTTGACGAACTCGGCGAGGCGCCGATGGACCTTTCTCCCATGGACCACGCAGACGCACAAAGACTTCGGACAACGTGCATTCAGCTCACAGCAACATCGCGGCTCGTTTCCGAAACTTTGAATAACTTCACCGCTACAGTGGACGCATTAGGAGAATCGCTGACGGAGGAACAGGATAAACAAACTATGCAGTACATTGAGAATACGCAGGCAGTGTTGGACAAAGCGCAGGGATTGGCCATCGAAATCGATGCGCGATTGCAAGGAGCTCGAGAAGAACTTCCAGCTACGCAGACGGCAACAGCCAAACTTCCAGCAATCCCCATTCCAACGTTTACTGGGAAAATAAGGGAGTTTTCTGATTTCTGACGATGTTTGACGCTAACGTGCATTCACTGCCCTTGACAAACCTTCATAGTTCAACTCTCTAGTTAGCGCTTTGAAAGGTGGAGCTCGAGAACTTATACGCCGATATCCAATCACGGGGGCCAATTACCACCACGCAGGCGACCTTCTACATTCCAAGTACGGTGACGAATCGGCGTTTATCGGACATCTACATTCGAGTCTCGAAAGGGCAAGAGCCGAATCAAAGGCCATCTGTGCGCAGCGTTGTCTTCTAGAAAACATCATTCCTATTGTTACGCAGCTGGGAAAGCGAGGGGTCAATCTCGAAGGATCGTATCTCTCGCAGAAAATACTGGCCAAGTTCTCAATTGCTCTCCAACGCAAAACACTGGAGGTGTGCTTCAAGCACATCAAGGAGGAAAGAGACCGAAAAATGAATTCTGGATATACTGGATAATTTCAAATTCTGGATAATTTCATCTCTAAAGAGGGAAAAATAAATCAGTGGATAGACAAGAACGAAGAAAATGTTGACATTCCAGCGCATCAACTGGAGACATCTAGAAAGCGTCCCTCTCAAAACATTCAGCCGCTATCAAGCAGCCTCGCTGTATGTTTTGTAATTGGAACAGGCACAAATCCGCAGCCTGCATTACAGTCTCAAGCTTATCAGATCGTCGGACATTCCTGCTGAACCACAACAACTGCTTGAACTGTGCACGGGAAGGACATTTTATCTCGCTGTGCGCTAGCAAGGAATGTAAAAGCTGTGATGGGAAAAAGCATCACCACACCATCTGCCCAAGACAAATGGGGAATCAAGAGACCAGGTATGCAACTAAAGGCACCGAAGCCAGACAACCACCACGCAGTACAAGAACACCACAATGAGTACGGCCACAGAAGAGAGGTTCGGATACCGCTCGAACGAGTGGTCAGAAAAGGAGAACGATTGACGCTAATCCGGTTCAAACGTCCACAGAAAAGAAAAGCGGCACGACAAACTCAGCGGAGACGCCAATTCTTGGAGGTAACAATACGGCGTCATTTCATCACGCACAACGTAGCAGTGGAAGCGATCATGTTCTGCTACTGACAAATGTAGCTAAGGTTCGAGATGAACAAAACAGACAGTGGAAAAAGGTGGAGATCCTCTTCGACACAGGAGCCGACCAATCCTTCATAAATCAGAAACTGGCAGATGACTTAGGACTCGAGCGTTTGGAGGAACAGAAGTTCCAAATATACACGTTCGTACTCGCAGACACCCGTACAGGCGCGATGTGGGGTAGCACAGTTAAGTCTGTGCGACATCAATGGAGCTACACACGCAGTACGTCTCTACACAACTCAGGTACTGACAACGAAAGGTCGTTCAGTTAACCTCAACAGCGAGGATCGAGAGTTTGTCGACAAGCATCACATCCAACTATCAAAGTAAGTAGATACGGCAGGATTTACTCCACAGATCTTACAATTAGTCGGACGTGATCAACTGTGGGAACTTCTGGATACGCCGCTTCCACGATATACGCTTCCTTCCGGCTTGCAGCTGATTTCTTCCAAGCTTGAGTACCTCCTGTCTGGCAGGCAGCAGTTACCTACTACGCAGGATAAGCCAAAAGTCTCAAGAAGTATCAACATGCTCACGATGAGAGCGGTCGCCAACGACTTCAAGGAAGAATTGCGACGTTGGGACATGCACTGGTCAATGGATTCCGCCGGCATATGCGAATTCACCGTTACGAAAAACGCAGAAAAGGAGGCGATCAATCAACAAGTTACCGACTACTTCAATGAGACGATTGAACGCCGTGAGGATGCTTACTACGTGCGCTTTCCGTACAAAGAAAATCATCCGCCCTTGCCAAATAACAGAAACATCGCAGTGAAGAGACTACACAGCGTACCCAATATGCTGGAAAGCAACCCTGAGCCCTTCGAAGACTGCAATAACACTTTCAAGGAGCAAGAAAGGCAGGTCGTCATCGAAGAGGTCACTGATGACCATTCGAAAGTATCCTCCACTACATCTCTCATCAGCCTGTTCTCCACATAAGGAAACCACCAAATTACGTATAGTGTTTGACGCATCTTCACACTATAAAGATTGCCCGTCGCTAAATGACGTTCTGCATCAGGGTCCGTTAATGCTGCCGGACCTCTACGGTCTCCTGATCATATTCAGAACATCTCCTTACGTGGCTATATCCGACGTGGGAAAGGCCTTTCTGCAAGTGAGACTCAACGAACAGGATCGGGACGTCACAAGATTTCTGTGGCTGAAAAATCTTCATGAGCCAGTAACCGAGAGCAACATCATTTCGCTACGTTTCACCAGAGTGACACTCGGACCCCTTCTCGCAGCCACGATATATCTTCACCACGACTACGCTGTGGATGATAAGGAGCTCGCCCAGCAGATACGCGACGACCTCTATGTCGACAATCTCATACTGTCTGCAGAAGATCCAGAAGAGTTAGGATAAAAGCCGCAGCAGAAAGGCAAATCCTCAGCGACATGCGAATGAATTTGCGCGAATTCCTATCCAATACGGATTCGTTACAGCACTTCATTCCAACTCAGGCATTGGACAATTCCACAATGCAGAAAGTACTGGGAGCTACGTGGGACGCAGTACAGGATTGCCTCAAGATGAAAACTTCGTTTTCCCGCAGAAAACTTAGTGACGAAGAGACTGAGCGCTCGACAGATCGCATCCATCTACGACCCACTGGGATGGATGGTACCACTGCTTACCCCAGCTAAGCACTTTCAGCAGCAGCTGTGGAAACATAAGTTCGAATGGGATATATCACGAGGATCGTGATTAAAGATCAAGAATAGGAACAGAAAATAAGAATAAGAAGGAAAAAGTTGCGAACATTGTTAGTAAATATAGCGCTCGCCACGCATTTCTTTATAGATATTTTAGATGATAGCTACGTCGGCTGTATAAATAGATGAGCATAGGCATCAGAGGAAGCTTTTCCTCTTCGTGCGTGGTGCAGTAGGTGGGTGCAGAGACTATTTTTCATAAAATGTTAATTTAAAGTATAGAAAATTTGTATTGCTGTGGTGTATGTATATTGGTTATTCGTAAAATCTAGTAGCGGTTTAATTACCCAAGTTTCAGGTCCCGCGTGGCAAGAGAGTGGTGGAAATCCACGTCGAAATCTATCTCTATTTATCTGGCAAGTGCAACACAGGATACGCAGTTACCAGAAAACCTCCGTGACGAGTGGCAAAACCTAGTCGATAACGCAGACGGATTCGAACATGTGTTCCCACGCAGTCCCCGCATAAATGTCGAGAGATCCAAACTCGCAGTGTTCGCAGACGCCAGCGACAAAGCAATGGCCACATGCGCCTATCTGTTCGATGGTTCGGAATTTCCTTAGTGATGGCATGGGGCAAGTTACCTTATATTCGGTCAACAACGACTATTCCGAAACTGGAGATGAATGCCATCACGATGGCAACTCGTTTGGCATCCAACAGCAGGCCGCAAGCCAATTTATGGTATTGTCGGGTTCTTTAAGGTGTCTGCGTACTTCCACTATTCTCACCAGCGTAGACGTGATTTGTTCAGGCATGGGGCATATTGCGGGATGATGCCCCTTCTCGTGGCAGTGGAAACAGGTTCGGTTTCTTTTCCTGCAGGACGCACCTCCACCTCAGGCGTCGACCAAACACGTAAAACACCTGTTCTTCGAGAGGAGATCTCGTTTCCTCAATTCGACTTCCATGATCACCATACAGGAGTCGCTGTAATGTTCCTCACGTGCACCACAAAACACACAGCGTGAGGATCATTCTTCACCGTGTTTGATCATTTCGAACCTCCGAAATCGTCTTTGCGGGCATGAAAGCCGCGCCTCAAGTCCACGTAGTGTCGAGCGGAGTGCGTCTCGTTCGTTTCAACGCGAAGCATGCGATTGACGAACAACAGTACATTGATTGCGCACACGAAGCTTCGGGGGAAAAGACTGTACTTACGCTGCGAACGAGAAACATACTTATAACTCGTCCCACCGTTACCTGTGTGACTCGTGATAAACGACCCTTTCCCTCCTCAGGCTCTATTTCGACACACTTCAGGCACGGGCTTTATTTGCTAGTTTCACGGGCTTTATTTGCTCAAGAGTAGCGGCTAAACAACAAATTAAACAACATCAACAACGAACCTCAATAACTATGCTAGCGAGTACAATACAATACAAGAGCTTAGAGCTTTACAACGAAACTAGAACAAGGCGATGAGAAAATCAGCCTAATGTGCCTGAAAAAGGTATCAGTATTTCCGGGTAGCTTCAGAATGTGTCCAGATGAGACTGTGTCCATATGATGCATATGATTGCATGTGTTGTCGTCGAGCGATATACGAATTGATCTGTCGAGGCGCGAATTGATTATCCTGCGATATTGGGTTATCGACTCGGGTCCTTTTGTGTTGCAGTCTTCTTAATAGGATATGCTTGCTGGACCGCCGTGTGTGGCGATGCTGTGTCTAACGTAGGGTCGCATAGAGTTTGTATTGGCAAACCTGCCCCGCCTCTGGACCTCGTTGGTCTGGACGCCTTCTTCCAAGGCGTGCATAGTACCGCCTCTGCGAAAGGCATGCGGGGGAGGTTTCTAATGCCGGCTTCAGCACAGAGTCGTTTGATTTCTGTTGTGGCTGCGTTTGTCGACCATTTTCCTCCTTTTCCGTTATCGATAACCGGTGCGCAGGGTTCCGCTCGTAATTTTGATTTAACGCCGTCGTCGAAGCCTTGTGATTTCTCTGGGAATACCGTCGCTCCTTCTCCGGCTTGGTCTGATTTTGATTTCTGAAATCAAAGTGTTAACCAACTACACGGGGGTAATTAAAAATGCGTAATCTTAACTGCCTTCACCGGTCTGAGTATCCTCCAGCAACTTTCTTCCTCGGTGATGTCAGAAACAGCCACTCCGACCGCCTCCGACACCCTCATCAAGGCGCAGAAGAGGAATGTCAACAGAAGACGGGCCCTAATCTTTCTCCAGGGAGCCCATCCCATTTTGTGTGTCACCTCTGTCAGTTGTTGCTGTCATGAGAACTCCTCGTTGTGCAGCTTTATTCGGCGAAGTATGAACACAGAATGAAAGAACAGAATGAATAACTGCCTTATATACAATAGCAAACAATGATATTACTTGTTACTGTATCACTTTGTGATTATCATGACACTCCCAACTCGGAGAAGGAGGATCGATGTCAAACTATTCTTCTTCGCATTCGTGTGGGGTAATATCCGATTGTGGTTTTGTTGAATTCCTTCTCGCGTGAGACATACTTCGAGTCATCATTGGGTGTAGTCTTGTGTTTCTATTAAACGTAGCATTTGATAGGTCTTCTGACGTCTTCTGATTGTTAGTCATTGGGGAATTAGTTTGGTGTGATAGGGGGATTTCCAAAGAATACAGGAGGTTGAGCGGACGGCTAATCGTGTTTCTGTTTGAAAGCTGAACTAGTGCTGAATGTTCATTGTGACTCAAAATACGTCCTAGTTTCCACTGCCCTCGCGGTCGGTTGGCATCGTGAACGAGTACGATTTGGTTGTCAATTGGAAGTTGAGAAGATGTTAGAAAGGGTTGACGGTGCTCATGTTTGTAACTCTCACGAAGACTGGTGAGGTACTCATCGTTCCAACGCTTCCAAAAGGCATCAAGGAGTTTCAGAGTGTCTGTCCATTGTTTTAAAAGAAATGTCTGTTTTGTCTCAATCGGATGCCATTCTTCCTCTTCGTCATCTTCTTTTGATAAACGAGGGGAACCTATCAAGGAGTGAGGACGTAAGAAATCGATCGGTCTAAGTGGGTAACCAGAGTCGATATCACTAGAAACATAAGTGATTGGTCTACTGTTGACAATGGCCTCGCATTCTTTCATGAGTGTGAAAAATTCGTCGTGTTCCAATATGCGATTTTTTACAGCAGCTCTGAATGATGATTTGAAGATTCCTATCATTCTCTCGTAAACGCCTCCCTGCCATGGGGCTAATGCAGCTATGAATTTAAAACGTATGCTGTGTTTAGAACAATAATCCACGATAGCTTCATGTTGATTGCTTGTGGATGATGAAAGGATGTCGGAAGCAGCAACAAATGCAGGCGCGTTGTCAGAGAGTATATATTTAGGACTTCCGTTAACAGCGATGAATCGACGTAGCAGGTGAAGAAAGGAAGACGTGTCGAGGGAATTTGCAATATCGACGTATATAGCTCTGGTATTGAGGCATGTGAATAAGGCAATCCAACATTTGCTAGTGTCGTGTGGAGTTCGCAATGTGAATGGACCTAAATAGTCCACTGCGCTATTGAGGAAGGGGTACGTCGGTTGCCGGACTCGTTCCATAGGATAATCAGGGAAGGGTGGCAAGTGGAATGGTTTTGCTTTCTCTTTCTTGCAATAAAAGCAAAATTTTTTAATAACTCGCTGTACTTCGGAGCGTCCTTGGGGTATCCAGACGTGTTGTCGTAGATTAGTGAGGGTTTGGGTGGTTCCTGTGTGGTAGTGCTTGATATGTTGGTGAAGAATGTATAATTCGGTTATTCGTGTACGTCGTGGCAATATGATGGGATTGATGGTATCGTAGTTGAGTGAAGAGTTAGACGTTCTTCCACGTGCTCTCCATACACGAGTTTCATTTTCGTAGAATGCGCGTAGATTCCTTTTCTGTTCAGAGGATATCGGGTTGCTCAACTGTGCTTGTCGAAATAGTGACAGTGTAGCGGCTTGTTGATAATTTGTTTGATGTATCTTTATTCCTTTTTTCTTCGCGATTTTCGACTGAATGTTGGATATGAAGGTGACGACCTTAGTCATTACACGTAGTAGCGAGATCCATGAACGGAATGGAGTAAGATCGTTGAAAATAGGGGTGTTTTCCTGAGGTATGGCAGTATTGGTGATGAAGGATGTGATTTCGTGGTCTAATTTTTCACTTTTGTCTTCCGGCCATGTATCCTCAGGATTTTTGAGAAATGATGGTCCGTCCCACCACAATGTGTTTTTGGTTAGCTGTTGTATGGTCGATCCTCGGCTGCCAATGTCAGCTGGATTAAAATTAGTGGGAACGTAGCGGAAGATAGTGTCGGGGGCGTTCTTCCTTATGGTTTTCACGCGATTTTGGATGAATACTGGAAGACTACTTGACGATCTCGTCCACTGAAGAGCTGTGCTGGAATCCGACCATAAGTATTGTTTAGTGATGTCGATAGTGAGTTCTTTCCTCAGGTGGTGTATGAGTATGGCACCGAGGGCCATCGCACTGAGCTCTAAACGTGGTATGGTTACAGAATTGCGAAGTGGTGACAGTCGGCTTCGTCCCATAAGTAGCTTGACAATGGTGCTAGATCCTGAAGTGAAGCGAAGGTATGCTACGGCACAGTAAGCTGATTGTGAGGCATCGGTAAAGACGTGAAGCTGCGGTTGGGTGATTTGTGCTCCTGGAGGAAATACGAAACGTGGTATTTCAATGAAAGGATGTGTCCAGGTAGCTATAATGCGTTGCCATGATGTGAGACGTTCATGGGGTAACAGTTCATCCCATTGCAAGGGCGATTTCCATAGACTTTGTAGGAACATTTTGGCTACGACAGTGAAAGGAGTGACGAGTCCAAGAGGGTCGTATATCGATGCGACTGTTTTGAGCACAGACCGCTTAGTGTGATTCTCAAATGACGTTGGTGAAGTAGGGAGACGAATAATTAGCGTGTCGCTGTCTACGTTCCATGTGAGGCCCAGCAGCTTCGTTACTTTATCAATAGATGATTTTTCTAGGGATTGTAATTCTATATTGACTTCGCTGTCAGAGGATGCCCACTCTCTTGCGTTCATTCCAGCAAGATGGAATAGTTTCTTCGTCTCATGATATTTCTGGATTGCCTCGGATTTGGATGATGCGGAAAGAAATATGTTGTCCACGTAGCAGGATTCAAGTAGTTCGTTACTGAGAGATGTTTCCGTTCTAGACAAATGTAGATGAATCGTTGCCGCTAGTAGGAACGCGCTACATATCAAACCGAATGGTACTCGCTGGAAACAATAGGTTATAAGGTTGTCTCTTGTTGGAGGCTTGTGATGATCCTTGAGCCACAGAAATTTGGTGAACTGTCGATAACATGCTTCTAGTCCAACCATTAGGTAGGCCTTTTCAATGTCGCTAACGAGCAAAATTTGCGCAAAGCGGATGCGCAAGAGAATGCCACTGAGATTTGGGAGTAAAACAGGACCTCTATGAAGGCAATCGTTCAGACTTGGGGAATTGTGTACTCTAGCACTCCCATTGTACACAAGACGGATTTTGGTTTGCTTTTTTGATTCATTGATTACGGCATGGTGAGACAAAAATGTACCTGCATCTGGTGGATGACCTGGTGGAGGTTCACCGATAATGTTTCTTCTTAGCTGATCTTGAATAATGTCGTTGTACTTGTCCAGGTATATGGGTCGTTTGGCTAGGTTTTTCCAATTGAAGCGTAGGCACGCCAGACTGTGTTCGAAGTTCGTCGGTACTGATAGATGCGAGTGTTTGAATGGAAGTCTAACGTAGTATCGTTTCTCCGTATGATCGTAGCGGGTGGTGTCATTGAAGTATTTGAGGCAGATTGTGTCATCGGATAGGGTGGCTTCATTTCCGTTATCTAGGGATTCGCATTCCCAAAAACGTTCCACCATTTCGTCGAGGTGAGATTTGTTGAGAGGGTGGGTTTGATCGTTGTGAACTACGGCGTTGATTGATCGTGTATTAATCTTCTTTCCTGATATCACTTTTCCAAGGCGAGTATTGAGAAGATGGTAGCCGTTTGGTAGAGTAATTGAGTAGAATCCTGGTGAAAGGAGAAGATTCCAGAAGTGGTCCATTCCGATAAGTATGCCGGGTTTAGATGTAACAGTTGGAATTTCAAAGTTATCTGCGCTAGCTGGAATGTGATCCAGTGAACTGGACGGCATTGTTAATGCTTGAGTGAGGGTAGGTAAGGATTGAGCAGAGATTCCGTATGACGTCTTGTCGTGGAGTTGTAACTGAAGGTTGTGAAGATTCGATTGTAGTGATATGGGTGAAGATGATCCGAAAGTATGTAGCGCTATATGCTTGGACTTTATAGGGCGGAGTTGCAGTTGTTCTGCGAGTTCCGTGGTGATATATGTGTGAGTAGATCCGCTATCTAGGAATGCGACGGTTTCGACCTTCTTTGATTCGTCATTTGGATTTACAAGTGTGACGTTTGCACACATGAGAAGGACGGAACTTTGAGGAGTGATATTGTTGTTATCTGTAGTGTCATGGTTGAGTGTGGTGGTATATGATGAGGAAGACTGATCAAGTTGTGCCGTTGCAATATTGGGTGAACGGGTATCCAATGTATTGTCCTCGCTGGAGTAATGAGTTTGCCAGGTATTTGGAGTCGTGCGATGCGGATGTTCAGGGGGACGGATATTTCCGATATCTGTTCTTGCAGTGGGGATAAGGGGGTGACGCGTATTGTTCGTTGGCGATTGAATATTTTGAGGTTGACGATGGTTGCGAGCGGTAACACCGGTCTATCTTGGGGATATCCGTAGGTTAGCTCGTTGCCTGTTTTCTTGTAGCAGAGAGCGGGATGATGGTGATACTGGCATATGTAGCATGATGGTTGGTTGCAGGATATCGTGCTATGTCCTTGTTGTAAGCATTTTAGACACATTTTGCCGCTTTTTGCAAACTTTCGGCGGTCTTCAGCTGTTGAAATGGTGCGGCACTGTTCGGCATTGTGTGATTGTCGATTACAGAAGGGGCACGGTGTTGCGTATCTTCGCGAAGGCGAATTGGCTTGTGGGTTCTGTTGTGTGGAATGATGTGTTGACAAATGTTGTGGTTGCCATGTTGATCGGTTTGTCATATAGTACGATGATTGCTGATAAGGTGCTGAGAACGCGTCAATCTGGCATAGTGTTGATTCTTTGCGAACTATGCCTTCGAGGAGTCTCATTAACTCAGAGGGTGTGAGGTTCTTCTGTCCGTCGGTCATATCGTATAGTTTAGATTTGACGAATCGTGGGAGTTTGTTATAAAGCAATGCTCCGAGGCCGTATTCGGGCGAGTCTGGTGTTATTGCCATGTATTGGCGAACGAGGCGCAGCATTTTGAAATATAATTCCTGTAGGTGTCTTCCTTCTGGATCGCACTGCGGGAGGTGAAGGAGTTTAGTGTAAATTAGATGTCGTAGTGCTGATGGATTGTCATAAGTTGATCGTAAGATGTCAACCGCTATAGTGTAGTTCTCATTCGTGATGGGAAGTCCATCAATAGTGTATAGTGCTCGTCCTCGAAGGCAACTTTTAAGCAGGGAAAACTTTGTGGCATCCGAAATAGTGCGTTTCGAGTGGATTAAGGTATTGTACCGAGCCCAAAACTCTTGAAATTCGAAGATGTCTCCAGAGAATGACGGTAATTCGAGACGAGCTAATAAGGAAGCGTCAAAATAGTTGAAGTCATAATTTTCACCTACGTCACGTTGTGCTTCGTGTGGTGATGTCGATGTCCGTTCGGGTTGGCGTGATGATGGCGGTGTTCGATGAGACTTCCTTGTCCGTGTTCCGGCTGCCGTGGTCGCCATGTCATGAGAACTCCTCGTTGTGCAGCTTTATTCGGCGAAGTATGAACACAGAATGAAAGAACAGAATGAATAACTGCCTTATATACAATAGCAAACAATGATATTACTTGTTACTGTATCACTTTGTGATTATCATGACAGTTGCCATTCGGAAAGGGACGAGAATCTCTGCATCTTCCTTGTTTCTGTTCTACGCTTAGCCCTAACTATCTCGTCCAGTATTTCCCATTTCTGGTGGCGTTGTGGGTCCCTGCCCAGGCTGTGGAATGCAAGGGCAGACACAAAAGTAGCTAAGGACCCAGCTGAAGCTTTTGTACTCATTTTGGCCAGGTAAACGGCTACGCAGTTCTTCCATGGCGACTGCCTTTTCGCGTAAGCTCTCGATCGCCTCTCCTCTTGCTAGACTTTCTGAAACTAGTTTATGTAAACCAGAAACTCAACGAGAAAAATAAAATTCAAAGCAAAACCGCTACTCTAAGGCAATGCAGAGCCTAGACTGGCCCTATCCTTGTTGGTTCCCAAAATCTCTCAGATTTCCCGCAAGGTCGTAATATTCCCGCCACGAAATGACCTTTAATCTGGCTCTTAGCCAACTTTCTTTCTGTGTGCCTGCATAGCCGCCTGAGTCGGGAACAGGTCTCTTTCTTCACTCGAGCAGTCGACATGCAGAAAATCGATAGCAAACAGTGCCCGGACATGGGATCGTGCATCAAAAGCAAATGTGCGGATATCAACAGTTCGTCGTCACTGATTCCAGAACTAGAAATGGGAAACATTTGTCGGACGCACAGGTTGCCTCGAATCCTGTGGAGGATGAAGATGTGATTGTTTCTTCACGAGTTCTGGATGTCTGTTTTACAGAGTTTACGCAGAACCCAAGAACGACAAAATCTACGAAATATCGCAGTGCAGTCGCTGGACGGAAGAAGTCAAGCTCGACCTGAGAATGGAAGGTCTCGATCGCAGTCAAAGTAAGCGTCATTACGTAGTACGAGCCATACCAAATTTGATAACATCTCTTTCATCGTTGCTACTGACGATGACTTCGCTAACGTTGCCACCGACCGTCTCTATATACGCAGTTCTTTTTGGGCGGAGACGATTTATAGAGCATCGGAAACGCCAGCACATTATTGCTCTACAAAAGAGGAAGCGGAAGCTAGGAATCGCACACTACATGACAACTGTCGCAGCAGTGCCGCCGGAATTAAGGTACATTGCGAGTCTTCGCATGACGACATTGCCAACAGCTTCAGCAAGCTGAATTTCAAACTCCCCCTGAAAACTCCAGCATGGGAAATGAAGAAACGAGGCGAAGACATCATAGCATAAATTCCGCATTTGTTATCGACAGACTTCAAACTCAAGTTCAATATGACCTTCACAGCGATTACCCGAGCCCAGACAGACGACGTATGTTCAGCTTCAAATATGCCACTCGAAGTATGCTATCGTTGCGCGAAAGGAGCAGAAACCCAAATGACGTGCACGTCGCATTCCGACACCACAGTGGAAATTTTATGTGGACAACACGCTCTCGTCGTACCATGTACCCCAAACGGAAAACAGGTACGATGACATCCAGTCGCCGCAGCTATCACTCTGTGGCGAAGACCTTCAATCTCTAAGCTCAAGCTCAGAGCCAACCTATCGTGACGACCTTGATACCGACTATCCCCATAATCGTATGCCAAATCGCGCTCGACTACGACGCATCCTCGACGTCCTCAAACTTTTGCCAGAACTGCAACAACTTCGTGATCAAATCGAAAATCTAGTACGTTTTCTTGATGTTGTTGCTGGTTGCTGATGACTTAGCTTCTCTCTCGACCCAATTCCGTACGCTGTCCAGCAATGGCCAATTACCACTTACGGATCGCGCACAGAAGGCCCGCTTTATGCAGATTTGCATAGCTGGGCGCGGAGGCATGCCAGGCATTGACATGTCCACGCAGACGACAATTGCGCAAAAAACGGATGTTGGTCAACTGATGGGAACTAAATACCACATTAAGTCTACGCAGGCACGGCTATTGTCTCAGGACTCGCAGACCGAAACTGACCAGATACCAACGAGGGAACACAAGGATACGCAGAAATGGGAAGTTCTCCAGAAAATACCGATCCACAGGATATTCCTGGAGACAGATGTTCCCTACTTTAGACCCGCACAATACCACCAGTTGGAAGGACGCAGGAAGACTGACTGGATATCGTTTCCCACAATGGCCGTAAACGTCGCCTTCATCATTGCGAGAGCGAAGAGTATGGACGTCAACGACGTAATACGAGCCACGACAGCAAATACGCAGCAGACGAACCGCATCGAGGAGATCACCAAAAGTACGCAGATACCACCGGGAGATCAAGTTAGTACAAGTACCTTCCGAGCGGGGGTATCGGCGCAGGCAGGATTCCGTCGATCCAGCTGAAAAGGACCTCCTAGAGCTGGATGACGAAATATCGGACGAGGAACTCGAGGTAGAGGAACTCAAGATCGCGGACTAGGATAATGTTGAGGAGGAAAGATCTCCCACTCCCGTCGCACAAGACCGTGAACGACAACAATAAGTAAAGCAATATAAACAGAAGCTAACAAAGAAGATAAAAAGGATATTTCGTTTCGTCCCTACCATGATCGAGCTAGTACATATTATAGAGCCGTTCCCGGGACCCATCAGCATGAAGGAATGGCTCTATACCCCATATAGGTAAAAGTATGAAAGAAGGAGGTGCGGATCATGAACGAGAGCGTCGGCATCAACTTCAACAAGAGTTGTGCAGAGCAAGGCATGAACGAGAGGCGCTTCAGTCGACTCTACGTAAACTTAAGGCCCGGCCAACGTGCCCGCAAAGGCGGTTTCGGAGATTCCAAACGCTCAAACACAGACAAGAAGGATCCTTACGCTGTGTCTTTTGCGGTGCACTTGAGGAACATTACAGCGACTCCTGTACGGCCATCATGGAGGACGAATTGAGGAAACGAGATTTCCTCTCGAAGAACAGGTGTTTTACGTGTTTGGTCGACGCCTGTGATGGAGGAGCGTCCTGCGGGAAAGGAAGCCACTCCTGTTTCTACTGCCACGAGAGGGGGCATCATCCCGCAATATGCTCCATGCCGGGACAACTCACGTCTACGCAGGTGAGAATAGGGGAGGTACGCAGACACCTTAGATCTCTAAGCCGCCGCGGGAAGTATCGCGGAAAGCTCGCGATCTTCTGTTACGCAGGAATCGCAGCACTTCGCGGAGGCGCCGAGCAGAAACATCTACAGCTTACAGAAGCCCCGCCCCGCGCACAGGCTTTCGTTACGCAGCACCCAACGGCACGCCATCCCGGCTCTTTAACTCCTCTTCTATAGATTGTCATTAGTTATTCCTGTTAGCTAGACCTTGCCTATCTTTAGCATTGTCATTCTTTATTCTCGTATCTGGTATAATTTGCTCACTGTGTTTATTACTGTCATGTTATTGTCGATTATCGTGTTTACTGTTTACCTACTACTAATGGTTTAAATTACCTAAGTTCGAGGTAAATCTACGTGCCTCTGGTGTGGTGTCTTGTACACGCAGAAGAAAAAACCTGGTCACAACAGCATGCTGCAAGCCAATTTATACACGCCAATTTATACATTACTTACTCGACAAGACCATAAAATATAATAATAATAAATCCTGTTGGGAATTGTCAGGGAGTGTTCACTGACTTTCCTCGTCGTGCCAATCGAATGTTGTTCTCCTTCCACTTTAGGAACAAAATGTGTCACTATTGTGTTTACTCGGTGATACGCTATGTACAACATTTATCGTCGCGTGAAAAAAATAATTTTGCCAAATGTAGGGTGCAACAGCGGTCGCACCCAATCCCGAAGCAGATAATAACAATATGAAGATTTCTATAGTTTATATATACATATATATTCATATGTATATATAATTCCAAGCAGAATAACCTTTCCCACTGGCCGCAATGAAATCTCGTCTAGAAGAAGCTCTATTTCTGTAGTATGAAATGTTCTAGAAATAATGTCGATTTTGATTGAAACTTTGATTAACATTATCAATTTGTCAATAACTGTCATCCCATCTCATCTCGACGTTTTTAGACAAAATGTGAGCCGAAAGCTGTCACCCGCATACAAATTCTGAGCGTTTTAGTCGTAATATATCATCTTCCTGCGGAAATCACAACTTTTATCAATTTTCCTCCAATATTTTTCAACAGAAATTTGAAGTTTAGGGTTATTTTCAGATAACAGGCCTGCGTGCTTCCCTCGCATGGTTTTGGCGTAGTAGTGAAAGGGTTGGAATTTTGAATGGAGGAGTAAAAAAAGTGAAAAAATGTGTTCATTACTAAAAAAAAAAACCGAAATGGCACTAATTCGAGTAAAATCGACATCACTTCAGTAACACTCCAAATACCCTTCTGCTTGCTGCTGCTCAGAGGATAACATCACTAAGATATTCTGCGAAAATATAATACAAGCTAATAAGCCGTAGTTATAGATCGAAGAAATTCAAGCGCTTCCTTGTCCTCCTTTCTGCTTGTCAACACATCAATGATTTCCTGATCTGTAACATTTTCTTTTTTAGTAAGGTTCACATCACGGTTGAGAATTAAGAAAAATTAAGAAAAAGAAGAGGAGGAACCCACTGGTTTGGACTGGCTGTATGAGAATGAGGTTGAACTGTCGCAGTGTATTGCCGCCGGCTACTCCAAAACCAGGAACCTATAATCAACATCTCTATTTGTAAGACCATTGTCATGCCAGCAATTTCGCTCGACGCTCGGCTGCGCCACTGACACTACCCAGTATCAGACACGTGGTAGCAGACGTGTCTGTGTCAGTTGTCGCGCGCGCGCGTGCGAGGGCTCGCTGGCGGGGTGTCATGCCGTTGCGCGGGCGCGATTTCGCAACGATCGCGCACCCCCCTCGCTCGTCGCAGCGCATTGCACTGCGATTCGGCAGTTCGCTCGTGTGAAGCACTTCTTTCCCCATCCCCACATATATATATATATATATATATATATATATATATATATATATATATATATATATATATATATATATATATATATATATATATATATATATATATATATATATATATATATATATATATATATATATAGGGTGGGTTAGGTAGGCTAAGCACATCAAAGAGAGCTGAAAGGATGACCCAAGCGCACTGTAGGAGCCTCGTATTTGCGGAACGAGCGCGCGGCGTATTGGCAGCGACTGGCGCTCAGTTCGCTCGTGCCAACTCGGTCGCTGACGCTAGCGATGTGGCATGACAATGGCCTAAGGGATTCAGAGTGCGCGCGACCCGCGACGCGAGCACATGGAAAGGATACAAATCGACCGTTTCGTGAGAAATCATACGCTATAGTCGATTTGCATCTGTTCCGGGTACACGCACTCTAAACGATCCTTCACATAAATTATGTATCGTTCGAAAAGCTCAACAATGAATCCAGGAACGAAGAACGAAGAAAACTGTTGCTCAGTATACCAACAACAAGTTCAAGATTTCGAAGGTTTTTTCCTACGTACATCGGTTAGTTCCAAAAATGCCTCTCCCGCAAAGTCATTCGATCGCAGATAGTCGTGATCCATCACAGTAAAATGCAGCATTGCACAGGGTGGAAGCTTCGGAGGAATGTGGCTGGAACGAATAGAATCACTTGGATCAATAATTTCGTACTAATAAAAGCAAAAAACAAAATACACGATCGATGTCATCAATTCTTTCAAGACCAATTCATATACACTACATTTTAATGGAAAAACAATAGCTATCACTTGCGATTCAATTAAATGTAGCCACACGATGTGATTAACGAGGACGCCTGATGAGGTTGGTTTACGAATATGTTCGTCATCCTGGCAAATTCTAAGAATGCTTCCATAAAAATCAAAAACTTCCGAATTCTACTGCACTTTCCTTACCATTGAATAGATCGTTCTATTCTTTTTCAGTCAAAAAATGGTAAGAGAGTTAGGGTAGGGAAATGGTAGAAAGAGAGACGCAGAGGACGTTGAACAGCAGTAGGCACATTAGGATGAATTGACAGGGATGAAATGCCTGGGACCTCGCTTCCATGTGGAAAGCAAAAAAAAGGAAGAAGAACGTCAAGGCAGGCAAGGAAAAGAGTGTGAATGCGCTGCGTCTTCAACAGTCATTAAGCCTAGGTGCTCAGCTGCGTCGCTGCCTTGCTGCTGAGCATGAATGGACCATAAGTCGTCGCGTTAAGGGGTACCGCGACAGTTTGGGCGTATTACATTCAAAGTTACTCATCTACATGATTAGTGGGCAATAATACATAAAGGTAAAGGGTAAAGGTGTCGGCGTTGATCACTCCCCAAAGACGCGCCGCCGCATTTTTTTTTTCGTTCAAATCGTAGAGGCAAGGTGAGTGCGTGTTTGGCCCATACAATAACATGCGGGGGCCAGCCGCTATACTATACACAGTTCCACCTTCCCAGACAAGCCTGGTACCAATTTACCCAATGCCGTAGGAATGAAAGGCTAGGTCAGCCCGGCCCATGATCATCACTCGTCCGTGCGGGCAGCGCCTCTTACCACTGCACCGCACGGGCATGGGCCAAGTATATTTACTGCAATTAATACACAGCTCCCACAAACGTATCAACCAGAGTTTCACGATAAAAGAGTGAGTCGGTCGCGGTAATCTTTCTAAGAATTTTATCGGTATGTGCTAAAATTGGAATGGAATATTTGATGAAATGTTTACATGAACTCACAATTCGAAAGTTTCATCGAAGATAGGGTTAAGTGTTTTACTGACAACTCTCGTCTTACTGACGGCTTGAGTAGGAAAACGATATCTGGGCACGAGCCGAATAACGACAAATGGATCCGAAAGTCCGTTAGCATCCAGAGGAATCACTTGTTTTGCACCAATCACTGAAACAATTCACTTTTACATGAAACTATTGAAAAAGAAACTGGAAAATGATGTAAACCATACAAAATCATACCATCTAGCACAAGAGTTTGAGAGCTAGCATTATAGTAGGCTCGCACATTTAATATACCATATTTGCAATCGTTTACTTCGTTCTGAAATCGCGTTCGTAATTTGATGAATCAATAGGCATCATTATTCTACTCAAGTTTTAGGCACACTGTAGCTTCACTGAAAACGTGCAGGCTAGATGTATATGTAGAGGTAGTAATAATATGCTTTACACACCTATATGTACTCACGAGTTTCACTCCGTATGGATTAGTGAGACCGTTTTAATCGTCGGTCTTTTTTCACATGCGAAAGGGGAAGATATATACAATAATGCAAAAGGGAAGTCAAGCAGCAGAAAAACGATATGTCCTCATTCGAAGAAGGGGAAGGTATCGGTTACACACTTCACAGTAAATATAAATGTAGAAGAACTGACTCACGTTTAAACAGAAAATATGAGAGGAGAGAATACTCGCTACTTTTATTTCTACTAAACACTTTGGAAAAATCGCTCTACCGTCTTTATGTTTGCATAAATTGCAACGACAGGAACATTTTCAGGCGTAATGATCGATTTTCATTTTTCTCGATTTTCATACACGGCACAACAGTCGACACGAGGTAGTAGTGAGGACAATATAAGAATTTTTTGAAATTCGGTACAGGCACAATCTAGATCACAGAAAAGCAAAGCGAGTTTGGTGTAACTCTGATACAACAGAGCTGCAAGGCCTGCTGCAGCGAAGCAACGCGATAATGGCCAAGTGTGAGTCATAGACGCAGAGGACGTAGCGTAGCAGCAGCGGGTGTCTTAGGCGAAAATTTTGGACATCTTGCATCAGTATCACTTGGCTACGACCCAACGATTTGATTTTTTTAGATCTCAGTGCTCTTCAGGACTTTGTCGAATAGGAATTGTCCGATTAAACAGTGGACTCGACCAGAAACCGCTCATCTGCGGAATTGCTTTGCTGCCGCGCATAAACGGGCCATCAAATTTGTACGAAACCTTCAAAGGAGCTTATACGAAATATAAATGGCAAGTTTCACTACTTTCACGCCACCATTTCCATCACACTGCAGAATGGTAAACGATTCCATAGTTATAGAAAAAATGATCAAGACACAACTCTGATTTGAACCGCGTAACTGTCAATGCAAGTATGGACAAGGAACATAGTTGCGGATGGTCGAACGAAGAAAAAATGGAAAAATTCGCCGGACTACTTCATGATGGATACAATTTTTCTAGTCGTAAGAGAACATGTACAGATCAACTCAACCTGATGCCATATCTTTTTCTTTGAAACAAAGTTTCCGTTTATAACTTCAAGCACTCCTGAAGATTAATGCAACACCGCTGGCCACAAAATTTTCTATTCTCCATGGCAGACGTAGAGGAAGAGCTATGCGGTGATCACAAGCTCTAGCATACTAATTACGGGTCAGTGATGGATCAGAATGTTATAACGAAGGAAAGTTAGAAACAAGACACTTGACAACAAGCTAAATAGGGACATAAAAGAAGGAGAAAGTCAGGAGATCCTGGAAATCAAGGTTTTTTCAACAATGTTTCAAACAAACCCGCCACGGATTACGCGAGCTTGCACAAAACGAAAGAAACAGCTAGAAAGTTCTACCTGCTTTGGTTTGGGACAAAGATTTTTGTGCACCTTGAAGACCTAATACTATTCCACCTAATTCACACGAAACAACACGTTCTATGAGGGGGAACCGAGAGTCCTGTCGCTTTTGCAGGCCTGTTTGGAATAGTTTTTCACCGAATGATGGTGCATGCTACGATATGTTCTATGTGATTTTTGACTTGAATTGGTCTATCAGAAGAAATAACTTCTGATAGACCAATTCAAGTCAAGAAACCATGACAGAAGTTGTCCTTGAACTCTTATAAACGTTATAAAATTCGAAAACACCAGCGATTCGCTTATTTTGCGTCATTACCGAGAGAGCTTCAGCGCTACTGCAGAGAATGTTGTTTCAAAATATGCAGCATGGCCTGGGCTGCGGAGATTTGACGGTGGAGAAACGGAGACAGCAGCTATGCCTCTATCACACAACTTGTGATGACGATATAAGTCAAAAAGTGAACTCACGCCGCTTCTTTTTGCATTGTTACAAATGTATTGTTACAAATAGGAAAGGGATCAATTAACCGAGATGTAGTAAAAGTTTGAATTGATAACCTTTCAAAGCTGAAGAATTGGTCGCAAATCGACCAAGCTCGGTCAGATATTACGCATTTTCTACTGCGGCACAACGTGATACAAGCACAGGAAATTCCATCGGAAGCATGAACAACTACAGCGTACATATGAGCTCAAAAACACAATAGTGAGCCGCACATCTGTATCTGCTTGCGATTCCTAAGAGGGGACAACTTAACGGAAAAGCTTTTGCTATGTCTTTTAAGCACAAGCTGACCACAAGCTCCCCAAGTTTCTGGTGACAAACAACGTGAAAGACTTTGAGATGGTCCTTTCGTCTAGGTAGGCGGGAGCTGGTTGAATCTAATTTCTCACAAATACTGGTGCACTACTGTGTTTTAGAAACACCTATGTATAACAAGGTCAACTCACGTTTGTGTTGAACTCAGCAAAAGCCTAAAACGAAACAGCAAACAATGTAAAAATCAATGAGAATTCCATAACTGACTTGTTGTTTGAGCAGATCCTTGTAATATTTTTCAATAAGTTGCTGAGTTGATGTTTGATTCAACGAGAGTGTTTTCACAAGCACCTGGAACTGTGCAGCTTAACGATGGAAATGCAAGGTGATGTGTTTCTAAGGGAATCTTCCAATGTTCATCACAAACCACATGACTAGGGCAGGTTTCCAGAACTTCTGTTGAGAGACCTTTACCACCGGCATGGAAGAAATCCACAAGAACATGCCACGCCTCGAATAAGCGATGATAAAACGCCGGCTCCATCTGAAACATTCACTCGATAGCAATTGTTTCACGAAATCAGAACTTTAGCTCACTCACTCCTGGATTCTCATCGACACATTCCTTCAACAGTTTCACAACCACTCCTACTTGTGCTGTCATCACTCGCAAGAAATTTTTGTGTAGAAGGTTCTTGTGCACTGATGAGAGCTCGATGTCAATCTGAAACGGGCAAAAGTATCGTAAAAAATATGGTACTTTCCAGGAACTCAATCCTTTCCTCCCATTATCGTAAAAATATGGTACTGTCCAGGAACTTAATCCTCTCCTCCCATATCATCATATCATACCAAATCGTATCGCTAAAATTCTATCTGCTGTCAACATTTGGATTGATCGGCTTCTGAAACCGGTTGTGTTCATTTCAACTGTATGCTGACAAGCTCAACGACGGAACAAACTGTGTTTCATTACAACAAAGACGAACAATAAATCAACAAAAAACACAATGAGGCTTCAAAATCCCTGACGAATGTCGGCTACAGATCGAGTCCTTGGAAAGTACCGAAAACATAGCACCAAAGTATTGATGATCCTTTCATTATTCTCTACATCATAATGTACGTCTTGTTAGAGGTTAGGTGTCTTTGTGATATGCGCTGAGCTTGGATATTGAGAAGGGATTCTTCTTCAGAACCCACAGTATGTATTTTATTCATAGCTACATACAGCATCCTGTCTCCTTAGTAATATCCTTATCTATAAATACTGTGAGCATTTACATGACAAAAACAGTAAAATCATAGTATCAGATTTGCCACCATCCATTAATCATTAGACTGTCCTTCCCTCCACCTCAGATCTTTTTCTTCTCTCTTTTTCCTCATTTCAATCCGATTACCCTCATTCAATCCGAAACCACGGTGTCTGTTTATCAACTCTAGGGTCCCGCCGCGATTGCCCGGTACCGTACTCCCAGTGACGTATTTCATTGGTACCTCGCCGTCTTTCGCTGCATGCTTTTTGTTCTTCGTTTTATTTGTTATTATAAATGTATTCAGCTCGTTGGTTTATTTTGCTGCATGCCTTCGGTTCTTCATTTTATTTGCCCCTTCATTCACTAGTTTTTCGGTGGCGGCCGGCAGGCCGCTGAATGGCTGATATTAATATATTGTAGGCGCTATGTGTGGGATGGGGGAATACGTTTCGTGTACCGGAGGGTCCACGTGCCGTAGGATATAAGGCAAGATCGAAAAAGATGGTCATACGGTCGCACGTGTACGCGCCGGTAAGTAGGCGCGATGTGTGGGATGGGGGAATACGTTTCGTGTACCGGAGGGTCCACGTGCCGTAGGATATAAGGCAAGATCGAAAAAGATGGTCATACGGTCGCACGTGTACGCGCCGGTAACGAGGATACGTGCAGGCCAAGAATCGATGGTTCGCCCATCCCACACACACAGCGCGCTGGCCAACGTTTTTCCTTGGGAAACATCTTCTCCTGCTGACTTGGTGGACGGTGGCTTGAGAGCTCCGTCCAATCTATATTCTTGATTTTCACTCGTTGATTACTCACTCATCTCTGCCTTTGCTTTTTATTTGTGTGACTTCACATTCTTTTGTGCTGTTTCTTTATTCGGGCAAAATAAACCTATAGAAGAACGAGTATTCGTTTCTGATCTTCACGTTTTCAAACGACGTAATGTCTCTCATACGTTCGAAACTCTCGGATAGGGAAGGTGCATTTGAAAATTCCTTGGTTTCTGCACTCTGTTAGTTATGGGTATCGAACAAAATTCACCAAAGGTTACTGTCCAAGAGAAAATGGCGTAACAGAACGAGCAAATGGAAGCATCGCTCGAACGCTCATAAAAAAGACTGATACGCATAAAGCTGAATTTCTTTGCGGTATGAAACTAGCACAAGAACGCATTAACGAAACTGCTGAAGAATATCATTACCAGATGCGGTTGGATTACGATAAGTGATGAGAACTACCAGATCTACCGTTTTCAAAGCTGGAGACCGAGTGTATATGAAGCTGCCCACGGAAAAAGGGAAGTCGCGACACCCAAAATGAATTTCGTAATGGTCCGGTCCTTATCGTGTAATTGAGACTAGCGCTAATCCTGCTCTGATTAATCCATTCGGTGAAAACGTGGAACCGCAAAGAAAACAGTTCGATCATTTGATCAAAGTCCCTTGAAAAGGGCAAAGGAAAAGGATTGACAACCGTAAGGTTAATAAGTAGCATTAATCTAATAACAATCATTTTCAGTTCCAAGAAGTCCGCATCAGACAACGTCAGACATGTCAATCGGAAACGTCCTGGTGAGATCATGGTCAACAGCCAGAAGGTTGAATGCCATCAGCAAACCGATTGGAGAACTACTGCCATGTTCACCCTTGACGTCGTTCGGATTCCGCTCGTTGTATGATCTCACTAGAATTATTTCTCTTATGACTTCGTCTCGTGTTCCTGGGAATTCTCGACCCCATCTTGTCTAGGACTTGCCATCTCATTTTTCCGTGCCCATTGCATTCATGCCACAATTTCGAGCGTCGAAGACGCAGGAAAGTCCATCGGCGGATTAGCTCCAGGAACGCGTACAGATTCGTGCAGTCGTCCACGAATGTACGCAACAGTGTCGAAATACACGGATGAACACCCGTGGACGACTACAAGCTGGAGAATGATCAAGCCTCGTCGTAGTTTGCTGCTTCTACCGAAAGGCTTCGAAGAAGTTACCATGTGCTTTGAATCCAGCCTCACGACCGCGAAGGTCGTGAATATGCTGGAGGATGTTGTGCTGGAATGCTTCGAAGAGGAATACTCCGCGGTGATTATGTTCACCATCGTGGATTACGCGCAGCCATTGCCATGGAAAGACGCAGTTTTCACCTGTTGAACACCGTCGCAAGAGGAAGCGAGTTTGTTGCCTTCGCGGTATCGCAGGATTCCTCTGATTGGGGAGAGACGATGGACCTCACGGCCGATCTCATGGAGGAGATCGTTGTCCAGCGACCCAGCCTTGCCCAGCGAATTCGCTGGATGATTGATGCCCCGTTCAACATACTCGCCGACAAGATCAACCTGCAGATCCGAAGACACTTCACGCAGAGCGCAGCAAAGCACTTTTTGACGACTGTTATGGCTCGGCACAAGGCGATGTTGAAACTTCCCGATTTCAAAAGAAGTCACCAAAACGAGTGACAAACGGAATCGCGTCAGATAAAATACTAACGATGGGGAGGAGCACGACAGGAACTCGTCAATGAAAGCCGCAACGGCTCTTTGGATACGTATAAACCCAGCTCACTGTCACGACCACGGCAGCATTTCTGTCAGGAAACTCAGCAAGAGTTTTCAAGGCGCTCCTGTAGAGGCAAGTGTCGTCGTGGCTCATATTTTTAATTAGCGCAGTGGAAGCGCTTGTTTTCTCTTTTGAGGGCCCCATTTCATCAATTGCTCGCCGTCTTTTGCTGCATGCTTTTTGTGCTTCATTTTATTTGTTATTTGTTCTTCGTTTTATTTGTTATTATAAATGTATTCAGCTCGTTGGTTTATTTTGCTGCATGCTTTTGGTTCTTCATGTTATTCGTTCCTACTAGTTACCAGATTTCCGTTTGGTGGCCGGCAGGACGCCGAATGGCTGGTATTAATATATTGTATGCGATATGTGTGGGATAGGGGAATACGTTTCGTGTACCGGAGGGTACGATCGCACGTGTACGCGCCGGTAAGGAGGGTACGTGTAGGCGAAGATGGTCCGCCCACCCAAACATAGCGCACTGGCCAACGTTTTTTGACAGTTCTTCTCCTGCTGACTTCGTGGACGGAGGCTCGAGAGCTCCGTTCAATCTATGTTCTTGATTTTCACTCGTTGATCACTCATCTCTGCCTTTGTTTTTTTCATTTGTGTGACCTCACATTATATTCTTTTGCGACTTTTGTTTATTCGGGCAGAATAAACATGTAGAAGAACGAGTATTCGTTTCTGATCTTCACGTTCTCAAACGACATAATATCTCTCATACGTTCGAAAGGCAAAACAACTACAGTACCGGATGCGCCGCAACGATAAAACGGCGGCAGCGGCGCCTCGGAGCGCCGAAACCAGCCGCTTTCTAATAACATCTTTAAAATTGGTTTATTTGCAAAAATAAATATATATTAGAGCTTAGCAGCTTGAGCTCTATCCCTCCATATAGAATTTCCCCAAATTCGTGAAACTTGTTTTCAGTCGATTTTTTGACCCCTCGATTTTCAGATCCCGTTGCCGCTTCGGTCCCTCGCTTGGTGACTCACCACCAGAGGTGTGCGGAAATTTTTTTCAAAAAGCGGAAGGCGGAAGACGGAACGGAAATGGCCAAAAATGGCCGGAAACCGGAAAAGCGGAACACGGAAGCCGGAAATAGTGCAAAAATCACTAAATTATTGGAATTTAGCCAAAAGTGGACCACAAAAAAATTTTCTGTTTCTAAAGGTACCCATAGAGTGCTCGTTTTGTTTTCACTAGAATGTGTCTATTCTTTTGGTGAAGGTGTTCAACGTTTGGTTATGGCTTCAAAGTAAACGGTGGAAATCCATCTTCATAAACTTCTCTATAAGCCGAAGACAAGTACGTAGAGAACGACGGACTTTTCTGGCGTGATAGACAAGAATGCTTTCAAAGTAGAATTAAAAGCTTAAAACGAGCATGTTATGGTGGAGAAACAGCAGTTTCTTTCATAATATTGGGGAGAGACGCTTTTTCTCGGATTTTTTTACCATGAAACCAGCAGAAGAAAACAATCTCTCGCACTCGGACGATGTGGCAGGTGCCGACAAATACTTCATTGCGAGTTATCTTAGGAGGGGGGAGGGGGGAGTGCACTTCGCTGCAGTGGTTTCATTCTACCAGAATTCGAATGGATCGCATCGATGTCAGCACAATAACGTCAGTCTCCATGTTATTAGCTTGCATAGTGGAGGTCTTTGATTTCTTCTTCCGTTTCCGTGTTCCGCCCAAAAACAAAGCGGAACACGAAACGGAACGGAAGGGCCAAAAACGGCCGGAAACCGGAATTCGGAACACGGAAACGGAAGTTCCGCACACCCCTGCTCACCACCGACTAAGCTCCGCCCCCTCGTCGCCGAATATAAATATGCGGCGTCCATTCCACCGACTAGGCTCCGGCTCCTCCTCGCCGCCTATGTGGCTCGAAGAAGCTACCACGTGTGGCCCCCCGTTGGGCATGGGGCGCAGATGAACTGCGGTTGGCTCTGCCCGGGTCACCACGCGTGGACACCGGAACGGCGCATTTCGACGCTCCGTCCGTGGCGGTACTGTAGTATCCATCTCTTAATCACCTATATACGGTTCAAGAGGCGGAACAGATTCGATATTCCTCCTTCTCACGCAATATATATAATCTTCCGTTTCCTTACATATCACCTTGATTTCTACTTCTATGTTAACTACCCGTCTAGCGCAAATCGTGACACAGTGCCGATACAAGACCAACTGGGACCCACCGCAAAACTGATGTACAGTTGCAGCACCTTCAATCTTCCGAGGGCTATTGCATCACGCGCACTTTTGACGGTCGGCTGCTTTTTATTCGGAACCACTTCTCTCTCGATGTTTCGTTCTCAAACTGCCACTGTTATGGATACACAGCCAATTCCAGAGAAAGTAGCAGTTAGCCACAGGGAGCCCGTAATGAGCGCAATATGTGTTAGATGTGTATCTCTCGAGACGACTCCCAGTCACGACCCTCCGACACACCTAACGAATCTAATCTGTAGCTCCACCCAGGTGCGGTATAAAGCCTTTACCCACTAGGTCTCAAAAGTAGCCGAATGGGATTGTTTGACTAGGTCCAGAAAAAAAACTCGAAAGCACTTCTCGTACCATATCAGTGAGAGGTTTGAGTGACTCCTCCACAGGATGAGCAGTCGGACTCCATGCAAGGTGGAAGACGTGTTTCTTCATTTGAGGTCGTAACCGTAGCGTTAGAAGTCCGACAACTCTGTCAATTTCAGCGCAAATCGCCGAATCGGTTTGCTCCAATCGCTGCTCCACTTCTGCTTTCCATGAAGATGTTCCCTTAAAGAAACATGGGTGACTGTTATTAATGCTCCAAGATATCTCTTCCTGAAACCACATCAATACTTTATAATACGTTTCAATCGGTTCAAATTTCATTTCGATTCCGCTAATTTGCCATAACTCTGGCAACTGACAATAAGATTTACACCTGACAAGATAGGTCTCTTTTTAGAAAAAGTCCATCGTATCGCAGAAGCCTTGCAGCTTTATGCTTACGGACTATGAACATGGGAGTTTTATCGTTTCAGAAAAGACTACTGCATAGCACAACCCAACACAAATTGGTTCGAAGGTCAAGTTATGCCACAAAGGTACCAAAGCTGGATTAAAAGAAAAAGGTAGCAACGTCGGCATCGATCAGACTCCTAAAAGCGCGCCTGTGTTCGTCTTCCATTCAGAATAGTAGAGGCATTTTAAATGCAACTAATCTTTGTTTTGCTGCTGTATAGTCCCTACAGCAAATAGTGTAGTGCGACATTCGAAAAATGGGATACGGGGGAGTTGAGTTCTAATGATATGACACTTACAAGCCCAGCTCTTTCGTAAGCAATTGCGAGATCGTCCAAATGAAGTTTCTCGTGAATCATCAAGCTTCTCCGCACTTGCTCGCAATTATTGATAGCAGAGCACAGCTGCAAAAATTAATTGGAGCTTATTAGCTCCAAGACATAAAATGTCAGAGACAAGCCTGTGAAACTTTAAAATAAATACGCAGCAACGAATGATTTCCTACATTACAGCAATTAATTTTCACAAAATAATAGAGCGGAAATACTCGATCGTAAATACTGACCAGTTGCAGCAGCGGTGAAGGGACAAATACTGGCAGTTCAGAAGAGAACCCCTCCGTGTCGAGATTTGAGAAGATCTAAAACCTTGTTTTAACATATTAGATCTATGATATCTGTACAAAGACATCTACCTTCTGCGTGTAAGTGAGAACAATGTCACAGAGGATTCCAATAAGTGTTTTGGTGTAGTCGACCTTCAGAGCTACATCACTGACGTCCATTCGATCCCAACACACCGTCATCTGTGAGGCATGGTGTTTATATGAGAAAGGAGCAATTCGTCTAATAACAATGATAAAAAATAATTTAGAAGTTCAGGCACGCAGTAATGCACTCAATGTCGGCAGCAGAGCAACGCGATAGCGATAAAGTGCAGGTCGGAGACGCAGAGGAAACAGCACAACTATAGACCACGCCTAAAACGATCGAGGGTGCTTACCAGGGGTGTGCGGATGAAAAAATTTTCGCGACCCGGATAACGGTGCGTATAACGGAATAGCCAAAATCGACCGGATAACGGATAAAATATTTCGAGGCTAATGGCTATTTGTTTCCGTGATAGCGTCCACGGTCTTCATGGTTTCCTTGCGTCTGGTTTTCAAATGGTACCGCAAAAGGCTTGTGCTGTGGTTGGATGGCTTCTTCACGACCCACTAGCAACCATTACAAACAACAAGGTCGTCACGGAATGTGAACAAGTTTTCGTATTTGCCCATCAGAAAAGGACAATCGTTAAGTTTGGAACTGTTTGCCTTTTCGTGTGCTAGTTCTCAAGTTTTGTATTATATTTTGGAATTCATCTATGAAAACGATGACCACGTATTTAATTTGATTACAGCGTGTTTATAATTAGAATATGATTGATTCAGTGAATCATTTCCATCATTGGACATGGTAAAGATTCGTCTGCTTGAATAAAACAAATCGATTGCGTACAGTAGCGTGTACTGACGCACCTAGACGCGTCAATACCGTAGCATAATAGTGCCGCTTTGTCAATAGAGCGCGAAACTGCATTGAGTGAGAGGCCTTGATCGATTTTTATCCGTTATCCGGCCGAAAAAAAACGGATAATGGTGCGGATAACTGATAAGCCAAAAAACCCCCGGAACCCGGGTAACGGATAACGGATAATCTGCACACCCCTGGTGCTGACGCCGCACCATTGCTACCGAGTATGGCTACGCTGTCGGGCAACACTTTGTAACACTGCGTCCAATAAATTTTAGGATTCCACTTAGTTTTTTGTTGTGTCTTATGAGTGATATAAAAAGGAACCTGCTCAATAATATGGCACACATCAATGTGGCTACTTGAGTGACGCATATCGTTGGAAGAAGTACAAATCTAAAAGATTTCGTTGATTACTGCTCAATTTCGTTGATGATTGCTTTGTCATTTTCCAAGTAAGCGCTCACCGGTACATCAAGTTGACAGCTGAGAGAAATCCGAGCTATGGCTTTATCTTTGGCGAGGTTAAGAAAGTTCTTGATGCCACGATTGAAAATCGGCTGCCAGTCTGACTCGTCTCTGCCCCGTCTGTAAAATAGTAACTAATATCAAAAATGTTACCATTCAAAGGGCTTATACTCGCACCTAAGAATCAGCTGAATTCGACATAAGAATGAAGAAATGTTTACCAGGTGAGCTCCCTATTCCAAGCAGAACAATTTTGATTCGCGAAGTTTCTCAGTTGAACGGAAGACCGATTCTATAGATTTTTCAAGCGACTTCCCGGCAAATCACGCTTTCATGCGGGGACTTGGATTTCAAATGCGCTTTTTTTCACAGTGAGAAGTGAAGAGGTACATTCCCCACACTTAGCAACACTTCCCCTTTGTGGAAGGAGTAAAATGATTGTAGACTAGCAAGATTACTAACGCTATCAAAACTGCAGGAGGTCAACGTCACAAAATCATTTCTCTAGACGGTTTAAACCGTGCAAGAAAGAATAAATAAAATCTTAAAATGACTCACACACGATTTGCCAGCCGGTAATTCCGTAGTTCCACAAATGCCATGTGTATTCGAATTAAATCGACTAGGTTATCTTCATCTGGAGGATTCTGATTGGCGGATATTTTCATCTGAAATGAACGAGTTTAACTTTACTTCTATTTAATTGATCGATACGCATCTTTAACACTACATTCACAGAACCAGCTATTAGAATATGGGACCCTCGTATTTTCGCCTTACAAGCGCACCAGTATCGATAAGCTGGAGAATGTTCAAAATAACTTCACGAGGAAACTGATGATCAGAATGCTCGATTTTCCTTATGATCAAATCCCCTCCAGTTCTGAGAGAAATGTCAGTCTTGGTTCAGAAAAACTATCTACTAGGAGGAAAGCCAGTGACATGATTATTTTCCACAAAATTTTCTTTGGTAAGTGCGCTATCAGACTCGAGGACTTCTCGGTGAGAGACTCTTCCACGAGGAGAGGGCCCAGGAAAGTTCGGGCCAGCACCGCAAAATCCAACTGTTGTCGGTAGTTTTTCGTCGGTAGGACGCTTCCCTTGTTTGAAAAGCTGCTTAGAGAAGTCTTCTCTAAATGTCAGCATCAATATCCTTAGGAAGCATTTATCCCATTTTCCCTCGAATAAATACCTAACTGATTGAGTCGTTTTATTTCACTTCATTTCTAGACACCGCAACTCTTTTCCGTGCCGTGTATCTAGAATTACTCATGGTCCGCTGGATGACTACCTGATCCGACCAAGTCCCGTAATCGCAGTATTTGCTCACCTCACCTTAGGGTAAATCTCTCACTCCATGTGGCAGGGCCTTATTGAACAATCGGTAAGGCTGGAAGTTAACGACGAAGGAGCGGGAAGAGAAATAAGAAACGAGCACAAAAATAAACGATTAAAAGCGTAGAAGATAAACTGCACAATTGGGAAAAGTGTTTAGATTGTTTTCACTCTAACGATACCCCCTCTTCCATTTGAAAGGAAATGAATTTGCAACCTTTCGGGCCGCTGGACTCAATTATCACCCGATTTCGTAACTCAGTTATTATCGCTTTCGCTTTTGGGAACTTCTCCACCTCTGACTTCCTCTGACTCTTGGGATCTTCCAAATATCGGAACTGAATCAGCATATATTTTACAGCAATCTCCTGCTTCATTTCGAAGCCACACTTGGGGCAACAATATCATTATGTTTTTCGTAGACAGGTCTTCTTCGTGTCAAGAATTCTTCTCTTCTCTTCTTCTCCCTTAAACATCATGTCATTTCTTCTTAGGATTTGATAAGATGTTACTAGATCCTACACTCTGTGGACGACCAATTGTTAAGAAGTTTAATTGAAGTTGACTGATTCCAAATTTCTTGCAGTCGTAGCCAAAAATAAAAGTCAGCTGGTTTTTAAGAATTGTGACAGACGAAAGTGATTATGTTCGCACCTGTGATCGAAGATCAGATTTAGATTCGCTCATCAGTTCTGATGTGAGGTATTCGTTGAGCTGGAAAACAGGTGATCACAGGACATTTTAAGAAAAAAAAAACAAAAACAATTACGATCAATAATGCTTACCATTCGGTCCCATGTTGAAAGCGTGAGGTGGCAGTAATCAATTCGGCCAACCTCACGAATGACGTTGGCGTAATGCTGAAATCTTGAGCAACTACCGTTAATGACGGCAAGCAGCTTCAAGAGTTCCTTGCATGGATCTTGATTTTGAGCCGCTTCAACTGTCTCATCGAAAAAGTCTTCGGCACTTTTCTGAAAATCGTATGTACGTCTAAAAGACCGCAAATTTGGCATAAATTTTACAGTGATTCTGAAAGGTAAAGGTAACGATAGAGGGCATTCGTGTCCCACTCAGAATCGTCAGGACATGGTTAACGCGTATTTGGCCCAACAAAAACTTGCGGGGGGGGGGGCAGCCGCGACATTTACCTTTCTAGGCAAGTCTGGTATCAATTTACCCCCCTCCGACTGATGGAAGCACTGGTTAGCTCGGTCGTTCGACCGTTCGGGTGTCAGTGGCGTCCCTTACCATTGAACCGCGCGTACCGTTACAGCCCTTCGCAACGAGGAAATTGGGAATCTTTCAAAGAGAACTTACGATTATGAGCGACTCCAGATGAGCGTGAAACGGGCGCTTATAAGGAAGATATTTCTGATAGAACTGAGAATTTCGCAACGCCTTCATACACCTAAACAGAAAAGCATCATCAAATGTAAAATAAAAAGGAAGAAACTACGGGATCGCCCCGTCCCTAGCCTTAAATGAGCATATAAAGTATGCTATTAGAGTCAAAGAAATGAAAAAGGCATCCAATATCTGACAGGAGTACATAGCATTGCGATGACTTATATGCTTTTTAAAGTCCGTTCATACTCGGCAGCTAAGCTGCGTCGCTTTGACCGCAATTGTACTGCCGAGAGCGCACTACCACTCTAATCCCATTGTGATCCCCTTCATATTTGAAACATTGTAGGGTGCTTGCTCTGACGATTTGTTGCGCAGTATCCTCTGCGTCTCTACACTCCGCCTCACAGCTACTGCCTTGCATCCCCGCCAAGTATGAAGAGTTCCTCGGCTTGTCTGTGCACATTATGCGTTTGTACTTGAAAATCAATGAATACCAACACGGAATTTGTCTTTAATGGCCTGCTTTTATATACTAAATCACTCACTTAACCAAGCTTGCAAATTCTTCAACTGCATTTCTCTTCGAAGGGTGAAATCGCCGTCGGTGCTCGGCAAAAGAACGTTTGCAATAAGTGTCAAAAGCGGAAAATGACGCTGTAAGCATGTTCTCCTCTTCCTAAAAAGTATGTATGATAAATCAATGGAAAAATTGACAAGAAAACTTAAATTTGCATACCTTATCAAGCGTCATCGGTTGCCATTTATCCTGGATGTTCTGTAGAGTTTTCGCGAGCAGAGAGAAAGAAATATCGATCGCGATCATGGAATGAAAGGCCAACCAACGGCTAAATATATATTATTATATAAATTATTATCTTTACAAAACGCTATGATACACCCAAAACACCTCCTATAAGAAAAAAACTAAAACAATGAAGGTGATAACAAAATGAATTCAAAACTAAGAAGAAGAGAAGAAATCACAAATTGAGCCAATTTCTCTCCTTCCCTTATCGTTAGATGGGCTTACTTGACAGAAATGTAACAACTCGACCTAATCAAAGTCATAAAATGGATTATATTACAAAAATTGCTCCGTTAGGTGTGCAGTTAGGCTTGTTGAATATAGGTTAAAAATTGAGAGCATAAATAAACTTTTTCATCTGCATACAATTTGGTACATCTGTACCACGTGAACAATGTGCTAACTCCTAAACTTATTGAGCAATGATGTACTGAGAACAGGTGATTGAAAGAACCTTGAAATGGCTTTCCACCACCATTTCCTTACCTTCAACCCCCCTAAATTATGTTTGGGTTTTCTTAAAGAAATCCGATCCTCTTATTCCAATCAACGCCTAAAGTTATTCTATCTGTGAATGGATCAGATTGCCCTTTCTGCCGATGATCTGCTACTGAAGCGTATTTCAAGTGAAATATGAAACAAAATTATTACAAATTAAAAA
Organism: Nippostrongylus brasiliensis; assembly: GCA_030553155.1. Classification (NCBI taxonomy): domain Eukaryota; kingdom Metazoa; phylum Nematoda; class Chromadorea; order Rhabditida; family Heligmosomidae; genus Nippostrongylus; species Nippostrongylus brasiliensis. The sequence continues at coordinate 18,195,710 of CP130737.1, forward strand.
CAAATGAAAATGAGGTTTAAATAATAGTTCTCTGTCCAAAAATACTTCACATAATGAAGTTGTGTATTTGCCATGAGCGGACAGGGAACTTTATTCTCCCCACGTTCCCTATGGAAACGACAGCGTATTTCAACAGTTCTAAACTATTACTTTACTCGAACAGGGGTTCTTTTAGTAATTGTTTTCATGAAATCTGATATTTATTCCTGAATTACATTTTCATTTCCTCTTATTACACTTTTTCACAATTTCTTACCACATCGCCGTGTGCACGTCGGTTAAATCACCCTGTAGAGCGTGCTGGCGAAGGATGGTGTTTGCTTTGTCCGGAAATACGCCATCCCATAGTCGAACTGGTGCCTGAAAAATGTGATGGTAAATCATAAAACGTTTTCAGAGAGCAGATAGAAAAATAGGATTGACAAATGACGAGATTACTAACAAAAATACATTTTTTCAGCTGCTAAAAATTCTTCGATCTTCGTCTGCTCACGTTTCTAACTTTGCTCGCATCTGGGGTAGGATTTGAAGAAATGAATGGTAGCGACCTGTGCCTATCTGTACGTTCAATTGGAAGAGATTGAAAATTCTGTAGCAGGATTATTCTCTAGAAAAGTAGGGTCAGGAGTAGAAAAGAAAAGAAAAGAAAAGAAAGAAAAGTAGGGTTGGAGAAATCTGGAAAAATCGAAAATTCTACGGAAAAGGTCGCATTATAGACTGGTTACCTACATGTATTGTCAGTGGTAACGGTGACGATTCGTTTACAATGATAATTCAAGATTATTAGTAATAATACTCAAAGCTCTGTGACTTTTGAAAAAGAACTTTCATAATTGTTTCCAAAACAATATCGTGGTCGAAGGGGATTGAGGGTTGCTCGAATAGATATCCTCGACTTTTCGAAGGGTACGCGTAATAATAATCTGCTTTCCCGTGATGTAGAGTTATACCCAAAACTTCTACAGTACATCCTATCAATCACACCAACATTTCTAATAAGTGTGATTATAGTAGTTCCTTGCCGGATAGTTCTCCCCAACGGAGCCTCACCTCGACAGGTTAAGCCCTGTTAGATTATCACGTTAGTTCAGGTTAACACCTGTAAAGACTTGTCGAATAAGAGCGATCTGATTGGCTCAGCTCGGGGTTAGGCTACGTCAGCTTAGCAGGCCCCAAGGATCCCTTGATCCCCTACTCCTACATGTTAGGACCTGTTAGGCTATTACGTAATCAGTACATCTCTTGAGTCCTGCCAACGAGGATGGTTCTGATTGGCTGTTGGGGTTAAGCTACGTCAGCTTAGCAAGTCCCGCCCCCTGGGGTCAATTATCTGGTCAGTTCGTTCTTCATTCTTCACTCGGTGCGGTCGTCTCCTCCTAACCTCTCTTCCTCCTGACCTCTCAGCTCACCTCATCTAACCTCACCTCATCTAACCTCACCTCATCTAACCTCACCTCATCTAACCTAACCTCATCTAACCTAACCTCATCTAACCTAACCTCATCTAACCTCACCTCATCTAACCTCACCTCATCTAACCTCACCTCATCTAACCTCACCTCACCTAAACTCACCTCACCTGACCTTACCTAACCTCACCTCACCTAACCTCACCTCATCTAACCTCACCTCATCTAACCTCACCTCATCTAACCTAACCTCATCTAACCTAACCTCATCTAACCTAACCTCATCTAACCTCACCTCATCTAACCTCACCTCATCTAACCTCACCTCACCTAAACTCACCTAACCTCACCTCATCTAACCTCACCTACCCTTGAGTTAGCTTACACTACCTGAGCTCACCACGCCTACCCCACGATGAGTTCGACCTTCATCTACTATTTATTACAACTAAACACAATCTTACACTACAGGTAGTTCGACTATGAACAAGAACTGATCGCCTGCCAATCGCACCTGTTAGGTCCTGCTGGGTCAACCCGTTACCTCATGTTAGGACCTGTGAAGACTTGCCAATTAGAGGTGTTCTGATTGGTTCCATTCGGGGTTAAGCTATGTCAGCTAGCAGGCCTCTAGAGACCACAGACCTCTTACACAAACATGTTAGGCCTTGTTGAGCTATTACGTAATCAGTACATCTCTCGAGTCCTGCCAACGAGGATGGTTCTGATTGGCTGTTGGGGTTAAGCTACGTCAGCTTAGCAAGCCCCGCCCCCTGGGGTCAGTTATCTGGTCAGTTCGTTCTTCATTCTTCGCTCGGTGCGGTCGTCTCATCCTAACTTCTCTTCCTTCAGACCTCACTTCACCTAACCTAACCCAACCTAACCTCACCTCATCTAACCTTACACTGCCTTACCTTACCCTACCTTACCTTGCCGTACCCTATCTTACCCTTCCTCACCTCACCTTACATTCCCATCCATACAGCCTCCCATCAATACACCTGTTAAGACCTGTCAAGTAGGTTGATCCTGATTGGCTGTTGGGGTTAAGCTACGTCAGCTTAGCAAGCCCCGCCCCCTGGGGTCAGTTATCTGGTCAGTTCAATCTTCATTCTTCACTCGGTGCGGTCGTCTCATCCTAACCTCTCTTCCTCCAGACCTCACTTCACCTAACCTAACCCAACCTAACCTCACCTCGCCTAACCTCACCTCATCTAACCTTACCTTGCCTTGCCTTATCCTACCTTACCTTGCCGTACCCTATCTTACCCTACCTCACCTCACCTTACATTCCCATCCATACAGCCTCCCATCAATATACCTGTTAAGTCCTGTCAAGTAGGTTGATCCTGATTGGCTGTTGGGGTTAAGCTACGTCAGCTTAGCAAGCCCCGCCCCATGGGGTTAGTTATCTGGTCAGTTCGGTCTTCATTCTTCACTCGGTGCGGTCGTCTCCTCCTAACTTCTCTTCCTCCGAACCTCACTTCACCTAACCGTCGCCATTACTACCCTACCATGGGTCCGACACTTACTTACCCACCCTTCACTCACTAAAGCTACCTGCTACTGTGTATGCTCATTGATTACAACTAAATATAACAGCATTACATTACAGGTGTATCGACCAATGACCATCAACTGATCCGACTGCCACTTCTATCTACCGCCAACTATGTCAGGAATTCTACTAGCCAGGTACCCTCCATGACTAACCCAGGACTCAATCACCAGATGAACTTTTCATTTACAGATATTCTGGTCTCTGTGCCGTGGCGTCGGATCAGAACGAATGAAGCGTCCATCCATCTTGCTTTCGTCGAATTCGGTATGCATAGAAGCATTGATGGAGGAATGGAAGGTAACTGAAATCTCCAAACAGTTCTTTTTCAGATACATGAAGAAGTTTCTCGGCAAGGATGACAGCTACCGGTCGAACAACACCTCTAATACGGTCCCCCCGCGAATACGTCCCGTTGCTCCGTCGTCCACTACGAATACCAGAAACGAGCAGTTTAAACACAGGCAAGCTTTTGTTTCCAACCGCATTCGGACCACAACGCAGCAGGATCACCGGCAGCACCAAAGCAGCAAAAGTATGAACGCTACCTGTCGAAGAGGAAGCAAGATTTAATTTCCAGCGCTGGCGACCAGAGCAACGTTTCGTAACCTCGCAACCGTTTCCACCCGATGGATTATCGCCCTAGGAGACTGTGGTGATGAGCATGCTGTTGAGCTCGACTCAACCAGGGATTGGTGAATTGACTCCATTTCAGATCGAGTCGTTAAGTAGTCGATTAATCGGAATAACGTTTATAGGTGCAAAAAGCAATTATTGATACTGGCATATACTGTTTTTTTTAAAAAATGGCTCTCTATGTCACTGGACTGGAAGATATCAGCTGCTGAACTGGGTATTTCTCAAGTTTTAGAGATATGCCTTTTGAAAGGAATGAATGAGATCAGCTTTTTCAGATCATAAAACAGATGTGAAATAGAAATATCGGAAGAAGATGATGGATCCAGGGACAGATGAGAAGCCAAAAACCGTCATTACACCGTCTTTTCTATCTTAGTTTTCTACTCACACACCCTCCCTTCACGCCACTTTCTCCATATCCGCATTGGCCACAAATTTTTGAATGTAAATTGCAGCCGCAGACTTCTAAAAATTAATGGGTGCGTACTAACAGCAGCCTTAGGAAGCTAAGCAGTTCTGGTAGGGACTTTTTCATTCCTGTTGGTTCCCATTGCCGAGAACTGCTGTCCAACATCCACTTCAGCTTAGAATTCCTCTGCCAGAGACTCTTCTATGACACCTAAACAGCGGGATGTAGACTTACGGCGGTTGGAAGCGCCAGGGGCCACCTGCCGTCCAGAATGGCCCCCAAATTACCCCCATTCTTAAGAAACCCTTGGTGCTTTACATCTCTAAGTATTCTCTCGTACCGGCCAAATTCATTCATTTTCCCCGTAGCATTTCGATCTGCTTCACGACCGCATCTAAGCTGCTCCCGTTCAGTCTCTGGCCGTTCAGATCATCATCATCTCATCATCATCATCAAACCGATTCCTTCTATCTACTCTGAACGTCGCGAACTGAAGTGAATTTTAAATTGTATCTCATGTAATTTTGCCCTAGGCTGTGTTGTTCCACTCATCCCTTCATCACATGCATTGTCAAGAAGAAAGTAATGGTACACATCTTTCGCTTGAGTCTCGCGAATGCATTGTCTACGATCATTGATTTGTATATGCCATTTGTGGACTTGTGGGTGATTTTCCATGAATGAAGTTCTGTGGGTTATTTTTCTGCCTCTGGCAACTTGAACTGGGTCTCTTTGCAACAGAAAATGTAAATATTTGCATTATATTAGCCAATAGCAGGGCAAGATGTCGAGAAACAAGAGAAAATATTTTACTCTCAAAAAGAAGTGGGAATCGGTCTTTTGATATCTAACCAGTCAAAATCTTCCGAGACGTTGTCGATAGGAAAGGGTCTCAAAAACGAAATGGGTAAGAAATATGAACAAAAGTAGAAATAAAGAGAAGAGACGATCGTCTACACAAAAAAAGACTAAGAACAAAACATGAAGCAGAATAGGGATTACGAGTCGCACATATTTGGGTAAAAAATAGATAAATAAAAGCATAGGTAAATTGGGACTGACTTTAACCCAAACTCATCAAACTTCTGAGCGCTCAAATCCACGGAGACCGTCCTCTAACCTAATCTGGAATCAACTGGAGAATTTGAATACATTTACACATATAAGGTAGAATCCCGAAGAATTTGGTCGAAAATCACCACTGTTCCGCCGGTCAGTTGTGAGTATCAGTTACTCCAACGGGCAAACACACTTTCCTGAGTAGAATCACAGATGGAATTCCTTTTCTTGAATCTGGCAGCACAATTATATTTAATTACATTCATATTCTCCTCCATACTGGATGATTCAACGACAATGCCCTTCTGAACATACTATTTGCGAAAGAAACTTCTGTAGTTACACCGATACTGCGGTTTGCAAACTATAAAACGGAAAATGAAGCAGAATGTAACAAACATCATATGGAGGGGTGTAGTTGTTGAACGTTACACCTAACACTTTTAATGACAATAAAAATAAAAATAAAACCTGAAACTCACACCACTAAGACGAATTTCGTAGAGAGCAAACTGTCTCATCAGCTCAATGTGTTCCTTAACATCAAGCAGGTCATCTTCTTCAGCTCCGAGCCTCTCCTCTCGAGTGGACAGCCATAACTGGAAAGTTCAACAACTTTAGTATTGCTTTTCAAATTTTAACTGTTATAAGATGAAATCCTGTTATGTTATTCCAATCTTCGACGCTGTCGAATCAGATCACTGGAGAAACTATATAATTACACTAAAATGGATGAAATGCTAACTGTCACCTTCAACTTGACGCTTCCCGACACCTTGCTTTTTTCGGAACGAGGCTGAAGCACAAACCATTGCTCTAATCCATCAGGAGGAATATCCTAAACGATTAACTATTGTTCTCTGCGCATTGGTGAGAAATTATTTTCCTCACTAACGCTCAAGTTCATACTGATGCATCCAAGAAAATCGTCAGTGGTATCATCGGAATCAGCTCGAGCACTTTGGGCGACTTCTTTGAAGAAGCGTCCGAGTCCCTAAGACAAACAGCTTCGTCAAACAAATAAAATTATTCAAAATTATGCAAACAAGCGATGGAAAACAGCAGACTTTCTATCGGCTGTTTTCAAAACATCCGCTCAAAGATGTACTTCAAAATTCTCTCCTAATCACATGAGGGGCGCTCGGCGGTGATCAGCCCCTAAGGACGCGCCATGCATTCGTGTTCCATTCAGAATCGCAGAAGCATTGTGAATACTGTATTCGCCCTAAACAATGACCTGCGGGTACCAGCCGCTATACCAAGATACCAATTTCTGCTCCCAATTAGTCTCCTGTATACCAATTTACCCGACCGCAGAGGGATGGAAGGCTTGGTGGCCCGTGCGGGGATCGGTCGCTCGACCGTGCGGGTGTCAGTAGCGCATCTTAGAATTCTATCATACGCGACCTATATATGAATGAATAGTGGAAATCAGAACGGCAGTTCTAGTTGATAAGTTCATGAATGACCTTCCAGTAACTTTAGAAATAAAGTGCAACGAAATGAAATTCTCCTAATATGAAAAATCTCAGAAATTTGACCATTTATAGCAAAATTTGCAGCATTCCTATGTCCGATTCCAGGTTCCATACGTTGGTCCCATTTTTAACAATCACCAATGTTCTTTTAGATATCCCTTTTGGGTCTATTGGATATCCCTTTAATGGTCGTTGGATGGAGCATTCTTATGGAGCGCCTGACAATCTGGTTCACGGGTAACGACTCGCGAAGCCCTTCTGGCAGAAAAAAATAACATACCATCCAATAGAATCCACCGCTGCAACGTAGCAATTACACAACGAATATGTAGCACCATCGGTAAGTACCAGAATAGCCAAAATGCAGATAAACGGATCAACATTTTTTTCTTATATTCGCTAGAACCCTCTCGAAAGTGAATTTTTGTGGAATGACAGGAACATGCCTTGCATCAAAAGAACATGGTCTTGCCATTGATATAAAAAGTACTGCAAGATTCTGGAAGATTCGATTTTCATACGTGTATATTTCGCCTTCTTGCCCTTCTTTAAGATGGTTGGTTGTTTGACGGACGATATGCGTTCTCCTACTTGAATCCGTTGTCTGTTTATGTATCTCGAAACGGTAAAAATACAGGAAGACTAATTTTACTGAAAGAATCAGTTTCAATTCTTCATTCACAGATTTGACTGGATAGAAGATAATCCAGAGGTGGTCTTCCACTCCATGCCTGCCGGGGTTTTCTATTGTATCGTAATTTCTCTGCTAAAAGCACCTTAATCCTGTTAGCTGTCGGCATTCACGTTTCTCATGTGCATATCATAATGCTTTACATTGCTAAAAAATAACACTAATAAAGAGAGTCTTCAGACGTTCACATCCACTGTTTAAAACTGACACCGAATCGGATAAGGCAAATGTATATGCAACCTGCTTTCGCATCTCATATAAGCTCAAAAGACTGTAGAAAAAAGATGGTTGATTTGCGATTTATTATAGCTACATTCGTTGCGTAAAGGTGCGTGTGGTGCAGTGGTAAGAGGTGCTACTGATACCAGCATGGTCGATCGATCCTCGCCCGGGCCATCCAAGTATTTCATCCCTTCGGGGTCGGCTAAATTGCTACAGAGTTGTCTGGTAAGGTCAAGACACTGAGTTGCTATACAGGCTGGTCCTCGCAAGTCATTGTTTAGGCCAAATACGCATTTACCAAGCCTGTACGATTCTGAATTGAACACGAATGCGGCGACGAGCCCTTCGGAGACTAATCAACGCCGATACCTTTACCTTTACTCTTACCTTTTTTACATATTCCTTTTTCTCCTACCAACTGTTGGTGGATACGTATGACTAACATTCTTCCTGTTCCCGCACACACTATTTCGCATTGCATGTCGTACACGCTTGATATATTACTCCTACTCTCGCGCAATCTCTTAATCTACTGGACAGCATCTTAACCCAAAATGGCAATACCTACCCATTGCAAAGCCTACATCGCACCAACTGCTTTCGCTATTATTGAAATAGCCAACGAAAGTAACAATTCAGAAATCTCCATGTTCTCTCGCCTTTGAACCTCAGAATCGATGACAATATCCTTAACATTAATCACTTGTGCCCCACGAGGTTGCTAGGTGGAAAACTCTATTCAACGGCCTAACGTTTCGACCTTCCCGTCGTCTTCGGAGGCCTCAGTCTTCAAGCTCTGAGCTGAAGGCTCAAAGTGAGTAAGAGACACATTAGTAGAATTAGTTGCAGTAATCTCAACTAGCGCTCTACTTAGGCCGAAACGTTAGGCCGTTTATTTCATCTTTTATTTGCGTACGCTGTTTAGGACAAACGTAGGAAAGTGTAAAACAACAACATCAACATACAAAACATGAATGTGCCTAGTACTTGAGGACATTTTTAAAAATTTCCCCAGTCGGCACTAAGACAAAGATTAACAACCAAAGAGGTGAAGCAATATTCTTGTTAATAACATCGAATCATTACAACACTGGCAACAGCATTGAAAAGATTGGTAAGTGACAGCTCAATTAGGTCGCCTAATTATATGTACTAATCATTGCCGGAGACCCATGAACAGGTGATAAATTATATTAAGTTGGTGCAAAAGTTCTCGGACATTCGGGATACAAAGCAGTTAATTTTATATTATCTGAACAATAGCAAGGAGTCGTTTGAAGTAGGCACCGTTAGTATCAATGGTCTTCTCTTCTCTACAACATTTTTTGACTGGAGCCGAAAATACCGGGGAGATCCTTTTCAAATTGAAGAAGTCGCAAATTTCCGAGAACTTTTGCACTAACCCACGTAATAACAAAGAGTTAGGATCGAACTGAGGTCAAATAAGCTCGGCGCCATAAGTGTTGTTACATTTTTCTGCTGCTGTTGAGAATCTGTCCGATACGGAAGGAATACGGTTACAGCCTTTTATAATTGCCTTTTAATAAAGTCAAAAAAGTACTGAAACCATAAAAATAGCCGCTGTTGTGGGCGCATCAACAAAACTGTTCGGTATTAATGACCTCATTTTAAGAAGTACCAAATATCCGGACTGGTGATTGGTGAGGAATTCGTAAGAAAATATTGCAAAAATCACCTTCAAGCCTCCAGTGATTTGGTTCAAAGACGAGACCGCATCAAGCACCGACTGTTCCTCATCATCATGGTCCCTTGAAAATTGAGCAGTGATGTGTCTAATAATACTGATAGGTTCACCAATAACACCATATTTAGACCTTGATCGCGTAAGACGCGATAACGAAGTGGGAATGATCAATCGATACTGCGGTAACAACGGCAGCATGATTGAAGCATAAATAAAGCCTAAACCTTTTGCCCGTCCACCACATTTTTCACTTCCGGTTGGAGGTCAAAAAGTTCTTTCTTGAGATTTTTTTCAATAACTGAACAACGAATATTGATCTATTCATCGAGAAGACAATACTTGAAAGAAAATGCACGTATTACACTAAAGGAATAGGTATAACATATTGCTGGGGTTATGTTCTTGTTCTTAGGCATCTACATTCCCATTGCCACTTTTTCATTTAGTTTTTATTCTAGTAGTTAGTATTCTAGTTTTTAGCTCCAAGCGCTACATGTAATATGTTGATTAGAATTTTCATGATTAAAGACATAAATATGTGAATAAAACACTGCTAGAAACATACCAAATATCCATATGAAAACGATCAGTCTGCACATCATCGACTATAAATTGAAACCGCTCGTTCCATTTTGGATTCAACGTCTTCCTCTGTACGGAACTTGCTTTGATCAGTTTTGCTGGGATTGTGCCACTGTCGGAACCGTGAAACGATTGAGCTTCAAACATTAGAAAAATAGGGCCACATGAAATATGGGAAAATCAACTCATCGTAGATCCCTTCTTTCCAGGTTTACGCCTAAAGGAGCCTCCAAATCTATGCAGGACGCTATCTCTCTTCAGCTAAATAATATCGCTTTGATAAAACCGACGAAGACCTGTATAGGCAGGCGAAAAGGGAGTAATTTTCTGCTACGAAATAGAAGAGAGAAAATCACCTGATTTCTTGGAGACTTTGGATTTTCTTCTTCATTCGATTCGATTACTTCGGGGATTTCTCGCTTTCCGGGAACGACACCCATCATTGTAAACGGATCGCTGAATCCTAAAGAACTCCATCTGTTTTCTCATAAAAAGCAAAAATGTTTTACTTAAAAACAGATTCCATACTACTCGACCTTAACATCACACACGTTCAACTGAGCTGAGTAAGATATTTTTTCTATTTTAGCAAAATATTTTTACCTTGTTTGGAAAAAGACAAACGCAAAAAAAAAGCACAACAGAAGTTAAGTTTGTGAAATTCTTCAGCGGCAGAATTGTGAAGCAGCGATACATCTTTGTGAAAGAATAGGAAAATCTTATTAAAGTTAACTAACCATTGACGTCCTTCGCAATGAGATCCTTTGCTTCGAGTAGCAAGACGTTCAATAGCACAACCGGAGGCTAAAAGAGGTTTTCAAAAAAAAAAAAACGGATCGCGACATGTAGACCGTGAAAATGAACTTCAGAATAAGGAAGTGAAACAAAATCAGAATAAGTAAGGATTTTCGGCACTACTCCAAATTTTGGACTCCAAAGGTCGAAAAAATGTTTCGCTAAAACTTCGCATAGAGGGGTTTTTGGGGTTCTGAACACGATGGTGCAATCAGTTTTTCGATTGGCCGCCGGATACTGTAGTTACAGGTAGGTCCTAACAGGTAAAGTGGGCGGAGTCGGGATCACCGATTTCGCTGGGACTTTGAAAAACGGATTGCACCATCATGTTCAGGACCCCAAAAAAACCCCCGCTGGGCAAAGTTTCAGCAAAATCGGTGACATTGACAGCGCCTCCCTTACATGTCAGGACCTACCTGTAAATACAGTATCCGACGGCCAATCGAAAAACGGATTGCACCATCGTGTTCAGGACCCCAAAAAACCCCCCTATGCAAAGTTTCAGCGAAAAAAATTTTCGACCTCTGGAGTCCAAAATTTGGAATACTGCCGGCTTTTGCTTGCCTTATTTTGTTTCGCCTTTTCCATGAGGGTGTTATGCAGTTGCGTGTCTCCTTGGAACGCTGATCGCACATACTTGTACAGGTTTTCACGACTTTCACATTCTTCCTTTCCAACTTTGTGCGTAATTGTGTACAGTGCTTCGACGTAGAGAGCCTACAAATAAAGTGAAAAAATCGAGTATGCTTCATATTCCTTCCTTTTACGAAGCAGCACTTGGGCAAGCGGCCTATTCATACTTCGCAACAGAGCAGCGTCGGAGCTAAATGGTTTAGCTGCTAGAACCACGACTAATATACTACATTCGGTTCAGAGATAAAACAAGATATTCACTTTATTTCTGCCTCTCATCCTTCCTGTTTCTTGATATTACATACTTCATTCCTTGCTCATACACTTCATGTTTTTCTTGTCCCTAATCTCCGTGGGACCGACTTCTGCTCTTATGCGCTGCAATGTGTTGCCCTATGGTTGAAAAATATCTAACAAACCGAAGATGTGGTGCAAAACGCCATGCTTCATCCTCTGCATAGTGTCCTATGTAAGGCCTTTACCGAACGGCTTCACTGATGACTATGTAGGACTACATATGTATGATTATAAGGAGTAAACATCTCTTGCGTTCTTAGCCACTATTGTATCGATCACAATCAGCTTATGCCGCTGATCGTCAAGTGAGCACAAGCAACGTCTCCATAAGTCACCAGGAGTGTGCGGAAATTTTTCTGAAAAAGGGGAAGGCGAAGCGGAAATGGCCAAAAATGGCCGGAAACCGAAAACGGAAATAGTGCAAAAATCACCAAACTATTGAAATTTACCCGAAACGGGACCACAAACCTTTCCATTTCTGTTTTTAAAGGTACCTATAGAATGCTCGTTTTGTTCCCACAGGAATGTGTCCAATATTTTGGTGAAGGCGTTCAACGTTTGGTGATAGCTTCAAAGTAAACGGTGAAAATTTCTTACAAAACCCGTCTCAATTTTATTCCCTTTTATAAACTTCATTATAAAGCAAAGCCAGTACAAGTGCGTACAGAAAGGCAAAGTCATTTTCGGTGTGATAGACAGAGATGCTTTCAAAATATATAGAATTAGAAGCCTGAGACGAGCATGTTACGGTAGTTATTTCAAGATTCTCGGGAGAGGGACATTTTCTCAGATAGTTTACAATGAAACCAACAAAAGAAAACAATCTCTCGCAGTTTGACGGTGTCACGGGTGCCGACAAATATAATACTTCATTTCCAGTTTTCTTAAGGGGTATAGTCGCTGCATTAGTTTCATTCTTCCAGAATTCGAATGGATCATATCGAGGTCAGCATAATAACTTCCGAAAAAACGCGGAACACGGAAACGGAACGGAAGGGCAAAAACGGCCGGAAACCGGAATTTGGAACACGGAAACGGAAGTTCAGCACACCCCTGTAGGTCACCATCTATCATAAGGTAGTCCAGTGGATCTTCCTCGTTCGAGAAACAAGATGAGGACCGAACAATCCGACAAAGAAGTCCGAACAACGCAAAATGTAGCCGACCCAGTGATCTTTATGTAGCCGACCCAGTGATCTTTCTAGGATACTCTACTAACGATTTTCGTCCAAAAATTGCTAATGGAGCACATTGCGGCCCACTTGATTTTAGACAACCGAGCCTACCGACTGTGTTTCTAATCTCCAACCGTCGACGTAGCTCAGAACATCGGATTTCCTCTGGATGAAGTGAGTCACACCACGTATCCTTCGCTCTATATTTTGTTGAGCAACACTAATCATATTTTACTCATGTTTCAGCAGCAAACTTAGAGTGAAGGCCTACTGACATTAGGGAAAGTCTAACCCCCGCTGAAGTTTAGTTTAAGGTCAGTCCCTAAAGACACAATTGGAAGATTTGCAACGTTTCGTCGTCGGCAAACTGATGTCGGTGCACGATGGAGGTTATTACGAGGTTCAACGCCCAGCCTTCGTCTCGGAAATTTATGATAGCAATCCAAACAGCGGGACGACTGAGATGAAGTTACTGTTTCTCATATAAATGGAAGATTGCAGAGCCGGGATCGAAAATGAATCGCTCGAAGCTACCAGAGCCCGTCAAATAGGACGAGCTTTCATTGGATGAAGCAGGTTTTTAGAAGTCGTGACACCAGCCTCTATTAGCCTTCACCCTGTTCAAGCGGATATCTCAAGACAGAATCTCGGCCGCTGGTAAATTCGCTTGTTCATTATCCGTTGCGCTTTCTATCGTCCACGAATGAGCCAGCCCAAAGAGTAAATGAAGCAGCGACGGAAGATGCTCTAGCTTGCCCGAAGTCCTCTCATCTTTAAGACCCGTTCATACACAACCGCTGCATCACTATGATTAAGAGTTGGCAGGAGTTCAATTGCTAAAAATGAGATAGGTTTATTTTTACTGCGAGGGAGTGATGCAATTTTTGCATCCACGTCCGAAGGTTTTTGTGTACCCACACTTCATTTCACGACAGTCACAAGCAGATCACTTTCCCCTCTCTGAGATGAGATGACCGTGGAGCGACTAACTTTCTAAATGTTTTCTACCTTACAGGTTCTGACAAGGAGAAAGCCGAAATTTTTTGGATGGTAGAACACAGAAATCACTGGCTGTTGATCCCCGTGCGAAAAGTACCCTTTCCCAGAAAAAGAGCGCAGCTAAAGAGAAAGGAACGTTTTACTCTTCAAAGGCTGCTCGACTCCGATTTTTCCGTCACAGGACGTTTGAGTGAGTTCTCAAACACCGACACTCATGAAAACAAGTCCTCTTATAATTTTTAAGCCTTTTGAGATTGTTAGTTGGATTTTTAGTTAACAGATGACATGCAATCCCTGAAACAAAGTAGCAGTTGGCAATCACGAGGAGCACAAGAATCAAAAGAGCAACTTTTGCTAGTCATTACCATTTCTCAATATGGAATGTTCCTAACCGTTACATAGCATAATAATGAGGCAGAAAGGTTGAATTCTTCGCTCTACTACACCGCGATCGCTAAAGGCTGGCAATTTGCACTCAGGTGAAGAGTCAATCACAAGATGTTTCATCTATTCAACATAATGAAGACATTAATGAGAGTACGATACCTCAAGCTCCTTTCGGTCGACATTTAGGGTGAGATTTCGTATGGTCAGCAGTTCATCCTCGGCTGGTTGATCCACATCTAACGGTTGAGTGATGTGCTCGAAAAAGTTGTTGTCGGACGCTTGCACTCTAAAAGTGATAAATTATAGCACAAATTCCACGACTACAGTGCCTATTAAAATGTTAGTTTTTTTTTTGAAGCTGCTTCTTGCCTGAAAGCGCAGACACTGAAATTGCGCTGCGCTGAAATTTTCGGAGAAGTGCCTTCCTTTTTCTGACACACATAATGAAACTTCTATCAAGGTAGTTCGGGACGACGGGTGGAATTTTTAAAATAAAAGAACAATTTAGTGACGACCTATTTAGTTCAGTGACGACTGGATAAAGTTTTGGCTGACGGAATGTCTACTGTAAACCAACGCGATCCTCAACAGATTAATCCCTCAAAAAATTATCAACGACTAGATGGGTCAAAAATTTCTACATGCACTTCTGAAATCTTTCAAATCGCTCCAAGTCCTTCTTACGCATAATTCTCTCTCCTTTTTCGCTTAATTCACTTCCTCGGCTCTGGTAAGAAGAGCTCACTCAGGTATTCCACTCCTTCGTTACTTGCGGACGAAGGACTATGTATTGTAAAAAGATAATTTTAAACTCCCTGAAGGGGAGCTCGTCTAACCTGCACCAATGCATAGGAGCGCAGAGGAAGACCCCTTTCACACTCTACTGGCAGTAAGCCAACGTAGAGCAGTTAAAAGGGAAGTACGGGTACTTCGCAATATTAGGCTGTCGCAAAATTAATTTCGTTTTCTGAGTGTGTTCAGAAGAAAACTTTTTTACGCCGCATTATCTCGTCTCAGGAAAATCCAAGCATACTGTCAGGTAGCAGATTATCTGCTCTATCAAAAGCATACATTACTGTCTCTCTAGTTTGTGCTGCCGATTTTTTCCAGGGCTTCATTCGCACACGAACTGACGCGACTTTCGAGTGCTCATGCTTTATGAATATAAATTGGGACATCCCACGGCAGACGTAACATGTAGCCCTAGCGGAGGTTTTGGGACGGATTGCCCTTGCAAACGGACAGTGCAGCTCTGTCTTAGAAAATTTACTTCTGGCGATTTTGATCTCGAAGTAAAAGCTGGTCGCGGTCGCAAGTGGTCCCTTGATGAAGAGGTTTTAGGACAGCCGTTGAAGCAAATCCAAAGATCAACACTCGTAAGCTAGCAGAAGACCCGGGTGTACATTACTGTACAGTCGCAAGACATATAGAACAAATCGGCAAGATGAAGATGATGTCAAAATGGATTCCTTATGAATTGACCGATGAGCTTGTCTTACGAGTTTTGACATTTGTTTGAATCGCCTAAATCGTTATAAAAATGAACCGTATGTCAACTGAATTATAGCTGTAGATGAAGAATGGATCCCTTACAATAATAGTAAGCAGGGATTTGCTTGGGTGGATAAGGGTGCTCCACCAAAACCTTTTCCTAAACCGAAACTTCATCCTTAAAAGGTTATGATTACTTTGTGGTGGTGTAGTAATGGAGTTATTCATCATAGCTTCATGCCACATGGTGGTTCAGTTACAGTAGAGTCACAGTGTTGTGATTTAGACGAAATGTACCCGAAACTACAAGAATTGTTTCCGGCACTAGCGAACAGAAGCGGTGCGATCCTATTGCATAACAACGCAAGAGAACACACCGCAAAAATCACCCGGCAAAAATTGACACAATTAGGCATTAAAGTTCTGTCTCATCCTACTTGTTCTCCTGGCCTTTCGCCAACAGACTATCACTTTTTACAAGCATTTATTTCTTATTTGCATCAGAAAAAATTCGCTGATTTGAACGACGTTGAAAATGCCTTTCTTGCTTTCGTTAATTCCCGTGATCCTAGTTTCTTTTCTAAAGGCTTGGATTTATTACCGCTCCGCTAGCAGAGGTGTGTAGATGCTGACAGATTTTACCTTGATTCGTAAAGTTGCGATTGAGCTGAGTTATTGCAGTTTGAACTCAGTGGTCCATTTCCGAAATTATTTTTGCGACAGCCTAATAGCTGCGCGCTTTTGCGGCCGTCCACTAGACTGTCGTTGGTCAAAAAATTATTTAGTGCACAGTTTGCGATATGAGTGGTTTTCGCAGAAATCAGAAGCCGGATACTGCGCTACTGCGCAGCTGTCGCGCGCGCCACTGGTCCCTATGTTTCATCATTACTGCAGCAGCAATGCAGTAAAGTATGAAATGTCCTTGAGCGTGAGGTAGCGCTCGCTGCGTGTATTGCCTTTTCGGTACTCTCATTGTCCCAATAACTTGCCATACAGTATAGTATAGAATAAAAATACTATCAGTGGCATTATGACATTCCGATGTGCGCACTCATTCTAACAATTCACTCCGCGCTGACACTACCGGCCGATGGTGGTCCCACAACGATAGCTGGCACCGCTTCCATACCACAGTCATTACCGACTATGTAAGAGCCCAAACATCATTTACAAGCGAAATTTGGGAGAAGTTCGTAGGAAAATGACATGCTGCTCACGGGAGGGCCACAAGTGAAGTAGTTCCTCGAGGATATACGGGAGGAATTTGCAAAGAAAGCAGAGGATATAGGGGATCCAAAATCCATTCCGCTCTCTCAACACTTTGTCCAATAAACGGGGTATGTGGAGAAGCGTCGTGCGACGAAAGCCAATTTACGCGACATGACTTTTTTTGATTAAATTAGACCGAATGCGCATGTGTAACCTATTGTAACAAGAGAATCATGTGCTGAGTTAATGAGGCTACGTAATATGCTGCATCTTCAGAGAGCGAGACAGAGGTTCGTTCATCCGTCCATGGCAGCCTGCCTGTCTCATCACCGATGGAAATACGTCTTTCAATCAGGATTACATGAAATGCTTGGTTCTTACACGAAAAATATGTGCATTCTATTTTCGCCGCATCAAAGACACCGATGAGACGCTGTTTTTGTTCAGATACAATGAAAAGAATAACGTATGGTGTGAATCAGAAGCAGGATCGATTTCACGAAAATTGTATCCATATAAAAATAACATCATTACCCTCGGAATGAGAAAGCTACCATTTACATAGACGCAAGAGTACTTCGTAATGTGCCGTTCCGGAACAATTTTTTCAATAAATAATTGATTACAAAACGTAGATTAATTACCTTGGATAACCCATATTGTTAGGAACTGACTAATAGCAACCAAAACCGGCTACAATAAGTTACATCACCGAACGACAAAAGTCGGTTTCTATTAGTTTGACGATTTTGTTCTCACCTTGAATTTTACTTTTTCGTCCACGAACAATGGAGATTCAAGTCGAGAAAGGAAGTTATCACTAACATAGACAAGTGACTATCAGCTTTTGAAAACATCGTTTTTGATGTGAGGAAAACATTGGCTGCTCACAGAATCACGCTCTCATCAGGGGAAGTTCAATATGGAATTTAAGAATACTGTGATGTTCGTGAACGATAGGCAAAAAAGGAAAAACGGTACAAACAGTAGAGTCATCTATCAAACCTTTTGATGATAACTACCACGAGCCGGTTTATTGAATGGTTTATCCACATCGGATCTAGCGTCGGCGGCATAAATAAACGAATAAGTTCACAAAAGTTAGGGAAAAACTCGAATCTGCAGAGTGGATCTTCAGGAAGACAATTGTTTTTATACAGAAACCAACTCAGGTTTCCGAAATTCTCATTCATTTGTGTTGCCATTTCGAAAACTCAGTGTGGTATTGCTTCTATCTCAGTGGAACACTGCAGGATCTCTAACCTTCCATTATGGTTCTTCATCACCATTAATCACTAAGAGGTATTCAAATAGCTTTTTTTGCATTTAGAGTGTAGTCACGAACGGAACATAATTATGCGCCATTGCAATATTGGTGGATTGAGAGGCTCGGAGCCTTTTTCTTTTGGTGATGAGCTGGAACAACAAGGAATTAGATATTTTATGCGAATTAGCTCGCCTCCATCAACGGCCATCAGAAATGCAAGCAAATGGAACGCACATGGCCGTGATGGCTTGTCTGCTCTTTGGTGGCTGGGATGAAATGTTCGATCATAGTTACTTACCTGCTTAAATATTTAGCCGCCCAACGAAAACAGCTCAAGAGAGAATTCGATATTGTTTACTTTGTCATAAACAAATTTTTTCATTCATATAGGTAATTTACTAAATGGAATTTGACCAATTTTGGGGTGCGATTCTCACTATGGACAGAAACTGAATGAGTTTCTTTTTCAATTTTCCCGTCACCACACCTGTTTCAAACGTGCACATATCGAAATAGAGCCCCAACAGCTGCGTAAGTATCGCTCTTAAGCATGAATTTCAAATAGAAACCGATGAAAATTTTATTTTTGTCATTGTCAATTTTGCCGAAACGTGTGTGTGTTTCATAATCACAAAACCCCGACGTCGTTGCTGACGGAAATCGAGTCGACGAGAATGGGGATATAATTGGAAAATTGAGAAGCAGCGACAGCGAAACTTAGTCGAGTGCATTCGTTAGAGCGAATAATTTCAGCACGAAAAAACTAAGCAAAGCAGTGACGTAACAGCAAAGTTTGTGAGGGTTTATTGCAATGAATTATTATATTGCTGCAATAGAGCCATTCAGAAAGCGAGAATTCGGTGAATTTATCATTTTTTCCAAAATGAACAGTTGATTGTGATAAATGAAGACTTCCTATGGCTTAGTTCTATTGCGCAAGGTTGAAGGAGTGAAAAATTTGCCGACAGACGAGAATATTCATGGCAACAACTATATTTGTCGCCTTCTCAGTTGCAATTACATTTTCCGCCAAAACAGCTGCATTACCTTAAAGAGAAATTGATTGCTTAGGAAACGAAGTTTTTAGAGAAGCTAAAGTTGCCCCAGGGTCTGAGGCTGATCATAATAATAAAAGTTTGTTAGAGAAAATTAGACATATCATGATTATTTTTCCATCGCTTCTACCCCGAAGTGGATTAGGAGTACGTAATGAGAGTGAGAGCCTAGTTCGTCGAAAGAACATTTTTCATGAGTACGCCGAGCATTTAATTAACACTTCCAATTCAGGGAATGATAGAAGAGTAAGTGCACCGACAAGGTTTACATAATTGCAAAAATGTTCATTAATTGAGTAACGGCAAACGTACATCTTTCGTCGAGCCGGTCGCAGTCGCGCTGCCCTCATGTCAATGCCTCAGGCCACACCCCCACACGCACCAGAAGATAATAAAACGGGGTTTCATAATCAAATGTGGCTGTGCATGTGTGTGGACTGCAGCCAACAGCAATCTCGGAATGTGCCAACTATCACAAAGCTTATGCTAACGTGTTGAAAAAATTATAAAAAAATGCATTGGCTATTCAAATTATAGTTTACGAGTGCATAAAGAAAGACATGGCGAAAAGATGATTGACAATACACGACTAGGAAAGGAAATGACCGTTTACGGCATATTAAGCAATAAAAGCCCAAACATATTCCCATAATCATAAATTCTTCACCTTTACATTTTCACCTACGCGCTGTGACTGGAACGGAAGTTGAACACCACCCATAGTCCTCAGGCGACACTCCATAGTTCAGGGCAGGAACAGTATAATTCGAACTGACTAAAAGGGGCCCTGATAACATGGTAAATGACAAAATTCAAAAAGTCTTTATCTAGGCTCGGAATCGTGACTTTGGCGGTTTTGAGTTACCCTGTCCACTTCTTGTCTTTCACTGAACAATGCCGTCTTGGTACTCTAAGAAAAGGCATAACATCGTAGGGCGAATTTGCTTTAGCTATTTTCGCTTTTATTTCTCACACAAAATCGTAACGGGCAAATATTACACCCGCAATTCTATGTATGTGTGCACGGTGCTTTTCAGAAGGTGTGAGTTTTCCACCTGTACAAATTACCGGAGCTACTGGAATCTTTCAGATAAGTTTAAATTTTAATTTTTTCGATAATGCCCAGAAATTAATAATGAAATAAAAGTGCAATACCGCAAACAAATTGGGTCCAAAAACGGTAAGAATGCCCAGAGACGTTTTTTTTTGCGTTTTTAGCGTTCAACATAAACTATAACACTCACGGATTGGAACAGATCACTCAATCGGTCTTCCTTCATGTGTTCGAAACTTTATTCTAACATACAGTTTTTTGTATATCTTAGGACAAAAATATGCGCCACTTTAGGAGACTTTCTATCTGAAAACATCTTCGATTGGATGATGAACAAACATTGACGCCAATTTCATAGTTTCGATTGTTTGTCGTCTCTCCTCTTCGAGCATCTCATAACGGCTGCGTCGAGGCTCAGCTGACGAATTATTCATTGGCTCTGCTAGCCAATTTGCAGAAATTCGTTACTTCAGCTTGTCGATTGTAAGGTAGCAGCAAATGCAAACCGTTAAAATGACATTAAACATCACATTTTGCAGCCTCCCTCTAGTTAGTTGATGGCCGTCATCTGGACCCAAATTCATCGTAAGTTTATTTAGAGGAAAAAAATTGCCTAGGATTAGGTGAGTTCAAGGTATTCTGAACCGGCAGCCTTGCCATCCAGGCCCAGACTAAGGAATTTTTACCGTCACAACTTAACGGTATCCGAACCATAGCTAAGTTGGAAAATTGTGCTAGAGTTCCTACATACACTGCTGGGTGCGTTAATGGATCAGCGTTAACGTGACATTCGAGGTAGCTGCACATATTTCGGAGTTTATAGCAGGTGTGACATTCATGAGTTTGGGCCTTGATCGACCTCTACGAACGTGACCCGTCGTACCTCCTTCGAAAGACGGAAGAGTTAGTAAGCATTGTGGCCAGATAAGAAGAGGAAAAGCACCACGTTGCGAATACGCGATTTCTAGGGAATGAAGTGCGGAGCCATTGTAACAACTACAAAAGTGGCTGCGGTGAACCGTCTTATAGTGCTTCCCCCTTTATCCTACCTTACACGTTTTCGTAGGTGCTCTCATTGATGGGAAATTTGAATTTGGAACCGTTCATGCTTCTCCGTGTTTCCGTTTTGTGCCAGGTGTAATTTTATGTTGTATCTTTTGTGTTCTATGTAGTAAGAAGGTGATCCCCTTGGCGGTTCGGCAATATGTTTTTTGAGTTGTTGAGTTACTGATTTACTCTGTTCGAATTAATTATAATCAGTTTTATTCGAGTGTTGTTCGGTTTTTATGTTGTTTGGTTTCACTCCATTATATTACCCGTTCACCCTCCGGTGGACCATACAAATAAATAACTAAATAAATAATGTCCCTTTATTTGCGACTCATATTAATATCGCCCAAAAACAATGTTGAAGGTTACTATTCTGATCCTAGTGTGTTAGCATGCTTTTGTTGTGGAGGGATTCATTACCTATTTACTACTATCACTGACATCGATCCAAGAACTCTAGCGGTGGAATTGGCCTCTCAAGACGACGAGCAGGTCGAGAGGTTAGGTCGTTAATGAAGATCCCACCTACTAACCTCGGCAAAGGCATATTAACAAATTAATATGAGAATACTGACACATCAATGCCGAGGTTCAACGAAGAATGAACTTGGGAAATGTTGAAAGGGTTTGATGGAAACCCTTTTGAGACGATTTCATTTTCCATTTCCGTGGCATTAACCCATCATTGTGGTTGTTTACTTGCCCGTTACCCATTCCAATTCCTTTCTATTTTGTTGTCGGTAATATGTTCGAGAGAAGGGCTTACCGTTGACGATGAGCTCTTGTAGCTATTTCTCGTCTCGCAGCAGCATCTAGATTGGGCCTATTAGCTAATGTGTATGGGTGTGTGTGTGCCGTGTGGGTAGTAGCCGTTGATGATTGAGAAGGTCTTTTGATGAGCTGGTCGAACGCACGGGTAGGACAGATAAATGAGGTGACACACACTGGACTTGTCGTAATGATCGACGTAAGGAAGCAATACTCGGCTGCATTTCTCCAACGACGATAGTCAACGCCGGAAAAAAACAGCTTTCTCCAGTAGAATCCTCCAAATTCTCTGTTCTTGAAACCTCGGCATGATGTTAAATTGTTTTACACTTCTGTGCCGAGCGAAGTTGGTAGGTGGATCATAAATTCATCGACTTAACGCTTCTAACCTTTCGTCGTCTTCAAAGGCCCAAAAGTGATTTGAAACTCTTGACCTTTGACGTTCGACCAAGCGCCTCCTTAAGCCTCTGAAGAGGAGGAAAATGTCGAAACATGATAATGAATTTATGATCCACCCATCAACCTCGCTCCTCACAGTTTTGCCTAGCGTTCGATATGAAACCTCTTATTCGTCGCTGTCAGAGTCGTCAGACCTACGAAATAAGAGCTAAAAATACGAAATAAGAGAAATAAGAGCTAAAAAATTTTAGTTCAGACTCGTGTGTCGCTATACAAAACTACTCGGTTGAGTCATAAGTAATCGGACATTTGCGCGTTGGAGTTCAAGATGAAATTTTCAGTCAATGGGGACACCTATCAAAATGAGTAAGGTTTCGTTCGATAGCGGGAGAAAAACATTACTTAAGGATCTGCAACATTCGCTTTAGTAGCGTTGACCACTGTTGCAATGCCTCCGGAACTCATTCCATTCAAATAGCGTATTTGCAACGTCATTCTTCTTCTCTACCTATCTGATCACTAATTGAACCAATCTTTTTAAAGCTCAAACCAGATTCATGAAGAAAGTGCTTTTGTTTAAAATATCGTTTTCTCTTCGCTCTCGAACTTTCGTATTGGCGACTACGCCATCGATAACAAGGAAAAGTTAGAACGCCCGACGGAGTTGGTTCTGGACCTATTGGATAGGGTAACGAAGTGTAGCCCGATCGATGCCAAACCACACGTGAGTTATCAGAGACCTTTAGCGTTCTTCTATCATCTGATGATCATGGACTAAAGTCGATCGGTAAGGATAGGAAACTTGGTCGACGGATACCTCGAGCACTGACCCAGGGGGCGCGGGTCGCAGAGTAGACGCAGCAGTTTTTCGTCTCATTCTCAAGTACAGAAAGTATTGACTGAACAATCTAGTCCTGTCGATAAGAAACGAGTGCTCTACTCTAACCATCCCAGCCGTGTCCACTTGCTAGACAAGAGCGGAAAGGCAGAAGACGTTCCAAAACCTGACTAGCACACAATTTGGTGGTAATGGTCAATTCCGGAGCCTTTGTAACGAAGAGTAACGTCGCCAAAGGGAATGTGGTGAACCGTTTTGTAGCATTTTTCTCCCTCTATCGATTGGCGGCTTATCTGTTTTGAAAGGTGTCTTCATCAGCAGAAAATTTGGTCTTGAATTCGGGCCCAATGCAGAGGTACTAATGACTCAGCCTGAGGGCTCGTTAAGACGCCGCGCGGCGAAAATGCAAAATCGAAGCGCAATCAATAATTAATGTCATTGATCGAATTTGCTGCTTTGCGCTAGTGGCGCAATCCGGTGGCGCCGCGTCTAAGCAAAAAGAAAATTAGGCATATAATCGCAGGGAAGAAATTAAACGAAAAAAGTGAATTTCGTCAAAATGCCCTTTAATAAGGAATAGCAGCCTTCTAAAAAAACCCCGAACGGCCAGTGAGTTTGCTATATGAGGCGCCACCGGACTGCACCACTAATGCAAAGGAGCAAATTCGATCAAGGACGTTAATCATTAACTGCGCTTCAATTTTGAATTTTCGCCGCGCGGCGTCTAAGCGAGCCCTGATAAGTACTGAAGTTACTGCTACGCCAAGATTCATCGAAAGTCGGCCATGAAGAAAAACAGGTTTCTGATTATTTTCGAGTTCGTTTAGTTGCATTTATGGGGGTGAAGCAGAATTCCCGCCGCTCGCCTCTTCCCAGCATAGAACGTTGTTTTACAAACAGCGGCAAACTATTATGCTTTAAAGCGGGATAAATTTTACTCGGAGGGTTGTATAGATGTATTTGTACGCAGTGTGAGCTGGCATCCAGGGTCGCTCCTTATTCTCGGAGGAGAAAACTGACGTCCATCGTTATTGACCTCTGTGTTTTGGAAGTTACAGCCAGGTGAATATTCAAACTTTTTGCTCGATCAGCGGCTAGACGCATAAATGGAAAGTGGGGTATGGTATGCATCATGCTAACCAAACCCGGTACCTGCCTCGAATAAACTCTGCCGAGCGATCATGAATTCGGGCACGCGCAGCAATCGTGGTTCATTTGCGGGTATATGTTGATATGCCGGATACAATAGAAGGTATATCGATGCTGAATCTGGGTCCTGGAAGCTCCACAAGACATTTTCTCCTACATTGTGAAACTTTGGCACTCTTTTAAATATCTTCTAGTGACACTGACACGACTACCACTTTTTTTCGCAGCAGCAAAATCAACAAGCAGCCAAAAAAGTGAAAAATTTCAGGAATTTCGCCTCATGGTTGTCGATTCGACGACACATCTTTAAAACAACACCTGTCAATTCCGTTGAATGATATTTCCCGAGATTGTACTTTTGCGTATATCGTCAAAGCTTTTCACTAGTTCTTTTTCGAGTTGGAAACTAGTTGCCTTTCAGAGAAATTCGACAAGTCCATCAAATGATTGGAAAACAGTAAGTTAAAAGGGACGAAGAAGCAACTAGAATTGGTTCGAGCTCGAACTTGCTCAAGGAAATTCCGGCCAATTAGAATGAAAAAAGCTGGCGAGTCGAAAAAGCACAAAGCAAAGAAAACAGCTCAAACAGAGAACTGCTAAACCATACAAAAAGAATTTAGAAATAAGATTCGAGGAGCATTGCTAGGTGTTAAAATGGGTCGCATGAGTAAACGTCTGCATTAGTCCCCTTCTTTGGTGCAGGCATTTTCTTGCGCTTCAAATCTAGTCAAAACATTTTTGAGTGGATTAGTCTTCATTCATTTGGAAACATTTTTCGAAATTCTTACGTAATTGTGCCACACGTATCTGTAAAAATACAACTGCATGAAGTTTCGGGTTTCGGGTTGTTATCTTTTTGCGGTGGAATTTATTTCTTCGCCCACTATTTCGACATGCACATATTCGTTAACGTATGGAATTGATCCCAATTACCATGGTAACGTATTTAACTGCGTTGTATTTTATACAAAATCTACGCTCTTGCATCGATGAGTCAACGCATAAGCGCTTTCGAGTAGGAGTGTAAAGGAAAAACCAATTAGACAGGCTTAAATGTCCCACTATTCAATAAATACTTTCTGAATGACTATCCAGTCTCAAAATGATGCTAATAGGGTGTACAAAAATAGCAGTTGTGGGTACCCGGCGCTGACGAAGCTGATAGGTCTAAAAAAGAGGGAAAACTGGAGAAAAGCACTAGGGTGAAGAAGCTCAGATAGAGCGAGGTGAAAGTTAACAATAAGTCAGTGTTACTGGGTGTGTTATACGTTCATTATCAGACATTCATTTCATTTTTACTAGACATTCAGCCTGGCCGCTGTGTTACAATGGGGGATGCTGCAGTTCTTTTTTGGGTTGAAAATCTTCACTTACAACTTCTTTCAAAGTGTGTAACTCCTGAATACTGAGGTTTTGCTGCTGCGCCTAAGTATCTGTCTATTTTTTCCAGTTATAATCTCTCAAAGAACTTTCTGGAAAACGGCGGTTTCGGCGCGGAAATGCGTCGTTTTATTGGAACGGCGCGATCGACCGTGGCTGAATCCGATCGATTGATGCCAAGTATTTACGAATTCGTAGTTTTGTAAAGTTGTTGCTGCGTAAGGCCTTCGTTATAGGTTCGCTCGCACCCTGCGAAACTCGTCCATTCAGCATCAGACAGCGTGGGGCCAGACACGTTTGTACGAATTATCCCGTCGACCCGACTCGTACAAACGTGTCTGGCCCCACGCTGTCTGATGCTGAATGGACGAGTTTCGCAGGGTGCGAGCGAACCTATAACAAAGGTCTAAGTCTGGTCTCATCAAGGACAGGGATTCTTATGAGGATTCTCACCGGAAAGCATACCCAAAAAGGGAGTTCTCGGAACGGAAGAGGAAATCACATTGACATCTTTACATCTCATTGATCAGCGGTGTACCACTAAGCTGCCCTTGTGTTAACGAGTCTCCCTAAATTTGCTATTTTCTCCTAATGTTTAGTTGAAGTTTAGTTGACTGCTTCAACCTGTTCGTAGAGCGCATGTCTTAAACAGCATAATAAATGAATGAATGAAAGCTCAGAGCACACTTTCCTAAAGGTCACCGTCATCTTTCAAACAAGTGAATTTTCGAATATACTTAACACTCAAGCGAGTTCTGAAGAGGATTTAAGAAAGCTAATGTCGGACACTTCATTAATCCTTTAAACGCTTTCAAGCTTACTGAGAGTTTCTTTCCAAAAAAGTCGCAAATACTCGTCCATGTACCGTACCCCGTACAAAGAGCATTAGTCGTCAGTCCAGCCTTTTTCTATTGGCATTTCAAAAGTGATAGTTCATTCCGAGACCTTTGAACATAATGTATGTTCTGTGCTCGATACGATGTGCAGGATTAAGGAAGCATTTTAAAAACGATGAATATTGCCATGTACTTTTCGTCTACTCAGAAAGGATCACAGCATTATGAAAGTGTCAGCGGCTAAGACCATAATACAGGTTAGTGCACTGAAAAACTTAGTTGCTAAAACCACAGTTCTCTCAGGCTTCGCATCATCCCCAATCGCAATTGGACCCACTTCATCCCTGAAGAGCTTCCAAAATTACGGAAGGACCCATATCATCCAAGTTTTGCAAAGTGCAACGCTTCGGCTCGAAAATGCCTGACGAAATCCCACGCACACCCGCTCTAATGATGCGCCCTCTGCGTCTCTGTCATACTCCCTGCATACCCTCTTAGCGGCAACGGCGCTGCTTTGCTGCGCACTATGAATGGCTTTTGGGCTGATGTGGATTAAAAAAGCCCGTAGTATTTCCGTCACATCCAATGACTCGAAATTCCAGAAATTCTAGCGGCCTCGACTTTTCCAATGATTGTCGGGTTATGGTGAGAAAAGATGTTCAAAAAGGCGACGGAACCCCCGCACATCCTTTTCACACTTTGCAGGCTTTCTTTGACATTTTAGCTAAACAAGAGCAACGTTATACCCACTAGAAACTCTTGCTTTTTCCTTCATTTTGGGTCCCCAGAATGTCTAAGCAAGCGGGTGCGTTTTGCTTGACTTCCTGCTTGAATATCTCAGCCCTCGTCCGGATCGATTCAGTGTTAAAGCACAAATTTCAGAAGAGGAGAGTAGTAGCGAGAGGAGAAAAACTCGTTGAGTTGAAAGCAAGCGGGTAGGAACAATAATTTCAAGTGAAAAATTGAGTTACTTGAAAAAAAAGAAATCGATACTGGAGCAATTGAAACCAAAAGCGTCGTTTCGCATACACTTATGCGGTAATCATGGAAGAAATTGGATATGGAGCTAATAAAATCACCGATTAGCTGGTTGCTCTTTGTTTTCTTATTTGTTTTCATTCTGTCATTCATCTTCTCTTATTATCATGCCTTCAAAGGTTGTCAGGTTCCAAAACAGCCTAATAGTTACCTTAATATTGAAAATATGACTATCTAGTTAATCTAATGAATTCTTTTTTCTTGTCCTTGAAAGCACTTTTTCCCTTAGGGGCGTTAGTAGCATGGAGCTTGTTAGTTTCCTCATAGCATTGGAGCCAACTTGACCTCGTCCATTTCCTCAGTTTGCCTGGCTCACTGGATCAGGCTACATAGCAAATCAATTCGACCATCAGTTGGAAGTCTTAAGGTTTCCTTACTTCGCTATTTTGTGCATTTTTCACGTCCAAAAAGTGCTTTTCGACTCTTGCCCTCTTCGCTGCGATTTGTTCTTGGATTTTCAGTTGAATAAATAAATGAATAAATAATTCAGTAGAACTTGATAGGAGAGCAGAGCACTGTAGATGACAACTTTACATGTGATAAGAAATTGTGACAAATCAAAATTTTTGAAATGAATTTGAACTCAAAAATTACAGTTTTGAAATTCTAACCCAATTTTGTGATCACCATATGATTGCAACTTCAAGAAGTGAAAATTCTCTTTTTCTATGGTCATAAATCTTTCCAAACGAGATAGTGTTGATTTTGAAGAAGATTTCGATAGAGAAAATGATTTTCCTTCCGGCATCGATAGTTTTTCCCTTCCAAGTCTTCAACCGTTGCTCTTGATATTCCAGGAGGTTCAGCGCCGAAATTAAAGGCGAAGAAATGAAGAACGAGCGATGGGCTTATGGGCATTTAATTCTGCTGTTTACGAAATGAGAAATGAGGAAAGGCAATATTTGATTATGCTGATGAAGCTCTCGTTATTTGCTCGGCTTAGTGTCAAGGGTTGCGGGCGGAAATTTACACTGAAGTTCATTTGAAAACCTATGTATAGAGACCTGGTTTGAGGCATTTTCTCGAAGCTTAATTTGATTTGATTTGATTCACGATGAACCGTACGAGACGTGCTCACAATCAAACAATATTTGTGAACAAAATAAAGAATAATAACGATATAGGAGCAAATCAAATATTGATATCAGCTTTTAAAGGAATTATAATATTAGACAATAATATTTAAATAAGAATGTGTGAACGGCAATGTATCGGTTGTTGATGCTACTGCACTCGCTCAACCGGTTAATAAACAGCTTCCTTATTTTAATATTTATCACCACTTTTGAAAAGATCTTCACTTTCGAAAATTCTCCAGATGATTTCGATGATCGAAAAACGGTTCCCTAGTTTCATAGATCATGTTAGTCAGTGTTATAATTTTTGATTTCCTTTTCTGAAAAAAAGAAAGTCCGCCAATGCTGCTGTTTTGCAAAGTAATCAGCAATTGCATTAGACTTCATTTTCGGTCCTGAGTACGTAATAACAGGGGCCATAAAAAAACGCGCAAAGGAATGAAAACATTTCTTATGCAACGAGGTGTCATTACATGCGCTAAAATAAGAGGCGAAATAAGAACAATAATAGTACATTCGCGATTTTACGCACGTATCATCAGCACACCGTTCTATTTCCGTTCACATCTATAACTCATTAGAAGAGAGCAACGCTACGTAAAAAGGTGAAATGAGTGAAGATGAATAATTAGAAAAGAGTTGGCTGCAAATTATTATAGAGAAGAAAAATTCTAAAGAAAATGTTGCAGATACTGTAGCAAGATCATAGTTTCCCGGGGAAGCACCAATATTCAAAAAAAAAAAGCAAAAGGTGGAAAAGAAGGAGTAGAGCTTTCAGAGAAAGAGTGCGATTCACGTTTCTCTATTGTCAACCTCTTATTTACTTTGAAAAATCTCAGAATTTTTCAGAGGCGATACCATCTGCAGTAGTTTCGGATTGAAGTGAACTCGTTAAGCTACTAACCTATGCAAATAGTGAAAAATTGATGTAAAATGTATGGAAAAATATATCATATATCATATTATATCATCCAAATCGTAGTGAAATGACGAGACTTCGTTGAGAGAAGGATTCTTTAGACTTAGAAAAATTTGGCGCTTTGCCACAATACACCCACGATTTTGTTTGTTTTTGACTCACTCAATTTCTTCATACTTTCCTTCAGAACCTCGTTCGTGGCCCAATTATCATGACCACGGATCTTTTACGTTTACTTACTGAAGAGCAATATCTCTGGGATCCGGATGAGACACGGAGAGCTCACGAATCATCTGCTGGGCTTTGTTCAACTGACGTCCAGCCCATGCTTGAGCTCTTTCCATCGGTTTGAGAACTTTTTGCGTTATCGCCGGCGGCAGCTTCTCCCCAGCAGCAGATGTCGACATACCCCCGGCCGGTCTGTAGTGAAAACAACAGAGAAAACCATGAAAACAAGCACGAAAATAGAGAACGATTTGGCGGAACATTGATGCGTACGACGTCGAAAAACGACTAGAGAACATCGCTCTGCTTTGGCAACATAATGAACCGCGTAGAAAAGCCGATATGATTAGCGTACGAGCACCAAATTGGGTAACATGAGGAGCGAAAGGAGGTGTAGAACCAAGAATTGGAAATGATTTGTTCAGAAATTTGATAAGCTTTTCACATTCTATTTTGGCGTAGCGATAATAGGATACGAATTCCAATAAGAAGCGTGGAGCAGTCAAAACCTAAAGGTAACAGCTAACGTGATAGGCAGTCGTAGAGAAATTGTAAATGGAGAGGTAGCCCAATTTTAAGGGTTATGGCGGCAAAATCTTTGCACAATAACAAAGCCGCGGTTTCTTTTCAACTCCTCGATTTTTTAAATAAATACGGAGAGGGCAGAGATTTTTTGAGTTTTTTCTCCCTACAAGTCGAACTGCTTATAATTGTTGTGTTTCCGTTATAAAGGATAAATAATTTCTCTCATTATAAACGCCATCACCACCGCTCCGAAGTGGAGTTCATTACCAGACAAAAAAACTACACATATCCGTCGGTAAAGTGTACATATTTCCCGCTTGGTACTCGTTGTACGAAGTGACATACGCCAATGCGGCACTTGACACTACATAAATCCCATTTGTCAAGAAACTGGAGCTGAGACGTCAAAAAGGATAGCCTATGAGAAACACTTTTTTTGAAGCGATTTTCATCCGTAATCGGACGTTGTAAAGTTGACTCACCCACTTCCTATAAGAGGGGTAGGCGAGAGAAGGTGATAAAGTGTTGGTGCTTTCACCATTTTTTATTATTCTTATTACCATTATTATTATTTATCCAAAGCATTAGTCCTTTGTCATTCTGTATGCCGAAATCATTAGCTACAACTGTAACTTCAGCATTGAAAATCCTTAAAAAATCCTTATTACGTAAGAAAATTATCGCTAATCGATTTAGGTCTACTTTGACGACCTAAAAGGCAATGAAAACCATGACAGTGCAAATGCATTGTATACGATCTTGTAGATAGTGTCGTCCTCTTTCAAATAATGTGTGAGATTCGGTGGAATTATTGAAACTGGGGGTTTACTCTGCTGAGAAACATTAACGACGCTTTTCCAACGAAAAACTTTTGAAACGGAGTGCGGTTCAAAAACATACACATCTCCTAAGAGAGCGATAAATTCTGTTCGAAAAACTGCACAGAAATCAACCCGGACGTTCAGAAGGAAACCAGGAGCAGCATCGAATAATTATTCCCGTCTTTCGAACAACAAACTTTGGGGGTTTGATACTTTCTAATTTTGAGAACAAATATAAATAAATAATATATAACCTAATATTGAGAATCGTCTTCTTATAGAAGTTATATCACGTTTTATTTGGGCCTCTGAAACTGAGCAGGAAAAAATCGCTGCGATGAGGTTGTTTTTTTTTCATTTTTTCGTTGCTGATTTTACTGGCCTAAAAAACAATGACATTCAGAGTTATCAGAAATTCCAAATATAGTGCTCGAAACAGCAACTGATTCTCTTTCGAATGCTGTGTCACACTTTGCAAAAGCTTTCAAACTCAACCTACAACCGTCGATTGAAAAAAGGCGGCAACTTTCTTACAACCTAATAGTGTACATTAGTGAGGGCTTAAATGAACTTCCGTAGATTAATGCTTGTTCATGCTAATATATCCACCACAAGGGCGACTAATGAGGGCGCTAATGTGGACTGGAATATCCCTAACAACATTAACACATTAACATTTATGAGTATTTTTTGTTCTTTGCAAGCTTATATATTAAACTCTAACCGTATCGAAAGAAAGAGCTTAGGTCCTGGCTGGGAAGAACACTCTATGCAATTTATCTACGTTAAAATGAAGGATGTAGAAGACAGGGAGCAAATGACGCATGAGGAAAGAACTTATGCGCTGAATTCGTATGGTTGACTGCAACGGATATATGAGCATTGTCATTTCTCAGCCGATGAAGAAGAAGAATTGATGGCGGCGACTGAGGTAATAACAACAAGTCTATTATTACTAGGGATGGCGGTAATATAGTAGCGAATGAGCGGGTTAGGATCGAATGGATGCCGACCCTATTCCAATTACGTGGCTAAATAAGCTTTTGCTCATTACAGGCGCTGTGTTCGTGCGGCACGAGGGAATAAGGAACAATTTCGGGTGTCTTGTTGAAGGTGGCGGCGAGAATGTCTGGCCGGGAGACGCCAGACGACGTTCTGGTGACCATTGATCCACGATATGAGCGTGAGAGCGTGTGAGAGCGTGTGAGGAGGTTTGCATCCCCACATATATCCATCCACACACACAGACACATGAAGCTTAGAGCTTCGAGGTTCAGCCCTGGCTCGATGTCAGCCGATTTCAATCGTTGCACTGATGACACACACGCACACACCATCCACATCCGCAATCCACCTCCAATGGCGCCTTCCCAATCCTTTGGAAATCCTTCGTAGCATGCCAGCAGGTCTAACTTCATGGACTTTCAAACATCGCTTTCAATACAAGAGTAACGTTGAGTCATATGTAATCGGACATTCAGAGCACCACGGGTATCCATCGACCGAGTTTTCTAACCTTGCTGATCGACCTTAGTCAATGAACCCCAGATGAAGAAGGAACTGTGAGGGTGTGTGACAATCCACGAGTGGTTTGGCATGGTTCTGTGTCCACCTCGCTTCTCAGTGTTCACATCCAACTCCAACAGTCGTCCTGACTTGACCTTGTTCTCGATGGCGTTGTCGCCAATACTGAATTTCGAGAACCAATAGTGGACGGTGCTTTGAAAACTTCGATTATAAACCTACTTTCAGCGTTTAAAGGATTGGGTAGCATTGTGACCCGATAGTAAGAGAAAAACATGACGTTACGACTAGGCGAGACAGACTGAACGAATCCTGGAGCCCTTGTAACAGTTATGAACTTTACCAAAGCGAATGCGATGAACCGCTCCGTAGTGCTTTTCTCGCTCTATGGATTGGTATCTCACATATTCCGACCGATGCTCTCATTGGCGGGAAATTTGACCCTGGACCCACATTCACGAACGGATGAGCGGTCTCCGAAACCGCGGCGTATCTCGAACCAGACGGCGGAGTCGATGAGAGATTGCGTTTAACATAGGAAGTTTAGGATAAATAGGGAAAGGTGCGCGCCGTTCATAGGCTATATCTCGAGGTTTATCGGGGTTTACCAATGATGAATGTGGGCCCTGGATTCGAACACTTGCAAATGTCTGATTGCTTATGACTCATCTAACAGAGCTCTTCCGCACATCTTTAGAATTCTTGGGTTTTTCAAGGCAGAAGTATTTCATTGCTATGCAGTGTTCTAGCAGTCCAAAGCACAGCGGCTATTGCACTCATATACAAAATCAAACGTAATAAAGAACTCTGGAAAAGAGAGCACATAGTTCAGAGTGAGGGCAAAAGAAGATAAACACTTGTTGGATCCACTCTCTGTGCATGTGAGCACTTAAGAATCCAATCTGTAGCTCCACTCAAGTGCACTGCCATCTGCAGAATTCCCAACTGCAACATGATTGTATCCCCAAGAAAATTGCTTAGTTGGTCCGCCCACAGAAGGAATGCATGAAGAAAATCTCATTTACAAAGTACTGAAAAATATTGTGATTGACAATAAAACAATGAGGGATCACATTCTCCATCATTACAGAAATGGCTTTCCCCTGTCCTAGAAGCGTCACGATGATTAAGCGTCACCGTGCAGCTCACTCCACCGAGAACATTGAAAAATTTCTCAAAGTGAAATGATGAAATCTTGAAGTCATCACTGTAGAACCACTACTCTTCATTTCAGAAATGTAGTGGAGAGCGTGTTACTAGAACGACTTCCCCAATTACGATAATGGCATACACGTTCATCACGAGCGACATAAAGATGCCGTCGACTTTATTGTGGATTCGTGGGCTGAGACCAACCTGCAAACCTAATTGGGAGTTGCTCGTAGAGAGTAGTTTTTTGTCAAGCAACACCCACATTAACGACAAGACGTATATCCAGCAGCAAAACGAGGCACCACGTCGTAAAAATAATGGCCATGCGGGGGTGATGGCCAAAACCAACGTGATCAACTTCATTAACTACCTATGACTGGACATCGAGCAATCGTTATCGTAATTCACTGAAGAGCTCCTTTCCGGAAACTTGAAGAGACGAAAAAAGAAGAAAACATGCTCTGCCTGACAAATTCCTTTAATCTCGCCAAATCGCCTTTGCATGACATCCAGTGGGCCTCTGCCTAGCTGACAGAGAAAGTGATTGCATTATGTCCGATGTGGTCTACCTTATACCTGTTTAAAGAAAGAGTACATTCTGACATAAGTCGTCAGAATTACAATCTCTTGGGAATATGGCGGAAAAGTGAAAGCAGTCCATAACATTCGCATATGACCGCTTTCAAGTCATTCTGACCTTGTCCTACTCTCGATGTATCTACTGGACCGATCGTTGTACCTATCGTTCCCTAGATTCTACTGGGTAATCTATGGATAAGACGAAACTTGACTTAGTAGTTTGGTCGTTTGAATATAGAATGTGAATTCCTCATAAGGATTAGACGATGTTTGGTCGGATAGTGACGAATTTGTTGACCCTTTCAGGCTCAGAAGAAGGCGATTACGTCCAATCGTCACCCAATAAAAGAATCTGACATCTTTGCGTCGAGCCACAGACTAGAGGAACAAAAACCAATTCAGAGACATAGTTGCGCAGGCAGGTCTGATAAATCTAAAGGACAAGGAACTAAGGAAAAGTCACACACGAAACCAGCAGTAAAGCAAGCATGACACACTCCAGACAAGCTGATGAACAAAATATCAGCTTTTGAGGATGTCAATTTAGTGTCACGTAGTAAATAGCACCAAAGTTAAGCTTTGTAGCAGATCCTCCCAACAGCACACGAGAAGCTACATACAGTTCCACGGTTAGTTGTAGAGGACGGTTTCAAACAGTAAGTTACTTTTGAAGGACGAAAGAAAAAGGAAGCAAAGAGCTCGAACAGCTCTTCACCATTCCTTAACCAATGTCCGAAGATGGCAGATGAATCGCAGCACAAATGAGGTGAAGATTTTAGAGTGAAAAATTCAGCGAGGACGAGGTTGATGCGAAGACGTCGTTTTTTAAATTGCTTGCCATAATATCCTTGAATAATGGTTTCCAATAAATGTGGTTATGATGTGCAGTGTCTTCAAGCTCGTTTCAAGCACTGGATAGACAATATGGACAGTAATTTTTCCATCTTTGCTAGTACATTCATTTGCTTGTTCACGCAGTATAAGGTGGACGTGAAAAGACGCAGCGTACGTTTACCACTGAGATCTAAGCTACCAGGTCAAAAAGCAAGAAGGAATGATCTTGATGCGACGTGTTTGTAAGGAAGCCCAGAGTAAGGCAACGAAGTTGTGACAAGATGAAGGTAAGCAAGCCCAGCTCCAATCTGGCTGTGACTGTGGACTTAGAAATGGTGAAAATATTGTAAAGTGGTGAAAATATTGAAAATATAATATTGATTTGTATGCTACTGGAATAAATAAACTGCAAGTTGTATCGTTAGCAAACAATCAGATCAATCCGACCACAATTTTTGACTACTGAAGCTTATTATAACGAAAGCATTCCCTTTCGAGGTTAAAACTGAAAAAACAAATTATTTTCCAATGAAACTCTGAATTTACTTTTCATCACCTATGAAATCCATTTGAAGAAGGTTCATACTCCCTTTACTGCTGTTTATATAGGACACTTGTACGGGGGCGGGATGGGCAAACGGTTAAGAGCTTGGGCCCGTGATCTCGATGATCATGGTTCAATCCTGTTCCAGGCAGAAACCTTTGCCGAGCTTAGAAGTAGCTGAAAACGGTGTTCGAAGCAACGTCATACCGGGATGGTAGGCCGGTTGATGGAGGAAAACTGTCACAATCGCAAGAGGTGTCGATGGTAACATGATGTGGCGACCGCACCTGGAGCTCTGCTACACCGAGAAAAGAAAGAAAGAAGACGGAACCACTACCATGAAAATCATATTCCGTAACTGACCAGGATAAAACGCTGTAGAAGAGAGAAATAGGACAATTATTTACATGTCTTCGTGGGTTTCAGAAACGGGATCGTGACCAATTGATACTTGAGGACACCGCTTTTCAAATCCGACTCGGTAAAACAAATGCTGCTAACGTAGAAGACGAGCTCTGGATCTTCGCTAATTCCGACATTACTCTATCTGTGTACGTATATGTGTTTCAACGATTTTTTTTTCAAAGCAAATGATCCCATATGCACGCTACGGTATTCCATAAGTCAATAGGCAATTATGGTGTTATTTATGGGTAAAATAACAGCATTGGCGATGAGACCAAACATCGCTTCATGCGAGACTAACACGCGATGGATTGCGTAGACGTACTGATAGTAG
Organism: Nippostrongylus brasiliensis; assembly: GCA_030553155.1. Classification (NCBI taxonomy): domain Eukaryota; kingdom Metazoa; phylum Nematoda; class Chromadorea; order Rhabditida; family Heligmosomidae; genus Nippostrongylus; species Nippostrongylus brasiliensis. The sequence continues at coordinate 18,232,220 of CP130737.1, forward strand.
TTCTTCTATTGCGCTATATCGGACATATATGTATAGTAGGGTAAAAGCTCGAGTGAAAAGATTCAGTTGTGAATTTGACTGAACCTAGCGGTAAAGCTCCGATTTTTCGAAAAATCCAGTCAAAGAGCGGCTTCGCCGCTTTTTGACTGGGCTCCTTGAGTACTACGCTGAAGAAGCGTCACTAAATGCTTGTGAATTTGACTGAGCCTAGCGGTAAACCTACGAATTTCCGAAAAATCCAGCGTAAACCTCCGAATTTTCGAAAAATCCAGTCAAAGAGCGGCTTCGGTAAATCACCGTTTCAAGGGCCGTATATATGTAGTGAGATGAAGGGTGGTGGTGAGGAGCGGTGGTGGTAAATAAAAGTACCGAAGACTCGTTTACGACGGACCGGTTGATTAGCATTATCGAAAAAAAAAGAGTGTATCCAGTATGGCCATACAACCGCGAACAGCGCCGAAGATTCACCAAATTGTACTCAGAATGAAACACCGGCGTTACTGTTATTAGAGGCATGTTCCCAACCGTTCCGTATATATCGAGAAATCCCATAGTTGGTTGTCCACGGGTGGACAATGAAGCAGTGTTGGTTGAGCAGCGATGAAACGGTGTTGGCTGGACAGAAGAGCACTGTTGTTGTTTTATCACTGGTTTCAGCGCTCTTACTATAGTTGGTTATCCAGCAGAAGAGCTGAGCAGAGGAGCATCGTTGCTGTGCTATTACTACCTTCAGTGCCTTATTACACGTGGCAACTCCATTCCAGTGATAGCGACTCGATCTCATAAAACCCATGGTTTAACAGCGCCGAAGATTCACCGAATTGTACTCAGAATGAAACACCGGCGTTATTGTTACTTGAGGCATGTTCCTATAGCTCGTTATACACAGCAGGGCAATGAAGCAGTGTTGGCTGTGCAGAAGAGCACGGATGCTGTTTTATAACTGCTTTCAGCGGTTCTTCTGTAGTTAGATATCCACAGTAGGACAATGAAGCAGTGATGGCTGAGCAGAAGAGCATTGGTGCTATTTTATCACTGCTTTCAGTGGTTTATCACAGTTGGTAACTCCATTTCACTGATCGCGACTCGATCTCGTGAACCCCATGTTGCAGACACCATCGCTTGGTTAGGGGTGCAGCGTGCATGCGCCAGAGAGCGTTGTTTTTGGTGAGAGTGAAACGTGCGTGTGAACAGTGCCTCGGCGTCGAGAGCTGAAGTCAGAGTAAACAGCAGCCGATTTTTCGTCACTAAAAAAATAGCGGTCAAAGAGCGGCTTCGCCGCTCTTTGACTGGGCCCCGTGAGTTCTACTCTGTCGAAGAGTCACTATATGGTTGTGAATTTGTTCCGTATATATGAACCTAGCGGTAAAGCTCCGATTTTTCGAAAAATCCAGTCAAAGAGCGGCATCGTTGCTGTGCTTCGCTTTTTGATTCCAGTGATTAAAACCCATGGTTTAACAGCGAGTACTACGCTGAAGAAGCGTCACTAAATGCTTGTGAATTTGACTGAGCCTAGCGGCTATTTTATCACTGCTTTCAGTACGAATTTCCGAAAAATCCAGCGTAAACCTCCGAATTTTCGAAAAAATCCAGTCAAAGAGCGGCTTCGGTAAATCACCGTTTCAAGGGCCGTATATATGTAGTGAGATGAAGGGTGGTGGTGAGGAGCGGTGGTGGTAAATAAAAGTACCGAAGACTCGTTTACGACGGACCGGTTGATTAGCATTATCGAAAAAAAACGAGTGTATCCAGTATGGCCATACGGTTGAAGCCGCGAACAGCGCCGAAGATTCACCAAATTGTACTCAGAATGAAACACCGGCGTTACTGTTATTAGAGGCATGTTCCCAACCGTTCCGTATATATCGAGAAATCCCATAGTTGGTTGTCCACGGGTGGACAATGAAGCAGTGTTGGTTGAGCAGCGATGAAACGGTGTTGGCTGGACAGAAGAGCACTGTTGTTGTTTTATCACTGGTTTCAGCGCTCTTACTATAGTTGGTTATCCAGCAGAAGAGCTGAGCAGAGGAGCATCGTTGCTGTGCTATTACTACCTTCAGTGCCTTATTACACGTGGCAACTCCATTCCAGTGATAGCGACTCGATCTCATAAAACCCATGGTTTAACAGCGCCGAAGATTCACCGAATTGTACTCAGAATGAAACACCGGCGTTATTGTTACTTGAGGCATGTTCCTATAGCTCGTTATACACAGCAGGGCAATGAAGCAGTGTTGGCTGTGCAGAAGAGCACGGATGCTGTTTTATAACTGCTTTCAGCGGTTCTTCTGTAGTTAGATATCCACAGTAGGACAATGAAGCAGTGATGGCTGAGCAGAAGAGCATTGGTGCTATTTTATCACTGCTTTCAGTGGTTTATCACAGTTGGTAACTCCATTTCACTGATCGCGACTCGATCTCGTGAACCCCATGTTGCAGACACCATCGCTTGGTTAGGGGTGCAGCGTGCATGCGCCAGAGAGCGTTGTTTTTGGTGAGAGTGAAACGTGCGTGTGAACAGTAGAGAGCGCGGCCTCGGCGGAGAGCTGAAGTCAGAGAGATAAACAGCAGTGAGCGCGGCCTTCGAGGAGGTTGCCACGGGTGGAAAAGCATGCCGTGTCTGGACAGAAGAGCACTGTTGTTGTTTTATCACTGGTTTCAGCGCCCTATAGTTGGTTATCCAAGGGCTTTCGATTATTATATATCACTAAATGTTTGCGAATTTGACTGAGCGGCGTTATTTCGCGGCGTAAACCTCCGAATTTTCGTTAGATATCCACATTTCAAAGAGCATTGGTGCTATTTTATCACTGCTTTCGCCGCTCCATTTGACTGGGCCCCGTGAACCCCAGTACTACCTCTGTCGAAAAGTCACTAAATGCTTGTGAATTTGACTGAACCTAGAGGTAAACCTCCGATTTTTCGAAAAATCCAGTCAAAGAGCGGCTTCGCCGCTCTTTGACTGGGCCCCGTGAGTTCTACTCTGTCGAAGAGTCACTATATGGTTGTGAATTTGACTGAACCTAGCGGTAAAGCTCCGATTTTTCGAAAAATCCAGTCAAAGAGCGGCTTCGCCGCTTTTTGATCCTTGAGTACTACGCTGAAGAAGCGTCACTAAATGCTTGTGAATTTGACTGAGCCTAGCGGTAAACCTACGAATTTCCGAAAAATCCAGCGTAAACCTCCGAATTTTCGAAAAATCCAGTCAAAGAGCGGCTTCGGTAAATCACCGTTTCAAGGGCCGTATATATGTAGTGAGATGAAGGGTGGTGGTGAGGAGCGGTGGTGGTAAATAAAAGTACCGAAGACTCGTTTACGACGGACCGGTTGATTAGCATTATCGAAAAAAGAGTGTATCCAGTATGGCCATACAACCGCGAACAGCGCCGAAGATTCACCAAATTGTACTCAGAATGAAACACCGGCGTTACTGTTATTAGAGGCATGTTCCCAACCGTTCCGTATATATCGAGAAATCCCATAGTTGGTTGTCCACGGGTGGACAATGAAGCAGTGTTGGTTGAGCAGCGATGAAACGGTGTTGGCTGGACAGAAGAGCACTGTTGTTGTTTTATCACTGGTTTCAGCGCTCTTACTATAGTTGGTTATCCAGCAGAAGAGCTGAGCAGAGGAGCATCGTTGCTGTGCTATTACTACCTTCAGTGCCTTATTACACGTGGCAACTCCATTCCAGTGATAGCGACTCGATCTCATAAAACCCATGGTTTAACAGCGCCGAAGATTCACCGAATTGTACTCAGAATGAAACACCGGCGTTATTGTTACTTGAGGCATGTTCCTATAGCTCGTTATACACAGCAGGGCAATGAAGCAGTGTTGGCTGTGCAGAAGAGCACGGATGCTGTTTTATAACTGCTTTCAGCGGTTCTTCTGTAGTTAGATATCCACAGTAGGACAATGAAGCAGTGATGGCTGAGCAGAAGAGCATTGGTGCTATTTTATCACTGCTTTCAGTGGTTTATCACAGTTGGTAACTCCATTTCACTGATCGCGACTCGATCTCGTGAACCCCATGTTGCAGACACCATCGCTTGGTTAGGGGTGCAGCGTGCATGCGCCAGAGAGCGTTGTTTTTGGTGAGAGTGAAACGTGCGTGTGAACAGTAGAGAGCGCGGCCTCGGCGGAGAGCTGAAGTCAGAGTAAACAGCAGCCGATTTTTCGAAAAATCCAGTCAAAGAGCGGCTTCGCCGCTCTTTGACTGGGCCCCGTGAGTTCTACTCTGTCGAAGAGTCACTATATGGTTGTGAATTTGACTGAACCTAGCGGTAAAGCTCCGATTTTTCGAAAAATCCAGTCAAAGAGCGGCTTCGCCGCTTTTTGACTGGGCTCCTTGAGTACTACGCTGAAGAAGCGTCACTAAATGCTTGTGAATTTGACTGAGCCTAGCGGTAAACCTACGAATTTCCGAAAAATCCAGCGTAAACCTCCGAATTTTCGAAAAATCCAGTCAAAGAGCGGCTTCGGTAAATCACCGTTTCAAGGGCCGTATATATGTAGTGAGATGAAGGGTGGTGGTGAGGAGCGGTGGTGGTAAATAAAAGTACCGAAGACTCGTTTACGACGGACCGGTTGATTAGCATTATCGAAAAAAGAGTGTATCCAGTATGGCCATACAACCGCGAACAGCGCCGAAGATTCACCAAATTGTACTCAGAATGAAACACCGGCGTTACTGTTATTAGAGGCATGTTCCCAACCGTTCCGTATATATCGAGAAATCCCATAGTTGGTTGTCCACGGGTGGACAATGAAGCAGTGTTGGTTGAGCAGCGATGAAACGGTGTTGGCTGGACAGAAGAGCACTGTTGTTGTTTTATCACTGGTTTCAGCGCTCTTACTATAGTTGGTTATCCAGCAGAAGAGCTGAGCAGAGGAGCATCGTTGCTGTGCTATTACTACCTTCAGTGCCTTATTACACGTGGCAACTCCATTCCAGTGATAGCGACTCGATCTCATAAAACCCATGGTTTAACAGCGCCGAAGATTCACCGAATTGTACTCAGAATGAAACACCGGCGTTATTGTTACTTGAGGCATGTTCCTATAGCTCGTTATACACAGCAGGGCAATGAAGCAGTGTTGGCTGTGCAGAAGAGCACGGATGCTGTTTTATAACTGCTTTCAGCGGTTCTTCTGTAGTTAGATATCCACAGTAGGACAATGAAGCAGTGATGGCTGAGCAGAAGAGCATTGGTGCTATTTTATCACTGCTTTCAGTGGTTTATCACAGTTGGTAACTCCATTTCACTGATCGCGACTCGATCTCGTGAACCCCATGTTGCAGACACCATCGCTTGGTTAGGGGTGCAGCGTGCATGCGCCAGAGAGCGTTGTTTTTGGTGAGAGTGAAACGTGCGTGTGAACAGTAGAGAGCGCGGCCTCGGCGGAGAGCTGAAGTCAGAGTAAACAGCAGTGAGCGCGGCCTTCGAGGAGGGCCAGGGTGAAAAGCATGCAATAGCGTGTCTCGGGAGGAGTGCCCGCAAGGGCTTACTCGATTATTATATACGGAACGGATTTATGGGTAAAATAACAGCATTGGCGATGAGACCAAACATCGCTTCATGCGAGACTAACACGCGATGGATCAATTGACCACCACCAGCATCACTTACGCTTGAACCATACTTGGCAGCGCTGTAATCGTCAAGTGCTTATTGAGAGACGCAGAGGACGCAGTGAGAAAGAAGACGCGCAAGTTATGTCTTTCATCCTTTTGTAATGGTGGAGGAACACCAGGTAGCTTTCTAGGATTAAAGCATGCGCCCTTTCGCTACCGTGGAGCACAAATTTAGAATTCCAATTCCAATGTTCACCTTTGGGCTTTTCCAAGTTTTCGTTTCTTCAGAATGCTCCTACAATACTAAGCACCATTTTATCCTACATAACAACTGTTGTTTCTACTTTTCTGCTATTGGGGTTAATAAGGGTAGAACATGAATTCAGACATAGTACTAGCTCACAAACAAACATTGACTAATGCAAGGGTACGAATCTCAGAGAATAAAAAAAATAACAAAACCAGGGCAGCATAAATGCGGTCAGGCCTCTGGATGGCAAAAAATGACATGAATTCGAGGTGTAAAAGGATAGTGATTCTGAATTGGGAATGAATACAACATTCCAGATTTACGAATCACCTGTTCCAGGTGTTTCGCGTAATAATCACTTTTGTTCGTTTGCTTTCTAATTCATTTTTGCAAGATTCTCAACCACAAGAAAAGAATGCATCAAAAAACGGTAATCTCACTGAAAAAACTGGAAAAAGAAAGAAGTAGACGAGTGGAAAAATGCAAAAGATGCGCGTTCATACTTGAAGGCAATGCAGCGCTGTAACTGAGCCGTAGCCCAAGCTTCAACAAGACTGAACTTGACGTTCTATCTAGGCTGTAATAACAGTGAAACCAATCGATTTCTTGCGACGGTACTATAGAGTGGATCGCGCTGCAGACGCTGTGCTCTCTGCGTCTCTACCTTAAGCTTGCAACGCTGCTCAGCTGCTTAGTATAAATGGGTGCTTGTACTCAGTTAATTTGTAGTGCATTACTGGCACACTGGCATATGAAATCAAAATAAAATTAAAATTCTAGTATAAATGAAGGCGAAATTCAAGAAATTCAAGAAAGCCAAAGCTGGTTAGCCATTGTGGTAACATGTCGTGCTGGCGCCGATGGTTGGTTAGTTTATGAGCTGAGCTGTGGCAATGAAGGGCTGCGCAGCAGGCTTCGCCGCCCTCACACAGCCGAGTTTTTCCATTTTATGATACCTTCTGGAACGTTGTTTTCGTATTTTTCGCGATTCATTCATTAAAGACTCGTTCTTTTGTTTAACTCATATCATCAAAAACCATCTCGACCACGATGTCCAATCTCTTGCAGTTTGCGTAGTAGCGAAAACGAACAATCCACATTTTATTAATGCTCGAGCAAATTTTTCGAAGGCTCTGTAGACCTACGACTTTGATTAGAGTCTATTTGGAAAGAACAAGAAGAGGTCTTGTAGCGATTGTGTGTAACAGAGAAGGGACAAATGTACTAGTGTCTCAAGTGGGAACAAAAGCGTCTAATTATTAATGAATGGAAACGGGCGCCATTTCACCACTAATTTCCTCAGGAAAGAATTGGCTAACCATTCGATGCGAGCCACATTGCTAACACCAAACTGAATTTAATCAAGAAATCGAGCCTCTCATTTCTATGGATACTTCGAAAATACTTAAAACTCAGCGAACTTTGTGCACGATTTGATTGCTTTCGTGAAGAAAACCGATTTTAGGTGCTGACGAGAAGATACGAGTCAAAGCTCCTTCTCTGTTCAAGTGTTCCGCAGATTTAGTCAGTTTATGTTGGATGAGGAAGACTACAAACAGAAACTTCTCTCTATGTTTATACTGCATGAAGAAGGAATTTGTCAATTAATATATTAAACTATCTTGAGCTTTCCCCACAGATTGAGCCTTTTCAGTACATTATATATAATTCAATCCATTATATATACATCTATTTATACATTGTAAGAGACTTCAAGATAAAGACACTAACGTGGTACAGCGAGTACATTGTGCAGGCCACCACGCCTCAACGATTCGGAACAGAAGATGAATGCATGGCGCGTTTTTTGGAGACTAATCAACGTCAATCATCTACCTTTCATACCACTATTATATCGCTCGTTGTTTTTTTGGGTTTTTCCTTCTTCTGTAAGAGTTGCGACACTTCCACTTTCCTGCCTGTTGTTTGACTTTATTAACAATTTTGCTACAGTTTTACAATTTTACTACTTCGGACAAACAATTTTCTAGTAGCATAGTATTAACTTCATTTACAGAACCGATCAAAATTATGTGTTACCTTGCATTTTTGAATGCAAATAGTCGAAACAAAGAAGAATCCGAGTCCATTTGGTAACACTAATAACTTTACTCAAAAATGCATTAATCCCTGCACTAGCTGGATGACCTGGAATTTTTTAAAAATTTTGAATGCGTTTTTATATGCATTTTCACACGACTATATATACGTCACGGACCGCTGCACGTGAAATCAATCCAAGGTGATGTTTCAATAGAGCATGACTGATTTGTCATAAAGGGCTACAAATGAATAGTTCAGATTGCCAATAAATTATAGATTTTTTGGTCAAATATTTTTACGGCCTAGAAATGGCGAAATTTTTAAAACCTGTAGTACAGGGTCGACGAAATTGCGCCAAACTTGAGGGCATTCAAAAATTGATTGAATTGAGGTATTCAAAAACGCAAGGTGACATATCTTTTTGATCGGTACTGTATATCACAAACTTCGATACCCTTTTTCAGTTCCTGTCAATTTTTTTCAACTTTTCTCTTGCTCCTTGAACGTTTGCGCCATTCCTATTGCATTGTACAGAAGATTTTTGATTAGACGGGTATCAGCCGAATCGCACGCATGCATCCATTAATGTTGAGAGCGTAGAAAATTTTGAGGAAATATCTCGTGATGAAAAAGATGTTCAGCTAGGAGACTGGATTGTAGGGAAACCCACAAGAGGACTAAGAACCTGCGGTTGACGTTCAGAAGACTAATCCTATCGAAAAAGCGTCATATTGTCATGAAGAAGGAGCTAATGACAGACTGGGAGGCCAGGAAAAATGCGGCCAAAAACGGATTCTGTTTGGATTGGGCGGCCCGTTAGTGGAAAGAGATGGGTATATTTCGGACGAAACGTAAATATTCTATCTACACCGCGGGTTTGGAGGCTGGCGAGTTGAATTAGTTCGTCTAATCACGCCTCTGGGATGCTTCCTTCCCTCTGATTCTTGACCTTGAGGCCAATTTTTATTGGCAAGTTGAGCGTCTCCCGAATACTCTCCGAGCTGTTCTCTTCAGTCTCGAGAATTTTGAAGCACTTCTTCCAAGAGGCTGCAGGTAAAGAAAGAATTTTGCTTGTGGAGACAAAATAGCAATGGCTAACTTGTAAGGTTTTTTTTTCAAAAATGGTGAATTTTTTCAAAAATGGTGGAGTGGTACACATTAGGACAGGCAGGAAATAAATGCTGGAAGAACTACAGCCAATATGAATTGCAGTTCAAAGAAACGACAAGAGGTCTCTAGTGAGATGTTTTTTTGAAAATTTCAGCGTATAGCTGCAGAACTTTTCTGCCTCGCCCGGATCGATGAATTTGGTTGAGTCCAGCTGCAAAATTGCAACAACGAGAAACTAAAAATTAGAAAGAACGAGATTGAATAGTAGGCAGGCCCAACAGGCGACAGTATGGGACATACTTACAATTGTTTAACAGTGTTCGTATTAGCACAGAAATACATGAAATCAGCTGTATCAATATATGTCTGGGAAATGGTTTCATGTACGTATACGGGTTCACTATACAAAGGGTTTCATATTTATACACCGCCCCATGATTTGACAATTCCTACTTAATTATAAAGGACAATTTCCATTGCTTGAACTCTTAAGGCGATTCGTGCAACCCAGAACCTACTTTAATCAAACATCTACCTCGACATAACTTACTTGAGGCAACCAGTATATAAAATGTCAACTTGAGAAAACTTAAGAAAACTTTTCCAAAAAATAATTTTTCGTTCACACTTATTTGAATTGTAAAACATTTGTAAGCAGAGCGACACTTGAGGAGAAGAAGTGACTGGAGGAAAGTGTGCGAAGGACCCAGAACCATTGCATGAGCCCAACCGTTAAGTGTAGGAGGTGGTACTTAAAGATTAAAAGCAGAATTCGTCAAAGGTGCTCAGTGCTAGAAAGCAGAATTCCTCATTTTGCTAAAAACTACAAAAGCTTCAAACGAATTTCTGAAAATCTCCCCTTCAATATTTGAAGTCTCTAGTAGCCGGCTCGTCTTGGGAATATTAATTTAGAAAGGCTTTTTGTTGTGATAAATAAATGTTTTCGCGGTGGTAAGAAATACAACAAATATGTAGAACATTAAAGCAGGGGTGGCGTATAATTATGAACCGTACTGTGTGGTGTGGAATAGGCAAATACTTCGAGGCGGCCGATCAAAGACCAAGTTCTTACTCAATAAGCCGAAGTCGTAATGAACGTGAAAAGTCAAAATGCAAGAAGGCGGACACGGCGGTGAATACGATTTTCCACTCAGAGGTGGAAGGCGGAGCGTTGAAAGCTGCGCATTTGACGAAAACAACGACGGTGATGCCAGTGTATTCAGTCGGTGCCGGCTTTCTAGCCAGCTTCTCGCTGCTGCTGATACATAGTGTGTGTGCGGCTGACTGACTCAACGGCTCCAGAGAGCTAAAGCTGAAGCTGAAGCTGATGCTCAAAGCTGAAGCTCAATTTGGGAGCAGTCACGCCCTCTCAGACCAATCAGCCGCCAACCAACTGCATCAAAACACAATCACCGTTTTCATATGTTTCTTACATGCGGCTGAGTATTCTGCAAAACAAATTGAGACGACTCCACAACCACGACCTCGATAAAAACGCTAACAATGCTGTACTAATGAAATGAGGGCGCGCGTGGTACAGTGGTAATCGAGCGATCGATCCCCGCCCGGGCTAAGCTGACCTCCCATCCCTTCGGAGTGCGGTGAATTGGTACCAGAATTGTCTGGGAAGATAAGGAGCATGGTTTGGCATAGCGGCTAACCCCTGCAAGTCATTATATAGGCCAAATCTGTGTTCACCATGTCTCTACGATTCCGAATGGGAGACTAATGCATACCGCCCCTCTAAGGGGCTGATCAGTGCCGACACCTTTACATTTACCTTTACCCCTCAACAGCGACGTGCTATTTCAGGTCTGTTCAAAAAAAAAATCGGGTTCTGCCACACCAATCTTCGAAAAGATTTATTCTTTCCCGATTCAATTACTGTACTATGAATAAAGTTCTCCCTATCCTAGTGGAATGGATAGCATTTGGAATTTTATTTAAGAGAGTTTTGTTGAGAAATTATCATCAATGTTAATGCTCAGAATTCCAGAGTTGGCTTTATTCCCTCATTTTATATTCTGTTTACGCAACCATCCGCTCTCCAGCTAACCAGATTTTTCGAAGCTGTGGTAGTGTATTGATGTGTAGTCCCCTCTACTAAGGTGGCTGATGGGTCATTTTTCTGTATTTCTCTTGATACTAGCTTTGAAACATCAACTTAGAAACATACAGTCTATTTAGAGATGGCCCCACAATATTGGGTAGTTCAAAAGGTTGTTTTCCACTTTCGCAACTGATTCAAAAGTCTTGTGGAAATTCCCGTAGACAATGTGTACGTGGTAAAAAGGTCTGCAGTGCCAGCATGTACGACTGTTTTTGTCTTAATAATGAATTCATTAAACAACTAAAAGCACCAAAAGTCGCGCGTAAACAGCCATTCATACTCGCCAGCGAAGTAGTGCAGTAGTGATCAACTGCAGGACAGAGACGCAGAGGACGCAGTGTTGGCAATGTGCGAGACCGACGAAATCTCACATTTCAAACGAGGTTCTGATAAGAAAGACTTTACACGTAAAAATAGTCTCATCGTAATTATAGGCTATGCTGTAATCAAAACATGTGGCCCAGGATTCGTGGTTTAAACTCAGTTGCAGTACTCGTCTACCGCCGGGTATGAACACCGAGTTACATCTTAGAATAATCCATGACCACATGATGAATCGCGATCAAAGGGCTTACCCCGGTAATTTTTAGGTTGCCAGGCGGTTTGTTAATGAAGAATCTTGTCCTTGGCTAACTATGCTGCCAAAGGAAAGCGTGCAGTCATGGTCAAAGGTACTGCGTGGCTGCGAGACGGAGAAATTTATTCAATAATTTAGTAGAATGCTGCTACGGGGAAAGTCTCTTAGAACTTTTATTTCATAGATTTTACCCTTGCCCAAAAAATATCCTCTAGATTTACAACTTACAACTTGTGAGATTAAGCTTCATTCAGACCAAAAACTTGCCCAAGCCGACGCCGACAACATTCCCATTCATGTCGTTGTGGACCAACACAATGACAGAAATGAAGAGTGTGAGTGGGTTTCTCTGGCAATTTGTTTGAATCCGAGCAAAGAACACCATTAGTCGCCATGGCATTCTTTTGATATGAAGCAGAACAATCTCGTACATCAATAAAAAACTAAACTTAGATAGAAAACGTCGACGATAGAGTTGTTCTGGACTGTGGGTTGAGGTTACGGCACAGAGGTTCACAACTCCTCCATTCCCCTTCCTTAACCACAATATTTGATTCATGAAGATCGCTGTAAAGTGGATCCATAACTTATGGAAGTCGCCTGTTCGAGCCATTGTGAAGTATTCACTACTCGTCGCGCCGGTGGGTATAGGATAACTCGGGATTCAACTTAGCCCGTAAACTGCTGATGAATCGCGGTCAGATCGTTCTTCATAGCTTGATTTCGGGTTATTCGGCCATTTGTCAGTGACGAATGTATAACATGATGAAGACAGGGTTGAGCTTTTTCTACAGAGGGCTAAAATCTAGAGAGGAAGGGACAGGCAACTGTTCCATTATGACCGATCTTAAAGCTGTTCAGAGTTCCCAATCGAGTTGTAGTATAGTAGCTATTGCATTTGCCACTATGAGAGCTACATGAGGCTCGATAAAAATGAAAAAAAATGGGAAGATATGCAAAAAAATCTGAGAGATTTCCGTCTTTGTTATTTCTCAGAGCACTGTAACCGTGAGCGTACCGTGCATTATGCCATTACTGTCGATGTCGGCCAATCCCAGCTCAAGGCTCCACCCCTATGTACCGTAATCCATCAGGGCCAGACATGCTTGCGCGCCGCTGCGGCGCGTCTTCGGTGTGGTTTACGTTATCGCGCGAGTTACCGTAGTGCGCTCTTATGTGTCGCCTATTCTAAAAGCTACTGAACAAGATGTACTTATAATCTTTTTGCTTTGAATAAGTCATTTGCCTATTTTCTTAAATCGTGTTTTACAATCTGAAGAATGTTACCAGTTACCGGGCTCGTACTAAGATTAGTGATAAGTAGCAAAAAACAATGATTCAAATAAATTCAACTTTACGCAAGTTTCTTATGTGGGCATTCTAAAGGAGAATTAGAATTCTCAAACGATAGTCTTCTACTAGTGCGCTGCTTACTTCGAGTAACTATGTACGTACGGTCAGATTACAGCACCCGCGTTTTCGCAAGATTTGAAATTTCTGCGAAGAAAGAAATGAGAGAAATGAAAAAGTGAAAAGAGGAAGAGAACACTGACGCACAACGCTTCTTCCGATCATTAGGCATTCCGTCCTGTCTTTGGGAGATAAGCACTGGTGCCAATGCCTACTTCAAATCCATCCCTACTGCGTACCTGCTCACAGGTATTCCTTGGCTTCAGACTTGGGATTCTCGACTTCTCGAAGAGGAAAATCAAAATAACAATAATAAAGAATCAGGAAAGAATCCTGTGAAAAAATTAAAAGCTCTACTCCTCTCGCACTGAAAAATGATTCCATCCTAAACGGGGTGAAGACGAGAGGGATGTGCACTGTTAGAAGGCTGAAACTTGAATAGAAATTGGTGAGAAAATCGTGCTTCAAATGTAGTTCGAGAAATGTTTTGCTCGGCTTAGCTTGTAAACAGTGAGTCCCTATGTGAATTGATACCATGACGAGGGTCATCTAGAAATTGAAGCCTTGTTTGTGCTCGAAAGTACAATGCAGTCAATTCAACTAAGTAAACAATTAAGAATGTCGAAAGAAATCTCGGGCGTTCGCCACAATTTTCCCATGTGCCTAGATTGAACCACTGTTTTGACTAGTCAACGCACGGTGCTGGATGATCCATTGGTTAGACTGACCATTTAAAAAATGTGGATGGCGGAAGGACTTTAGAAAGTAGAAGCAACAAAGCTGAAAACTTTTCCTGAACTGAAACGAAAAAAGAATTCCAAAAATCTCCAACCTACCAACTTCCTTCCTGCTGCCGAACGCGCAGTTTCTGTGATATTTATGGAAGCATTTCTTTCTTTTTCTCATTCGGTTAACTTTTCTTTGTTCCTGGATTTGCGGAAAAAATTATATTCGTTTACAAAAATATCTTGATTGAATAGGGGTTTCTTTTGAAGTTATTCTTCGAACTGGTGGGAAGAAGGCGCAACAGTTTCTGTACCGTCACTATCTCCTACGTTTTTGACTTTTTTCTATGCTCATTTTTTCTGGAAAGGCCAACTGATTGTTCTGTTTCCTCTGACGCCTAATTCAATTATTGGCTGGAACAAGTAAATAAAAATAAATAAATAAATAAAAATGTGTACTTCAAAGGTAAACCACGTAGAGCTCCGACTAATTCTCCAGTTGTACGTAATCCTCGCCATGTTAGTTGATTTTTTTCTGATTTTCACTTTTAATTACCGGAATGCATGACTAATTGCCTTATTCCTAAATTCTTGATTGCGATCCTTTGTAGACGTATGAAATGGAGAGCAAACAAATGAAAACTTTTCGCCGTTCCGTTTTTCCTCAAAGGCTATAGGATTTAATCACAACGTTCTAATGAGGTATAGGTGGAAAAATCATAATTTTCTATGGTCATGTGGCTTTGATGACTGACTACCAACAGATAACCTCCCTGTCATAAAAAATCAGAGGGACATTCCTTGCAAAGTATCGTAATCTTAAAGCAAGATGAATCTGTAGAATAAACACTTAAAACGCTCTGATTTCATCATTGGAGGACCATAATTATGAACAACAAAAACGACGTACCGACAAATGTCGAAACTCTTGTTATTTCTGGCCACGATTAAAATAAATCTTCCATTTCTCTTCAACAAGAAAGACTACACAGTGGTGTTTTTCAACATAAAAAATGGTAGTCACTCAAGAATATCAAGCTGTCGAACGGGGTTTGAACGAGGACGTAATCTGTTATGACTTAAAGGTCGCGGAAATAAGTTTCAAACTTCCGTTTCTTGTTCAGTGGCTTGGAAAAACATTAAAATTGCACTCGTTTAAGAGATTTCGTACCTTCTATTGATAAAATCCTCCAAATCAGCCAGTCTCTGAGCGTTTGATATTCGTCGTCTTGTCGACCTGAAGGAATAAACTTTCGATGTTGTAATGATGGTGCTAGGACCATCGCAAAACTTGCGTCCCAAGCGAGATTTGAACCTGCGTCTCGGCCCTATCGGGTTCACCGTTAAGTCAGACTAATAAAAAAAGCTAGGATTTCATGACATTGGACATTTGACACATGAAATGTAACGTCTAAACTAGGTCTCTAGAAAAAATACTGGCTCCAAATATCTGCCTAGGTCCTGAATTGAAGATACCATTTTGTGGTTAAAATTGTCAATAAATTGTCGTACATTTCAGCTAAACCCTAAAACAACCCGACGTTTAATAATCTACTAGAACTTGTATCGAAATATTGGTTATAGCTATTTGTCAAAATTGCTGCCGTTGTGAGTAGAGTAAGAAAATCTTCACTGTTCATCTCTGTTGCGTATTATCTGACGCATTTCGTCAGCACAGCCACTGTTACCCAAAAAACCTCTTCAAGGGCTAAAGACCAGAATCCATTAGAATTATGAAGCATCTGGGCGAAAAGTTCACTAATCCGATCCTTCACGACATTTAAATTTTGGGGTTCAAAGAATTCATCACATAAAAAAGCTACTCTGCGTTATGAAATTAATCAGAGCGCCACAAGAAAATAGATTTTAGAATCAGCTCATTCACTTTGTTAGAAAAATGTTCGCGATATGGCTTATCATTAGTAGAATTGGAGTTTTCAAGAGTTCAAAAATCAATTTTAGATAACCTGGCGCTCTAGATTAATAGGCATGTATATTCCTAAGGGGTGAAGCGTTATTCAATACCTTACCTAATCCTTGTCACTTAATTGTTCTGAAGCCCTCCTATGAGTTTTGTAGAAAAAGTTATTTTTCAGCAAAACCACAATTTACCGAAAAGGGTTGGGTATAGATGAACTTTCACACTGCTCAATTCAATGTGGCCGCAGTTTCATAAAAATGACTCAGATCTATTCGTTGGAGCAAAACACTTCCAGATTTTCGCTAAAACCTACATGACATACGTTGTTCAAGTAAAGAACTGAAAAGAATTAATTTTGAAGAAAAAAAGCGTTTATTTTGAAGAAAAAGCGTTGGTTTTGTTGAACACGCTTCAGAATTAAAAGAAAAGGTTTGGGTATATGTAGACTGAATGAACCACTTTCACATTATTCTAATTCGAATAGGACGCACGTTCATAAAAATGGCTCAGATCTATTCATTCATATTTGCTCACTCCAACATACTTATTTTTACGAGTAATCCAGTTTTAAAGAAAATATAGACAAACGGCGGTCTCTGCGCAAAAAAGCGTCGCTATCGTCGTTTCATCCTTGCAGCACGTCCGGTACTGTATGTGCGGTATTGTATCGAGCGAAACGTTATTTAAGAAAAATCAGGATAATTCGAGAAATGAATAACAATAACATACCGTCGTCGGAATAAATTCTGTTTGTTCGTTCGGTAGTTGACGATTTTCGAGCAGTCGCCAACGGAGCCCGTCCTAGACTCCATGGCGCGAAGTCGCGCAGCCTAAATAGAAACCGAAAATAGCAGCATTTCAACATAGTAGTGTAGGCGGATACAATGGAAAAGAGCCAGAGCCCTCATTCCCAGCTATTCCAATGAAATGAGAATTTCTGAATGAGAATGAAATAAGTGCAGCATAGTGACGTGAGACAGATACAGATTTTCACTGCCAGTACGATTAAAAAACGCTCGCTTCTGGAACGAACTCGATGTCGACATACGGTCATATGAATGCATCGATGCAAAAGTAATTAAGAATAGCAAAGGAGTTCGTAAAAATCTCGACATGTTCATGAAGACTTTGATTAAATTTCATAACAAATAAATGGTTGTTGTGGTCAGTTTATTTAGTTTCTCTCTTCATTTATTTTATTTATTTATTTATTATAGACGTCAACAGACGCGCCGAAAATTCAACTAACCAACAATAAATGAAAAGAGAAAATCAAACAATGTCAAGGGTTCACCCAGGAAACACTTGTAGTCACAACAGTCTCGTAACCAAGGAAAATTTCCAATGGAGGAAACGAGCGTCCCCTGCATTTAGGAGCCTGAAGCTAAAGCAAAACGAGGAAACAACTTAGTAGCCAGTGAAAGGTGCAAGGTAGAGGGAGAACGACCAGAATTACCAATCACCAATAATGAGGCTGTGAAGTTTAGGAGGCAATAACAAAGAAACAGCAGATAAAAAACGTGTATATAAATGATGCTCTGACCAAGACATTTTACTACCAGCCAAAGCGCGGAGCCGCGCTTTGGCTGGGTTTTAGTGGAGTTGGCGGTGAATTTCACTGCGATTTTCTGTGGTAGGGAAAAGAGGAAATTCTGTTGATCAGCAGAGTCCAAACTAAGCGCTACAAAAAAGGACGGACACATTTAGTGGCTCAAGGCCCTCGGTTAACCGCACTCGGTCGGGTTTTAGTGGAGTTGGCGGTGAATTTCACTGCGATTTTCTGTGGTAGGGAAAAGAGGAAATTCTGTTGATCAGCAGAGCCCAAACTAAGCGCTCCGAAAGAGAACGGACACATTTAGTGGCTCAAGGCCCTCGGTTTACCGCACTCGGTCCAGCCAAAGCGCGGCGAACCGCGCTTTGGCTGGGTTTTAGGGGAGTTGGCGGTGAATTTTCACTGCGATTTTCTGTGGTAGGGAAAGGAGGAAGTAGGGAAAGGAGGAAATTCTGTTGATCAGCAGAGTCCAAATTGAGCGCTACAAAAGAAAACGGACACATTTAGTGGCTCAAGGCCCTCGGTTCACCGCACTCGGTCCAGGCGAGGGCCCACGAAGCCGCATGTCGTCGATGCAGTCCCGTGATATAGGCTTTTCAATTAACAAACAAAACTGACTGCAATTGTGAAGTCAGAGCAAGAAGAGGAGTTAACCCATGTTTGCAAATTCTCAAATAACCCAATAAAAGTTATAAACGGTATGGTAAATTCCATAACAGCGATTTGTGATTTAATTGTTGACTGATATTTTTAATCATCCCGTCACTACCTTGATTCCTCAGGGGGTTGCGATGAGTATAAAGTTGTCAAGAAATGGTGTACGATCCAATGTTATACTGATAAATAGAAGTTACGACCCAATCATTATACCACGTTTTAAGGCACATGGTGCAGTGGCAAAAGGCGCTGCTTCCATTCCTACGGTTGAGCGATTGATCTGCGCCTGGCTAACGAGACCCTCAATCCGTTCAGAGTCGTATTAGTTGCCATCAGTCGGCAGCCTTCGGCAAAAAATGGATTTTTCCGATAAGCTCTCACTATTCCTCTACGACCCTGAGTGTAAGACAAACGTGTGGCGCATCATTAGGGCAGTGGTCAATTATTTTAGCGTCAACTACATGGTACATATAAAGAAGATTGCAAGAATTCTGTGTGCATACAAAAAGAGCACACATTGGTCTCTCAGAAATGTAACCTAATCATCTAACTAGCATTCCTAGGAAAGAGTACACATAAAACAAGTAGTTAAAATAAACTTGCGAAAGCTAGAGCGATCCAGACACAGTTTTTCAAAACCGTTGATTCAAAAGAGTCAGGGCGACCGATGGAATTTCGAGTAACTAGAGGAAAGATCAGTAGAATAGGTAACATTGGCGTTATTTATTTATTTATTTATTTATTTATTATATACGGAACGGATCGTCACGCTCTCATGTAAGGACCCGCGTGGTACAGTGGTAAGAGGCGCTACTGACACCCTCACGGTCTAAAGATTGATCCCACCTTCATTTAACCAAGCCCTCCGTCCATCGGGGTTAAGTAGATTGGTGCCAGGCTTGTCTATGGGGATAAAGGCACTGAGGTTGTAGCGGGTAGCCCCCACAAATGCAATTTACCATGCCCCAACGATTCTGAATGGAAGACGAATGCGTGGCGCGACCCTGGAGGACTGATCAACGTCGGCACCTTTTCCTTTACGTTATACCCTTTATATTAGGTTGGCAACTAAATTCGTGGACTGTTTTGCAGTCATTACTTCTAGCAAGCACAACTTGCTTGAATATTGAGCAATTTCATTGCTCTTTTAATCGTCTGATAGCGCATATGAAGTAGTTTTCAAAACCGTTCATGAACCCTGTTACCTTCATTTGCTGGGAAGCTTTTTTCGCTGTGTGCTGTATCTGGTGATGATGTCTTGAAACGATTGATGGCACTCAAAAATATCAAGAGATTTTGAGCAAGCAGTTCAAGACGAAGGAAAAAGTGCACTTCGGATGACCTGTGGAGCTCGGTCGGAAGGCCGTAATTAGTTCCTCCGAAGATTTCAGAGCTCGACAACACCTATGCTGACAGTCAAAGTCAAGTGCTCAAGTTGCTCATCTGAAAAGGTTCTGCACTATTTTAGTTTTTCTGTAAAAATGGCTCGCGATTTGACCCATCCCGGAGGAGAGTGGGGCGAATGCTGCGAGCAAACTTCGAGCTTGCCCTAAAAACGAATCACTTGTTCACAAAATGGTGACGTGGGATGTGGACCCTACTTGATAATTGCTGACTTGCTAGCCGGCCACCCAAAACAAAATGAAAGCCGCTACAGATCCTCAAATCCACCTCCTCACAAGAAGCTGAGGATCTCAGTCTGGAGGCTCTACGAGGGTGCCACCTTTCGAGAACTGATCGGTGGTAGTCTCAGTATTTACCTAGAGCCCTACTCTCTTTAGCGTGACTGTGTACAGGTTGAACTACGCCGGAGCCGGTTTAAGCAGTTCCCTGAAAGTTGTGTCACCACTCATCAAGACACCGCCAAGCACCACGCTGAGTTTCGATCGCTCCAAAAATCCGAAGATGAAAGTTGGAGAGCTCTTGTTCATGCCTATTACAGTACTGATAGAGCACTTTATGAATAACACTCATTCTGGATTTTTCCTGCATTCTCTGGGGCGAAGACGATCCAGTAATGAGATGTAGGTCAAAATGCACCTATGAAAATAATTCTCCTCAAAAACTCAGCATTTCTTAGGAAGTGGGATGGGGCATCTACCCGAGAGTGGGTAATTACCCGTTGGTTTCGATAGTTCATATGTCGTTTGGGTAGCGTTTTTCTTTATATGGTAATTAACACTTTCGTTACAGGCGTTTGCGAGTCCACGAACTTAGTTGCCAACCTAATATATGGATGCGCTCTGGAAAAAGAACGGTATGTTAGTAGAACAACAGCGCTGTCAAGAAGCAAAAAAATACAGAGCAATCGCGTCCGGAAGAAAAGTAAAGGTACAACCGAATGCAAAACGGGGTCCGTTGCTTTTAATTAATACTGACAATTATCTTTTCTTAATGGCTCTGGAAATATTGCTGGTAAACCAGAATTTGAGACTCGGAAAGTGTTCGAAGCACACTGTAGTCGTAGAGAGAGAGCGCTAGGTTCGAATCCAAGAAGCATAGCAGAAAAACAAAAAACAGCTGGAGGAAATCGGTTCTTCAACTCAGAACCAACAGAAGTGAAGTGGTGTCAGCGCGACAAGAAGGGAGGCGTAATGCGAAAACACCATCGAAGATAGAGTGAATTTTCAAAACAATTACAAAAACTGAAAGCTACAGCATACTGATTTTTGGTCGAGGACTTTGCCTTTCGATGTCTGCCAACAAATGCTCGACTTTTTTGTGAAAAGGAAGGGTGCTTCACATCATTCTTCAAGAGAAAGCAGTAGATGGATACATATCGATTTAGATGGAATTTACTTTTAGCATGAAAATTTGCTGAGGTGTCGAGGAAATGTTGTTCAAAAGTGCAAATTTGTATTTCTGCCATAATCAGAGTCTTAGCTCGTAGTTTTTTCCTACTACTGACCTGCTTATCTACTCCAATAGCTGTCGAAACGGGTTGCTAATACTTATTTAGGAGCTATTTTATCTAGCGATGTTTATGGACTACTTTTCAAATGGCTTTGTGGGTTCACCAAGCACCTTGGCTACGACCACGTTGGTCATTGTTTGGACAAGTACAAGTGTAATTCAGTATTAGTAAGTATAAATAGGAGCAAAGAGCAGGTTTTTTTTTTCAATGAATTTCAAATTTGCACTTATTCAAGCACGTTTATACGACACCCCAGCAACTTTTCAAATTGAAAACAAATGCCTTCTCAAATCGAAATTTACAAAGAAGATTCACATACTGTTTTGCTTAAAAGTACTATCGGAAATCTCGTAATAAATAGTGAAACAGGAGATGAAGCACGGGAGAACAGCGAAGACTGAAGGCGTATTCACACTTGGCAGCAAATGAGCGCAGTCATGACCTAGTGCAGAGCAGAGACGCAGAGAACATTGTATAGCACTATGATCAGGACACGAATCATCGAAAATTCAGCAAGAATAAGCCAGACCATAGGTTGCAGGAGTGCAATAGGGCGGCGCCGTTGAAAAGGCATGAAGTCAAAGTTGACACTACGAGAAACAATGGTGTCAACTCGGTAGCAGCGCTTCATTGTCGCCAACTATGAACGGGCCTTGAGAGAGTACGATATAACTCACTATGTTCGGAAATTTGATTCAATCCAGTCTATTCTCATGATAGGCACATTTGTGACTTCGTAATCTCGTTTCAATTCATGTCGCCATTCTCCTTTAAAGTTATTATTGATATTTTGAAGATATTGTGTTTCGCATAAGCCAGACACCTTATGCATGCCGGTGGCGGATTAACCTGCCGTTTTTGCGGATTCGACATGATTCTATTTAACCTTGATTGCTTCGACTTGAAAGTAGGATGTCAGGATCTGAGCAATATGATCTATCGTACGGTTTACGAAGCGCTCAAAATTTATAGGAATTTTTTTCGATTGAAACAATCAAAATTAAAGAAGGTGGCGGCGGAAACAGCAGATTAAGCTGCCGCCGCCGGCGCATTGGCGAGTAATTAGCGATGGTACTGTATGTAAATTACTATATGCTTAAGATTGTCGAGAAATGCAGCAATATTTACTGGCATATTTTGACAACTATTGAACATTAGCTATTCCTCAAAACCACTGTCAACAACACTCTGCCACCTCTAATGTTCCAAGAGGGAATCGGAGCGCAATAGCCGGGGTGACAACAAAATCTCAGATTCCCAGACTTGTTCCATGCAAAAAACATTAACAAAGCTTATTCAGACTCCATCCTTTTTCAGTAGGAAACACTTTCACAATTTACCCGGCTCCGTTCTACCGTAGTGCTGTTTCCGCCCAAATTCTGGCGATTCTTCGACTTTTTCGTGTCTGCTTCTCGTCATCATGGGAACTTTTTTCACTTCACTCAAACCCCTTAGATAGAGTTCGCACGATAAGGATTTTCCCAGATAGATTTTTATCAGAGCTTTTACGAAACTATGTGCTGCGCTAGAAACTTGAGTGAGAGTGATCATTGGATTGATGTTAATTAACTATAGAAATAAATACGTATAAATGTGTATAGCATATTCTAAGAAGGTGAACGGTGGTCGAAAAAAGAAGAAGATATACGAAATTCGGGTGGGCAACATTATCTGATTAAACAGTAAGATGAAAAGTAAAAAATTATTATAACTGCATATAACTAGTTTCACAAGTTTTAGCAACAGAAGATTATGGATAAGGAGGAGTGTCTGACGAGATGATGAGTTACAAATGGCTTCCTGCGCTTAATTTCGAATCGATGCCTCTATTAAAATTTCTATAATACACCTGAAAATCGCTTTTACCTTAATTACGTGGCACGCGTGCTGTACTTGTATGTAAGAGGCACTACTGACACCCACACGGTCAAACGATCGATCCTCAATCGGGCTAACCGAGGCATCCATCTCTATGGGGTCGCGAGGATTGGATAGAGATTTGGTTGGGTGGAGAATAAACAACTTTTATTTAAGCTTTGACATCATACTAATCATATATGCATTATACTTTCCTTCACTTCCTGTATAAGATCCGCCCCTTCCAGCTCCATTTTTTTTTCAAACTAATCGGTTTACGAAGTTTTATCGTAAAGAAAAATTTTCGTTTGACATTTTGGTGCATATCAGAAGAGTAAGAATAATGGGCGCGTGTTGCAGTGGTAAGAGGCGCTGCTGACAGCCGCACGGTCGAGCGATCAATTATCGCAAAGGATAACCAAGCCATCCATCCCTCGTAGGTCGAGTAAATTGATACCAGATTTGCATGGAAAGGTAAACCCGCTAACTTGGTGCAGCGGCTGGCCCACGCAAGTCCTTGTATAGGACGAATATCCCTTCACCACGCCTCTACAATTCTGAATTGGACACGAATACGTGGCCCGCTCGTAGAGGACTAATCAATGCCGAACACTTCACTTTGCTTTTGAGCAACCTTTGTCCAGAAACAATATCGAATATTCCTGTTCAATGAAATTTGAATTTTCGCGAAATTGGCTGTAAATTCAGCTGATTTACTTGCGAAAACAGGCATTTCAAATTGTCGACCGATATTATGATGAGCTCGGAGCGGATTAAAAGCTTATTTTTACAAGTGATCCTATATATCTGCAACAGCCGTTTCGTTCCGGGTATTTCTCAGAAAGAATCGGTAAAGATAGGGTATAAGCAGTCGAAAATCCTATAGAACGTAGAGGCGTTCTATGAACATACGGAAGTGCGCTCGATGGAACCGGTGCAGCGGCGGGCCTTTATGCTCTAACAATACTCGGTTGATTGAATGAGCGGACCACATTAAGTGACTGAGGATGTGGTGGAGCAACTTCGAACTACATTCGCTATGAATCATTATAACAAACCGATCAATATGTGATGGAATTCCTGATCAATACTTTCTGATTGGCAGCTCGGAAATTTACAGATTCACCAACCTCTTCCGCAATTGCTCCGCTGGAAAAATACCATGGGGCCGTTTTTTTTTCAGGAAAATATTAGGAATGTGTTTGATCAACCTCTAACTACAATTGAAACAAACGGTTGAAAAAACTAATCAATCACAAAAATTCCCAGTCACTATGGAAGAAATTCTACACAGTTGCGAGCTGAGTTTGAAATTATAAGGCTAAGTAATGATCCAGTGTCCGGTGCCGTTTTCTTTTTCTCGAAAAATATTAGGAATGTGGTTAGAACCACATTTGCAATACCTGTTCACAGCTAAACAATCTACAAACAAAGAATTTGTCATAAATACTTGGTAAGTAATCAAGAATGGTGAGCTTACTGACAAATTGTTCCCCTTGAAAGGATTCTACGAATAGTAGTTATCTTTCCTGAAAAAATTACAAATTGTAGCTTTGTATAAGACCAGAAAACGAGAATTGTAAATACACACACATACACGCATACACACATACACGAAAATATGGTTCAAAATGCTTCAAAATAGAGAAAGGAGGCGGCATTCATTCGATGTCGGAATGAATTCAACATTGCCGGAATGGAACCAAAACAGCAGCCTAATTGGCATTGGGCCAACGATTGGACTAGTCGGGTAAGGCATTCGCAGCGGCTCTGACCACAACTGGAAAACCAAGTCCGAGAAATAGTTGGCATGTTCGACTCTCTATGAACTTTGGCATGATGGAGAGCGATTGTAGGTTTCAGGTTGAAGCTCAAGACCGAGATTGGTACAGATGTTTATTGAACAGATTGACGTTTTGGCGTGAATTGGATCCTTCAGAGACTGACAATGTCCAACTACATATACATCAAGACTACTAGATCAAACGTCGGAACGAACTTTGCAAAGGTTGAAGACCTAATGAACCACAACCCTTCCAGCACCGAGAAACTAGAACAAGTCCACGTTAGGAGACGAAGAGACCAAAAGAAGAATTTTAAAAGGTAAGATTGATGTATGGGGTGAGCACTCGGGTTATATAGACGCATTCGCCCCTACGGTTCAGCCTAGGGCTCTTGGCCTGGATCCAGAATCCCTCGAGCGTTTTGCGGGCAGCTGAGTGAGTCTCGCGCCCCAGTATTTTGAATGTGACCCCAAAGTCATCGCCGCTGTGGTCGTTTTGCCTGTGGCAGCCCAACGCGGTAGTAGGGCGCATCTTGTCCTTCCTATCTAGGTGTTCCTTGACTCTAACGTGGAATGGGCGGGCTGTTTCAAGCTTCAACCTGAAGCCTTAGGTCCGAGAACTTCGCCGTTGGACCAACATGGGCAAAAATAAAAGTGAAAAGCATAATTTTACAATTTTAAATCCATAATTTGGAAATTCTAGCATGTCCTCTTGACTGTTTTGGCTCCGAGGCAAAACACAAGAGTGGAGTCTAAGGTTTGAAACGAATATTAATGAAAGAAACTACATGTTATCCCACTTTCTCATGCCAAAGTTACACTCTGTTAAAACGACAACGCAACAAGCGATGAACCAGTTACGAGCTGCGTAGCACGCTGTCATTGCTGCCTTGTAGCCGCAGCAAGAGTATGAACACAGCGTTAGCATTTAGCGTCGCACCATTGCGAAACTCGCTTGCTTTCTAAACCCAGCCCTGGTAACTAGAATGTGCTATATATCCCGAAAATAAACTCTGGGTAAGTCAGGGAAGGTAGAAAAGTGATTTTGTGTTCAGTCCAAACACGAATAAACTCCACGACACTGTAGATGCGTGGGATAAAAATAACCGATACCCACTCCGCTTTGACCTATTTATTGAACATAGCTCTCTGCTTATAATTGCCATTTTTGTCGCACCAGTTTTATCTTTTTCTTATACCGCGTTTATGATCTACCGCAACAGCAGGGCTATAGTTATGAGAAAACAGCTTCGAACTGCGTCAGAGCCGTCACCAATGCTGCTTTGCTGCCGCGGCAGCAGTATGAACGCAACACTAGCACTTAGCGTATCGCTGTCACGGGAGTCGCCATTTTCATTGAATGCCGTTCCTCTTTCGACGACGTGTTGATATTTCACTCCTACCTACATTGATGGGCCCGCGTGGTGCAGTGGTAAGAGGCGCTGCTGTCACCCGCACGTTCAAACGATCGATCCCGGCCCGGGCTAACCAAGCCTTCCATCCCTCCGGGTTCGGGTAAATTGGTACCAGACTTGAATGGGAAGGTAAAGACACTGACCTGGTATAGCGGCTGGCCCCCACAAGTCGTTGTTTAAGCCAAATACGCATTCACTATTCCTCTACGACTTGAATGGAACACGAAAGCGGCGGCGCGTCTTCAGGGGACTGATCAACGCCGGCACCTTTGCCTTTACCTTTACCTTTTACCTACATTGATGTCTACCTGTCTCCAATGCAATGGTGAGTTTCTCACCTTGATCGCATTTATGTAGTGTTTACATGGTCTATCTGGGACGAGAGCTGAACATGGAGAACGACCTGGCTCCTGAAACTGCCCGCAGGAGACGCGCAACATGGGCAGCCTTCAGTTCGATCCGCGAAGTCACCCAACCGGATCAAAGATGCCGCCCTTAGGGCCTCGATATTTAACGCCTCTGCACTGCCAGCGATGTGTTACGCGACCGAAACCTGGCCTGATAACAAAGCCGTCGCCAAAGCCATGCAAACCACGCATCGTGCTCTTTCTGAAGACGAGCCTTCGTCAACAACGGCAACAAGGCATACGAAGCTCAGAGGTAAGGGAGAAATCGCAGCTAGCAGATCCACTGCAGTACATGAAGAAGTCAAAATATCGTTGGGCTGGACACCTGCTTCGACGGAAGGACGATAGATGGAGCCTCCCATGTCACAGAATGGCTCCCAAGAGACCATAAGAGACCACTGGGACGACCGCCAACAAGATGGGCAGACTCATTTTCAAAGTCTTTCAGAGAACGGAGTCTCCCTCACTGGATGCAAGTTGCCAGAGATCGAGCGGTCTGGAAGAGTTGTGGTCCCCGCTGAGAAGATCTCCAGCTGAATAAAGGACCATCAAAGTATCCATTGAGGTGATTTTTGGTGACGTGAGGCCCCATCTAGAGGTGCCCTCCGATGACATTCCATGTCGTTTTGCGTGCAAATCGTGGATTTCTATAGGAAGCATCAAATTTCAATGTTTCCCTAGCGGAAAGGACGCCAACCTTCATAGAACGTGCCCATACCCGCTAAGCATCTGCTCGCTGGGAATCTCTTCCATTTTCTATCCGGAATTTTGACTTTTCCCCGTGTTTTTCATTTGGCAGTGTTCATCCGTATGCTCTCCTGATCATCTTAGACGAATTTTTCTATTTCTTGCAACGCCCATTCACACATAAGTTCTCATCTCAAAGCAGTGATAGCCTGTTGACTGACCGGTAAAATTTCCCTTAAGAACGTCTAAACACCTTCTTCACAGAACACGCTTGTTCTCCCCATCGTATGCAGCCTGCGCTTACCCTGCGAGTTGAAATTTTGTGAACAACCTGTGTATTTCCCCCAAAAATTCTGACGAAAACCCTGAGGCGTTCCGAAGTTCAACGACCTGCTAGAAAGTGCTGCTTCTGCAACAAGTACACTGCCCTGAAGTGCATTCTAATAAATTCGGCGCATTCATTATGGAATATAATTAGGCGAATAGGTAATAAGTCTGTGAGCATGCTAATTAATTCACTCTGTAAAGGGGTGAATCCTTCGAAAACGCCCTCAACCAAATTACTGGATTTAATGAGCAAAGAAGTGACAACAATAATTGCTTGTACTGTTGAGATCGTCTAAAGATAGCCTAGTTTCGAAATAAAAACGAAAGTAGCGCTGAAACTTCAGCAGTTTTTTTAGAAGGTAATTCATTGCCAGCATCCCAGAGACCTCAAGTTTTGCTCACACCTACACAGCCAAAAAGAATCAATTTTTGCAATCATACTCCTTTTTTAGAGAATTCGTAGGTGGATTTCCGCTTTTGTTGTTGAGTTGCTTTTTGTCGACTCCATTTTTCTTTTTTCAATTTCAATTTCGTTGCAAATATTACCTCCCCTTTTTGCACTTCGTACCGCTTTATATAACAAAACAACAAGCGTACATGGAAAATAGAGAGATTCTGAAATGAAGCCATTTTTCATCTCTGAAGTATTAATACGAGAGACAAATTAGACCTTCCACCTCTCTGTCTCTGGGTAAACCAGTGCCGAAAAAGTAAACTAGCAAGAAATAACAGCAAGTGCAGCCTAGAGAGAGACAGAAAGACGAATGAGCTCTACAATGGCGACTATAACGGCTTTTTTGAAAAATGGTTTTTGTTAATCTATTTATCACTACTATTATAAGCGTGTTAGCTCAAGATTGTTAGTAGAACAACGAAACACTGGAACGCAAAACGCGAAACTCAAAAATCTCTAAAAAAATGAGAATAATCAGGTATGGTGAAGCAGCAAATCTCCATTGTTAGGATGGTAAGGTTCAGAAAAATTTGAGAAATGGCTATTTACGAGATGTGGAGATTCCAATTATTATTTCAATTGGACTAGTTGGCCAATTGATCATAAACGGGGGAACGAAGCCAAAGAACAACTTCTTGCTTGAATTTGTTCTTAAGGATGAAGGAAGAGCTCAGCTTATTCGCTCTTCGAAATCAACGTTATAGCTTCCTGCCCTCAGGCGACATTTGTAAAGCTGCTATCCTGCTTTTTCTTGTCCACCAAACTCTCTTTCAGAAGCTTACTGGATCTGGTCAAGTTAGATAATTGGTTTCCACTGGGAAAGAGAGAACCTAAGCGAAAATTCCTGGTTGAATTGATTTTTGAACGATACAAGAGCTCAACGTATGATCGGTGAGGTCAACACTTCTAGCTCCTTACCCTCAGGCGTCTGTCTTCCTTGTCCACTGAGCTCTCTTTCAGGTGTTGACTGGATTAAACGTTGGTTGTAAAGTTTGCAAAAGTCCACTGGGCGTGTCTCGTGAAAGTTCGACAGCTAATTCAATGTTGAGGGAGGCGTTTGCAATGCAGACAAACGTGATTAAGCCATGTCGTCTGCCGTGGGCGACACAACGAAGAGAGCAAGAAGAAAGGTCAAAGCAATCGGCTGAAGACCGACTGGGGCCCGACTGATGCTCGTTAGATTTGCTGTAGCTCACAGGGTTAATAATGTCGCTTTTTGTTTCCAATTTCTATTTCCTTTCTGAAAAGAAGCTGGACTTGTCACGCTATGTCAAATAATGTCATAATGATGCTTTTCGGAATTCTAGATTAGAGTGGAACAGGGATTTTCTATTCCGATCCGAAATCCGAAGCCAATGAACAAATGAAAAGTTACGCAGTAATTGACGTAATAGGGAGTTTTTCCGAAGTTCGCCCACGCATTTCCTGAATCCAGCTACTTTGAGACCTCCTCTTCTTCCCTAAGTAGTAAATTTTTCCATAGAATCGTTTTTGTTGAATCCCTTCTGCTTTACCGACATATCTGCGCAGTTTTAAGTATATTAAGAAAACAAATAAATAACCAAAAAACACTTGGGACCTTCTAGATATCACATTCCTCCTTATTCAATGACGCTTCCCAAGAAAAACGACAAAATAAAGAATCCCAAGTTCTGGCAAAAGGAGAATTTCACCTGAGGTAAGAATTTTTGTCTGATCAAAAACTACCTCATACCTCATTCCCCTGAAATTAACTGTTTTCCCAACCACGAAGGACTGACTCAAACGTTAAGAATACACGTGCCGTGCCCGGATGCCAATCTTTGAAATGCTTAAAAGAAAATGAATCCAAAAGCTTCTTCATGGATGATTCCAGTGGACATTGGTGATTGGCCGTCGTTTCAGTGTCAAAATAGCTCACCTAACTAATGAAGACGACGAAAGATGGCAAAGTGCAAGTCGTTAAGCATCTGACGACCGAAAAACAGGTAGTAGATGGAAGCAGACACCGCTAGCCTTCAACCATTTCACATTACTTTCCCAGAGAACTAGAAGTCGATGAATCAGAGCGTAGATTCACGAAGGAGGTTTGTGGTATCAGATACGGCATTGTTACTAACGCAAACATAGAACGGTTTACGATCCATGTAGTATCCGATACCTAGCGATACCTAGCTGCTTTAGTATGTAGGATGCACAACAGCGCTGATATTCACTTTCAATTTACCCCGCCATACATTGAGAAACTGTGGGTATCCAGGTAACCACGGTAACTTGGTAACTCAGCGCGACTCCGGATGATGAATGAGGCGATTTCGCCACACCTTCTGGATACAAATTCTTGACTAAAAATCCGTTGCCAACTGACAAATACGCGCTATCGCGATTCAGAAATATATCCAACGTCAGTGTCACGGTGGGGTATCATATACCTCGCAGTAAGGACGACGCGATGCCGTGAGATTTTTTGCAGGTTCTCAACTCTGGCAGTGAATCATAGACGATCAGATAACTTCGAGGTATCGAACACCCCTATCTTCACATATTAACCTTGGGGTATCCGTAACCTACTGTCTCGCTCATGAAGCTGGGCATGGCTAATATTGAGATATCTAATTTGATTTCAATGTTATTCAGGAGCAGTCCAGTAGTTGATAGGAGAATTTCCTTTTTTTAAAATTTCTAGAAATACTTAATTTAAATCTTCAAACACGTACTTTCAATTCAATTCAAGCCAGCCGTAGCATTTTCTTTCGAAGTAGTCCTCCCAAAAATGCAACTGCAACATGAGAAGTTTAATGGTAAAAAAGTGAGAAAAAAACGAGGAAAAGCCTAGGTAGCTAAGGAATCGGGGGCAGAAAATGCTTCAAAGAGGAAACAATCACATGTGTTCCACAACTTTTCCACCGTATTTTTTCAGAATCTTTTGCGTATGAAAATGATCCAATATTCTTCTTTGGTTTCAAAAATAGCTACTGTACCAGGGTGTTCGTTTCGAATAAACTGCACTTGACGTCAGTATGGTAATTTCGTTGCGATGACGCGTATTCAGGTGAAAGATTCGTCGAAAAACAAAAGTGCAACATGATATGTGTGCAGCAGCAACAAATTATGCAAGCTGAAACAGATAAAAATATTTGGCCGAAGCGAATCGCCCTGTGGCTAGGATTTTGCTAGCATGGCTGAAGGAGAACCGGCTGATCAGCTGGAAAAATTGACAAGGCTTATCAGTCTAATAATGAATGTCAGAAGAGTTGGGAACAAAAAAGAGATAAACAAATCATTTCTAATGATGACCAAAATCTATAGGTTTTGAAACCTGACGAAGTTGCACCCAAATTTTTTTCCTTCAAAGTCATTGAACGGCGTGGTTCAAACGGAAAGAGGAATAAAGCTGTCATTTCATTTTGGAGATTTTATGTGTAACATCTGAAAGTTAACGAGACTTGGCTCTAAGAAGAGTACGTTATCTATAGGGAATCTGCAAGGTCCGAAATTTGACAAAGTTGTGACCAACTTTGTAGTTTCCAACGTGACATGTGTTTCAAATAGCAATAAAAAGCACTGAATGGTCATTCTATAACAAAGTTGCAAAATTACCTGTTACTATGCAATTCATAATAGCGCAATTTATGCTGAAGCTCTGAAGATTCGAAACTCAACAAAGCAGCGGACTATTCCGTACTTTTGAATGTACCGTCTGTAATAATAGAGTAATAAAGTAAGGATAAAAAGAATGCAAACGGATGGTTCACAGCGAAAATCTGAAATGAGTGGTAACTATGCATGTCAGCCCTATGTAATGAATCTCCGAAGATTAATAAAATCTAAAGTTTCACGATGATGCGCTAACGCGTTTGTTGTGACGCATGTTTCCAATTAAGGTAAAGAAGATCTTAATGAGGGATCTTCAATAAGGTTAAGAAATTAGTCGTAACTATGTAAGCCACTCATCAGAGGGCTAAATCAATCTGATCCGTAATACAACGAAATTGCGCCCAGATCTGGCAAAGGGATAAAGGGAACTGAATGGACCGTTCGTAATGAAGATGCGAAATTGCTGGTAACTAAAAGTAACCTAACCTAAATCAGTAAGGCCGAAGTTTTGTAGGATTAGGCTGAGCCCAATTTGGTGAACTTGATGTTAATTAGAAATGAGGGTAAAAGACAGCTAGGTAGACCGCTTATAATAAAGATGCGAAATTACTGATAACTATGTCGGACTTTTATGGCACAAATCCAAATCAGTTGAATCTGCATTTTTCAAGCGGGGTTCTATTTCGAGGAGTTGACTGTGGCGTATGTTGGAAGTGAGGATAAGAAAGAGCCAAATGGACTGCTTACAATGGAGATGCGAAATTACAGGTTCCTATGTAAGTCGTTTATGGCATCTGTCCAAATCAGAAGGACCTGAATTTCATAAAATAATAGTGTGCCCAATTCGATCATGTTGAATATGACGTATGTCTGAAATGGGGATAAAAAAGAACCAAACACACCGCCATAATAACGAGACGAAATTACTGGTAACTACTCCATCTGAGGGCGAATCTAAATTATAAAGATTTAAAATTCATAAAATAAGTCTGTGCCTAATTTCGTCACGTTGACCAGAACGTATGTTTGCAATGGGGATAAAAGAGCTAAATAGACCGCTTATAATGAAGATGCGAAATTACTGGCCCGAGTAATGTCGGATAACGGAGGCTGTCGCGGAATAATTAGTTACACGCACAGGGAGCTCTCGGCTCTATTGGAAACTATCACGTTTATATGGATTATTCTCATACCTAACAATCGCCTACGCACACTTCAGAACAGCGCGGATTCGGTTACAAATACTGGCATCCGATAGGCATTGGATGCCATGCATGAAGAATCAGATGAAGAGCATCACATTGCGACACAGAGTGAAGCTACATCGAATTCTATCATCGAAACTGTGTAACATTTCGAAGAAAAATAACATGGAAATTCAGCGTTTACAGAGAAAAATGAGACAAATGCGGAAAAATTGGCATTCAGGAGGACGTTATGAACTGGAAGAATTGATGAAACAGCTTTGAATAGCCTAAATTCTACAGCTTCTACGCAGTCTCACAAGTGGTCCTCCTCATACTGAGATCGATAATTTCCACGCTGCCACTCGGGCAGCTGATGCTCATGTAGGGACGGATTAATACATCGCTGAAATGAAAACCAAATCGTCTTCCCGGCGTCGATGGAATCGAAATCGCCGAGCACATAATTCCATCTGAGCAAGGTGCATCAGCAAATTAGGCCTCGGGCAACGTTGAAAAGTTGGTGAGCTGCGCTTCACCAATGTTTCTACTCATTAATTAGCCTTATTGTAGCCTAGCAAACAATCATACGTCATCAGAGAAAAGAATGACAATTCAGTGGGAATTAACATGCTATAGAGATAGTTGGGCATGTCAGAAGAGGCCGGCTCGGCACTCTCTGTGTGATGTGCGAACACTTATTCGATGCTCATGTACCACAACATCGCCTCACCCCAAACAAAGAATCATCAAACCAAAGCGTACACAATGAATGAGAAGTCAGTATTTCAGACATCATGCCAGTCTCGGCCGCTTTCCCCCATCGAATGGGTCCGCCAGTTTCTGCTCACGGAACGTCTAATCTGTTAGGTAACCTTGGTCGTAAAGCTAACCCTGGGGAAAACCCGCCACTGCGAGTATAGCTACCAGGGCTTGTCATAGTTCTGCAGGTGGACTGTAGGTGGACGATTCTTCAAGCACTTTATTCAGGGCTGGAGGCGGGCACAACTAACGATTATACTCTTTCTAGGGTTTATATACCATTTTCTCAGCCTATCATAAATGTGAACTATAACAATTATTACTGCTAGTGTAATCATGTATTGCTATACCCAGAGAGCGGTATATGCTACTCATTCTGTAAAGTATTCTCTTCAGTCCATGCTCCATCCGCACCTTACATTTCCCACACCTTTTGACTCATCGGATTTTCTAAAGGCCCATTCATACTCGGCAGCTAGCCAGCACAACTGAAACCGCGGTATTCTCATCATTAGGCATTAGGAATTTATGGGGGACCATTTTCGCTCCTAGAACGTTGTTGAAAGACAGAGTGCCATCCATGATATACCGCGTCCTCTGCTTCCCTGCCCTATGCCTATCCGCTGTGCTCGTCCGCTACCAAGTATGATTGACCCTCAAGCAAACATAAAGAACGAGGCATCACGGGATTAGACCGCAAGAAGTTTATCAGGCCAATTTATGGGATTCATCTGATTTATTATATGGTGCAGCTACATCGAATACAATATAAAAAATATACAAGTAGCTTGAATCGAAGGAAAAATAAAACATCATCGAATAGCAGCAGCTGGGAGGGGAAGTTCGTGTGGTCTTCCGGGTTCACGCGATCGCGCTAGATTGTGTGACACTTTGGCTCATATTGCTGTCGTGCTAACCTTTGGTGTTTCTAAATCGACGATGACGAATTTTCTGCATAGATGAGGTCAATGGGAACATTTCTAAATGAAAGAGGTGCATCATCGCTCGCCATTTGTTTTGCTCTCTTTTCCGGATTAATCAAAGCCAGACCAAAATAGGGAAAAAAAGAAAATGGAAACGAGACCACAAAAGCGACCTATCCATCGTTTCTAACAAAAAAATTTACGCAAGCCTTTCCATTACTGAGGCCAAATTTAGCAATGGATTGTTGGACCACGAAGATTTGGAAAAAATGTTCGGTTCTATTCCGCAGTGTTATTAGCTTTTATGATATAAGAACACCTCTAATATTCGGGCTCACACTACTCTTTGCGTTTTCGAACTGGTGCGCCTATGGAGACAAATTTAGCTCAAATTTACTCAGTATATTCGAATGATAGTACCGCAAAGCAAATTAAAAATTACGAGAAGTGACTTCGATATTCATTTGTTCTGTCTTACGAGAGTATTAAATGAAGGTTTTTGTTGAGCCTGGCGTTTCGACATTCGGAATGAGAGAGGACAAAATGAATTGTAGAAACTACTGTCTGTTTAAAAACACAGTAGAGATTGGTACAGCGAATTCTAATAAATGAAACTCTCATTTAAAACTTTGGGAGCCAATTGTTGTCAAATACTCTTTGAGTAGACCCTTTATGAAGCACGAGCCGCCGCAAGATTTGATTTTGGGTAAATCTCTTGGAAATCTAGTTACTTTTATATTTACAGGATCTCTGGATTAGTGTAATTCTAGAAAGTTCTATTTTGCTCCTTGGTAAATCTGTGCCGCTAATGTGGAGCACATAGCAGGACAAAAGGATTAATTGTGGCAATTACAGGGTATAATTAGGCGAAATTAAGCATTTTTTGGATATTTATTGAAAAGATGAGTCATGGAAGAGGTAAACCACTGGTTTCTCGGAGAAATGTGGTGATAGTGCGCTGAAATTTAGAGCCAGCGCTCAGTTTGGGTTGGGTAGCCATCACTACTTCTCATTCAAAATAACTTTCTTAAGCTTCTACATACCAGGCTGAAAGGTCTAATACCGAAAATTTTTATTCTCACAAGATTTCTGAACTAGAAAGATCTATTTTGTGCTTTTCAAACAGAGCCGGTAATTTATAGCAGATTGTAAAACACGTGAAATTAGAGTGGCAATAATAGGGTATAATTAGGCCAAACGAAGCAGTTTCTTGGAGAAGCTCGTTATAAAGGTTGGAGTTTACCAGTGTTTCCACAAATCGGCGTTTTTCATGAAAAAATGCGATGATAGTGTACTGAAATTTAGAATCACTACTCAGTTCGAACAAAAGGAGGACGAGACCGCTGCGTTGCGAAAACAAGGCGTCCGATTCTATTACGGGCGGCACTTCTTGGAGGAACGGCAACCAGGAAAAAAACAACAAAGTGTCGCTGTGCGACGATTACAGCAAATTTCTTTTCCAGGAGCAGCCCATCAGTAGAGAACCTGACTGAAAAAACCACCAAATCCATGGAAAATGCAAAGTTCTGATCCATAAAGGTTCTGGTCGTCGCGTAAAGTGTCACTAGCAAAATAGGTTGAAAATTCAATTCGACGGGCGTGAAAGACATCGTTGAAAAGGAAGAGTTTTGAACGCTTTCCTTCACTCACTTATGGAGAAGTTGGAGGAGCGACAAACAGGAAAAACAACAAAGTGTGAAAATGCGACGATTTCTCGGGTACCGTTTCCAGCGATAGTCTACCAGTAGAAAAAAACCGGCTTAAAAGTCACCAAAACCCAAGGAAAATGCAAAAATTCTGATTCATAGAGGCTCGGGTCGTTGCGTAAAGTGTCACTCGTTGAATAGGTCGGAAATTCAATTTTCAATGGGCGTGAAAGACATCAAAGATTGGGAGGATTTTTGACCGCTTTCCTCCGCTCACTTGTAAAGAATAACCTTTTTCACTTATAAAAGCCTTGGAAGGTTCAACCGTATTTTGAGATTGAGACGAAACGTCCTGGGTCTCTCCCTGAAGGGCTTCGGTAATTTACTGGCCTGTTTGAAGTAAGTGTACATATTTTAACTGTTAGTCATTGTTTCTGAGGTCTTAATGTGTTCCTAATGTGAATTCTTCTGTGCTTATGCATATTAACACGTGCGGTTCTACTCACGTCACCAATAGATAAATAAATAAACAAAATGCGCTTGTGCTAGTCCCACTCGTGCTAGTCCCACTCGTGCTTGTCCCACTCGGGCGCTAAAAACATGAAAACTAGGGAAATGTTAATCATAAAATTAAGCGATTTAAAGAGAGCCACCATATTTTGAACAAGAATGAAGGGACTGGAACATATGTACACTTGCCATCAAAGTACCCACGAGAGCAATTCGTGGCGGCCGCCGGGAGCGGAAAACAGACAATTCGACTGAGACGCGTCCAGCAGTGGAGTTGATGAAAAATGAATCAACAAAAACAATACGATGAAGTTGATACCATTCACTAGAAGAGGGGACGTAATAGGAAATCAATCAGAGCAGCTCGGAATCTCGAAATCTCTTCACGCCGCAATTCTGAAGAGCGCCCACATGAATTGGTTTTTTCCAAATCTGGCCGAATATGAATCGCGGCGCCGGGGTATCAACCGGCTCTCCAAATGTCCAGATATGATTTACTCGAGTGATATTAGATAAATAGCACTCAGAATCGAGCAAAATCAATATCATTGAACGCCCCAAAACCAACAACATCAAATGAGGAGAATGGCCAGATGAATATTGGATTTCAGTTTGTTCCGAAACCAGTTAGCTTTTACTTCATATAATATGCAAAATTCTTTTCCCCAGGAATAAGGTGTCTTGACTGCTTGCACAGAAACAAAAGCTGCTGTCGTAGGAACTGTTAAAACGAGCTGGACATTTCGCGTAATGAGCCTAACATGAGTGCGCTGCTCTTACACTAATTAGTACATTGAAACAGGACATGAGACAGGAAGCGCTGATAGCAGCCGGAACTGAAGCCATCCTTTGCACCTAAAATATCCTACGGCAAAAAGGGCAACTTGAAAGAAACCTTTGACAACCAGCAATCGGAACTTGTGACTTCATCTACAGTAATGGCAGTTTTCTTACTTACACACTTTCCCAGATTCGAAAATTAGAGCACAAATTCTGAGATCAGCCAGAAGCTGTCTGTATAGATGCTGATAAAATAGTTTTTCTCAATTTTCGCTGATACTGTGATATCAAAAAATGTGATAATAGCAATAGCGGAGAAAGGAGTTGAGAAAATTTGACAGAAAAAAGCAGCAAAAACACAAAGGCAGATAGTTTAGGCAATTTCATGCCTTTCGTTAAATGTGTGAAAACATCTAGTCATGTATTATTTCAGCCATCAAGTTTACCTAAACTTGAGCTCACCAATGGAGCTAAGCCAGGAGTTTGAAGCTTGCAAGTCAATGCTCACCATGTATTGAAACATGCAAAAGAACTCAAAAAAGATTTGTTTTTGCTAAAGGTGGAACTTTTCTTGCGAAGGAACCTCACAATTCAGAAATATGGGTAAGCGTTAACTGCACAATAGCCTCTGGCAAAGTTTATCATAGCGAGCTACAGTTAACTGTAGTTAATTGAGCTGTCTCTAACATAACCTTTTTAGTACTATTGCTAATATTATATAATAATATTCAAAAATCAAAAACGACATTTACCCGTCAGCAGTAGCTCAACGAAATTCAATGCACGACTTGGTTATGACCGAAGAATATGGAGCGAATTAATGAACGGAAAATAAGCCAGGTATGAGAAATCTAGTGCGGCTAGAGCATGTTCGTAGAAACGAATGAGGAACAAAAAATTGCCAGATGTAGGTTGGCTACATACTGATTTTTGGGACACAATGTATCTACTCTTTTAGAATGGCGATACATTGATTAGATATTGAACAGCAGATTGCTCTCAAATTAGATTGCTTGAAGGCGTCTGCCTCACTTCGAGAGTCTTTCTTAATCCTCTTCCTTGGAACTCAATGTTCCGACAGTCGCTCCTCATACATCCATGAATGTTTTGAATAATTCTATTAAATTTCTACAAATCACAGTTGTAATACTTGATTTTGATTTTTTTTATTGTGATTGTTATTATTGTCCATACCCTACACTCATACGTCACCGAAGCTTATTTGCTACTCTGAGTTCTGTTAATCGAATAATCGTGAATAAATAAACGAATAGATAGAATTTTCTCGAAAAACTGCAGGTATATGTTTTTGATGTAAATCGTCCTTCAACGTAAATATATGAACGGCAACCAAAAGTGGAAAGCGCAATGGAGAATGAAAGAATGAATGAACGTTACTCCACTCTAATGTATTTATACTAATGATTGGTGGTTCAGATAACATTGATATCAATTGTCATATGATAGGATGGAAGTCATTCTTCTATAGCAGGATCATGTGGTATGGTTAGATGAGTAGTGGGGTATTCAGACAACCATCCATTAAGTCGAACGATACCGTTCGACGAATAGAAAAGCTGTGCGACGAAAAACAAAGTAATAGGTGGTTGCTGGATGGAAGGGGTGGGAACGCTGACGAAAGCGGGAGCGGGACGGACGGATGGTGAACGTCTTCCTCTGTCTCTTCAAAACTTCAAGCCCCACACCACAGACAGCACGAGATGTGCTCAGTGCAGAGAGGTAGGAAGGTGGCGAGACTACTTAAGTAACTGCGATCAAAATTGCATGCCCCCCAGAGCCGGGAGCCGAGGCGATGAGATGGATTTAAGCGACGAACGGGGAGGCATCATCCTCACGATATCGCCCCCTCCGCACGACCGTCAGTGCAGCTAATTCTCTGATGAAGCTTCATTTCAGTGCTTAGAGCCCAGATTTATAAGCCATACAAAATGGTCGATCAATATTTGCCTTTACAAATTGTCTCAGTGGTAAGAGTCGCTACTGACCCCTTCACGATCGAGCGATCGATCTTCGCTCGGGCTAACCAAGCCTTCCATCCCTCAGGGTTCGAGTGAATTGGCGCCAGCCTCGTCAGGGAAGGTAAAGGCACTGACTTGGCTCAACAGCTGACCCCGACAAGTCATTGTGTAGGTCAAATACGCTTTCACAATGTCTCTACGATTGTGCATTGAACCCAAATGTTGCGGCGCGTCCCTAGGGCACTGATCAACGCCGGCACTTTTACCTTTACCCTTACCTTTACACGGTGATCAATACATACTTATGCCTAAAATCACCTCACAGTATTCAACCTTCCTTTCCAAAACTTTTGTGTTTTTTTTAAACTCTATTAATTTGCAAACATTTACGATCAGTATACTAGTGTAATGCTTATCGGCCACCCTGTATACACAAGCAAGTCCCTCACTATAATACCGGTCAAAGACGCTGGGAAGCCAAATAAAGTTGGTCACATCAGCCGTGATTGAAAATCAAACTCTGTACAAAGACTATGAAAATGCCGAGATTCATCCAGAGCCCGATGTGGAATGTGTTCCTCAGCTTTTTAAAAGCTTTTCTTGAAATATTTGCCTCTAGTTTCTTTTAGTCTTTTTCGAACTTTTTCGAGATGGCTCGGTAGACTCGTCTAGAACGGTGAAGACACTGACGTATACGGTGTCTCACTCTGCAATTCACGAAATCGAAATTTCAATATGGAGCCGCTCTCCTTCTCTAGATGATTAGCATCTCTCACGAAATAAGCCCACATCTATGTATTTTCATTGTTTTCCTATTCAGTGCACAATGCATTTTACTCCGCGGTGTCATCACCATTGTTAATCAGAACCATGGTGTCCTTGATCGGCAGGTCAGCCATCTTCTGATCTGCAGTACTAAGCAGGCTGGAAGCCAAAGAATTCACTGACTGCCCGCATGACATCATCGACTTCGGTTACTCTTTTCTCTCCTAAAAGGCAACATGGAAGGAAGATAATTGGTAGCTACAGGGAAGAGTACACCTGTTATACGGTGATCGCAAAATCGTGCGTCAACCGCATTCCGTAAATTTTTACTAGTCTCTTTATCGACACAGGGTCCTTCTGCATCATTGCGAGTGTGCACTGAATGTACTCTCGGCCATTTTTATCGAACTGCTTCCGCGAGTTTCCAAACCAGAATCGCAGTAACGACAGCAGATACCATGTGATCTTTCGATACCACCTTGTTGCACTTCATTCCTGTCCTGTGCCAGAAGCAGCACTGGAGGACGCTCTTAACATGTACTTCCTATTTCGCCTCCGTAAAAGCGCTTCTGCTAAGGGCAGCAAGACAGCGCTGCATGATTTAAAGAGACAAGGTTTCCGTCTCTCATACTACCTACCTATGCTTTTTCAAACCTTTTTTTCAAGGAAGCGGAGAAAGGGAATTAACCAGTGAATGCCCGGGTAAACCACGTGCTGTCGGTCTGGACGCCTGAGCTCAGTCCACTCAGCGTTTGTCTGTAACGAGGAAATGGAGCCAACTGGCAACTCTAGTACGAGTGTGTTATAGTCTCCTTGCTTTTTTTCTGAATCCGCTGCGACAGCTACGAGAAAAGCTTCGAGAATTTTCTACCGTTGGAGGGTGTCCCAACCAAGGCTTGACTTTGAAGCAGGAGTCTCGAGCTGTAAAACGAGATAACCAGAGCTCTGGGATGCTGAAAGTTGTGGGGTCTTCTACGAATACAACGCTGATGATGCGAACGGTTTCCGTCGTTTCAGTGCTGTGCCACCGTCCGTTAAAGATGAGGGCTCTTGTGGATATGACATCGTATATGAAAAATGGCAATAGGGTTCGGCTATTTATACCCATCGTAACACTGCTTCGTGAATGATCAACACCTACCACATGTTAACTCATAACTAAAATTCAGAAGTCGGAAGTTTTGAAACTTTCAAGTAAAGCGGCTCAAGGCTTTCTTACCACCCCATAATTTCGAACCAAGAAGCTTAAACCTATTGAGCCTGTGCCACAAAATTATTTTTAGTTCTTCAAGAGTTCTTCTATGTACGTCATCTGAAAGAAAGAGGTCTGATACATAGATAAACGACCAGACAGGTGT
The DNA here is from genome assembly GCA_030553155.1 of Nippostrongylus brasiliensis. NCBI lineage: Eukaryota > Metazoa > Nematoda > Chromadorea > Rhabditida > Heligmosomidae > Nippostrongylus > Nippostrongylus brasiliensis. Next base: position 18,273,480 of record CP130737.1, read on the forward strand.
TTCATGATAATCTCATTAGAAAAAATCAATGTCTTGCCCTTTAGTTCTGCCTATACTTTCACCAGTTGAAGCAAAAGTCAAACAACTACTAGTCTATAGACGTGACTCTCATTTGAACATGCAATATGTGAGCAGTAGAAGTAAAGAAATGCAACTAACACGATAAGGAGTAATGAGAAGAGTTTTTATCGGCAAGACTGGGCACATGGGACGTGAGGAGAAAATCGAGAATCACCACACCACACACACACACCGTGATGGCGAATTTTGTTAAGAGCGCGCTAGATATCCGGATTCGTTAATTAACGCCTTCAGGAGCAATCAGATATAGGTGTGGTGTGTTTTCAGCATCTGAAACGTTAAAGCCACATCCGACCGTCTTAAATCGCTCGCTATCGTTCGAGCTCGAACATCGCTGCTCAGAACGCGGCACAGCTCTAACGGCTGGAGTTGATAAACCATCAGGGTGACTGAGCTCAAAAAGTGCTGATTTGGACCCACTCATAGCGATACGACCGATCGCTATCAAAAATGATCAGAACGATGATATGTAGACTGTTCGATATTGACTAAAGATAACGAAATGAAAGTTGTTGTTATCATTATTGTTATCGTTTACCAGTTAGATGTGTTAATAGAATATGAGTATGGTTAAGTTATAAGCGTTCCTGCTCACAAATCGGCGTTCGATACATACAAAAGACCCCAATGGCAGAGGGAGCGCCGATACCACTGCTTTGTTTTGAAGTTCCGATGTCTAAAGATAGAAAGGAGAAGCTAAAATTTCACAATTCTCGATCTTCCTCACATATAGATATTTGAAGGATTCCAATACTATGCTAGGCAACTGTTAGGACGTTATCAATATCTCTCTCCCCCACTTCTAGAGGTGTGCTTAGCTCAAATTGTAACCAAGTGATCGTTGAATGTGATTATAAGAAATGCTGTTTACTGACCCAGTTCTCACGTGTTTATAAGCCACATGGTCTTTGTGTTCTGCTATTTTACTTTGCGTGTATTGAGTTTTACACGTCCCAAATAAATAAATAAATAAATAAATAAAATCCAAATCCTGAAACGTCAGCTATTACATCATCTCAAGTTTTATAGAATCGCAGTTTGAAACTCCTACCGAAATACAGATTGAGATTGAGCCCATGCTCAGCGGTTCTCGAGATATTTTCGTTTGACATTGCATATCAAGATCACCATAAAACACTTTTAAAAAGTCAAGAATTCGCAGCAAGGGTAGATTTCCATGTAATGTTAACTGGAATCGTCAGAACTGTCAATTGGATAGATTAGATTCTTCTTGATTTGAACTACATATTCATAAATATGTAAGGTTCATAAAAATGAAAATATTCCCACACTATGGTCGATTCGCATTTTTTGCATGCCTTCGCGTCGCGCCCACACTAAACAGGCCCTAGGGTGACACATTCTTTTGACCGGTACTATATGTACCAGTTTCTAGCCTTTTCCAAATTCTATGAAACTACACGAAGTCAAATATTGTTTCCGAAGTAGATGAAGCATGCAACAGCAGAAAACTTAGTAAGAAAGATAGACGACTGAATTCATAAGTCATCATGTTCTCCCATCTTCGAACCTCGGGATCGATGGGTTTATTGATAAAAAGCATTATAGTTTTCTATGAGCAGGAATCTATTGATGAAAAATTGAGACATTCCACCGTAACAGACTATTGACAGATGTAATTGAGACTTTGATGATCGTGCAACGACTCCAAGGTTCTCCCTTCTTTGAACCTTGGCATCGATGTTAGTGTTCTGGTTTTAGTATGTTAGTAAGCCTTAGAGAGGTTGTTAGGTGGAATATTTATTAACGGCATGACGTTTAGACATTCTCGTCGTCTTCAGAGGCCGATTATACCAAAGAAGGTCCAAACGTCAGGCCGTTAATAAATATTCTACCTAACAACCTCGGCAAGGCTTACTAACATACTAACACCAGAATACTAACATCAATGCCGAGCTTCATGGAAGACTTTGATGATCGACTGGCCTGTGAAAAATCTACACATAATTTTCGTATTTTATTACAGGTCGTCCAGTTGTTAACAAAAATCTATGAAGGGCATCAACCGACCAATAGTGAGTTAGAGCGCAAGGAAGAAAAACAGCTGAATTCCTCAAAACTTGAGCTAAACCAAGTAGATTAATAAGACCTTATTGTGCTTCTACAAAATATAAAGGTCACTACACCATGCAGAGGTTTATAGAGAATCACAACTGGACATTTCTGCCGTAATATGACGTAGTTTCTAGCTTTCCCTTAGATACCAAGAAAATACATCAAGTCAAATGTCGTTTTCGAAGTACATGAAGCGTAAAATAGCCGAAAACTCGGAAGGCAGAGAAACGGCTAATTTTAAAGTAGCGCGATTTTCATTATGAAACGTAGCATTTGAGATATGAAAAACGGTCAACAAAGTGACGAATTCATACCGCTAGACCTTAGAAAGACGCTAATAAAAGAATTAAACAGACACAGAAGATGGAATGACTGCGTAAGAGATAAAGCAGATGAATTCGCATTTAGTTCATTAATTAATCAATTAATTCAATTACTTACTGCATCTGAGCGTGCTCATCCGAAGTGAAACACGTAAATAAAGAATTGAAGTGCATAGTAGAGATGAAGTGAAAACACAAGGTGGATTCTTGGAAGCATCGGAAATTTTCAGTTTTTGCCATATTTTTTTGACAGTTGGTTAGTTCATTTTTGTGATAGAGGGTCGTGATCATAGCAGAGGTTGCTTACGCAGAAATGTGGTAAAATAATAGAAAATTAGATAGAGAAACCCACCAGATTGTTCATCTCTGTTCAGAGGCGGCGGCTCTGAATGCGAACTCGACTAACGAGCCGGCGTCGTCTTTGGGTGGCTCCATTCGGCCTCCAGCGCCGACAAGGCTGAATGATTGGCCTTTTTAGATGCGGAAAGGAACCCGGGTAACAAAATAGGACGGATTTACACAGGAACCGATTCGACGACGCAGCTATCACAATACCAACATCACTTTACTACAATTCAACAATGGAATGTGTTATTAGGTTGTCAAGAAATAAATTGCGTTTTTTGACGCGTCACTTCAAATGTCCATAACTCCACTCATACCAAACATTTTTGAATAAAGTAAATAACGGTAGAATCTCCGTATTTTCGCCAATAATATGTAGCATATTAAGTACACGATCGATAAAAATCTGAATTTCTGGAAGCTACGAATCCGTCGAAGTCAGTTTGGGAACCTGTCTGATTCCTGAGCACTCTGTCCTTGACGAAGTTGTTGAAGCGGTAGAAAATATGGCCATCCTTTGACGAAAGGTCTGATGAGTTCGCAGGATGAGGCAGTGTTTCATAGCTGCAGTGGTTTAACTTCTGAAGCGGTTTTCGTGAGACGTGAGGTTTGGCGTCACCGCGAAAACCGACTGGGCCATTTCTTTCGACCACTCCTGAATTCGCACGCGCCAGCTTTACACAGATTTTACCGATTCGGTAACAGAGGGAATCTGCGTTACTCGATTCACCCGGTTTCATGAAGTCGCGATGTAAAACTCGTGCAGAATTCCATTGGACTGCGACTATAGCCATCTTTTCATGCAATGTCAGTTTCGGAAAATTTTTTGAGGGCTCATCTTTGGTCAATCACTGTACTCTACATGGGAAATTATTAAACAGGTTCCGTGCCGCATGGCAGATAGCAATTCGATCAAGAAAAGGCCCGTTCTGGTTGAGCAACAACAGCGCCGAATAGGACCGGTGACGCTCTGGCATTTGTTGCGCGCAAAATTCATGAGGTACCCAATGATCCATCGTTTTCACCGTTCCATGTTTCTCAATATGCTACCTGATGGTCGGAAATGACACCTGAGATCCCTACGCTACCTATTGAATAGTTTTCCGTTGATCAGACTTCATTACTGACTTCAGGCAATCGTCCCCATGTTCAGAGATCCGACATCGACTAGGTTTACTTTAGAGGTTTGTTTCTCCGGATCGGGATTTTAGAATCTAGAGCCGAACAGTGCATCCTGAAGAATTATTCGGGCCCTACGTTTGGAAAATATTTTCATGAGCCTTCACAGCTTTCCGCCCAATTTAGAGTTCGTGAAGCAAAAAAACACGAATCAGCTCCTTGGAGACCTTCTTGAAAAATCGTTTATAAATTCCCGAAACATGAAATTCTAAACAAATAAAAAATAAAATTCGAAACACCGTTACATAAGCTTTTCAAAAATATACAATTCTTTGAATACTGAAGGAAAGTTATACAAAAAAAATCAAGTTGAAAATTGATGTGCGAAAAAACGCAATTTATTTCTTGACAACCTAATACATAGGATACGACACGACGAATGATAGGCACTGTGAGTTTGTAGCATTGAAAGATTCGAGAATGATGTTGTAATGCTGGTGCTAGGTTCAACGCAAAAATCACATCTTAGATGGGGTGTGAACCTCGCGACTCGCGTTCGTGCGCTAACCACTACGCCACTGACAATGAGGCGACGGTTCTCCTCTCCAACTACGGCGGTCATTTGCGCTCCCCTAGCACCTTCCTGAAATACGACGGGTTCCGAGACTGTTTGTCGATCTTTTTAGAGCTCTTACAACCAGGGGTCCCAAAATTCTTGTCTGAGCTTACAGGATGTATATTAGGGCCCTTACAGACCCGACGACGTGCAATTTGAGCGACGAATTAGCCGTTATAAATGAAATTGAACGAAACACACGACGACGAGCATTCTCGTCCAACGCGACGTTTGCGGCGGCCGCATTGCTCTAATCGATACCGCGTTGGACGAGAATACCTGTTGTCGTGTCGTCGGGTCTGTGAGAGCCTTCACACCTGTTCTCGAATTTAGCACTGTAATTTTCGATCCGTATAGGAAGATAATGATTCGATAACTTGAGTCAGAACAAAACAATTTCACGAAGAGAGTTCTAATTCTTTTGTTTTTTTAATGAGAATATACTATCTTACACGATTCTCTGCGTCGCTCACGGTCACGAGTCCTTAGAATTGAAATAAAGAAAATTTGACTCGATGATGTTGCATAAAATCCTCCAAGAAATACTGCCTCTTCCTCCATAATTTCAGTGTGTTGAAGAGCTCTCGCACTCGAGGGAAGCTAATAAACTTCGGATTACCTGCAGCTAAAACCGGATACAGGTTTCATGTTTCACAAGTAGAATGTGAATAGAGTGTCACAACTTGGGCAGGAAAATAGGCACGTCGGATTAATCGAAGATTCAAAACTTATATACTTCTGTCTTTCTTTCTCCCATAACGTACATTCACTGTTAGACATCCGTTTTATGGTGATCACTAAGTTCTACGTTTGTGATCGTGCGTTATCCTTTTGTTGGTTCAGTAGATTTCATTGTAACGTCACATGAAGCATTCATGTAACAAAAAAAGGAAGAAAGAATGAATGAAAGAAAGAAATATACCGAGGAAGAGACATATGTATGATAACCAGGGGTGTGCGGAAATTTTTTTCAAAAAAGCGGAAGGCGGAAGACGGAACGGAAATGGCCAAAAATGGCCGGAAACCGGAATACGGAACACGGAACACGGAAATAGTGCAAAAATTACTAAATTATTAGAATTTAGCCAAAACTCGACCACAAAACGTGTTCATTTTTGTCTCTAAAGGTACCTATAGAGTGTTCATTTTGTTTCCACTAGAGTGTGACTACTATTTCGGTGAAGGTGTTCAACGTTTGATGATAGCTCCAAAGAGAACGGTGGAAATTCATCTTTATAAACTTCATTATAAACCGAGGACAGCTGCGTAATCAAACACAGACTTTTCGGCGTGATAGACAAGAATGCTTTCAAAATAGAATTAAAAGCCTAAAACGAGCATGTCATGGTGGAGAAACACCAATTTTTCATGATTCTGGAAAGAGAGCCTTTTTCTCAGATCGTTTACAATGAAACCAGCAGAAGAAAACAAACTCTCGCACAGCGACGAGGTAGTAGGTGCCGACAAACACTTCATTGCAAGTTTTCTTATGAGAATGTACTTCGCTCCATTGGTTTCATTCTTCCAAAATTCGAATGGATCATATCGAGGTCAGCACAATAACTTCAGTCTCCCCTTCGTTAGTCTGCACAGTGGAGGTCTTCGATTTCTTCTTCCGTTTCCGTGTTCCGCTCAAAAACAAAGCGGAACACGAAACGGAACGGAAGGGCCAAAAACGGCCGGAAACCGGAATTCGGAACACGGAAACGGAAGTTCCGCACACCCCTGATGATAACACATGTGTTATCATGTTAGTCACACATAAGAGCCTGAGGCTGAGGCAAGTTGGGTCATTCCATTCTTACGTCGTGCATCTCTACAAAAGGCTGGAAAATAAATCAACTGAAGCCTCATCCAATCTTCAAACACAACAAAATGAATTTGTTAAGAGAAATGCGAGTGAAAAGCAGGTAAACAAACTACCGTAGTACCCATCGAGGTTTGTAGAAAAGCTGAACCGGAACAAAACAGAAACACATGGTACGAAAATGAAGAAAATAGACAGATGGCTCATCAAAAAACTCAAATTGATTTTTACAGATTAAAGAACTCATATTTTTAGCACGTGCTGGCCAAGCGCAGGCCATTTAGCAGATTTTCCAAGGTAACGAGGAATCAAAGTGCGAAGGAAACCAATTACTGACATGATACAGAAGCAAACAAGGAATTTCGAACTGACGGGATTCACAACAGGTTTGTAGAGAGATGTTTCTTGTGATCGCAGTGTTTGTAAAGTATTTATTCATGTGTAGCAACAGAAAAATGTGATCAACAGTTACCAGCAACCTCCTAGGACAAGGTTTCCGTTGTAAGAGGGGCGAATCATTAGGCAAGCCAGTTACGAATACCCATTTGACTTATAATTTATACCTACTACTATGTTATGCTGTTAAAGCCAAATTTGCGGGACATTACCGGTGATATATTGATCAGCAACTCGATCGACACGTTCATAGTGATTGTCTGAATCACAACCGTTTAATGCTTATATTTTTGACAAAGGAAATCTAATTGATAATGTTGGACGTCTATTCGCCTTTTAGTCCTAGTTTGTCTGACATACATATCACTGTTGCGGATGACTAATTCATGTAATAAATAAAATATATGAACGAATAGATAAACGATCTGAGCGCACTGAACTTCGAATAAATTTGAAATTTGAGTAGCTAATTATTTTGATTAGTTCATCAAGCTGCGAAAATAAGCTCGAAGCCTCCATCGAGCGACATCAACCTGGTAGAAATGCTCTTTATTAGAACCTGTTCTATTTCCTCTGCGCTCTAATCTATTCTTATTTCTGGACGCATTTCTGTTTAATTTTAGAATGCGCATTTTAAACATTCATTATTTATCAAGTTCAGCTGTGCTCTTAGATTCTATGTTGGTAAGTATTCAGTGTTTATGTCTAATGTCATTCAAATTCTATTTGCGTGCTTTGTTGGTATAATAAATTGAATTGAATTCAGAAAGAGATCTTGTACTCAACCCTGCAAAGGCGTGCTGAGAAACAATTTATACTTAATCTATGCAGCGAGCTGAAAACTGAAAGTCTCAGCCCAATTTCTCGACTTTTTGTCGAACTATTTTTGCCTCATGGGCGTCTATCTCGAAGAGATTTTGTCGCTATCGCAGCTACACCTGTTAAGTGAAGTGACTCTTCAATTCTTGACTTTTTGATCTTTTGGCGTTTGACAACTTCCACACTTAACGTCTTGAACTTTAGATAATAGACGAGGATCTGTAGGGTGGTTTTGTATGAAATTTTATGACGGACCTTCTCGTTGTACGTTCCCTAAGCAATAAAAATCGATTCGCGGGTTTGTTGTGAAAATGCAAATCGAATGGAAACAATTTCTTTCTCGTTAGATTCCAGCAGGGATTCCCATTGACGTTCGGGGGAATATCCTAGAAATTCACAGTAAGCTTAGTTCAAATACTGCTTCACCCAACGGCTGTTTTTTTCTTTGGAATCATATATAACCTAGTCTTACTGTATGTGTTTAAGTTTAGGCACTTTAGGAATAATGAACACGGACAGTCTTAATTTACCGGTGAAGGATTCCTCAAGCAAACCATAAGTTTAGGGGTGTAAAAATTGTATACAGAAATAAGTCTGGCTATCATAGGACTATCAAGAACAGAGAGATGAGCAGCGCAATAGAAGAAAGAAAAGCAACGAAATGAAAAGAAACTTCTAAAACTGGAGCAGTCCGTCGTCGGCGATGCATTTCAAATGGCGGTGGGAACGACATGTTGAACGGGTAGGGTCATAACGGAAATCGTCCGGCGATGATCACCTTGTTTGTTGGCTTTGGCTGAATTATGTGTGCATTACTTCCTATGTGAAGATTCAAATACATTTACATCGCTCTGGCGATCAATATGGATCAATATGATGAATCGTTTCAACTAAAATAGTACAAAACGAAAGAAGAATTTAGATGAATTTGTTCGAAGAGCGGTCGGCAGCACTGGGAGTAGTGTATAGGAGCTAATAACGTTAACAGCTCTTCTACCTATTTCAAATTGCAGCCCTCCATACACGTCATAAAAAAAGTCGGCCGTAAAGCTTCCTTTATACTCCGTTGCGGAAGCAGCAGTGTCGCAGCAAAGTGTAAATGCCGGTGTTGTGCTACCCTCTGGATTATTATTCCCACTAATGCGGTGCTTGATGATTAGCGGGGCGATAGATGATAAAGGTGATACTTTAGGTGTCGGGGTGTCGGCGTCTATTAGTTTTCTAAACGCGCGCCATGCACTCGAGTTTCACTCGGAATCGTAAAGACATGGCGAGTGCGTATCTAGCCTATATAATGACTTGCGGGGCCATCTGCATACCAAGTCAGTGTCTTCCTTCCCGGAAAAGTCTGGTACCATCTTACCCAACCATGAGAAGATGGGAAGCTTGATTAGCCCGGGTGGGGATCGATCTCTCAACCGGATGGCAGTGGCGCTTCTTACCACTGTACCACACACGCGTCACGGTTGATAGCTTACTGACATGAAAATAACCGTAGTAGAACAAGAGTAAAACAAATTGAGCGACATACAGCTCAATCCTTCTTATGAGTTCAAAGAGGGTACGACACTTCTATTTTAGGACCATTTTATTCTATATTTTTGCATCAAATTTAGGACTACATGCTTGCCGGCGAGAGTAGGAGATTCCACGGTCCAGCAGAGTGTGAATGGGCTCAACCGATCCAGCTGATGAGCAACTGCGAAAAATATGAAGAAAAAATCGGAAAAAAATGATCAGCGTTCCCACACTCCCACAGCAGCCGTCGGGATTGCACAAAGTGCAAGACAATGTTCTTTGCCGAGAAACGAAAACATCATTTTGCATAAAGAGATCTAAGCCGGACTAGCGCCTCTGCGAAGCTCTCAGCAGAAGCCAAGCGGCTGACTGACTCCATCGAAGTAACATTCGTGCCTCTACTCTAACACAATTAAGGTGTTGTCCATTGTGCCACGTTGGCTGACGATCGAACGAGGTGGCGAAGAAGATGGGATCCGCTACTACGAAAGAAGTTGATGTAAAGTACTCACAATATCAGCCTATCTTTTGGAAAACTGAAAAAAGCAACGCATGTTTAGTGCAAAGTTTCACACACAGTGACGTGACCCAGAAACCGAAAAAAATTATGAAAAAATATTGCTTAATACAGGGTGTCTCATGTTTGAAATGTCATAAATTTAGCGAAAGTGAACCAATCAAAAAGAGTCATAGCTTGAATGAAAGATAAGAAATAAGAAAATTTTCTGGAGTGTGTTTGGTGAGGATTGCGCCATGTACTCCACCGAGGCCTCTTATTTTGGACCTGATTGATAGTGCATAGGTTATATGCTTGCTCTGCATTGGTCGTATACAGGTGATATTGCTGTCTTCAGTTACTCCTAAGGCAATGAACACATCTACTTGCCGCAGCTTTTGGTTAATCATGGAACGACATCAATATCGATCAATAATTGTAACTGCTGTTTGAGAAGATAAAACTCTTCCAACAGTGATGCAATCATAAGAAAAGAATTAAGAGGAATGTAAAATGTATAAACCATGAAGATTGCGCCATGCATCCGTCCGAATCGTCAGATTCTAGACCTGATTGAAACTTCACGGGCAACATGCTTGTTCTACTTGGGTCGCAAACAGGTCATATCATTGCGTTATACTTGGGGCAGCGAACAAAACAACTCAGCTTTCGGTTAGAGACGGATTAGCATCACTAACGATCACTGAGTGTTCATTTTGATCTGAATAAAAAAACATTGTCGTATTGTGTAAGTGCATCTCAAAGTGCATGTCAAACTTGTTATCTTTTGATGTTTTTATGTTTACTGCATCAAGAAAAACGCGTATCAGCGATACCACCTGTTTGCGACCAAAGTAGAACAAGCATGTTATCCGTGAACTTTCTATCAGGTCTAGAATCCGAAGATTCGGAGAGATGCATGGTGCAATCTTCATGGTTCATACATGTTACGTTCGTATCAATTCTTTTCTCATGATTGCATCACTGCTGGAAGAGTTCTAGCCTCTCAAACAGTGGTTACAGTTATCGATCAATATTGATGTTGTTCCATGCTTAACCAAAAGCTGCGGCAAGTGGATACGGTAACTACTCCAAGGGTGACTCATAGCAGCAATATCACCTGTTTGTGACCAAAATAGAGTAAGCATATAACCCATGTACTATCAATCAGCTCCAAAATCTGAGGTCTCGGTCGAGTACGTGGCGCAACCCTCACCAAACACACCCCAGAAAGTTTTCTTTTTTCTTAGCTTTCATAAAAGCTATGACTCGTTTCGATTGGTTCACTTTCTACAAAGTTATGGCATTTCAAACAGGAGGTACATTTTTTTAAGACACCCTGTATTATGCGTAGTCCAAAAAGTATCCCATGGGTATTCTAAATGCTCATGAACGTGAGATAAGGGGAAGAGCTGCACCACATCCGGCAACGTGGAAATTACCAATACATGGGGTGGCTATACATACATGTATATATAATAATGTTGAATATGTCGCAGGTGTCTCACGAGGTCTTTCACTCATGGATAGGTTTCTAGAGAGCTACCTGGCAAATGACCTGGTTACTTTTTTGATAATTTTTTTCGATTTTTTTGATAATTTGTTGTTATTTGAAATTTGCATACATTGTATTCAGAGAACGTCATCAACTTAGATCCCCTATAGGGAACCCCAGCGTCTACCAACGTTAGCGCACTTGCATCCTCTTTATAATAATTATTATTACCAGTCGTTCGTCAGCCTTTCAGCAGCCGAACGTCTGTTCGCGAGCTTCGTAAATAAATGAACAAATACATAAATACGTAAGCCTACATAGCTTCGTAATTTATTTATCTATTTATTTGAATACGTCGCGAGACGCGCCTAAAAACAATGAACACCAACAGAGTCGAAAAGGAATTTCTAAAGTGAGCAATTCCAGCCACATAAAAATCGTCTATCGTTTTATCGGTAAAACGCTACACACGGCCAAATCCCAACCAACCAGAAGAAGTAGTAGGACCTGATAAACACGCCTGAGATGCTATAAGGGCAAGTAAATTTTAGGCTTGGCGAAGCAAGAAAATAATATAAGCATATAATTGGCAAGACCAGATAAGAGTATTACACGATAGAAGTACACGGTGTTAGGTCCAATCGCTGCAAACAATTGCTTCACGGTAGGGGACAACGGGACTTGATGCCAGACACCTAGTCCTTTGGAAGACATCTCCACATTGAAGTAAAAGATTCTAAGCGGACTAAAAATGCAGAGGGACATGAAGCTGTGCCCCGAGTTTTTACCGTAGACCTGTTTGTAAGCTAAAATCGTAACGAAAGCCACATTTTATTCATTTCATTTGAAATGGGTCGCACGATAGGCCGCTAAACGATTGGTCAGTGGAGTGTAGATGGTACTGTAGGATGTGGTATTAGAAATAATTACGGCGATAAACGTTGATAAAATTTCCACCAACTGCCCTCACCTGAAATCGTACAGACGCCTATGATGGCATCTGGCAAACAGCTACCTGGTTTCCACCAAGTACAAATGGTAAGGGTATACCCGCTTATTTTTTTCATATTGGTGCGAACTGCTTTCTAAGATTATTGTTTATTATATCTTACTTCTGTTATTTTTCTATGTACTGTGTATTACGTGGTGACTACTTATATGCAAGAATATACGACAAAGCTTACCTACCCAAGTTTGAAGCAGCACGTGCCGCAGGTAATGACTATAATGTTCCCCTAAAGAGAATCATTGTAATTGCGCTATTCACACCGAATAGAAAGGACGACGATCCTTCCAGAGCTGGCATTCGCATATTAAAATACAATTACATTTATTTAAGAAATAGTGGGTTATTTACAACACACAGACTATGCAAATAATGTCGTAGTAGTTTGATCACAGAGGCATTTTGGGACGCAACACAAATCAAATAAATACATTCCCATAGTGATGATAGATGTAAAACGTGTAGTGGATCCGTATTGTATTGTCTACGGAGGACAACAAAACCGGATGTATAGAAACCCATTAATCAAATGAAACAAATCCCGATACCGTTGGCATGGGTGGTGCTACGATTAATACTATGAATTTCAGAGGAAAAATCAACAACGCCAGAATGTTTGCCGAACAATCACTATTCATGGCTAGTCGTTTTGCACATGAGAGTGGAAGTTGAGGTAGAAAATTCGGGCCAAACTCGTTGTCATATATAACAACTGTACAACTATGAACAAAAATGTGCTGACCGATCTAGTAGCATCATTACAGGCTTTTTTCAACAATTCGTTCTTTCTACAAAATAGTGCAGGTAAACGTAACTGTAAGGGATCGTTCAGAGTGCGCGCGGCGCGCGACAGAGCACATGGACAAGATGCAAATCGATCACTCGCGGCGGTATAATCGATTTCCATCTCATCCATGTGTTCGCGTCGCGCGTAGCGCGCACACCAAAGGATTCCTAGGGCAAGAATTATACAACTGGTTTTCTATTACTACACATTTCTAGATCAACTAATATTCGATAGAATACAGCTATCATTGCGACACACACGCAGACTACGTTTAAACAATTGAAACAATATCATTATACCAGCCATTTTCAAACACTAATGCAGAACTATTCGTCACAGATAATCTGTAAAATGAAGCAACAAGAAAATGTGGCATACAGGGCCAATAAAATTTAACATAGAGCTGAAAAGATCGACAGGTAAGCATAGAACGCAGCAATAGCTTTGGACACTACACTTCTTATTCTCCTGAGGTAGTAACTGAGAATGGAAATAATATACAAAATTGAATACAATTTAATTCTAAGACGCACGTTGAACTACATAAACACTCGGTTTTTTTGAAAATTAGCAGAATCAACTGCAATAAGTATCGAAGAGAGATCTATCCCAACAAAAACAATGTTAGAGTTGTGTTTCTACAACAAATGTAATTATTCGTTTCTTTTGCTTACCACCGACTTCCTTTACCACATTTTCTATTCATGTTTTCGATATCAAACGTCAAAATACTTATCTCTCACACGCTACTCTAACCAAGGTAAACAATGCTTTACTCGTCTTTTTTAAAGTTTTTTTTTGTGAAAAACTGCCAGCTACGTCGGAATGCGAGAAAAAGAAATTCTCATGTTTTTTTGCAGCGCTCAAAAACACTGAATTTAAAAAATAACTTGAAATGGGTGCTGAATTGAACATGCACTTGCTCTTCATCGAAATAGCTAAATATGTACAGTGCGTTTCAAAATTATGTAGCCACCTTAAATTCGATATTTTCGCATTTTGCATTCACTTTTATGAACTGGGGTTAGTAGCATTAGATTCCCAGTAGGCTAAAATAGCCAGGACGCTTTTGCCAGAAAAAAGCTCCGTCGACAGCAAAAATGGGGAATTTTTGAATTTTTCTTTGTTTCAAAATTATGTAGCCACTTATGAAAAATTCAATTTTTATTACACATTAATGATCAATTGGACCACCATTATTTCTTATCAAATCGAACAACCTATTGTACATGCTATTTACATGATTTTCGATCACATCGTCGTTAATACTTTCCCATGCAGCCAACATTGCGTGCTTGAGCTCTCCGACGGTACTGAACTGCCTGTTATTCGCGTATACCTGCCTGACTAAGATGCGCCACAGGTTCTCCATCGGGTTGCAGTCAGGAGAACATGCCGGCCAATCAAGCACTCGGATATGGTTGCGCTGGAGCCAGTCTAGGGTCGATCTGGACACATGCACTGAAGCATTATCCTGCTGCAGAACATGAGTCTGTCGTCTCCTCCCTCTCAAGAAGGGCAGAGGGCTGCACTCCAGAACACCCTGGTATTCCAGGCTGTCCATGTGACAAGATGGAAAGACAGGCGTCAGCTTGCCGCTACTACAGAACCCGGCCCATGTCATCAAAGAGCCGCCTCCGAAATTCCGCCGAGAGAATGCGATGGGTGCTTGCCGTAAGTCCCTCCAGTAGTACCTGTACCCATCAGGACCGTCCAAATTGAACTTCTTCTCGTCGGTAAAGATCACCTAAAGACAAAAGTTGCTAAAATCTTGAACACCGGTGGCAGGAGAAAATTGCTACCTTGTCCCACTGTGTCGTCATGTTCTTCCGAGCGAATTCCAGTCGCGCCAGCTTGTGGTCGTTGGTAAGACGAGGTGCCTTTTGCATGGCCTCTCTTTGGATATACTGGTTGGACCGTATGGAGCGCCAAATCGTAGTTCTCGAAGCGATGAGACCCATTTCAGATCGAATTTGGTTGACACTCAATGTCGAATTCGATGCCATGCGGGCAATCCTTCCGACATTCTTGAGGGCTCGGACCTGAGCTCGTTCCTCAATAGATAACACTGCTCCAATAACTGGCATAGTGGTTAATTATGTCGAGCAGATCCAGTTGGCAACGATTTATACAAATTTCCGCCAAAAATGCACGGAAGGATTGATTAGGAATGCAGAGACATCCGGTATTTGGAAGTGGCTACATAATTTTGAAACAAAGAAAAAAATTCAAAAACTCCCTATTTTTGCTGGCGACGAAGCTTTTTTTCTGGCAAAAGCATCCTGGCTAATATCGCCTACTAGGAATCTAATGCCGCTAACGCCAGTTTATAAAAGTGAATGCAAAGTGTGAAAATATCGAATTAAGGGTGGCTACATAATTTTGAAACGCACTGTATGATGTAAACCGGACGTATTCACTAGAATAGCACAGTGACATACGTTGTTTCCAAAAAGAGAAAGTAAAAGAAGCCGGTGGTAAAGATCACGTATGAAAGGATGTCTTATTCAAGCCATGCTGAGCTTGTGATGTGAATCAGAGTAATTCTGGATGTAAGACATTATATCGGAGTAAGATATGACTGCTTGAGGCCTTCCTTCGACGTCGACAATTACCTAGAAAGTAATGTTAATGCTACCCAACAATGCCTTCATGAGTGTGAGAGTCTTCAAATGATTGTTGTGTTGCACTTGATTCTCCCCATTGAATTTGACTGGAGTGGATTTATTTTGATTTTTATCCTTATTTTGCAACTGTTACCGTATACGTCTGATCTTCATTTCACGTACTGTCGGTACTGAACGTGCCCTTCATGCACGTATGAAATTAGTGATTAAGTAAATATACAAATAAACAAGGAAATTGTTCAGTAGCCTCCTACTTCGAGCAAACCAACAACTACATAATTTGTGGCACTGAAGGACCAAGTTTCCTCTGAAGATGATATATTCGCTTAAATTTCATAAATCCTATAGTAGCTGTCAACAATCTGTTAACACTCCGTCGCGTAGAAATTTCCACCCTTTTTTTGACCGGCAGCCCACAAAACACTTCAGAACTTTCGAGGAAGCTGCGCACAGTTTCTGATAGAGCAAAACTTCCTCTTTCAAACGGTGTACAAGGAATTTCTAGATGTGCTGTAACAGGAGAAATATAGGAGGTTTTCGAGACATACATTTTTTCACTCGAAAATTCATTTTGGTGACGTGTCCTTTTTCGTCAAACAGCTATGCGAAAAAACTATTTTTGACAGTGCAAACAATTCTCTTTCAACCTTGTACCTCTGTTTTCTATGCAGCCAGAAATAGCCCGAAAATCGAAGAGCAAGATCAAAAGTCTCAAAAGTGTTTCATAGTTCGAGTCCACAAAACTACTGGCGAATTTTCCGATGATCTGGGAATGAACTGCCGCGGGCCCACGGAATATGATAATTGTGATAGAATCAGCTGCCCTCTTATCATCTCATTGCGACTTCTCACATGTTACCAATCCGGAGTGGGTGACCAACGATCAAAGAACAGGTGAACAGTGAGATGCACTGGGGTAGAAAATTCATTCGAAACCAATGCTTTTAGCCTGATAGAGACTTTTAGATTTCATGGAATGGACGGAATTTCCATAGAGTGTTTTAACGCCACGACTCGAGATTTTATTAGTAAATCGGTCACTTGTCCAATTTGTGGCAAACATCCGTCACTTAACGATCCACGAAAGAACAGCTCCGTATTGTTACTCATTAGGTAATTCAATTCTTCTGCTTTGAAGACACCTCTCATTTTGCTAAAAACTTGATAGCGCCTACTTTAGTACTGGAAAGCGTGAAAATATTCATAACGACGGCAGAGAAGCCACATGTGCTTGATATGAAGGAAAATGAAATTGAAGCCAAGTCGCCCTGCCAGATATTGGTCCCATAACGAAAAGTACCGTAAATTTACCAAATATACGGTATACTCACTATAGCCTGTCGATCGGTTGTAACCATTGAAGCGATACAGTCATACACGGTCATTGTCGATGTTCCATAAGCAGGCTGTGTCGATGATGCGATGACATCCTGAAACAAAAACCAAAACTTCTTTCCGTCAAAAATATCAGCGCGTCAGGCTTTCCCTTTGCATGTGAAATTTGATGTAAGCAGTGGAGTTTAGGAGGAGCCGAGAGGTCGCTAATCTTGCTGCTGAGCTGTTAAATTGTCTGCTTAGCCAGAGGTATTATTATATAGGCCAAAAAATTCATTAAAAACGAAATCATACAAAATTAATTCAAAAGATAATCATCACTGCTATCAATTATATGTTCAAGAACTCGGCCGACTGCGAGTTATAATAGTTGAACACCTACAGTTGAACTCTCCAAACAGCCTAATGTATACAAAGGAGAGCTACATATTTGAGCCTTTACTTGAGTTATTTCATTTGCGTACGCAGATTTAATCTATCGGACCAAAACAAGGAAATTTGAAAATTAGAATTCATGCGACTCCTGGAGAACTGTGACTGGCCCTGCTCATAAAAAGGGATTTAAATCATCCTTCCACCACCGTTTTGCATTTAACTCAGTCCCATAGAAGACGTTAAAGCAGGATGTGAAAAGACGGCGAGAGAATGGACGATTTGTCAACAAAATGCAAACAAATGGCGTAATTGGAATGAGGTGCCAGTTGGTAATTGATTGGAATTCCGACAACATCCGTCGGAGAAACAAGGCGCGTTCGACACTGGAGAACAGGACCCAGAGAGGGTTTCACCACCATCGAATCAGTCATACTCTCTATATTTTTGTGAGCATTTTATCTACACACAGCCACGTTGGTGAAAAGGAAGGCTATGCAAAAATGCAAAAATGTATGTAAAAAAATCATAGAGAATAAACATAACCCTCGGCATCACGCAAACGCTATTCACCAGACCTGGAGCGACAAACTTCTGCCAAAATCCTGCTCATGAAGAGACCGACATCGCTAAGAGCAGAAATTGTGGCTAGCTCTTCAGAAATGAAATGTGAAGCTGGAGGCACAGATGCAGCGCAACTACTTACAAAATCCTCCCATAGGAAGCCGAAAACAGGAGGACATTTGGTATAGTGCAAAGTTCCACTCACCGTGACTTCAAATTATGTACACAGGTTGTTAACTAATTATTTGCCGTTTTTTCAAGCTTCTGTTGTGCGCCTAGTAGAGAAGCTTCCGAGAACATCCACAGAGCGTTCGACAGAGAATTATTTGCTCTTTCACGACATGTATCTGCTATTTACGAAATTTTGAAATTTTGGTAACTTTTCAACCATTGAAGTTAAACTAAATCAAAAATGAAAAAAATTGACCCCATCGACAGTGAATTTTCACTGCTTCGTTTCGACACTTCTTGCAAAACTGTATATACCATCTGCGAGTAGACGAATTTCTCTATGAAACGGTATACAGTTTGTTTTGGTTTCCCTTGGTTTTTGTTTACTTACAGATCGTCAATGTGGGGTATCTCAAAGAAAACACTAATTTTTGGATGCTTGTACTGCTTTTCTGCCGAACGTTTTCCATTAGCTCTAAACACGTCACGAGATAGCATTTGTTGCTCTACCAGAAAGTATGTTTATTTTTCCACGCTAGCCGTTTTTAAAACTCTCTCGCGACTTGTTTAGAGCTGATGGAAAAGGTAGCACAAGCATCCACAAATTACTTTATTTTTGAGGCACCACACTTTGACGCTCTGTAAGTAAACAAAATTCAGAAACCAAAACAAACTGTATACCGCTTTATAGGGAAATTCGCCCACTTTCAGACAGTGCATACAGTTTTGCAGGAAGTCTCGAAACGAAGCAGGGAAAATTCACTGTCGGTGGGGTCAATTTTTCTCATTTTGGATTTCAACTTCAATGGTCAGAAAGTTTTCAAAATTTCAACGTTTCGTAAACAGTAAATATATGTCGTGAAAGAGCAAATAATTCTCTATCGAATGCTATCTGGATAAAAGCTTCTCTACTAGGCGCACAACAGAAGCTTGAAAAAAACGGCAAATAATTAATTAACGACCTAATAGTATAGTGCAAGTTCTACTCACGGTGACACGGCCAAAAATTCGAAATGTTTTTATAAAACGTGCTAAATATACTCCTGCATTCCAGATAAACGCATCCCGTGGTTATTTTTGCTTATGGAAATGAGTATTGGGAAAAGCTGCAGATAATCCACCATATTGCCACTAGATGCACGCTTTGAGATGTATAGAGTGAGGCGGTCAGATAGTCTTCAGCCACTTGCTGAAAGTTCGTAAACTTTCGACTTTGGGTGGTATCCATGAACCTGATAGGTGGCAGTTGTTAGTCATTCACAACGCATCGCTGGGATGGGTACAGATAGCGAAACCGTCATTAACTTTAATTACGATGTCAATTTCACAAGCCGACAAGGCTCGTATTACTAAAAAGACCATGGGAAGATAAGAATGTTTTCATTTTCACTCGTGTGCACACTCACCATCACAGGTATATCTAACACCTCGAGGTAGTTGCTCGGATGACGAACCAATTCTGACATCACATCACTCTTGCTTATCACGCCACGTATTCGACCATTAGAGTCCACCACAGGCACAATTGAGATTCGCCTAGAAAACATCACATTCTTTCGTGAGTTTCGATCCATTTCCAGTGTCCTTCACCTTTGGTCACGGCTGTCATTTGATTTGCTCGTTAATTGGCGCGGACTTTGAAACGCTGTATTTGTCGCCCTTGCCTAAATGCCCATTCATACATTGCATCCAAGCAGTACCGTAACTCGGCACAAGCCCCTCGTGATGAGACTCAACTCGCCCAAGGGACGTTGCTAAGAGCGCTCGTTGTAAGAATTCCAACATTTCATTTGCTATGCCTGCCTTGGTGTCGCGCCCTCCGCGTCTCTACCGTACATTTAGTCATTACATTGCTGCCTTGCTGCCGAGTATAAATGGATCGTAAGCAACCAATTCAGTCGTTCGATGAACTTCCTCTACCTACAATGTTGTGCCAATGCAGTGTCACAAATTCGTATTAAACTTCACGCCTGTTGTACAAAAACTAACAAGAATTGGGATTTCAAGGTGATTGAAACCATTAGAGCAGTTCTAACAGCTCCCACCACATTTGTGCTTATAGCTCTGTAACCGGACTTTACAAACTAAATTCTAAGAGTTGATCTTCAGCAAAACTCTTCACCGTGAAAACTGGGTATTACCGCCCCTTTTCACCGTTTAACTCACTTTTCGAGAAGCAAATTGATGGCGACGTCACATGTAGCTGTTTGTGGTACCTGAAATACAATTTTGCAATTTGTACGTACATACTTGCACACTACTACAATTTATTCAGGTCCCGATTTTTTGGCTTTCTGAATAGACTCAAGAACTACAGAAAATTTGAATTGATGACTAAGTGTATATTAAAAACCACTGGTGGCATACTGTTTCTAGTCGACTCCAGGTTCCTATTCGTTGTTCAGAAATCGTTTTTTGTTTGACGTGTGAGCACAGCGATGGTTCGCGGTTCGACTGAAATCAAATTGAAATCATTTTCAAATCAAAAATAGTTTTTGCAACGGACTAGTGTACCTCAAAATCAGGTATACAACATACTGATTTTAAAAGCGCTCGGTCATTCTGAACGAAGAGACGTTATAAAGACTGTTTGTTCGACTCTTTAGAACATTTTTCGAGGAGAATTTATAGAACAAAAAGACATTGGAAATCTTCCACCATGTGGCAATGAAGCTGCCAGCTCAAGATGCACGATCTTCTCCAGAAAAACTCCTCAACACCATGTTGTGACGATGCCGTTCCGAATTATTTATGTCGCAATAAATTGTGAGAACGCGAGCAACCACTGGCCGCGATTAGCGGCTTCATATTTCTCCCGAGAAAAAGCCGCTTTAATGGCTTTAATGACCCCGCTTTTTCTGGACACTTTTATGCACGCCTCAGGGAAGTCATCCTTTCCCGGAGTCACTTCCCAGATTTTTTGTATTCTTGATGGGTCAAAACTCTTCCTCACTACAGTACAACTTCTCAGTTAACAGTGATGAAAATGTGATTGCTATTGCTCACCAACTTCACAATCGTATTGATGAAAACAGCTTTCAAACTGAGCACGTAGAGCAGACGACCTTGTTCTTTTCGAACATCAGTACATCCATCGTCGAAATGTACAATGGGAATGCGATGAATTCGATTCACACAGATCATTTTTGCCGCATCCCATACGCTGGAATCCAAAAAGAATTAATGAATGAAAATAAAATGCGCTCAAAGTGGGAAATCCGATCACTACCAAATATCCCCTGAGGACGCGTGGTGCAGTGGTAAGAGGCACTGCTGTCACCCGCACGGTCGAGCGATCGATCCCGGCCCGAGCTAACCAGGCCTTCCATCCCTCCGGGGTCGGGTAAATTGGTACCAGACAAGTCTGGGAAGGTAAAGACACTGGAATAGCGGCTGGCCCCCGCAGGTCATTGTATAGGCCAAATATGCATTCACTATGCCTCTACAACTTAAATGGAACACGAATGCGGCGGCGCGTCCTCAGGGGACTGATCAACGACGGCACCTTTACCTTTACCTTTAACAAATATATCATGCAGAAAGCAAACAGATTTTCTCCACACTCCCATTTTCATAAAGTTCGATGGGGTACTAAATAAAGTAAAACATTTTCTAGCACAAAATGAAGGGTGTTTCTCGAATATTGAAACAAATTTCGGTCTTACCAAAGCCAAGTTAGCCAAGTCTCAAGATTGCAAGGAACATTGAAAACCCTTACATAGTCGGCAGCAAAGCAGAGCCGCAGGGGAGCGCGTGCGTTTCCGAACTGAAGCTACTACGAGTCACGCTTTCTCTGCTGCACACACTTAATTGCTCCGCTGCGTTCTCTGCGTGTCTGCACTTGATCATTGCTGCGCCGCTGCTTTGCTGAGGATGGCGGAAAACTTCTCAGGCTTCGACTCAAAAAGTGACTGCAACTGGGCAATCCAGGCTTACTTCATTAGCAAATGTATTCTCTCGCATGACGCTAGGAAGAGACCGAAAAGGTGATAATCTAGAAGGACAAGGAATGGATTGCACCGCCTGTGGGACAGCACTTTCGACCAACTGTTTAGCAAAATGTAGTCATGGAATGTAATTAACAAATACGACCTAATGAGGTTGACCTTGTGCGGTCGTCATTCTGACGAGATCAAAGATGAACCACATGAAAATCAAAAATTTCAAAATTTCAATAGAACTTGTTCACTATTGGATGTAACACGCTCTTCCGATTTCAGTCAGGTCTTTTTTTTAATTTATAAAAACAATGTCTGACAGAGTTACAGTAGGGAAAGCGTAAAAATGGTTTGTTTAGTTTATATCGCGCTTTGGCGGATGTTTACTGACGGTACTTTCACAGCCTAGTAGTTTCTGGTGAGTCACTCTTGCAATGAGAACAGGCGTTGTCGTGTAAGAATACGGTAAACGGTAAAGGTAAAGACATCTACGTTGATCTGCCTCTCAAGGAGCATCCGTGCTCTATTCAGAATCATAAATGCGTATTTGACCTATACAGTACCTTGGAGCCTCCATACCAAGTCGTTGTCCATATCTTCCCAGACAAGTCTGGTACCAATTCACCCAACCACGGAGGGATGGATGACTGAGTCAACCCGGGCAAAGATCGATCGCGTGACCGTGCGGGCGTCAGTAGCGCCTCTTAACGATGCTATAAGCGCGCCATGTCGGGAGGACTATTACGTAATGCAACAACTGACCTGGTATTCACATCAGCCGTCACAAGCTGTTTTCGATTGTTCGAACCAAGGAACTCTGCCACAGTTTGTTCGGCAATCCACTGAACACCTTCAGCAGCTAACACGATGGCCTTCAAGCAATCCGTAACCGTAATTATTCCGAGACCACCTAAAAGTGAAAATTCTGCAAATATAGTCAAGATCAGCTAAAAATTGTACCTTTTATGTCCAAATTGGAAATAATCGCTACTTGATGACCGCATTGACTTAGAGCGGTAAGGGCTTTATGAATCTGAAAGTAACTAAGTCTATTTAGAATTTAGTTCAGATTTTAGAAATAACGTAAAGGGGAAAGTTACGAACACACTGGGTATAGCGTTAAGTGGATTATGGAAAATAAAAGTCAAGTTTGGAATCCAAGATTGTCAAATCCAAATCCATGGTTGTTTGTTCCTGAAGGCTTCTCAAAACACCTACCAAAGAGTTTCCTCACCTAGCTTCCAATTTTCCCGTTCTCTTCATGCCTTTCCTTTTTTAGGTGTAGATTTGAGAATTTTTATTTAGTTTTCCAATACGAGCCGATTACTTGCTCTTCTATGGTTATTCATGTAATAACCCAGAAACTGCGGTAGGTAAAAGCTGACCTTCAGTTGGCAGTCGATCACTACAACAGCTCCATGAGTCGGCTGTAAATCGTAGCAGGTGAGTGACTGCATATAATGACGGTACGGATCCGTATAACGATCTAAAAAAATTCACAAAAACATTTTTGATTGAAAGGAATCAATTCAATTTTATTTCAGTTTAATCTAATTTTAGGTAGTGATGATAAGTTTCAGTTTAAACACAAATCCCTGTAATAGGTGTGGCAATCGTACACAGGCTTTTCACACTAAATTTTGATTGTTTTTGACATTCCGTATGGTCGGATAAACACAAATCCACAATCCATCGTTACGCAAGCGACAGATTAACCCCAGTTAATCGAGTTAATCTGTCGCTATATATTCTAGGGAATTATGTAATTTTTAAACCGCTCGCGATGACCAGAATAAGTTAGAGATACCATAAGCGCCTCCCTTTGGGACAAACATGCCAACATTTCAGCGAACATCAAATAAACAAGCAGCAAGTGATGTCATAGCACTCCGATTCGATCTACGGTAAAGAAAATGCCAGTTTTCTGGAGAGAAACTTGATTTCCAACTGAATGTCAGCCCGTTCGAAATTGAGTTTCCGTATTTTTCTCCGCCAGCGCAGAGAATGACGCTTTCGAAAGGGCAGCTAGCTTTTCTCAGAACAATCTTCACACAAAGTTATCAGAGACGCTCAAGTTGGTTTCAATTCCAACAATAAAATCGGATTTGGATTTTAACCCTAGGAGTCCTAGGAGAAATTCCGCTAGTAACAGGCAGATAGCTCGTAATAGAAGAATCGCCATCGAATTTCTCAGAAATGTGTTCCACTCACCAAATGCAGTGACAATTTCGAACCTCACATCGGCTTCTGACGATGGGCGAAGAATCGCATAATCCTAAACATCAGTGCTTTTCGTTTTTTTGCCCATTAAAGTACTAAAATTTCATTGCAAACAAGTAAAACAGAGAACAGATTCAAGCACCACAATTAGCTGTCCCAAACTTACAGCGCTGTGAAAAACCTTTTCCGGTACACTCATTCGACGCCGATAGAGTGGTCTGGGGGAAAGTTCCTCATCCATGTCGTCCGATTCATCATAGAAATTGGAATCTGAGCAACTTGTTTTTCGAGAGGCGCCAGATGTCGATGGTGTTCGTATTGTGACTCGACTCGTCTGAAAACCACAAGAAAATGACTTTTTTGTAAAAACCGGACAAGACACTTACTTAACTACGCTAGTGGACTCCGTCCTCTTTATCGAGGATCCTTGGGTTGTCTTTTAATCCTTGTAATGTCTTTACACACTCCTAACTGATCGTCTTAGGGGTTGTTTAGAGTGCGCGCGACACGCGACGCGAAGACGTGCAAAAGATGCAAGTCGGCAGATTCCCACGGTATGGACGATTTGCATCTTTTGCATGTCTTTGTGTCGCGCGTCACGCGTACACTAAACAGGCCTTAGTCCTAATTCCTCATTTGACATCCCGCTCTCTGTTCGGGTTAATTGACTCGTCTTCTATTTCTTTTAGTTAAATTTACTTGCTATTTCATGTTGTTATAATCCTTGTATCGGTTTCTATTCTTGTTTGATCACTACAAGTCACCTATGGATAGGTTCCGTTTTGTACAGTTTTTTTTTATAAAATTATATGGTGCACTTGGTACCAATCTCGAGGTTGAATTTATATTTCATATAGTCATTAATTCCTTACTGATGAGATCCGGAAACGACTTGAGATTTCCTCTCGTTTGCTCGTCCAACTTAGGGGCGAAATGGGTTAACAGGTGATTTTTTGATTTTATGTTTCTTTATTTATTCACACTTCGTAAGTGTTGTGTGGTGAAGGATAGCGACGAAACGGACAATTGGTTTTACCCACCACTTTTTGATTTTCTCTTTTTTGCTGTTTTTTTTTTCAAATTTGCGTTCTCGAGCGATATTTCATTGAACTCTGAAGAGTACTTACATCGTTCATCATAGTAAAACGTCGATTTCGTACGCATTCCCTAAATGTGAGTGAATTTCGACGCGATGATTCGCCACTCGCATGAGGTGAATCGTAACCGCTTTCGTTGTTGCAGTAAACATTTAGTTGTTTTGTAGTTTCCAGCATTCCCTGTTGCCATACGTTATGAGCTGTAATCATGCGCGGGATGAAAGAAAAAATTAATAACTAAGAGCAAAGATGAATTGCAACACTAATTCGCAAGCTGATAAGCACGAAAATGAACAATGAATATGATAAGAATAGCGGAGTCATACAAACAGCTTTTCAGTAATCATTGAGCTTTGGTGATGTGATAACAAGACCTAGATTTGATTCAGCAAAACTTATTCTGTGCAAACTATTTTTAGAAATTTTCTCCAAAACGGTCGGACGACGAAACAGGACGGAAGGATAATAAAGAGGGAAAAGTGAGCTAAGTGAAGTATGAGATCAACTAAAATGTACGGTAAAATCACTTCTGTCCCGTAGCAGGTAATACACATTTCCATCACATAATAGTAAAGTAAGTCACTAGTTTTTCTACTAGCCTTTATGTATCTCTACTCATTTTCCTTTTTCTACTCATTCTACTTCCCTAATTACGAAAATTATCTACGAGACGAGATTTGCACTTATGTTGATAATGATTATTCCATATATAATTGTATGGTACATATATAATTTTTGCGCTGTACTTTATACACCTTTAATTTGGTTGCAAAAGATTTCCTTCGAAGTTTTTCTTTTCAGCTATTAACATGGATGTCTGATTGCCTTTCTGCATGCCCTAGGTTGTGAATGCGTCGCGTATGAAATAAATAGATAAGTATACAAACACAACCATTTCCTTCTTTGTTTGTAAATAAACATACGAACAAAGAAGGTAGGGGCTCAGTAGGCTCCTACTTCGAGCAAAGCAACAGCTAACGCATAGTGTTAATATTGAAGGACCAAAGTCTCTCTGAAGATTCACTTTAACTTTATAAATCCTGCCTTCCTGTCCTATATAGCCAGAAATAGCCAAAAAAATTAGGATCAAAAGTTTCAGAAAAGTCCGATAATTGGGGTAAGAATCTTCAAAAGCTTTCTCAGTAAAGTTCACCAAGGAACACAGATTTGCACTATGAACAATATGCATTAACCATGAACAAACCTTAGCCGCTACGCTAAATCAGGTGACAATTAGAACTTTGCTCACTTATACTGAGCAAATTCTGTTCAGCAAGGAAGAGATAGAGATCTCCCTGCAACGTTGTTTAGAACAAAATTATTGAAGAGAACGACGAGATCAGTGGGTAAGATAGCAATTCATTCAAGGGCGGCCCCCTGGGTCCATCGAAATGAATGTCACATTTTTTAGAACCGTCACTTCACATATAATTTTTGCTTCAAAAAAAGATAGCATGGGTTTCTAATCCGACACCTGTCGTTATGAAGAAGCACCAGATAATGGAGGGCTTTACACGGCCAGAATTAATGAATAACACAATATAAATAGCAGCATTAGCAGAAATGAGGAGTAAAATTTAGTGATTATTGCAAAGTCTTTGTTGCATGGCATGTGTGGCCTCGACTCACGTATTGAATAAATAAAATTAGGGTAATATTTTGGAGTCATATGCATTCGTCCGAAGTAGGGCGACCATAAAAACAACCACCCCTCAGCATTATTCATTAAATTAACTAGTTACTATTTATTTGGCTCGCAGTAACAGAAGTTACTGGGATAGGCGAAACCGTAAAAATAATAGGGAAAAACAGATTAGTTCAGTTAAAAATCCACATAGTTTTATGAGTAAAACATTGATCCTATCATATTTCCGGAGCAAACAACGAAATTAGGCCATTTAGGGGATCTTTTAGAAACAAGTGGCATCATTATAGAAACGATCCCGCGACATCACGAGTTGCGTCACTCGGATGGATTGTAAACTTCAAGCATGGGAAGAAAATAATGCTCCTACGGCTTTATAGAGTGCTTTACCCGCCACTAAGAATACATGATTTATTACTGGCACTTATGGTAAAAACCACGCAGTTTCTGCGGGAGATTCGGTCGACTCAGCAACCATTATAGTTGGGTACGCGCATGGACCGAGTCGGGTCCGATGACGAGTTCGATCTTTGAAGCCTTCGATGGCACGAGGGGAATGTCAGAAGTAGGGACGGCGCAATGGGGAGACAGCTTGACGCTCGTGGTTCATTAATAATTCCTCATCATCCCAAGAATAGTGAGGCAAGATTTGATGACTGCTGGCATTGAAACTGGTGAGTTTTGTGCTGTTTTTGGCAGCACACACGCATATACATACATACACACATACACACAACATTTGGCGTTGACGGCGATTCGGGCTGGCACACGGGGGCGGAGCTACGGCGCGTGAGAAAGCGCAAAATGGCACGTGAGAGAAACGCGCACAAAGCAAACAACAACGTGGTAAACAAGTTGGAGCGAATCAAGGTGGCAGGGACCCTGCAAACCTCGCCTCATTTTGTTTCAACCACTCGAACTGCCTTGAAAAGTGACCTGTGGCTTTCGCAGGCCGCTGGTGACACTTGGAACCTATCAATTATGCATCTAAGGGTGACTCGTGGTCTTGCACCATCGGCAACCACCATTAACTCATTGACGACCGCGTGTCCCGCCGGCGGGACACACCTTTTGGTCCGCGGTGGACCGTGTGTCCCGCCGGTGGGACACACCTTTTGGGCTACGCTTCCCTGCTCTTGGGAGACACTGTGGAAAGGAGTGTCCATTTAGGCAAAGTTACTACCCATTCTATATTTTCCGTTTCATCAATGCTTCAAGATATTCATCAAGTGGACGACCCTTCAACAAGCTCAGAAAAGGGTCTGAAAATCGTCTACTTCTAATGATTACTTGAAGAACTTTCAAAGTCAACAATATACACAGAAAAATTATTCTTATGATCATTTTGAAAACAATGCCGCTGAGGTACTCTCATCACTGCGTGTGCGCGCGGTCCCCTACGCCAGACACGCAGGGAACGCGCGGTCGTCAATGGGTTATGATACGCTTCTGCTATCTCCTTTGCACTTTGTTTATTCGGGCCCTCAGAATAGTCTTTTAACCCATAACGTACCGAGGCCGTTTCGCGGTGGCTGGCCACTCGGACCGCGCGCGTAGGTCACGCGTGCGCCACCATGTGGCGCACGCGGTCCCTAGGACAAATCTTGTTATCAATTGATGGCATTACCAGTGTATTGCCAACCACAACTTTGGCGAAAGTGAACCGATCGAAGCGAATGGAAGCTGGATGGAAGCTAAGATAAAAAGAAAAATTTCTGGGATGTGTTTGGTGAGGATTGCGCCACGTACTCGACCAGGGCCTCGGATTTTGGACCTGATTGATATTGCGTGGGTTATATGCTTGCTCTACCTAGGTCGTAAACAGGTGCGCTCGTATAAAATCAAATGATGCCTACTCAGAATCTCGATATGCCTCACAAACGGCTCTACACAATAAAACTTCTGGAGGTCCCTTCTCGAATTCGGCGCATTCACAAACGTGCGAAGCGCTTATACCGGACCTCTCCCAGACCCAAAAAAGAAAATGTTTGAGAGGTTTCAAATCATTTAACTGATAAAGTGGTAGGCGTCGATCAGTTTACAAGGGATGCACCAACCGCTCATCAACTACATAGAATCATGGAGACATTGCAGTATCGGAACCTCCTAGGCAAAGTTTCAGTGAGATTGGTGGTCCTGGATGGAGTTTCGAGGGTGGTGGCCATGTGCTAGACTTGTACCACAGCTTTCACCAGACCAAGGTATGTATCGTGTACTCCGTGGCTGGTCGGTCACATTCCCAACTAAAAACAACTTATAAAAAATATTTTGTTGCTATGAAGGGCGTGCGCCACCATGTGGCGCACGTGGGCCGTATGGCCAGACAACGCGTGCGCCACCATGTGGCGCACGTGGTACGTTATGGGTTAAAGAATGATATGGTGTTTGTACGAGTAGTTTCTCTACTATATACGCGATTTTCCAGGTTTTGATGAAAGCGACATCGTCGAAACTATCTGCACAATAGTGAACAACAATAAAAACACTCAATGCTCAGATTCATAGAAAGTTGCCTACTGAATATTGCTAATTGTGCTCAAACAGCACGTGTCCTAAAGTCCCATATACATGTATATGTACATATATATCCATAGTGGAGGTGACTTTACTTCTTTCACTGACCCTTGTGGACATACCCCGAAGAGCAGCCTCCCAGAGGCTCGCTATGGTTGCCACATTTCCTCATGTATTTCACAGAACGGGGTACTTCCATTTCTTGTCTACTTTTACGGGTATGGTAGGGTTTGCCCAATCCGAAATCCGTCTTTCTCTACCATTACCGTAAGATTTCACCCTACGATTTGAAATTGCTTTTGCACGAGTGAATGCTCAACCTCCAATTTTTTTCTTCTCATGGTATTTCCATAAAACATAACACTTTCTTCTTCCAGGGTTCGGCGGATGAACTTGTCTGTGAATCTTGTTCCACATCTTCTATTCGCCTGACCATCAGTTTGCTTCAGCTCGTTTCTGTTCTTTCATCATTGCAGGGCGCACGTAAATTGCACTAAATAAATAAATTAAGGACACGGAAAGCCGTCCGACCTCTGTCCGATGATCAGACGATAAACTGACGTTGCAACGCTTGGAAACGACTCCTCGTTTGCAGAGTGTGCAAAATCGAGCGCATGGTAACCACACATATCGAGTGCAGTGTTTAATTCCGTGTTGCAACAAACAACAGTGGCAATGTGGATCGATGTGAGAAATCAACCAGCCAGCCTGTGTGCATGTGCCTCCCTCACTGACAAGTCGCCCCCAGACCCTACCAATGTCATTCGACGACTGCCGACATTTTCACACTTAACATTTAACAATTATTACCAAAGGAAACTTAGTGAGCACTACAAAGGATTCACGACTGTGATCACCACATTCTACAACAGCGTTCTCATCAACGAGAGCAGAAGTGTACGCCAAGGCGATACCATGTTGCCGAAGCTGCTTAACGCTCCTCTCGAGAATATCATGCGAACATTAGAATGGAAAAACGCAAGTAGGGAGAGAATAGGGAAGAAAATAATGAAATAAGCAGGCGAAGTAGATCCATCCTACAGTGTTACATCTACCTGCCAATGTATTCCTCGAGAAGCAGCTGTTCTTTGGAGAATAAGAAGGCGACAGGATACAAACCGCAGCGGCGACGGTTTCAGGAGTCGAAATGTGTTTTTCTTTGTTTTGCAGAGCAGTCGAGGATGTGTACTTTTCTGGTCAGTAAGAGGTACTCCATTTCTGCGTTGAAAGAAAAATTAGCGCCTTAGTGTCTCTACGTTTTGGAAGCAATTACTTTCAGTTTGCGCGCAGGTTTGGATATGATAAGGCTTTAGTTAATAAAAAACATACTGAGTGATCCGAAGCGTTGTTCAAAGCTGCCAGACTGCCATTTGAGCTCACTCCTGATCTACCAAACCGGAAACTTCAACACCTGCATTTCTAACGGTGGAAGTTGAATTGGTACAGTTTGTTGACTGTCCGTCATTTTAGGTTGTTCTATCTATCATACCACTCTCGGCCATGACCAGGTCATATAACAAATTCGAAGTTGACAACTAATCTCGTGGGCTTTCAGGCATTCTCTTCAACACAATGTTATTAGATTGTGAACCTTCCGATCGAATATTTTTTCATCGCATAGTGAATCTTCTACTGAAGCTTCTGCATTCCTCTTTCGATAAGATTTCGGTAGTGAAGTTCTTCTGAACTATCTATCGCCCGTTCGATTTCGTTGGGAGCCCTTTAAATTATGAGGCCTAAACCATAGCGTCCCAACTGCAACAGCTGGATTAAGATGTGGCAAATATTCAACTGGAAGGTTTACAACCTAATAATAGTGCAGTTACCTGAAGCAACATTCAATCAAAGTGCGATCCATTGAAGCGCCCAAAACTTCCCAATTTTGGGGCAGTTGCTCTACTGCTGTCCTCGAGAATTCGTGAATAAATAAATAAATTAATTAATTAATTAATTAATTAATAGACCACAAGATTTGGTATGTTGTTCTTAATTAATCTCCAAGGAATATCATGGTATGAAACTGGTGGGTAGACGGCTACAAGTGAGACGAGGAGGAAACCTGACAGAGACACATCAAGTAACTCATCTTCCTCTCGAGGGGAACGAATGAAAATTTGCAGTGAGAAGGATCACGCAAAGTCGGTTAGTGGTAAACAGAGTCGAATCAAATAGGAAGTTGCGTCTCAGAGCTGCAAGAAACACCAAGTCTGCGACGATGAAATGAAATGGAAATGGAAAGTAGTGAAGGGGAAGTGTTCCGAGAAATTGCTTAAAAGATCCGGCAAATACAGAACTCATTTTTCATCTCTTTTAGATTTATCGGTGCGCTGGAAAGCAGCATGCTAAAAACACACTTTCAGAGATGGAAAACGTTTTCAATTTTACTGATGTGAGCGAAGCCAACAAATTAAGGTCTACTTCCGATAGAATCTCATAGATTCAAAGGAAGAAAAGAGGCCGGCTGAAAAATTCCTGCGATGAACGGGATACTGAAAAGCTGATTCTGCGCCCTTCCTAGATTAGTCTATGCCCTAGAAAACGTTTTGTTTACGACGACAGTTAATTAATTTTATAGTGAAATAAAGGTGTTCATGGAAATGATGTGAGGTTCCTGAATTCAGCGTTTGGCTAATTTCTAAAAAATCCGTCCCTAGCCTGTCGTCATCAGCTGATCACCATCGCGGAGGAATAAACCATCTGAGGTGATAATAGTGACGATAACTGATCACCTGTCACTTCGAATGAGAAACACTCCCAGAATAAAGCTGCTACATTATTATTTCACTGAATAATTTCGGGTTTTCAAAACTCAGAAGGCTGAGTAATTTTTTTAGGTCAAACTACCCAACTTTCTAGAGGTATGTTTTTGTTCATCTTCTTTACCATTAAATATCTTTGAATACGGATGTGTTCTTAAACAAGGAAAGCACGTTATTCGAATAACGCCGTTCAGAGGCAAAAAAACATTAGTGAATTAGCAATGAATATACGTATGTATGCCAGAAAAAAATACAAACGAGAGCGGCTCCGTCACTGATAACATTCACTCTGAATAGTTACTTTTACATGATACATTTAGCGAAATAGGAAAGGACGACGTATTTATGTGTTTCTTGGGTGAACGGATAAATGAAACAGTCTGATAACTGCAGCTCAACCAAAACTGATATAAAAACCTTATTCGGGGCGACATTTCAGAGTCCTCGTCTTCATCAGAGCTCGGAACATGCCGAGCTCAGCCTCAGAAACTGGTCACCTCAAACGTCAGCAAATTCTCCCAAGTATAGTAAAAGGTAATTGAATTACCATTAAGCAAGTGGAAGGAAGTCAGAAAAGGATAACTTCGTGAAGTAGACTAGTGAGGTCCACTAAGCACCCGCAGCTGATTGAAAACGTGGGTGACTGAGATTTCACGCCTAGGGACCATCCACCTAGAGGAGTTCTGGGTCATGACCTTGATGGTCAGGACCATACATGTTGACAAAAGGCTCCTTCAAGGCAGACGTCATCCGTCAAGCGTCGTGCGCTGGAGTTTCGCCGCTCGGTTCGCCGCGCGCGAACTGCTCGTAATGTCCACCATGGCCAACGCGACGTCGATCGGACGAGTTACTCGTAATGACGCGTGATAACCCGATCAACCGATGACGCTGACCTACCTATCCTTCATCACACACGCGTCACGCGTCACTTTATCGACGCGTCGTCTGAAAGAGCCTAAACGGTGCTACCACCTATGTAGGTCACCGCCATACACCCGTCCTCCCTACTGATTTTATAATAAGAGAACTGGCCACAATCTATTAGGGTGATCCAAAACTTCGTACGCATTTCAGATTCTGACCTCCCTTATTTATAGCTCAAAAAAAAAAACAAATGGCCAATAGCTTCATCGTGGTTGAGCACAGTTCGCTAGCCGATCGCTGGCAAAGAATTGTGCTCAACCATGGTAGCCTTATTGGTGACATATTTGTCTTTCTGGAGTTGTGAATAAAGAAAGTCTGGAATGCACACGAGCTTTTGCTTCACCTTAATATTAAATGGATGAATGAATTGTTTTTCAGTCAAATACTTCATCCACGTTCCCAGCCAGCTTGCCATGACACCATTTATCGTTGTCTTTACTCCTTTACCTTTACTGTGTGGACTAGTGAGATCTACTGCATATGCACCCGCAGCTGATAGGAAACGTGGGTGGCAGAGATTTCATGTCTAGGGACAACTGGCGTAGAGGTCTTAGTGGACAAATGAAGTGGTTATTAGTGGACAAATGAAGTGGTTACCAGCCACATTCCATGACACCATTAATGGAGGTTCATAATAGTAGTTAATGATGCATATTTGAAGGAATTTTTTCGTTTACACTCGGCTACTCAGACATCGTTGTCCCCCAGCCCCGCAGAGCTCCCAGTCGGCCACGGACGGATGCCTCTGGCCTTCGTCTTCGCCTCTCTGCTTTTCATATCGCACTCGTTCGGTCTCCTTCGTCATACTGATGTAAAGCTCTCGTTCGGCTAGCACGCCGCACGCCGAGTTCTTCCCCTCCTTCACACACTGATCTCTTCAGCTCGCCCGGTTGTGTATGTTGTCGAGCATTAACCCACTATTCGACCCCCCACCCCGTCGTCGCCTTCTTTATGTCGTTCGCTCATCACAAGAATTTTTTACGAATTTCGATCATTCTCAGACAATTATTTCATGGTGAATAGTGCGTGTGTGTGTTTGAGTGCTGGTGAAACTCTGCAGCATATCGAAATAGCTAAGAATTGTTCACGGAAAAAACAAAGTCATCAAGCATGCAGAAGCATTTCGCCGGGCAGCTTGTTGTTGCTGCACATCATCAGTTGTTTCCACGAGCACATCGTTACCGTTAGCCACTTTACCCCAACTTCCCCAGCGAGTCATCGGCTTCCTCCTCTTTCTTTGCAACTCTATTTCCTCTATCTCAAGTATTCCTCTCAAAATGCTATAACGCACTTTCAGTCTGTATCGATTTGTTTCAAACTGTATCGTTTTCCTGGATTACGCTAGATTTTTACCAAGTTGTTAGAAATCTTTGAGAGAATCGGACGACACCCCCCGTTTACGTGTTGAGGCTCATTTCTCGCCACTAACTGACCACTAAAGTGCATTTCCGCTCTATTCGCTAAATTCGAATACCCCGCTTCTCTCAAATTAATTCTGCTCTTGTTGTATGGAACTGACGGAATGGGAATAACAGCTATTTCGGGTAAGAGAAAACAAAAAATATAAACTATAAAGAAATTTGATAAATTCTCCAGAGTTGCTTCCGGTAGAGAATATACTGAAAGAAATTATTGGTAGTGCTTTGCACTAGGCAGAGTTATTTCCAAAAAAAAAGTCGAGTAACCCTCTGGGTAAGTCAGCCGGGTGGCGGGGAAAGGAGCCGGAGACGCGCGGTTATCGATGGATGTGAGGCGGTCTGGCGGGGCCGCTGGGCGCTCCACATTCTGTAATGAAAGGCAGAGGCGTGTGTTGAGGATTTGTTTCTATAACAATGACATCTTCTGTTAGCCAAAATACTCCTCTTGTTCGCTATGATGCTCCAACGCGATTTTTTCGACGAGTGAGTAAGCTGCAAAGGATTGCCTGAGGGCACCAACCATCACCAATAGCCTAGAAAATAACCACTCCGAGAGGAACATATATTTGATCTACTAGCAATTTTAAATTTTTCTGTTCTATGAAAAACAAGCGTTTCGGACCGGCCTCTTGTAAATTAGTCGCTAATTAACCCCAATTGTTCCTAACTAACTTGCCCTTATAATGGCTTGCTCTACTCTAACGGTCTCGCCCTGCCTCGTTAAAGTCTCAAACAGATGGTCATTGAACAGAAAACACATCTAAACTGAAATCCCTTCAGAGAATTGCCTCAATATAAACTCTTGAATAGAGTGTGGAATTGATATTTAAACTAAAGTCGACGAACAAACCTGACTCTCGGCAATCGCGACTCACAGGTGTTCTAATTCTTTGTTTTCTACCTCTACGTGGGCTTTTAGGATCTTTTAAGTGGTCCTGATACTTCTGAAATTCTTCCGTAGCAATTGGAGTTTCTAGCTTCCAAGAACAAATGAAGGATTTCTATCTGTTCCTACTTTTCCCGAATCACTTGTACTTTACTGGGCCATTTTCGGACCTTTTTGACAGCACTTATTGATCAATCATCGTAACCAAAATTAAGCAACTCCTACTGTTTGGAAAAACGTAAAATAAACTCCGGAAGTGGGCTAGCATGACAGAGCTGTGAAGATAGGGTTACATATGACAAACGCTGCGGTGCTTGTTACACTTTGTCAGATTTTAGGCTCATTAGGCTCCACCGGATGGGTGAATTTGAATGTGCAAAACTGCTCCTTACATTCACTCTTCGTGTATAATTTCGGCTGATTGTACCGTATACATGACCTCAGCTACCCTCAGGGCATAGCTCAACCATGTCGACACCGGCGTCAAATTCAAGCGGAAATCAATTAGTCGTCAAATTGACAATCTCCATATTTGACGTTGAAATGGAAGAAGTCCGATCCCAGGAAAAGCTGGTAAAATAAAATAGCTCCCTCCGCATTCTATTCGTAACTCTCAGTAATGAAGAAGGGACTAATGGAGTCGATTCTGAGTAACAGAGGAGGAATTATAAAGCTTCTCAAATCTCAATCTGAACAGCCCTTGATCCGTCAGTGTTGGCACATTTCTGGTAGCTCGCCCATCACCAGTGTGGCTGTAATTTCACATCAGTTCCTTCCATCATATTTTCCCACCACAAATGTCACAATTTCGACCCAGACATTTCACTCATTTGCTGACGTTTATGCAGACGCGGGCAGCCAGACCTGCTCGACTATAACTCGGATCTAATTTTTAAGACCAGCAACCATACAAAGGGTTCAGAGCGATCAATTCTCGCACTGATTAGCCAACCCAACCATAATCTGGGGCGGTTACATTGGCTTCCAGTGCCCAAATTCATCATTGGTAAACCCCCTATAAACCCCGAGATATATAGCCCGAACGGCGCCCACATTTGTCTTCTTATCCCGAACTACCTTTGTAAATGCAATCTCTCATCGACTCTGCCGTATGGTTCTGGCTGCGCCGCGGTTTCGGAGACCGCTCGTCCGTTCATGAATCTGGGCCCAGATTTGCTTGGGATTGTAAGGACTCTGATTTAGCACAGCGATTAGCCCTGCAAATCATTGTATAGGCCAAAAACGCATTTGCCGTGCATCTACGATTCTTAATGGAAGGAGAATGCGTGGAGCACTGATTTGATATTTCAAAGAACCGATCAACAACATCACTTTGAAAAAAAGGTAAAGGTGTCGGAGTTGATCAGTCCCTTAAGGACGACGTTCGTGTTCCATTCAGAATAGTAGGAACCTGATGAATGAGTATTTGGCTATACAATGACTTGTCTTCGGGGTCAACTGCTGTGCCAAATCAGTGTCAGTGTCCTTTTCAGACAAATCTGCTGTAAATTTACCGGATTCTGGAGGGATAGAAGGTTTGGATTGGTCGGACAGAGATTAACCACTCGACCGTAGCGCCTTTTAACACTATATCACGCGATCCCTATGACCGCTTTACTTTTTACTTTTTGTTTAACATCCGAACAACTTGTATCGATCGATAGCGAATATTTACGATCGTTGAGATGTGCGTTACGTGGTGATGTGATTCGATCATTGAACGAGTGACGCGACGACGATGAGGTTTTTTTTGTTGCAGCGACCGAACGTCCAGGGGCGGTAGCGATTGGCGGACGGCATCTGTCGCCTCCGTCGATTACGTTGCTCCCTTATAGACTTGTTCCACACTTTCTACACGTCGCATACGTACATAAATACACCCACGCATACACATACATATACACGTATACCACTCTCACACATATGCACCACAACGTTCCAAAACAACACACCAATTTGATCCCCATACGCAGCACAACACACAGTAGCCCCAACAGCTACCGTAAATACTGATATATAGTAATCACCTAAACCGACAATCGTTGGGTTTCGATCCCGATGGCATCGAAACAGAATGGCAACAGCATCGCACCGCCTCGACCACCGTTTCGTCGGCAGGGATCTAGTGGTGAGTGTCCAGCTGCTTAGCAAATATATCTGACCACGTGAAGATGAACTCCTACCTGGATTTAGGTACTTGCAATCCTTGTAATCCGTTAAAAAACAAAAAATATGCACATTTTTCTATAATCCTGCTAACAGTGTGCATAAGCTGACTCATCTACCTGAGAAAGGCCACCTCCAAATACAGTACCGGGCGTGCCGCAACGCTAACACGGCGGATATTGCGCTTTTTCGCGACAAACGGCGCCGTTTTGGTTATCGGACGGCGAATCACTCAAATCGCTGGCGCCATATGCCTAAGCGGGTCCCCGCGTAGTGGCCTGGCGGAGGGCGGAGCCTAGTCGGGCAACGAGGAACCGGAGGAGGGATACAATAATAATATCAGTATAATAAGATAGAGTGGTTCCGAAAAAATTTTGCTTATCCAGTTGAAATTTGTTGCCTTCTAACCGCTGGAATGTTGATAAATATACGAAACGTTCTCTAAGTTCTCTCCTCTTGAAACCTCGGCATGATGGTATAACTGTCGTACCGAACGCCGAACGAGGTTAATAAGGTGGATCAGATTTATACGGCCTTGTCGTTGGTCTGTTCGGCCGAGCGCCGAACCATCCCTAGCATTTCTGACAAACATGAAAAATCTACCCCAAGACACCGTAAAAAAAAAACTAGAGATATCAAATGACTTACCCTGCATTA
This sequence comes from Nippostrongylus brasiliensis, assembly GCA_030553155.1. Taxonomy (NCBI): domain Eukaryota; kingdom Metazoa; phylum Nematoda; class Chromadorea; order Rhabditida; family Heligmosomidae; genus Nippostrongylus; species Nippostrongylus brasiliensis. Next base: position 18,311,657 of record CP130737.1, read on the forward strand.
ATAATAAATCTGATCCACCTTACTAACCTCCATCGGCACAGCAGCATACGACACTTATACCAAACGTTTTTTCGCAGTCTTATATGCTAAACGTGTTTCAAGACGCTATTTTTCAGCCTTACGAGCTGTTTGGGTCAAAGTTTTATTTACTTGCTAACGTTTCGACTTTTTCGTCGTGTTCAGAGGCTCTAAACTTTCACCATAGAGCCTGCAGCTCCATATTAGTAACATTAGTATTACTAATGAATTACTGAACTACTAGTAACTACTGCTAAAAACTAGTATCAACAAGGCTGCTAAAATTGAGCTGTGAGCAGAACGGAGGAAATTTGAGGCCTCTGAAGATGACGGTAAGGTCGAAACGTTAGGTCGCAGAAAAATATCTGCCGAACAACTTCCTAATCCAGAAAAATAATATATCGAAATCATCGTCATCGACGTGGAAGTTTAAAAATGAGAGAACGTGGAGCTTGTTGGAGAAAACGAATTGTTCGATGCCGTCTACTGAAAAGTCCGAACAAGACTTAAGCGGTTTGTTCTCGCGATTTCAAAAGCGCATCCATAGCTAACAGGAGAACTATAGAATAACGCTTGTAGGATTTCACACATCCTTTGTTTTTTCAAAAACCAATTGGCCGGAACAACACTATCATTTATCTCTTGAGCACCATCTAAATCGATCAATACTGCATCATTGTAATCCAACACCGATCGCATACTAGGTTACACATCGGCATCGGCTATTTCGCTCAAGTGCGCTGCTGGTCCTTTAATCCTTATAGTCCCTTCTTGGAAACCACATATTCTACGTACAACCTTTATTTATTTACTTTTATTTTGAAGCGCGAATCCTCGCGCTCGTACATATCACTGAACGAAACCCTGTCTTTTTTCCTCAAAATTCGAAGAATATTCCATTGAATCACAGCTAGGAAAAGAAATATCAAAAGGCACGCCTCTAGCTAAAACACGCTACGGATTTTGTTTTCTTTTCTTTTGACAACAACATTATTGTTCGAAAACTTCTGGAACTGGGTTTATTCTGGTAAAAGCAACCTGCTAGTCATTCACTTTTTATTATGCCATGTGTTTGACAAATGCCACTTGAATGACTCGCGAATAACGAGAAGTGTCGCCATAAAACATACAAAAGCACATTTCTTTGACTGCAGTTTTGGATTTTTCGATTCCTCTCATAATACTGAATCCAAACATTCTTTTATCTCGCTCCAGCCCTTATTCGCGGCCCAGTTATGCAATTTTCTGACGGATGGTGCTAATTATTTTACGACCCTCCCCAACCTATCACAGAAGCCTAAAAAATATAAGTAAACATGAAAACATAACTGTTATTTCTTTATAACCTGCTTGTCAAAAGGAAGTCACGAAACGGGCAAGTTATTATAGTACCCGTATTTTTGTCTTATTTACTTATTTTTTGTCACCTTGATGTAAAAATTTACTTACTTACCTTGCTATAGGAAAACAGTATAATGCAAGAACAATCGCGATATTCATATTACATTTTCATTTGAAAAATCCTTAGATTCAGGAATAACTTATTTCCCCAACCTTTGCTCTAGGTTTCCGAATATCTTGTAGGCAGAGGGGACCAACATATTGGAAAATTATTGGACGTAAAATTAAGGGAGATGAAACGACTCAACAGTTCATCGGAGCTCATGGGAAGGCTAGAGAAAACGAACCTGTGTAGGTTTCAAAATACGGGTGATTAATCAAAGCAAAATGCAGTTTATTCCGCAGAAATAACGGAAAGAACGGGGTCGATCGAAAATCTTCCATGTTTTGTTTTTTAATTCTGTCAAATGAAACTAATCGACTCAATCAGCTAGTGGATCTTCTAAAGATGTGATGAATGAAGTCTGCAGCGCTGGTGTTAGCTCACGGTAAACAATATCTCCGGTTCATTTGCCATCGATCCGTAGATGACAGCTCCGAATTCACCACATTACTTCGAAATACGTCGTAAAATTTCCTCACGAGGTACTACTCCTACTACTTAACCATTTATTTCCTCCTCACAACTTATTGATCCTAAACGTAATTGTTTCTGTTATATTCTTGTCTTTTCAAGTCACTAACGCGAACAATTTATTTGAACTGCTTGACGTTTTGACCTAACCGTCATTCTCGAAGGCTTAATGTTCCTAGAGGTGGAACAACCATGAATCTTAGCCTATCGGAAATTACTTTCAAAGGAGCGTTCCTGAGAGATGTGAATAAGCATATTAGATGTGAAACAAAGGTCAGCTTCAGGATTCGGGATATATGAATTGAACAGAGAAAAATATACCCAGTACGGGTATTTTTTGTGTATGATCCTTGCAATTTCTCACTGAGCGGAATTTTTTGGTGTTTTTGTTTCTGTTACCAACATTATGTATAATCCCAGTCGGTTATACCTTACTGGATTCCATGTTGAGCCCATTAGGGACTGGAGAGATAAGTAAATGAAATAAACGAAGTTTTGATAGAATATGTTGTTGTATCCTAATCTGTGCTTAAGCGTCTTAAAAAGTTGTTTTTGGATGTTTCGCTTTCAACATTCCACGATCGACCAATTAGGCGAACCTCTTTTTTCGAGCAAAAACGCTCGGCACCTCATCTATTTACATTGATGGCTGAAATTTCAAGAAATAACCTTGAAAATAAAGCGATAGTTGTCCCATCTACCACCCTCTGAAGTCATAACAATTTAAGAAATAATCATCAGAATCGCCGCCGGGTTTGCATTTGAAAGACTTTAAGATCAGTTTTGGAGCAATTGTGTTCTACCGACCAAGAGCGACTGAGTGAAATTTTTCGATTAAACTGCGCTAAGTGACAATTATTTATGAAGGGTCATTTTTACACCTACGGCACAAAATTTAGTACCTACTCGGATTATAAAACGAATAAAAAAGCTGCCCCATCGGCTGTTATGAAGACGAAATTAATTTGAGCCATAGTCGGTAACCCATCTGAGTTCAACAGGTCACATAACACCACATACTTCTTACATACTTTAACCTATTCACTTTTATTCACAATTACTCATTGCAATATGTCTGAACGCTGACGATCAGCAGTATTTGTTTAACAGAAAATAAACGACAGTCATCAAATATAAAAGATCCCGGGTCGTTCGGCTATTGTTCACTCGGTACCGTCAAAAACAACAGCTGTAACAGGTGGGAATCTACGTGTGTAGCAACAGGTACCCGTCCGTCTCTCTACCTCCTCACCAACCTCTATACCTCCCCCGTTTACCCACATCCCTACCCCCATTCAAAGTTTATCGAACACATAACAGAACGTGCTAGTAGATATGCAGGTCTAATCGTAATGGTAAAGGTTAAGATCTCGACGACAACCAGTCCCCTAAGGATGTGCCACGCAATGATCTTCAATTCAGATTCGTAAAAGCATTGTGAATGCGTATTTGGCCTATACAATGACTTGCGGGGACGAGCCGTTATACCACGTCAGTGTCTCTACCTTGCTGGACAAGTCTGTTACCAATTTACCCGACCGCGGAGGGCTGAAAGACCCGGTTGGCTCGGGCGTAAATCGATCGCTCGACCGTGCGGGTGTTAGCAGCGCTTCTTACCACTGTGCCACGCGCGACCACGATCTGGCCGTGAATTTTGAATTTGAGATTCAAATACTCCTCCAGCCACGACAGAAATGCTTTATACCCATCAAACCACTATCTGTGAAGAATAATGTCGAAAAGCTCCCGGGCTATAGTCCCAATTCACGTGCTGAGAAGCAGGATCATTACGTATTTCCGAGAATAAAAAGCGCTGAAAACAAGGAAAAAGGACAAGAGAATTTGATGACGTTACAGCGATAGCAGTTCACGTAAAATGGATTATCTCGACTCCTCAACGAAGCCTAGACCAGTGTCTTTTCAAATTCAGTTTTTTTTTTTAAGTTTTCAATATTTCAGTCGGCGCTGGGCCTCACCCAATGGCCGTGGCGTTAGCTCCGGTGCCAAAGATCGATTACAGCGTTACAAAGGTACAATAAAAAAATTGCGATTCGAATTTTATTATAATTTTTATTTCGATTTGCAAAACTAAAAAAATGAAACAATCGTTCAGGGAGGTGCACGTACCTGGACAGTTCTTCTTGTGTTTCTGTTCCTGTGCTCAGGCCTCTATACGATATTCTCGTCAAAGGACCACAAAGACGCTGAACGTAAGTTTTAAGTTTCAACGATAGCATGGAATATAGATACATGGAGATACATTAGAATACTATATTGCCTTACTGCTTTTTCACAAACCGTTAGCCTCTTCTTCCCAAAAAAACCAGTGTTATTCCACAACTTCATATTTTTGTCTTTTTTTGTGTGTTTTTTAGCGTTTTTCAACTCCTTTACCTAGAATATCATGAGCTCCCAATAGCAGTTAATAATGCGATATTGCTAAAACGCTCAGAATGCATAATTCCCCTAGGTAGTCCCATACTCTATTCGAAAAATATGTGAGGAAACGCAACAAAATGTGTCAAACATCATAACATACACATCTAAAGCAACATTTATTATTTCGAAGGGCTCGATTCCCTCCATCTGAATATCAAATTTGAATTCTTTAGAATTCCATTGAAGCCATCAATCTCCTGAGGATACACGTTTTTTCGTTTTCATGAATACATGTGCTTCATTTTTCAGCATTTTCACTCAACAAATTCTGATTTCTGGAAAAACTGACACTGAAAGCTTTAGCAGCGTCCCTCGTCAGATGAACTCCATAACCACTTCTTGTATGTTTTCCCTGAGGATAGGGAGCCAATTGCAGTTTCCTTGTTTCTTCGAACGGATAGCTTCTCTTCGAGTCGAGAAAATTTAGAACGACTGAAAAGCAATGACCGAAAAATTGTTTTTTTTTCTCCTCGGGATGTGCGCTTTTTTGAAACCACAACGTAAATAACTCCACATTCTACATCAACTCATAACTCCACTCTATTGCAAGATTCGGAAAGTTTACCAATTTCAGTTTTACTCAATCTCTTACTGCGTGTGCTAGCAATCGACAAAAAATAACTGTGCCTACGAAATCTCGCAGGGAACAGGCCATCATAGATCACAACTTCCTCAATGTATTCTGTTTGTCTTTCAGATTCCACCGTTGACACAAAAACAGTAGTGGACGACAATGACTATGAAGAAGTAACAACAACGACACGCAGTAGGTGAGTACCTTGGACAGGATCGTGTTATCGCAATCCCATTATTCGGTATAAAATTGGAAAAATCAAATTTGAAATTTTAGAAAAACCTTGGAATACTGCACAATATTGACTGGCGCGAAAAGTTCAAAACATTATTCGTTACAAAATTGGAAAAATCAAAATTGAAATTTTAGAAAAACCTTGTAATACTGCACAATATTGACTGGCGCGAAAAGTTCAAAACATTAGCCTGTAGCGCTTAGCGTCACGCTGCGTCCTCTGCGTCTCTATGCTATTCTTGGCAATAGCTGGACTGCATTGCTGCCAAGTATGAGTTAACTCCCTTGCTTTACTTTTATCACAGAAGAAATCAAAATCTACTTTAATCCTCATTACTTTAATCCTGAAAATTCTTAAATATCTTCAGGTAAATAAGGAAATCTAATTTTATGCTTATTACTTCATTGTTGTTAATATTACACCTACTCAATGCTTATTTTAGAGACGATTCGGACTACGACCAGGCACATTCGCCAAGCACCTCGAAACAAATAGGTTCTAGATTCTTCTTGTCAAAAATTTCCACTTAACTCGGCATTGGGCCAAACATAAATACAAATACATGTAGGTACAAAGGTACAGTAGTGTAATTCAGATGACGAAGATGACGACATTGACAAATCACCGTTAGAAGACAAGCTATTCGAGGGACTTCGGAGGAAAATCGAAAGCAATATACTGAAGGTTAAGGAATATGTCAAGGTACCGTTGGAACTTTACCTCTTCCTCAATTTGAAGACGAGTAAACACCTCCGATCACCTTTAGATATCTGAACTATTAAACGGCAAACTTGTAGACAAAAGTATGCAGTGATATTCGAGACTGGCTTTGTATAAGTATTTCTTGTTGAGACTTACCTAATTTCCATTCGCTTTATTAATATTTCTAGTTGTCGTAGTCTTCTTATCATAATTTTTGTAGGGACACGAAGATGGGGATGGGGACGAGGACGATGATTCCAAACATCAACCTGTCTCTCAGAAAAAGGTCAAACGAAAGAAACAAAAACCAGCTCATGCTCAAGAGAAAGTCGAACCTTCCACACATGTGAGAATTCCCGCTTACTTAATTTTTCTACGCTGAAAAATTGTACACCACTTCAGCGTTCTAAAACCTTGAAGAAACGCGGCGCTACGATTGTGGAAGAGAAAGACCATGAAGAGGACGACGATGATGATAATGATGATGATGACGGTGATGATGACGTAAAGGTGGACGACGCGAAAAGTGATGAAAGCGCTGAGGAACATGCAGCCGCATCGATGGAGGAATCGACAGAGGAAGAGGAAGATGACGATGATAAAGAGGAAGCAAAAGCTGACACAGATCGTCGACATGTACGAAGGAAAACGCACACTTCACGGTGGGTTGGAAGGTTATGTTCTGTATACCGATATTGAAAGAAAACGAAAAAGAAAGCGAACGAGGTGCCGATGTCAAACCCGGATGGTAAAGTGAAACATTCGGAAATCCGATATCTCCTGTTTACCCGAGGACGCTTCTCTGGCAAGACTCCGGAGAAAATTGTTTGCAACTAAGTCAGTACTGAAGGTAGAGCAGAAATATCGACATTTTCGAACTCAGCGCCACGACAGAATTCGAAAAGTGTACATATATGTCTTAATAATTTAGTCCACGACGCTAAAATCGGCGCTTTGGGAGACTGATGATGAGCGGTACTGTTTAGTTAAGCTTAAAGAAGCTAGGTGACCATTTTGTCAAGATATAAGGCTATTTGACCGAGACACTATATGAGAGTCGTGGCTCCTGATTACAGGGTACTTTTGCATAAATTTTACATATGAATTTTAAATTTTTAAATTTCAAGAACTCCTTGCCAATCGACTACCACCACTCATAAAGATGCTGAAAACGGACGCGATGGCCGTCTTGCAGTGCTTCTGAACTAAATTATGCGAAAAAAAAGTAGTAGCACCGATATTATATCGCAATTTTGCATCGGTGGGATTATTCAAGAGGAAATCCTTTTCACTCAGATGTCAATTACATTTGCAAAAGTGGTACGGTATGGAATGTGACATTAAGTGGCAGTGGCTTTATAAGAGTGGCATTAAGCCAATTTTACCCTTTCGCTCTGTCCTATTTAGCTAACAGTTAACAGCTGAAGGTCATACGAACAGAGCAAGAACAGCAATAAACGAATAAATGTATTTGAGTCGAAAATATCGTTAAACAAAGGGTGCAGCCGGGCGGCAGCGTCTCAACAGTGTTAATATTATATTTCCTCCAACAAAGAAACGGATACATGTGAAGTATTGGGTTGGTCGAAAAGTCTTGCAACACTTTACACCATTGTCTTTTGAAAATGCTGGAGCCGTTACGGGTATGACCTTGTGCGGTCATGTCAAGGCACATTCTCGAAGCTTCCTCGAGCACACTATATAAGCTTCGATCGATCACGTGTAGAGCAATAGTGTCAATGTTAAGCAACAGCCTGCTACGCCCTATTGTCTACTATGAATTCTTGCAAGGGAATTCAGCAAGAACCGCAGCTGCCAATATCTGCACTGTATTCAAGGAAGATGTCATTCACTACTCCACAGTAAGCCGTTGGTACAAACGGTTTCAAGAAGGAGATATCTCTTTCAAAGATCGGCCTCGCTCCGGACGTGCCTCTGCCGTGGATGAATGCAGCTTGCTGGAAGCACTGAAGACGAATCCCACTTCGTCCACACGCGAATTGGCGAATTCACTCGGATGTGTCCACAGCACAGTCGTGAGACAGCTAAGGATCCTTGGATACCGGAAAGTTATGCCATCTTGGGTACCACGCCAGTTGCGGGACTCGGAGAAGGCGAGCCGAATGAGTATTGCTGAATCACTGCTTCTTCATCCACACAGGAAGGTTTTTTGAAAGGACATTGTGACTGGAGATGAAAGTTGGGTTTTTATGTAAACCACACTCGCCAGAGCCAGTGGCTTCCTCGTGGAGAACCTGCTCCAAGACAACCAAAACCTGGACGCCATCAAAAGAAAGTTCTCCTGTGCTGTTGGTGGGACTCCGAAGGCATGATTTACTGGGAATTGATGGATAGTGGAAACACAGTAAAAGCATTGGTCTACGCTACTCAGCTGCAGACCTTGGCCGACGTCATGAGCCAAAAATGCCCACAACGCAAAAGTGTCTACCTCTTGCATGATAACGCTCGTCCTCATGTCGCAAGAGCGACTCGCCAAAAAATCCAGGATATAGGCTGGGAGGTTTTACCCCACCCACCATATTCTCAAGACATTGCCCCTTCCGATTATCACTTGTTTAGAGCTCTGAAGCAGCATCTCCGAGATACAGAGTTCGACAGTCTACAGCAATTGGAAATGAAGGTCACTCAGTTTTTCTGCTCACAGCCACCGGAGTTCTGGCGGAGAGGAATTGAAAGCCTACCAGAAAGAGGGGGAACAGTCATAGATTTGAATGGTGATTATATAATTGATGGAGTTTTTGTTTGAATAAATAACGACAATTTCAAAAACAGTTGTGCAAGTGTTGCAAGACTTTTCGACCAAGCTGACTGGGGAACTATCAAATAAAGTATCGAACATTCAATCAAGAAAATATTCAAAGTTAACTAGCTATATGCCTCTAAACGTTACAGCGTCGATAATCAAAATATCGAGAAGAAAACGGAAATTACAATTCAAAGAAACTTTCAGGCACCTCATGGTAGATTCCGTTCCGGAACGGCAGTGCAAACGAAAGCATTGTCCACCTTCATATCAAGCTGAACCACGACGGTATCTTCTGAAAAAGAAATACAAGGTATTCGAGATCTTCCCGAATCCTTAGGACTCTAGCAGAATCGGTAGCGGCAGTGAGAAGCTGTTATTAACGTGCAAGTACTCTGTGCGCGCTCACTCTTGTAGATCGCTCCACACTGCCACAACTGGCGGATGGTGGTCCCGGAGCGAAAATTGGCACCGTCTCCATTGCACTGCCTTACTGCCACTGCTGAGTCTGCATGAAAGTTCATACGTGTTCATCTTATGCAAATTCTCATTTCATTCAAGAACGTACGCGGTGTTGAAGATGAGGATGATGCTGAGATCACTATAGAGGATGACGATGATGATAATGAAGATGAGGATGACGATGACGACGATGAAGTTACAAAATTACCTTCCAAACCCAGCGAAGTTGTTGCCCTCAACAAGCACAGGTATGTAGCTTCGGATGAATTTTGAGCCTTCCCTTTTTGTTCCTCCTTTTTTTTGCTCAAAAATGTTTTCAGATCTGCTGGACGGGAGGCATACAAACGACGAGCCATCACGAATCGAGACGATCACAGGTATCGTGACGCGCTTGACCACGCCGACAATCTCGTCGAAAAGGTGAAGATGAAAGCTTCCAAGAAGCTAAGGAAACGTCAAAATCTGTAGCAATAGAGAATTTCCCCCCTAAAAAGTTTCTCGGTTGTTACGAGGTGATGCGGCGAGCCCTTTTCTATTCCAAAGGCAGCGTCCACGACGAGACGTTTTCGAGTTCAGCCAGAACGCGAGAGGTTTGCAAGGAAAAGGTTCTAGTGTGAGAGACAAATGAAAGGAATAGGATAACAAAAAAACAGCGTAAACCAGAAAAGCTGACGATTTTCCATCGTTAAAGCTGATAAGATGGCTCACTAGAGGTGCCACTCCCCACATGACCACATGCAGGTCGGAATTCAAGTAGTTCATGTGATTTTTTGACCTGCTTTATAAAGTCTCAGAATTTCGAATATTAGAGTGCTAGAAAAATAGAGCGTGTCTACTATTTTGGGGAAAGCGTTCAACGTTTGGTGATAGTTTAAAAGCAAACGGCGAAAATTTATCACAAAACTATATCAATTTCATCCATCTTTATAGACATCATTATAAACCAAAGACAAGTACGTACATAAAGACCGACTTTTTTGGCGTGATAGACGAGAATGCTCTCGAAATAGAGTTAGAAGCCTAAAACGAGTACGTTATGAAAGAGAAACAGCATTTTTTCAAGATTCTCGGAAGAGAGGTTTTTTCTCAGATCGTTTACAATGAAACCACCAGTAGAAAACAATATCTCGCTCTCCGAAGATGTAGCACGTGGCGACAAATACCTCATAGCAAGTTTTCTTAGGGGAGGAGTGTACTTTGCTGCATTGGTTTCATGTTACCAGAATTCGAAAGGATCATGTCGACGTCAGCACAAAAACTTCGGTATCTCTTTTGTTACTCTGCACAGTAGAGCTCTTCTATTTCTACTTCCGTTTCCGTGTTCCGCCCAAAAAAGCTGAACACGGAAACGGAACGTAAAGTCCAAAAACGGCCGGAAACCGAAGTTCGGAACACGGAAACGGAAGTTCCGCACACCCCTGGAGATCGATCGCTCGACCATGTGGTTGCCAGTAACGCCTCTTACCACTGCAGCACGTGCGCCTTGCAAAAGGTAAGAAGAGGAATGGTGCCTGAATTCCTACGATTCTAAATCTAGCAATCTTTATCGTGGACTCTGTCTTTGGCAGCTCGAATTCAGCAAGCGTCCGTAAATTTTACAAACTCTCACAGTCAAAACCAAACAAATTATATATGAGGTTTCATGTTATTCCAAATTTGCCTCACAACTCGAATCGATATCTATCAGTCACACACATGCCTTGAAATGCTGCTTCAGTCTATCAGGGATGATGTTGTTTATGCGTTACGTTCGCTTTGCCCACTAACGTTTTACAATAATTTTTTCTGGTGCATTATGTATGTGTGAGCTATGAGAATACTGTTAAGAGTGAGTTTTGTTTGTTTGTTTGTTTTCTTTCGCCTTCCATTATGTGCACAACATTCACGGGTTTTCCAACAAAAAGTTGTCGGCAGATGTCTATTTGTTGTTGGGTGGTACGCCTTTGTCTGCCGTGTGATTTATTTGTCAATATGTTCAACATGTTTTCGGCAGTCTTTAGTTTGATGTGTTCTAATAAACAGTTTACGTTTGTTATGCTAAAACATATCTGTGCACAGGAAGCAGCCGATCGGAATGGATTTGCCTGAAGCTTCGGAGAATTCCCAGTGTTTTTTATTTTTAGAATATTTCAGCAGCTAACGTGCTTCAGAACTGACGCGCTTTCTTCGGCTCTACAACGATGGGAATGTTAATGAAATATGTTAATTTTATTCCGAAAGCTCCATTTGCACGAGGCACTAAGGGTAAGAAGAAGCTGACGACACCGTAATGAGCATGCCTAACACCCGCAATCATTAATTTTGTCAACACAGAAAAAATTCTGCTTTTGCTCGAAGCTTTCAGCAAGGTCGTAACATTGCTTCCAATTCCGGTCGTTTCATTTCATTAGCTTCATACCATTTTCCACCTTTTCACGTACTACTTTTTTCGCTTTTTATGATTCTATTAAAAAAAGGAAAGCAGAGCAAAGGTATCGTCCTTGATGAGACCCTTCAGGACGCGCCAGGCGTTGATCCTTCATTCAGAATCGTAAAGGTGTGGTGAATGCGCATTTGGCCCACACAGTGACTTACGGGTGCCAGCAACTATACCAAGTCAGGGTCTTTACCTCCCCAGACAAGTCTGGTAGCAATTTACCCGAACCAAGAGGGATGAAAGGCGTGGTTAGCCTCGACGAGGATGGTTTGTTTGACCGTGCGGGAGTTAGTAGCGTCTCTTACAAGTGCGCCATGCGAGGCTTCTTTCAAATAGAAGCTAAGCTAAGAGTGGCAAACGCCGAGAACAAAGGTTCTTTTAAGTCAATCCATCGAAATATCGAGAAAGCGGTCCCTTTGAGCTTTGAAAAACAACGGTAGAACATGTCAATCATTAAATATATGGGTACTTAGCAAGAACTGCTGTGCCCTCCAGTGGGCGGGGCATCAATATATATGTATTATGACTTGTGTTGCGCAGGTTTCAAAGACCTAGTGCACTCAGTTTGAGAAGTTCATAGGACAGCTTTACCAATAACAATTGTGACAAAGGGAACACTTAAACCAGCCGTCGCTGAAAATTTAGAAAAAATCAAAATTGAGGCTGGGTGCCTCTGCCTAACAACTCATATAATCCGAATCTGGTGACAATTAGGTTTCCAAACGAAACTGCACCCCTCAGCAGGGAAGATCTCTAAAATCTGTAAGAAAGTAGAAAACTGGGGCTACTGACAAAATGCAATTAAGCGCAGAAGAGAAAGGAGGAAAGAAAGCAGAATAAGAACTAATTAGATCTTGGTAAAATTAAGTAGGCAGGATGAAGCCTTATCTATCAACATTCACGATCAAGATCACACAACTCAGACCGAATATTAGAAGCCTTCCTAGAATAGTCAGTCAAACCAGATTTGCTCAAGAAGTTTTTTTAAAATAATATTCTGGAGAACAAAAGTGAAAATGTTGGCAAATTCCCGTGTTACTACTCCGGAACATTTTCACTTACCTGCTTCATTTCCTCGTTACTATTTCAGTGAATATCCATGACAAACCGATTTTTCGATTAAAAAAAGATCAAATGCCTAGGAAAGAAGCACTTTTGTAAGTGTCGATACTATAAGAATTAGTATAAATATATAAGTAATAAGTGACTCATAGGAACTTCTGCGAGTCCACCCAGTCGTGACATTCGGTATATATTTGGTGCGCTTCCTATGATGCAAATAAATAAATAAATATTCAGCTCACCAAAGCGCACATGACCAATACCAGGGACCAAATGGGCGAATGGGGAAATGTTCAATAAGTAAGGAGTAAGGATCGCGATGCATTGTAATCCATAACAAGATAATTGCACCAATACTTTCTGAAAGATAACATATATTTATACTATGAGATCATGAAAATCTCGCTCCATCGCCGAGCGAGCGAAGTATCCAATCTCCTTAGTTCACGGATATTGAAGCGAATCTAAAAGGAAATAATTCTGCATTCTAACCTTTATTTTCGAAAAATCAAAATTCTCGCCAAGAACGCCTATTTAGCACGACTACGACGCAGCTTTTGCGATCTTCGATAAAATTCTACGAGCTCGACCCGACTCACCGCGAGCTCACTTCGGCAAAGCACGAGGATTTCAACTCAGGTACACTCACACATTGGGTACCTTTGGTATTGAGGTGGTAAAGTCGAACACAAGGAGAAAAGTGAAGATTCCGAACTTTCTTCTTTACTGATGACAAGATTCCTTGAGAAGACCCCAATGGCAAGATTTGGAGGGTCGTTAACCAATTAGTGTTGGTCGAAAGAAACCGTAATTTGGTCACGTCAAACTGTAACAAGATAGTAACACAATTTTCGAACTCATCGTCAGTGCAGACTGACGAATCGACTGATGTGGACAGATTCTCAAGTACTCCGCTGTCGAGGGAAACACAAAAAAGCGCTACGGAGCGTTCTGGACGCTTGGGGCAGAAGTCGAGAGCAGTATTGTATGTCGGGTTGACATTGAGTTGAAATAGATTTATAAAATTACTTTTCGCGGATAAAAGATACGCAGTTCCAGAGGTGAAATGGACTCTAACGATAGCGATTTTTCCCTCGCTGTCAACGAATACGAACAAGTTCTTCAGAATGCCGAAGCTCCGGATTCGCTCCTACGGTATAAGTTCTCTGTTGTCGCCTTGTCCGTTTGCCGGAATTCTTTTGATACTTTCCTGTTTTCTATTCAATTTTGATTCATAATTGCGTCCTTCCTTGTATTCCTACAGGTTCCTGCTCGCATTTTACTTGGGATTTAATTAATACATTTCTAGACAAGCTGCATCTCGCCTCATCGAATTATCTAGTTTCAAAGGTGATTTCTATCGATCACTCAGGACACATCAGCTACTCGCTGATAGGTTAGTTTTCAAACTAACAATGGATATTTGTAAGAAGTGCAGTGCCAAAATACACACAAGACCTACGGATTGAGAGAAAATTCAAGAACTATTCGCCTACAGAAGTCCTAGATTTAACATTTCCCAATTTCTAGCCGACGTTTGCTTCTCTTTTTTTTTCTTGATTTCTAGTAGAGCTTATTTATTTATTCCTCTTAATGTAGCGCCTAGTTTTACCAACTGAATGAGTAATTTATAAAAAAAGATACCATAGCAGCTTAGAAGTCGCATATGAATTTCTTCACTGATGCAAATTGAAGATTGAAACAAATATTGCTTCATGTTTTAGATTCCATATGCTTTATACGATGTATTATATTTGAGTCCTTTTCAGATTCCCAGACGAAATGGAACACCGAACTAATGTAGCGCTAACATTTATGAAGATGAAAAGGCTTCAAGACGCTAAAAAAGTTCTATTGGACGTAGGTTTTTACATTTACGCTTGAAATGTTTGTGATATCTAATATATGAATTTAGATTTTGGAAAACGATCACAACAACGGTCTTGCACACGCCTATTATGGATATATTTTAAAGGTAGCAGAGCACCAATTAATTAGGTATGAACGATAAGAGAATATTACCCTTAATTATGAGAATTTAGGTAGCTGACGATAATCTAGAACAAGGCGTCGCGTATATGAAAAAAGGACTTCGTCTTGGAGCTCATGATATAACGGATGCGAAGTGAGGCATTGCTGCCGAAATCGATTGGCTTTTAGTTTTTTCTTTTCATTGAACATATTCTTTCTTTCGGTAATGAATAGAAAATATAATGATTATGAACAGCATTACAGTACCGGGCGTGCCACAACGATGAGACGGTGGCAGTGGCGCTTTTTGCGTCGAAAGGTGCCGTGTTTGAGGTCCGCGCGTGGTGACCCGCACATTGTCGAGAGGTCAAAAAATCACAACTAATGGAATATGGAAATTTTGTATATGAAAAGATAGAGCTCGAGCTGCTGAGTTCAAATACATACTTGTTTTGCGGATTAATCAATTTCAAAGAAGATGTAGAAAAACGGCGGTTTCTGCGCAGGAAAGCGCCGCTGGCGCCGTTTTATCGTTGCGGCACGTCCGTTACTGTAGGTCCGGTGCGAGATTGCTTCAAATTCCGCTTGCTTCCAAATTCGAGTATGGGAGAGGAAACATATTCTGGAAGGAAAACATTACAATTATCATTTCAGATTCTACTACCAGCTAGGGCATGGCCTAATGTATCTCGGTAGATCGACGGAGGTTAGTCAGTTGAAGCCCATCAATACTGTCACTGAAATTCAAGGATGTAAACTGACGGTCCACCAAATACAAATGCAGATGATTCACTAATATATCTGTTATGTAGGCCTATAACGTGTTTGAACATGCTGCATCACTTGGACTATTTCTCTCTGCTCAACAACGGTCTATATACAACGTTGAAGGGCTTACTGGTAGAGCGTGGTGGACATCTGAGCAAACTGGATACGCGAAACATCTCAAGGTTTGTGATTCTGATGAAGTTTTGTATGCCTCTAATTCTCAGACATAAAAATGAAATAAAAACGGTGTAAGGGTGAATACCTTCTTTTGTTCGAGCAGGGAGCAGATCCCCCAACCCGATGCCCAGGATATTCTTCTATAAGAAAATTACCTCTTTCTAGGCGGTCGAACGACAATGGGTCTCCATTCGTGCTGAAGCGGCTAAAATACTGCAATCAGCACCAGATTTATGGCGAGAGGAGAATCCAACAATTACCGTTGATGGAAGATGGATTGCTTTTCCGCTTCTGGAAAACGGTCACTTTAATTCACACAATTGTGAAATGGCACCACAAACATGTGCCATATTGAGAGAATTCCGCGAAAGCAGTAATGCAAGTAAGACTGAGGTGTGTTTCTTTCTGAATTTCGATCGATAAGAAAGATAAGATAAGATAGGATAAGAAAGGGTGGAATTTCAAAATATGTTTTCAGATGCGATTTTCGGCATTGTCGTCGGGAGCGCAGATACTTCCACATTGCGGTCCTACTAACAGTCGGTTACAAGCTCATCTAGGTTTAATCGTCCCGTCTGAAGCAAGAATAAGGTGAGTAGAATTATATTTCCATTTGAACTAAAGTGTATAATAAAGCATAAAATATGCAAGCAGAGAAGGAAACTGGTTTCTTCTCGCATAAATAAATCTACATTCGAAGCAAATTCAACCTCGTTCAGGGTGGGCACAGAACAGCGTGGGTGGAAGACGGGGAAATTCATCATCTTCGACGACTCTTTCGAACACGAGGTACGGCATCATCCAAAAACATATTCTGAAATATATAATGTTTATAAAAAGTCTTGATTATAAGACTCCTCCCTCATTTCCATTGTTCTATCCACCAGTATCATCACAGAACTTAACCACCGTTGCGGTATTCGAAGAGAGTAGATTAGCGGCCCCCTTCTCCCACAATGACAGTGGATAAAGGTGCATTCATACTCAATAGCTGGCAGCACAGTAACGATTGAGAATAGGGCAGAGACGCAGGAGAGGCTGCGTGGCGGTATGTGTCGCATACATGCGATTTTCAGACACTGAAACATTAATGCGAAGCTAGTAAGGTTCAAGAAGCAAAATGGGTGACTGATTAAGGACTGTACCATAGGAAAACTGGCAAGTGGAAAACGTGGTTCACCTCAATTGAAGTGCGCTTTCCCGCCGAGTATGAACGGGGCTTAAAGTGGCAAGTGCAAACGTTCATCCGACCTACGTCGTTATATTAGGTTGGTGCAAAATTTCTCGAACATTTGCGACCTCTTGAATTTTAAAAGGATTTCCCCGATATTTTCGGCTCCACTCAAAAAATGTTACAGGGACGGGAAGACCATTGATATTAACGGTGCCTACTTCAAATGACTCCTTGCTATTATTCAGATATTATAAAATGAACTGTTTTGTATCCCAAATGTCCGAGAACTTTGCACCAACCTAATACTACGCGAAAAGAAACTCCATACGGAACACCAAGCATCATCCCAATATCAAGCATTTCTATATAGCTGTAACTGGAAAAGAGCGAAAATGAACGTAGAAGAATCCTACCAAGCCCTTTTCATAAACTTTTACCTAGTTTTAATTGTGCGTGCAAGAAACGTTTACATGCATTTCTGCGAATGACGAAGATATACAAATTCAGTTACAATTCGACGGAGCATCATCAGCTTCCCTTCGTCTAATCCTTCTCATTGATCTCTGGCATCCGGATGTGGAATCACGACAACGAATCATTCCCGAGGATGACTAAAACATTGATGTTCCGAATGAAGAGAGAATTATCGACCCAGGACTGCCACCACAGAGACAGGACTCCATCGCTCTGCCAAAAAGTGCTGATCATAAGCTTCCCTGCTGCTCTTAATCACAGCTAGAGCAGAAGTATAACAACCTAACTTCACCACGATCTCTCCCAATCAGCATGCTCCTCTACACCTCCATCACCGGCATTGACTAACATGTTGTTCATGTTTGTTATCCTATTCCTATCGTTACTGTTTCGATCATTCACGCCGGTTCACATTGTACTTTACCGTTTCACACCACTAATTGCTGCAAGAAATGGTTAACTTCAACAGTTATTCATTACGTATTGTAGGTGATATTACTACATTTTTCCATCTTTGGAAAGCGCATATCATTCAGTATGAATTTGACGAGATCTTTCACGTGTAATACTACTATTTAGCTCCAATAAATCATGGCGAACATTGTTTCAAAACAAATCAAACTCTGATGGTACAGTGCAACGCTTTGCTCACAATTTACGGAAAAAATGCAGTTGCTAAGATTATTATTACTGGATGTTCAAAAGTTCAAGTTGTCGTCAACAACTGTCGTACTCAGTGATCAGAGATGATGGCCACCGTGATAACAGATGATATATGATGGCCACAATGTGAGCTGTTACACAATAACATTATGAAAAATCAATGGGGATTGGACCTAGGCGATTGCAATGAAGCCACATAAACTTCACAGAAATTAGAAGCTATGAAAAAATTTGATAATGTAAAAAAATGTAAATACAGCCGCGGCGCTTAACGTTGGCCGCAACGCTGCCGGCGGCACTTCTCGTCGAAACTGTTTCCAGTTCTATTTATTTTTAATGAAAAACACATGGTTGGAATCAGAATAACAAGGCCTATTTTCAAGTTCAGGTTTACAAATCGTTCGCAAATTGTGAAAATTTCTAGGTATGAAGTGAACGTTCGTTGACCTACTGAGAGTGGTGACTTAGAGGTCGACCTCGTTATACCGTATGCAGTAACTACAGGCTATGGACAACTGCGCAACCGAATTACTACAAAACTTGTGCACTTTTGTAAATAAAACTTAATGCCGACTTTATATTCAAAGAGAGAATGCCAAGCTGATTATTTCAATACCAAACACAGCGGAAAAATCTCTCGGTTGATAGTGACGGTCAAGAGGAATTTTAAAAGGTTCACTCCACGAGTGGAGAAAAACTGAAAAGATATCAAAAAGAGCAGCAGTATTATAGTAACTCATGTGTTCTTCGGATTTATGCTAATTTTCAATACGTTATCCTTTATTTGTTCAACGAATTCTGATCGAATGTCCGTTAATTCATGTCGATGACTCTTCTCCATGGCTATTGAATCTAATACCTCCGGGAGGGGGACGTTTCGCACGAAACTCTAATTGCCTATTCATGGCGCGCGCAAGGTGACAGTACCTACGGACCATTGGCGAGTTCACCGCGTGCACTTGCACCCTGACCCTCGCCGCACGCGATCTTGACCGTGGCCGAGCTCCTCGTTAAGGCGATGGTGACCCGACGGACGGGAGGAGTCACCAGATCGACCAGATCGGGAGCGAGAGCTGTCCCTCGTCGATACAGAGGGCGCGTAAAGCACTGTAAGGAGTCGAACATGCAAAACACCTACACATGCCTGGATCAGAATTTCGTGCCCTATTCAATGAGCTCAATCGCATTTGAGGGGAACCGTGGAGAACACAATTCTGCGCCAAAATTGAATATGAGTTTCAATTAGAATTTTTTTAATCAAATAATTGGGATCGGATAGAGAAATAATGGCGATATCCAGTTCATATTGCACCCCCTGTGCCTCGACATTTTGATACAAAATTCTGCAAAGAACGTTTCTATGAAGTTGATGTTCTGCAAACTTTTCCCATTTATTTTCCGTTGCAACGTGCAGTTTGCTTTCAGGTTTAGAACTCTCAAACGTTTAATGAAAGTGGCCAAGTCCGAGTGGTCACATCCTAACAGATTCTTCAACAATCTGCAACGGTTATAAATTTTATCTTTTTTAAAATAAAAATAAATTTTTTTAAGTTCGGAGTTGTGCTGCCTTCAGTGCATCCAAAAATACAGGTTTCTGGCGGTGTTTTTTGATGCAATTTAAGACAGAATTGTGTTCTCAACAGTTTTCCTTAAATGCGATTGAGCCCATTGAGTAGAGCTCGAAATTCTGATAGAAGCATGTGTAGGTGTTGTGCATGTTCGATCCCTTACAGTGCCTTGTGCGCCCTCTGTATCGGCGAGCGATAGCTCTCGCTCCCGATCTGGGTGATCTCGTGGCTCCTTTCGTCGGACGGGTCACCATCGCCCTAACGAGGAGCTCGGGCGTGGCCAAGACCGCGTGCGGCGAGGGCCAGGGTACAGGTGCGAACGGTGAACTCGCCAATGGTCCGCAGGTACTGTCACCTTGCGCGCGCCATGAGTTGGCAATTAGGGTTTCGTGCGAAACGTCCCTCACCCAATACCTCCTGTACGATATCGCACCACGACCACAACGCTAATGTACAAACGCTTATAATGCTTATTAGATATTTATTTCGAGAACATCGTTCTCACAATAAATAGTATACCTCGTATACACGAACAGAAACACGATGAAAGAAAAAAATCACTCGACGACAAAAAATTTGCAACACAAAACAGTTGATTAGGATCGTGGAGGATCGGTACATAGTGAATATAGATAGGAACGCAAAACTCGCAATTTAACCATATTGAGGAAGAACAGAATAAAGGTTAACAATGCTGTCTGCAGGCACCCAGATATCAGAAATAACTTTTGTGAAATGAGATGAAAAACGGAAGTATTCCCACTAGTGTGAGGTCATTATGATTGTTTTGACAATGCCAGCATTAAGCACGTTTGTACGTGAGCCGCACACGAGGGTACACACACACACACACACACCGAACGAACGAATGATTCATGAAAAGATGAAAAGATTGCGATCCCTATTATTCGTAAAGGAGTAAATATGATTCCTTTATACCGTTGTTCTCCTTTGTGTGAAAAGGATTTTTTGTTAGACGAAACTCCCGCAAGCGATGCTAAGAAGTGATGCTGAGAGCACACGCATACATAAACGCATACACAAACACAAATTCTGGTTAGGTACAGCTTTCACACACACCGCTATGAGAATATACGGCAACTTTTGTTATCACATTGAAAACCATCAGAATGCTGCCGTACGAAGACTCTACGGTGATGTGCGCTTACCTAGTGCTAGCTGCTTCTTTTAGGCACGAACAATGACTATACAGACACGAAAACAACTACTTATTAACGAAAGGTGGAGCTAGACAAATGAATACAAACGAGACAAACGACAAATATCAAAGTAAAGCAATCAGTGCACGGTCAATCTTTGCTAATCACCTCGCGTACGAGATAAGGTGGACGCTTAGGAAACGGTAGCTCAGTTATCAGCAAAATCCATATCATCGCCAGCGAGGGCAACGTCGATCTGAAAAAATATTGTGGTACATTTCCTCTTAATGTCCAATTATCATATAATGCCCAACCGTATTCGATATCATACCATTTCGCATCCACCTATGGTCGTGTGCAGCCTGTTTAACCTGCCTGATGTGGAAGAAAAAAGCCGTTCTTTTCTCGCAAGCATGACATGATAAGACCGCTTCAAGGATGTGCATTAAGATATGAGCATGATATGATACGCTTGGGTGATAATTGGGCACTAAGAGGAAAAGTTCCAATATTGTTGAGGGAAAAACCATCAAAAGCACTGCAAAAGCTTTTACGTTGGTCCGCATATGGGGCAGGTACACGAGATGATTCTCAATCCCTTGGTAAGAGTACTTCGACTAGACTTACTTCTCTCTTAACAGCATTCTTGACGACCATTGCATGTGTTCGTTCTCCATCAACACTTGTTTCCATGGATGCATCCGTATTTTGAACTCTTTCCGTAGGTGAAACGCAACCATCTTCACCAATTACCGGCAGCTGAAAGTCATTCACATTCAAAACAGCTGAGAATAAAGAGATGAAAACAATACCAATGCTTATATCACACTGTAGTTTACATTTTTTTATAAACAACAACATGATACTGACCACTCTTAGGAACTGCACAAAACATCTTCGATTGAGATAATGATCATGCAAGAGCAAAGCACTAGACTGAAAATTAAAATCCCACCGCTACAACTAAAACGTCGGTTTCTATATTTCAATGAAAAGTTTCTCAAGTCAAACACTCGACCAAATATCTTTTCTAGCTCAAAAACAACAAGAAATCAGAGCACAACAACAAACCCCGAGCCCTAGTGCTATTCTCAACCATTATTAATTGCTTTCGTCTAAAAACGTCTCTCATTCAAGGAAAAAGGATTGACTTCAAAAGAATTCCTTCACTCACTGAACTTTGAATTCAACACTGAACTGACAAGGTAAGATGTTCAAAGAGAACATTTGGGGGATTTCGAGAAAATCGTCACGTTTACCAAGAAAAAACCTTCACTAACCGATATTAACTGTAAGCGATCCATGATTGCGTCCGCCTCAGCCCTTTCTTGATCTAAACTCCTCAAACGAGCTGCTCGCCATTCACTCCGCCTCTGCTGTTCCAAAACACTGTAAATGTTGAAAATAAGTAACTTAAAATTACGGCAAAACAACACCGATGACTACCGTTTCTCCATCTCATTCATAGGATTTTCAGATGGCACAACAGTTGGCGTGGTAGTTATGTCAAATTTCTTCGGGTACCCAACAACCCTCGGTTTAATGCTGAAATTCAAATTCACACCAAACCGAATTCAAAACTGTGCTGTTATACTAAGGATCAAAATCTCTGAAAACATACCATTCGTCAAGCATCTTCTCAAAACTGTCATCACCCGCATCTGGGGAAAGTGGTTCAGGCATCATCTTCCTCCGACTTTCTTCCTCTTTCATCTTCAGAGCATCATTGTCATTTACTAAAGGTTTCATTGCTGCAAAGGGTTACAATACAGCCGAACAGAGAACATCGTTGCAAAAAATGAACAGAAAAGGAAGAGAAAGGGAAATTTATAAGAACATTCTGACCTGGAGAAGGCAAACTTCCTAAGGAAGACTGCTTCGTCTTCAGCCGTTGCACCTCAATCTCCCTCTCAAAGTTCTTCACCTTTGAGGCAAAGGTGAGCTTCTCTGGATGCGTTGTTTCAGGAGCTGGTGGGACGTTTTGCAACTGTAAATGACAAGACTTTCGATTTAAACCTCCGAAGGATACAAACATACACTCACCTGTGAATTCCTTAGCGTTGGTTTTGGTGCCACAGCAGGAGGAACTCGAACGGGTTTCTTAAACAACACATCATTTAGGCTAGCTCAGTGCTGTGACAACGGTAAGATACTTTGACTCGATGCAGTTGCGTTTTGCCTTTATATGGTCAAAAAAACGTTATTGCTCAGCATTTTCACAGCTAGCGTACTTTGTCTACGATTACACAGAACATCCAAACTTATACAAGTTTTGAGATTTTAACAAGTACAACAGGACAGCAGAAAACGCCCAGCAGTAACCAACTCGTTCTACACGACTACGGGACGGCTTTGCCGTACCGATTCCTCCCTTTTTATAGGAATCTGGTGCTTTCAATGAGCCAAATTAGATTAATATCCTAGATAGAAGAACGTCCAATCAATAGCTGTCATAATCGAACAGATTTCCCCAGTAGCATTATTAATTTATATGCGGATGCGAAAGTCATTAGGCATGTTTAGTGCGAGCGCGACGCGAACGTGCGCAAAAGATGCAAAATCAATAATTCGCATCTGGCGCGCCCTAAACGACCCCATTTAACGTTAATAAGAGGACTGAAAATAAAATACCGGAGCAGGAGCAGCAGTAACAGAAGGAGCAGTAGACGCCGGCAAAGGACTGGACGATGCCAACGGTGGTTCGTCGAATCGAGACGAAACCTCTACATGACGATCACCGTTTTGTACCGATGTGTTACCGACGCTTGACGATATCGATGAAGCCGACACATGTTTGTTTTCATCGGCTAGCACGTTGTTCGATGAGGATCGCTTAAAAAACCCTTTCCATAATAAAACAGAAAACGCTGATTGTCAGACTACCCAAAAAAACTCTTTACGCTCAACTTTTCGAACCGCCAACATTTCGTTTGCGCTCTTGTTGCAAAATATCAATCGATAACTATTGATCAGCTAACAATGCTGTTCCATAGCATGCATGTAATAAAGGAGAAAAAGCATAAATCTTCTCAAATAGTATCGATGATGACATACAGAACCAGAAAAATAATTTTGTCGCAGTTACCTAGGAAAACGGAAAGAATTATAAATAACAAGCAAGAGGTAAACGGTGATCACACAAACACGGTGATGGATTTTCATTTGAAGCATACATTAACTTCTATTGCACGTAGAATAAAGAAAATCAGAATAAATAAATTTAAAACAAGAGCAACAATTTTGAAAAAAAGTACAACGAATGCTTGCACATTTGGTGCACGTGACCACAAACAAACAAATCACAGGACAAAACAACAATGATGTCGACGAATCCTCAGTAGTAGGAGTTCGTTAACTCACATAAATTATATACGCTCTTCTCCTATTCGTATATCGACTAGTGCACACTGATATCAGACTAGAACTCACAAAAACAGACCTGTACATGGACAACATGCACCCATGAAACAACTGTATCACTGTATCACTGGACATAATATCAAAGAAGTATCCCAAAAATTGATTTGCAACTGCTTTGCTCTCTAGTAGACGTCCCTACATTACGAGGAAAACATGTAAGACTCAGGCAGCAGCGATAAATTTAACAACCTTGATATTATGTAAACATGTATGCTAAGAAAGTATGAAAGAACACGTCAAGGCACGAATCGAGGGAATCAAACGGTAAGAGCAGGCAGTAAAGGAGACGCACTGACAAGATCCACTTCAATATTATTTAACCACAGGCAGCGCAGCGCAAGGGACAAGGGCCAAAGCGTCTGCGCGCTCAGAGGCGAAATTATTTCTGGAGCAGATGAAAATGGCAAATATGCCGTTAAAATCATCAGTGAACTATTAAAATGCGACGACTGAACCGTTTACAGCGTAACCGTAATCATCACAGCGTTGTGTTATCTTAATTTTCTACCTCAAAACGATTCCATTGAAACCATTTGGTTTTACGAACAACACAATCGCACCACTGTCTCAAACCATTCTCTCAGTTAGTTGCAATTAGTACCAAGGGAACTTTGAAAGTGGGTCTAGTGCAGAGAAATTTAGCAAATCTGAGAACAATAAACACCCCATGCGTCATTCCACAATTGAATCCATCAACATCAGTGACGATGACGACTACACGAATCAAGAACATGCTCAAACTAACCTGTTTCTCGAAATTCTTCTTCCAATTAAAGCTATATACGGACAATGCATGCAGCGACAAGGAGGTGAGACTATAGTGAAGCAAATCAAATAAGGAAAGAAAGCATTTCTACCATTAAATGAGCGCTCGATTACGATGAAAACGATTCAGTCGGATTTTATGACTTCAGTAGTCGTGGACCCGGAGGTCTTCAAAATAAGTACGAAGTATGAATGTCTCTCCTAAAGCTACTTACCGAGGAAGTCCCGACTCTGTCGTCAACCCCAGGGACATGCGGCACATTGTACCCATCACAAACAAGGATTCGAAGCTCTTTCGACGATCGAAGTATGGCTGCGGCTTCGGACTGATCACAGCCTAACAACGAGTCTCCATTCACCTCGATTAGCCTGTGCCCAACTTGGAGACCTGCACGATGGCACACACTTGTTGGCTCTACCTGAAAATGATAAATATTAGTTGCAATCCTACTCAATCACGCCTCTTCAGTAACCCGAAGCGTGTACGTTGAGCGTAGAGGAATAAGGCTCACTTATATATTGCAACAAACGCCTAGTACAATGCAAAAAAAGCTGCACAGCAATGGACAACATCGGTGCGACGTTTTAACATTTTGCTAACTTGCTTTTAACATTTTGACCCTCATACCGCTAACAGGATAAGGTGGATCCCATCCAGATAGAAGAATGGTCGCAAAGAAAACAAAGCTCCAACTCGAAGAAGGCGTAGCCTCAACAGAAGATCCGCTTATTTGTGGCACTGCCTTACTGCCGAGTATGAATGGCCCTTATTAGAACAGAATCAATTCTATCCACACACAAGAAACCCAAAAGCAATTGGAAAATAGAAAACGAATATTAAATCACCTTCTCGACAAATATTCCCTCGTCTCTTTCGTCAGCAGGATTCACTGCCGGTTTGCCGACACCACCATGAATTGAAATACCAAGCGATTGGCCATCCTTCCTAGTTAGCTCGATTATTTTCATTCCGGGTGGTTGTGGTTCGTGTATGACCAACAGAACAACACGGGGTCCACTCTGCTTCAATGCCTAGAAACAGAAACGCAGATTACAAAATAACATAACGCTTCATACAACGGTAGCTACCTCAACAGCCTCGATATGTTGCGCCTTTCGCACATCTCTATCATTGACCTCCAAAATTCTGTCACCAATTCGGAGACGTTGACATCTGAATGGTGAAAAAAGTTAACGATTTGAAATCATGATTGAATAGGAAACACAAACCTTGCTGCAGGAGAATTGGCCGCTATTTTGCTGATAAATACTCCAGGCCGGTCAACACCAAAAGGATGACTAGAATGATCACATCCACCAACGATAGATAACCCAAGCGACTTGCCGTCCTTCATCAGAACAACCTTGAAACAGAAATAAGAAAATATGAGATTTGCATCCATGAACTTGTGGCTATCGAAAAAAGTTTCTACGAAAATATCCCTCACCTCCTCAGTAGCTCCATCCCATGACGACGTGTCCGCAACTGGATTATACGGTAGCGGGGTTGTGGCAGGTTTGGAGGTAGTTTGCACTGTGGGCTGCTAAAAAAGTTTCTTGTTAGAATTAGTCCCAATCAGTCTCAAAACCAGGCACTTTTCCAAAAAGAAAGACGAGAAGCAGCTTTCCGACGATGTTAGGAAAATATAGAACTGTTAAAAGCAACATAGGAGAGCATCTGACTCGAAACTAATTAGGAACTCAATGAAAACAAATACCGCACACTGATAACACCTACATGTTCAGGTTGAGGAGAAAAGGTAGTTGGAGATGTTGTAATGAGAGGAGTTGAAGCCAGGGGTAACGGTGATATGCGGGGAACAAAGTCGCGCTAGAACAGTAAAAATTTACTGTTTGTAGCCAAGAAGTGTTAAGGCATTATGTCATACCATCACTGTGATATAGACGTCTTCGAATGGGTTACCAGTCAACAATGCAACTGCCTGATCATGGCGCACTCCCTTTAGTCGTGTTCCATTGATGGAAACTACTCGATCACCGACCTTTAATAAAACGTCTTAGAATCTACAGCTGTGATTTTGTACGTCGTAAAACCACACCATTAACGAGTGATATCAACCCAAACATTTCACGGATGAAGGTCACCTATACACACCCCCTCCGTACTTATCACCACGCGAAAGTTCTTCCAAAAAATAGCCCAGTGTATATCTACGTGTCTGGCACAAACACCATTTAAATTCAAACCTCTATAAAAAAAAATGGAAAGGCAGCGTAGGAAAGCGTAGAAAAGGCGTATCTGAGCACCGTGTCAGCTACTTATCTTAAAAAGAAGAGGAATGCATAAATATTACCAAAAGCTTTCCTTGGCATGCTGCTGGCCCATTGGGTGTAATATAACTGATGAACAGGCCATCCGATACTCCGCCATGCGATGACGCTACAGCAAAACCAGGTGATCCGGAAGAATCGCTAAAATACAAATAATTTCAACACTAAAACCAACACGAAGAAATACTTGCGTAAAAAGGAAAACCCACCGTTTAAGCGTAACACTCAACGTTTCACGACTGTGCGAACGCAAATCTCCAGGATCAGTTACAAAAGAAGTGTCCAGCGAATGTTCGGCAGATCTCTGGAATTTAAGTGGCGTATAACACGGTGTGAACGGTGTAACTACAGATAAACTCACAACTTGCGACGAGTTGGCGTTTTCCTTTCTCAGAATTGACAGCTCGACGACATCACCAGGTTCATTCATGGCACGGACAGCTTCATCGTGGGATGCACAAGACACATCGACGTCGTTTACCCTGAATTTATTTACATTAGCACGAATACCACTTGTGGAGAGAAAATTTTAAAGCGAATTCATGACGGAAAAAGTTGAAATAAAATAGCAAAAAAAAATTTCAGGACATCTACTCGAATGTTGGCTGCAGTGCACATGACAATGGCAGCTCACATCTAAATGAAGTGCCTAGCATTAGTACCTAGGGGTTACGTCACGCATTCGGATTTACTTCATGATTCTTACAAAGCAATACATACTATCGGGGTAGCAAAAAGCAACAAGACTTTTGGTTCACCCTAATATGTACAAGAAGGACTGAAATAGTCGTTTCAAATCAAGGAAATTAGTATAGATGTGTGCAATCCATAATGCTTAATTCTGAATATTGTAAAGAACAAACTAACTTCATGAGCTTATCGTTCACTTGAAGACCAGCATGGTGAGCGGGACCGTCAGCGGTAACACGGGAGATGAACAGGGAGCAATCACCTTCGATGAATGGTGTACTGCCTAGCCCACCGGCGATAGAAAGTCCAAGATGACCATTAGCATCACGTGTGATAGCAATTCGACGTGGAACACCGTCTCGATTCAGCGGAACAACCGACGACGGTGATTTTTCCTTGAATATATCCATTGAGGAAATCAAAAAATACCTGGAGGACTCAACGGCACTGTCCACGGTCTGATGTTAATTTACGCTTCAAAAAACGTAATATAGATCCCAATATATAAGAAGCCTGTGAAATCTCAAAGTGAAATCATAGAAAGCACGAAAAGTTGAAACAAATGTCTGAAAACCCAATGTTATCAACAGCTCAAAGCTCATTTCCTAATCGATTTAGCCTTCTTCTCAACTGATGTTTCCTTATTTTGAGGTTTGAACTAGTTCACGACAGCGAAAAGACGTGCAACTGTGGACTGTGTCGTTGAGATCTTTTGATTTCATACCAAATAGAAATGAACCCTAACTCAATGAGAACAAACACATTGCCACTTCTTCTCTCTCATGCGATGTCGAGCGCAATGCAACGAAAAATCGGTATTAATCACAACAATAATATGCCACGCTCATGCTCCTTCATGAAGTTCATGTAGACTTGGTTGTCTAAAGTCTCGTAGTCAACAAAATGAGATGAAAGCACTTGATCATTAAGGGAAAAAAGACGAAAAGCATTATAACCTATGAGCGAGTGAACTTAACAGAAGTCCATCTGTCTGTGCAACCTAAAAGATAAAAACGCACTTGAGGGAATCCAGAACGAACGCAAGGGCTAACCAAAGAATTCGATGTAAAGTCAAACAAATCACTGAGGTAAAACTCATGAAGCAAAATATACATCGACGACGACACGTGGGATCAGCACGCACTTCGGTACCAAAAGCCTTGGGTAAATTCTAATAGCAGCCTTTCTGATTACTGCAATCATGCAGATTGTAAGTAGCATGCCGGCGTAAATGAGATCTAATTCTCATTGACTGCGTTATTCATCAAACCCACTCTTTCAGGAGATGATAGTAGAGCACCACGCACTCCTTTGAAATGTGGTGTGTTGATGCGCTTCAGTCGGCACAATGACGGTGTTTCGGGAACGTCGCTTGAGAAAGCTACGCTCTTTGCCTGAACCTCCCATGTAAAACCCACAAACCATCGAATTTAGCAGAAGCAGCACACGTTTATTCGCAATGTTCACTGACGACCTTGTTATTTCTTCTACAAAAACCCAGTGGATAGCACGCGACGACTCTTAACCATTGTTGTTAAGTTGCCAGAGCAGGGTTGAACGATGTATAAGATGCCAACAGCAAATAGTAGCCTATCGAAATCCAAAAACGGTTACGTGCAGATGACGTTGAAAATACGGCTAGTGGATACCCCGTTTGATCTATTACCATGCATACATCACTTCAACAGACCGTTTAGTGTGCGCGTGAAGCGCCATCGAACACATGGAAGAGATGCAAATCGATCATCCGGCGACGATTCCCACGGAGTGGTCGATCTGCATCTTGTCCATGTGTACGCGGCGCGAGTCGCGCGCGCAGTAAAGCTCCTCTCACACTCTGCTGCTGCAGTATTGCAGCAGTGATGAAGGGGCTGCTATGCATTGCGTAGAGCCCCCTCTATCGTTGCTGCAGCACTGCTGCAGCAAAAGTGTGAATGGGGCCTGAACGATCCCTGATGGTTTCTCGTCGCCTTTCATCTACGCCGTGGAAAAAGTCGGCAGAAAACCTCACAACTGCTATTTTTTTTTTCAAACGCTTTTAGGCTTCTAATTTATGATTAAACATCAAAACCCCTCCTTCAAAAGTTCTTCCACTTCTAGCATTTTCTCTCGGCTTCAATAGTCGACCTCCACAGGGCGTATGAATACGCCTCCCATTAGTCCAACGTTGGACCGTGTTCATGAGCGTTTTAATGAATAAACAGATTAATAGAAACGAGAACACATTCAACAATGAGAGGGACTGTCTTTCTCAAGAATGGAAATGATGTATGGAAGACCAACCCCTTGTTGTTCGCATGCACTTCATTAACTTTCACGATACTGAACTGAACGTGAACTGCTGATTTTTTTTGGAAAAAAATTAGAAGCAAAACTTGGTAGTACGTCAGAACTATTCTGAGAAAAAAAAACTTCTACGACCCAAGAGCAGAACCCGCACTGAGGCAAGGATTCTTTGAACTTCATAGATCAAGCACTTTTACCATGCACAATCGCTTGCACTCACATTCTTGAAAAGTCCCAACTGATGTCACACTTGCAGGTGTTGCAAATGCGAGCCAGAAGTCCGCAACAATTTTCAAACGGTTCATGAAAAGGAAATAACAATAACAATTATAGTTGCTTCTGTTTTCATCTTCCACGAAAGCCCGCTTCTCTTGAGATCTAGGTGGCATCATTCAAGTTTCAAGAAATTCCTACCACTACTGCATCGCCGCAACTTTCCATGCTTCTAACGAAAAGTTCCCATGGATCCTTCAAATCCTGAACAATGGTTGGAAGAAGTTTTCGTTAGAAAAAAAGAAAAAATGACGCTATCTAGTCGAACTGGCGATAAGTGAGGCACCCAAAACAGTTTCGACAGTTGATTGTTAACAACAGGTAAACATCTGAAGCTATAAGCATGCTTCTAACTATAAATTACGTGCTGAAGACGATATTTGTAGGCAAACCATTCAAAGTGCATTTGCTTCTACCAATTCATTTCTCTTTCTCACTTCCCACAAGCTCTCTACATGTCACACACTTCATTTTTCAGCTTCGTTTTCTAAATTCGTTCAACCTCTAACCCATCCCACTACTTCACAATCGACTAAAATCCCTCACAAGGAAAACTCACCCGAACATGGCGGATTGTTTCTACCTGGGCAAGACCAGTACTATGCACATTAAGGTTAAAAACCAGAACCAGAAAATTTTCACACTCCATCCGTCTCTCAACAGTGCGCTGTTCGTAAACATAGAAAACAAAGTCGGGAAAAGAAGAAATGAGGAAAGATCGCTGCTAACCTGAACACGATCAGGAATTTGTGTTTCTTGGACTGGTGCGGTGTGCTCCGGCTCGTACCTAAACACACTCAAATCCTTCAGTAGCAAAAGAAAGTTTAGAATTTGGATAACATGTTCTTGTTTCCTTCCTTCACAGAATGTTACCGATGCTTATGTAAAGGGTCAAGGTAAAGCCATCGGCGATTAACAGCCCATTCCTTAACTTGAACAAGACCATTGACTGGTCCCAGTGAAAATGATTATTTCCTTTGACATAATCTGAACTGTGTTTTCATGGAGCAACGCCCAAAGCTCGTCTTTGACTTGTTCAGAACAGCAGTCTGAAGGGTAAAGACAGTGAAAAAAAGGAGTCGTCCGTTTTCCGTGACTAAAATGACAACCATCACACGATCATTGGAATATTATACCTCCGCTATTGAATAACGAGAGCGGAAGTTCAATTTAGTACAAAGGATACGGCAGTGGCAGTTCAAATTCGAGAAATGAACTTACTCTGTTGGTGGAACGCTCTGGAACTTTAGCGCTGAACGCGGTGCCGGTTGTGGTGCACCGGTTGGTGAGGTATCAATACTGCTACCCGACTTCTTTGTAAGAGCGAGTGTTACGGGTTGACTCTGAAAATACACAGTTATAAGTGTAACACCAACATAACTGGAAAATCCGCGAATACTTTATAACAGAAGCAAAACGTGTAAACAAGACAGAAATCTGAAATACCTTCACCTGACTTTGACCGTCGTGGTGAATAACATGACCATCGATGCTACTCTTCTTGAGCTTCTGCGGTTTCGGATGAGGAGTATCATGTCGTTCAAACTGTCCAATCGGTAACTAAATACGAGTGATATAATAGGACACCACTTAGTTCAAAAAAGCAGACAAAAATTAACCTTTTCGTCATCCACGGTGGCATCTTGGTCAGGGAAGTGCACCTTTGGACCACCTACGAACGCTCGATTTTGACCGGAGCGATCTTAAAATAAAGATACAGCTGAGATATGTTACTGTCTACTAAGAACATGCAAAAAGTTAGGTGAATAGGAAAATTTTCTAGGCCACCGTCAGGAAATCTAGTAGGAAGACACTACGTCCCCGTAATTTGTAACTTGTAACTTTGCAATGTAAAATCACTGAAAACATCGAGTTTTCAAGTACCTAGTGGATTTATTACTTACAAACCTACTACTTCAGTAAGTTTCCACTAATCTTCAGTCCAGTCATAAAATTGCAGCTACTTGGCATGAGGGTGGACACTAAATTGGTGAAACAACACGTGAGTAGACAGAAACTTAGGGGGGAATCAAAAAGATATAGCTACACATAAAATTTAAACAGCGTCAACTATCGTACAATAGAAGTAAAACAAAATAACAAATCGAATAAAACATTTTCAAACAGCAAGATACATAAAATAAACAAACAAAATAACGAACCGTTCTGAGGATGCGCACTGAGTTGCGGTAACAAGTAGCACGAAAGCACTTTTACACCAGTGCGAGGGTCACGTTCAACTTGAAGCTTCAACATTGCTTGCGACTGGAAAGATAAGTCACATAATTAAAATTAAAGCAGAAACGATGTGAGTGATAAGCACTGAATAACAAGCTGAAACTCACCTGATTTTCACTGAGCCAAAGTGCCTGAAGCTTGAACAGAACATTAATTGTGAACGGTAAATGACTCAGTCGATTACTGCACAAGTCAAGCACAGTCAACTTTTCACACTTTCCGATATCCATTGGAATTTCAGTAATTTCGTTCTCCCTCAAAGACAACACAGTCAGCGACGTGCATCCACCAATCTAAGAATGACAAAGATTAAAGATTCTCATATATACATAATGAGATGGCGTCCAAGGAAGGAACGCAAAAAGTTGTCCCGAACAATTTCTAATTCTGTTCGAACAAAAAACTGACCGTCGATGGGAGAGCGGATAGCTTGTTCTGATCAACATTTAGGTTTTTGAGATTCCGTAGGTTTCCTATTGATGAGGGGAGCTCCTGAAACGAGCATAACTGAAGTCATCATAAAGATCAAGAGTGAAATTCGTGAGTCCACGTTCCTATGCAGAGACGTACGGAAGTTCACCTTACTTGCAACAAATTATGAGTGAGAAAAAGCTCCGTCAATTGTTCACAACTTCCAATTGACTGGGTCAAGTGGTGGATGTGATTCTTCTCTAGCTTCAATATCGTTAACTTCTTCAGACGACCTAAAATTCAATTCTAACACAACAAACAGTTGAATGTGTAGCAAAAACACATGCATTCCAAATACTGCCAAATCTTACCTATAGAGTTCGGGATCGTTTGAAGCTCATTATCTGACAGATTCAAATCCGTCAACAGCGACAAATCTCCCAGTTCCTCGGGCAACGAGGAAAGCCTATTTTCACTTGCATCTGAAATAATAATCAATTTCATAGAATGATCGAACCGCAAACCTAAGAACTTACCAAGTTGCTCCAAAAGTCGGCACTTTGTAATCTGCTCGGGGAGACTTTCTAAGTCATTGGAATCGATATATAACTCCCTCAACGATTCCAAGCATCCCATTTCAGCTGGCTAAATGTGAAAACTCATAAATCTGTGACAGCAAACAAACTACACTTATTTTTCGAGTTAAAAGTCTATCCTCCGAATATTATACCCCCTCAAAATTGTACGTCAGGAGAAGCGAACAAGCACATCGAAAAAATTAATCATGAAAAGGTTACTGCAGCGAAAATAAAATTGAAAGGGGCATGCTATAGAATAGTGAAACTTTGGTTCAGCGCAAGCTTAATACTAACGCAACACTCATCAGAAATGATATTTCTAAGCAGAAAAAAAGACCTCTACCGAACACAAAACGCATAGCTTACCAGCTGGTCGAGTTCATTCTGACCGAGATCTACGACTTGTAGATTTTTTAGAAGCACCACACTCGGTGGGAGGGTTCGAATGAGATTGTCTCGAGCCTCCAACGACCGAAGATTAACTAACTGTCCTATGTCGCTGGGTAACTGAGTTAAAGACACATCATTCAGACCAAGATGTGTCAATGAGATACAGTGTGCTATCGTTTCCGGCAACCTATAAGAAATATTCTATGCATGACCGGAAAAATTCGACTAAAAATAATGTTACAAATAATGTCCAAATGAGCTGTGGGTTTGAACGTAACAAAAAGAGAAGTGATGTAGGCGTAAAATAATACTATTAGTGGAAAGAGTATTTGACAAAATCAAATGCTTAGAATTACAAACAAGTTCGTATTTGAGTCCACAAAAAAAAGAGAGGGAAACGGGAAGCGAGCAGAATGATTAATTCCAGACCATACTTGTTAGAAAGAGGAACGTGAACAGAAAAGATTTGGAAAAGTAAACACAATCACATGAAATACGTGGCAAAACCCTACCTAGTGATCGGATTCGAACTCAGATCCAAAATCATTAACATTCTGCACTCTTTCAACTGTTCGGGTAAATCTGATATATCTGAAAACCACTAATTCAAAACCTACAAAACATTTTTCCAAAAAACAGAAAAACTTGCCATTTCTGCTCAGGTTCAGTTCGACAAGATTCGATAACGAAGCAATATCAGGAGGCACACAAAAGATGTCATTATCACTGAGATCCAAGAGGCGAAGCTTTGTAAGACGAAATAAAGTCTGAAAATACAAATTATTCAGTAATCATTCTCGTACGTCATAAACTGGAAAAAAGAGAGAAATGGTAAACATAGTCTGAAAATTACGTCCGACCAGATTTCAAGGACTTTTGATTTTACAATGATCTTCCGGCACCCTGACTCAAATCAATACGTTTCCGTATGAACCCAAGATTTCGATAAGATGAATAATCAATAATAAGAGCCACGTTTAGCATGATCAATCAGAAATAAGTCAGAAAATCAATAAGAACATAGCAAGCATCATTAAATTGGCTCTTACAGTTTAATTACTCTTGAAGGCGCAAATCAGCCGTACATTTCACCCACGGCAAGATGTTCAATTTCGGTAGCAACCAGTTGCTGTATGAAAGAATTGTTTCCAGTTTAATGCTCACGATGGAACAGTAAATTTCCAGACAGGGCTTATTGACAGGTGAGGTCAATTGAAAGTGAAACGATAATTATTGAAATGACCTTTCACTCACTTTTGGTAACTCTTTGATGTGATTCATCGCCAACAGCAACTCTTCGAGGCCTCGATAACGATCGATGTCATGAGGGACAGCCTGGATAAAAGTATTGTTATAAACTCCTTTTCGACAGAGTCACACGTATCCCTGCACATGAGTGGTGTTTGGTCAGTCATCCATCCATCAAACACGTTCCCTTCGAGAAAAAAGAAGAAACACGAACAAAGGGACCATTCCGTGAATCCTCTGCCCACCTAATTCCTCTGTGAAACCAAAGGTGTGAGAGGGAATCTTGAATTGCACGACTAGAAAAAATTGCACCCTTGGGATCGATTGAGGCCCGCTCGGTCATCGAGGCACTAGATGTGCTTCAAAACCAAAGACTAGTTAGCCGAAGTGTCCGACAGCGTTTTTGCATGCCCAACATCTTCACGGAAACTCAAGTAGACGACAAATCGTTAAGCAAGGAAGAAAGATAACAGCTGTTTATTGAAACAGTTGTAAGTATTTTTCCACTCCTTCACCGAGCAGTGCTCGGAACGAAATATTTCTCGAGCAAAATGGTCATTTCCATGAGATTCCTTCTGACAACAACAGCCAACATCAACAATGACAACATCGAAGAGCGGAGGTCATGAGGATGCCTCACAGACCGATGGGGAAATAGAAAAGTCACACTTCAATTAAAACTTATTGGAAAACGTATAAAACACCTGAAGATTGTTCTGCCGGCGATCGACCGAGTCTACCTGTCGATTGCACGCTAACGGAATGCAGAAAAACGAAGGCATCACGTCGGCCGCAAAAGCACCACAGTCAAATCAAGTCTTAAAGGTGAGCATGATTTCAATAAAAGGACATTCGTTCGAAAAAAAAAGAAAAAAGAAAAACATTCTTGAAAAACTCACCTACCGGTCAATGTTATTGTCCAGAAAGCATAGAAGCCTAGTGTTGAAAACCCAGCACTGCAGCGAAACGCAACAGTACTGCCAATTCTTGGATGTAGGTCCCAACAACTCTTCACGGTGCAAAAACCGTCTGGAATTGATAGAAAATCTAGGTAATGTTTCATCGGTCGGAAAGTAGAGAACGGTGCAAACGACGAGAAAACATAAAAATCCGCTATTTCAGAGCATCCGCTAGAGATTGGCAAACAAAACAGACTACAAACTAGAAACTGGATGCGACAAAACGTGATGCTGAATACCATGAAACCGCAGGAAAATTAAAAAAAAGAGAACATCGATGTAGCGCCAACACTTAGCTCTTCGTACTACAGAATTGAGTCCCAAGATTAAGATGAAGGTGATCGACTTCTGTAACTCTCAAAATCTCACAACAAAAAATAAACCGCTGTTCTGACGTTTGAGCTAGGAAAGCGTCACCTAGACAACAAATAATGATGCTGGCACTGGTTCTTCATCCAATGAGACACTACTGCACTCATCTATAACGTCAACTAAGCGCCAAAGCGAAAACAGATTGCAAAACATAAATAATAAAAAGTTTAAAAAATTCTCTAAAATAAGTACATGTTCAGCAAGTTTTTATGAATTCTTTACTACAGGAAAAACTCGAAGTCGGCAAGATTTGTTCGAATTCATAGTTTCCGCTTCACGAACGCAGTGACATTTAAATAACTCAGGATCATAAAATGTTTTACGGTGTCTCGAAAAAGCATTGAAGCAGCGATTTCTCAAAACTGAGACAACATGTCCACCCTCGCAATCAAGCAGAGGATTTGAATTCAATCAGCGACGGAAAGACCGACTTTGCAAGCTGGACTGACTAATGTACTGCAAAGCAGTTACAGTTTCGAACTGTCAGACAAATTTTTGCAGGGGACCGAACACCTAACCTTCATCTTGGTAATCGTGGGCTTTCACGCAAGTATTTGCTTGGATGCGGTCGAGAAACTCTCTAGACGATGTAGTTTCGACAACAAGTAAATATGAAAAACTAAAACCAAAAAAGAAAAAAAGAATCTCAGCGAGCTTGTGAAGACTTCTAGGGACACGAAGAAAAGACGGAAATGGCGTAATTGCGTTCCATTCACACTCATATGCGCGGTCTTTCTTCATGATTTTCAACGACTGAGAAAAAAGTATGAGAATGAGAAAAAAGTATGAGAAAAGGAGGAGAATATGGTGAGAGCATATAACGTACACTATACACGAATAGAATAATCGATACGACGCAAACCGCAAGAAATACGGCGAATCGACGAGGCAGAAGCCGATTACAGGAGCGTTGATCAACTTAAACGACACTCACACACACCACGTGAAACATGTAATCGAGCGATGATGCACGGCCAATTCATTGAATGGAGAGGGGAAACGAAAAAACGAAATGTCAGACTGAAAAAGAAAGAATCAAAAGAAGTGTTCCTAAAAAATTCCACGCAAAACCATGAACAAAAAGAACCTAGGAGCAGAACAACCAACTTACTACAGAATCTTTGTAGATGCACGGTTGATTATTGTTCTGGTTTTTTTTCTTTCTTCGCTTGGTTTTTCCTCTGACGTGGGTCATGAATTCACGTAAATGAATAAATGAATGAAAGAAAACGCACGTGCCAAATGGGTGTGGATGTAACGAGGTGAAAAAACAAGAGAAAAAAGGTCGCATTTTTTCCGGACATCAGCTCAAATTGGTACATGAGTATGAAGATTTGGAAAAAAATGCATTCAAAGACAATTTGACCTCCTCAAAGAGATCTAGACAAGTAAAACTCTTTAAATAGCTGCATCCCACAACCTACACAACTCCAAGCTAAAAAATACCTTTTTTATGGAAATAGGTAATGCATTGCTACTATTTATACTAACTTATTTACTACTAACATTACGCACCAAGCTTGAAGGTGAGAAAAGACTGCCCTTGAAGGTAGCGGAACGGTCGAAACGATGACCGTCAAATAAAACTTTCCACCAACAACATCGTGTGGCAGAAGAAATTAATATTAAAAATACGACAATAACTCGATTAAAGGAGCGATAAAACGTGTCAAAATGTCAACGACCAGAAACTATAAAATAAAAATTACGACCGGATGATACGGTAACGTAGGTGAAGTGCAGATCGCTCACGTCCATGTATGCGTATACGCAGCGTGCACAGGCTGCAGCCGGCCGGTGTTGAGCACCACCGGACGGTGGCTCGATCGATAATCGAAGGCATACAAGGTCAATGCATACCTTTGGCACGCACACACGCATACACACCTAGCCGTACCCACACATACACAGATACACATCGACGCACATCTGCATACATACCACACACCTCTATACACACGCACACACTCACTTACTCAGAGTCGACGGGAGCGGTCGAGCGACTTAACCGCGGTAGCCGGCGACCAACGGTCAGTCGCACCACCCAAAGTCGTCATCATCGAACAGCGGGGGAGCTTGACTGAGACTGAGTCTCCAGTGCCAACCTCAGTCGGTCGGCCGTCCAATCGGCCACTGACCACCTCGCCATACCTCCGCTGCACACGTGAAACTCATTCAAATGATTATCAAGATATCATCGCAGCACATCAATCAACATCAATCAATCACTCTTTGTAATGATAACTTGACTCCTTTTTACCAGTTCTCCTCACTTTTTTCATTCTGTTGTATCAATCGCACAACGCATATGTAGTACAATATCAATGAAAATATTGCTACAAATCAAACGATACTAAAAATAACATGCAATCGATGTAAAGGAATAAGATAGTGACGTGATTGATGAAAAGAGTCAAGTTATCAATACAAGGAAAGAGAAGGTGGTATACATGGGCAACTACTGAGGTAGAAGCATCAGGAAATATTGAAGTTAGTTAACCCGAAAGTTGTCGCTTAACATGAGATTTCAATTTGCCAAGAGTAATCGCAATTTGAACCGATTTGCTCGAACGACAAAATCCGATTCCAGCTCGATAATCAAACGACCCACGCCCTATAGAATTTCTAGGGCATTTTATATCTAGATAATTGTTGGGCAATATTCCCAATTATCGAACTCCAGTGGCCGGCGAGCTCTTTACCAACCAATCTTTCCCAAACCTCGCCTAAGGGAAGTTATTTGGGGCGTTGGTCACGATTATGGCGACCGTTTTTCGAATTTCGACCGAAGACCACCCATATCGGCCACTAGAGTGACCAGGTCTGAATTTCAAATTTGGCTTATGCTTCCAAATTATTCTGCATGCCCATCACGATTCTAATGTTATTGTCTCGAATTTCGGTCGATTTTGGCAGCAACGGGCAGATACAGGTCAGTACTGATAGAGGTATGGCAAAGTGAGGGTGGTGGCGTGGAGGTGTACCTACATGAACCAACCTATCGAAACTAATCGAAATCCGAGAGGAAGCCATCAAATTAGAAATCACCATGCCAAATAACCTAACCAGACGAAGTTTCAGCTATATCGATGATTCTGACCTGACCACATTATTTAGCAATATGGGTGATCCTCGGCTGAAAATCGAAAAACATATGCAGGATTTGTGATCAGCACAACAGAAAATAAGGGGGCCCGCGTGGTGCAGTGGTAAGAGGCGCTACTGACACCCGCACGGTCGAGCGATCGATCCCGGCAGGGGCTAACCAAGACTTCCATCCCTCCGGGGTCGGGTAAATTGGTACCAGACTTGTCTGGGAAGGTAAAGACACTGACTTGGTATAGCGGCTGGCCCCCGCAAGTCATTGTATAGGCCAAACACGCATTCACCATGCCCCTACGATTCTGAATTGAACACGAATGCGGCGGCGCGTCCTTCGGGGACTGATCAACGCCGACACCGTCACCTTTACCTTACCTTACAACAGAAAATCCCCATGAGCGAAGTTTGAGCTGGATTGAGCTAGAAAACTTTTGCCTAGAGTTCAATGGGTGGAATAGTGCCGGTTGTTCACAATAGGTGGTCACATGAGATTATTTAAACGTAAAACGGTATGCTGAAGCGATGGAAATAAACGGCCCCTGAAGATAACGAGGGAGTCGAAACGTGAGGCCGTTTGATAAACCCCCATCCAACAACCGCGAAAGGCATAAGAAACGAAGGAACAACTGTTGACACCAATGGCGAGGTTTAACGAGGAGAGAACTTGAGATTAGTCAATTTCTGCCTTGATGACGCTAGGCTATCTGCAAAAACCGCGACCAGGGCAGGATTTGAGCCATCACCTCAATAAATTTGAGCGTTCAGGTGTCGGTGAATTGCACGCCTACAGGATCCTTTTTTTCTGTTAATTGACCTCCTTTTTTTGTGTAACAACACCATTATAAGCTTAATTGTAATCCCGACAACCACCCCTTTTATCAGCAAAACTTCAGTGTTGAACCATCAACTTTCATCGCCGATGTAGAGGGCTCGTTTCAATCGGTGACGTCATCTCTGAGTCACAACAACAGACATGCTTCGTTAGAGCTCATTGAAAAGCAGAGAACAGTCAAAAGACACTGCAGCGAAACAAGAAAACACAAACAAACGAGAAAATATGATGAAAGTGCTTCCTTTTTACCACTGCTCACGGAGGACTGGGAAATGAGTGCATTTATGTGGCAGTTGTTCAAATGGCCACTTGCACACCGTGTTGTTTGTGTGTTCCTAAGATTTCTATTAGAACGGGAAACTTCAATGAGCGAACATACCAGGACGAAGCCAGCCAGATGTACCACTAGTCATTGGTTGCTGCATGTCTATTATGGCTTGACGTGAAAAGTTACCGGGTGAAAAAAAAACACTCCCAAAGCAGGTTTAAAGTCATTCAAGCGAATACGATCACATAGAATCTCGTCTACTATCTATTGAACATGATCGACGTATTTGAATAGAGAACTACGATAAATAATAGGAAAGCCAGAGACGCTGGAGGTAAATCACTGAGCGGGGTATTGCGGGTGAATGGAAGAGTTGACACCCGTCGGTGTGACCCCAATTAATCTTTTTGGCGGCTACCCGTGGATGGCAGTCCGGATATGGACGAGCACCAACGGATCAAGTTAGAAATCGAGGGGACCTGGTGTGGAGTGTCCAACTTTTATTGATGAACTCATTTCGCATACCCTTCAAGGGACATGGCTCTGTCTTTGAGACTCTATCGTTGGGTTTTCTTCTGCTTCATCTCCGTTTAATTACCCAAGTGTGATTTTGAGGTCTTTATTGGCTTTCGTGGATATATTTGTCTTACCAATAGTGGCTATTTTTGTTGAATATTATTCACTAGAGGTAGGTCAGGGCCCGCGTGGTACAGTGGTACGAGGGGCTGCTGACACCCGCACGGTCGAGCGAATGATCCCTTCACGGCCTAACCAAGCCTTCCATCCCTCCAGGGTCGGGTAAATTGGTACCAGACTTATGTGGGAAGATGAAGGCACTGACCTGATATAGCGGCTGGACCCCGCATGGCATTGTATACGCGTTCGCCAAGCCGATAGTGGCTATTTTCTACGATTCTGAATGGAACACGAATGCGGCGGCGCGTCCTCAGGGGAACGCCGGCACCTTTACCTTTAGAAGTAGGTCAGCTTTATACGCTCATACGTTACCTCACTGACGAGTACATCAGTGGCCTCATACTTCGGTTTTACCGTTCAAGGTTGAGGGACGGAACATGGTTCCTTTTCACTTTGCCACCTCCTTACGCTACATTTCTTTTCGAAATAATGATACTCTTTTTCCCCATAGTGTACCGTTCTCGTAGTGATCATGAGTTATAGTATCGCCTTCCTTATTGGTTTCGTAAATACTCCAGCTGACTTTGTTTCTACCGAATATAGATAGCGGTGCACTCCAAAATAAGACAAAATAGCAGACAATCTTGGGCGGCATTCCTCCTTGAACGTGATTTAATGTATTAAATAGAGCACTCAAATAATGGAGAACATTCCTGGATTAAACGCGTTACTTAAAATCCTGCTCACATTCCCTCTTTAAATGTTGCAGGAATAGTGAAAAACAACACCTCTTCCCGCCATTTTTCCTTTAATCCAAGTTGGCATTTAATTTATTTTTTATCAGCATTAGGGAAATTATTGTTGCATGAACTATTTTCTACCTTGTTCGGTTCACGATCAGACAATCGAACGTGTGTGGTGAGAATAACAAAACCCATATTCGACAGGAAGATAAGGAAGGATAGAAGTGATGTGGCACTCAACTTTCGAAAATTTGAAGAATAGAAAAAAAGAGTATGAAAACAGCGCTATGGAAGAGAATGAAGTTTCCTCCAACAACCTCTCCCTAATAATCGCTGTATGAGGTGACAGTTCAAGGACGATGCGCGATACATTGAACAGATTACAGCCCAGAGATACGACAGTACTTTAGTGCAAGTGTACCTAAACATCCATCTACCATCAGCGAAATCGTAGCACAGAAAAATGAATTTACAAATCTTGCATTTTTCAAAGTTTGAGAGAGACCAGAATCACAGAGAAACGTGGTGACAGGAATTTCCAGTCAAACCAATACCTTTTTGGTTTCAATATAGAAGGGCTTCGACAAAAAACACCTGCATTCTAGAGGTGGCATTTAAGAAAGGGGAGACAATGTTTCCGAATACGAACCACACCACCGTTCATAACGTTCAGTCACAAGAGGAAAAGTGATCTCAGAAATAGAAGAAATCGCTGGAAGTTGAGAGCACTAGATAAATTTGAGCAAAGAAAAGCTAGCTAGAAATATTCAGCAACCAGCCTAAGGAAACCTGTGTTCTTGAAAAAATGGAGAAGCCAGCTACGACAAATGGACTATCATGTTCTTTGGATAGTGAAAAGAACCCAGACTAATACGACGACGAGTTTCTAAAAAAACATGTCGAACATCAAATATTCCACGTCTTTCACATCTCCGCAAGCATGAAGAAACAGCAGACCGTATTCAAGACATGCACATGAAAGGCTAATTTCAAAAACAACATGCTGATTGCAATAGCGTGCCAAAGAAAGACGCACGAGGAGCAGAAAAGTGTAATAATGAAAAATAATTATACTAATATGGACAAACCTCAGCTCCAACGTAACCATAAACTAGAACAACAGCAGACACGGGAAAGAGTAAAACAAAGCTGTACAAGCAGCAGCGAAGCCCACGATAAACAAGCCCTGTATCAATTTAGGAATCCATTCTAACTCGCTGACGTTTCCAAATATCAACCCTTACATCACCATAGTTAGAAAAATGAACGCAACAATGCTGACTTTTTTGCCCTACCCAAATACAGCTCATTCCATGCAAATGGTACAGCATGCAGGGAAAAAAACGAAATGAAAAAGAGGGAAATGGGGGAGGAGCGAAAAAATTATTAGCAAGCTTCATTTAGAAAGTTCAATAGTGCAAAAAGAAAATGGAGCATTTTCGATGAATAATGGTCGTTAAAGAGAAAAATGTTGTTGAAAGAAAATGTTTAACTACAGAACACTCAACGTTCAACCTATAACTGAACATTCCTCTTGACCTTGAAATACGGCGACACTTGAGGTGAATTCAGCCACTTCACCGTAACCGCTAGAGAGACCACATTCACAGATAAAAGAAAAAGGTAATACCTAGAACGATCATCAATTCATTTCCCCTCAAGAGAAGTAGTGAGTCGGTGGTTGGCACAACGCCCAAGAATCTGCTTGGTTAATTGCGGAAATTAATGTCGAAAAAATGTGAAAAAAATGGAATGAAGTTTATGATAAGTGTCAAAAGTCCATCACGGACGCACAAATTCTCACGAACTGTCACGTAACAGAAGAAAGAAAAATGCCAAATGAAAAGTGAGCCTAAGCTTTCAAGAGGACGAACTGCCTCTGTGTAAAAACAGAAGAATACAAATTCGAGTCCCACTCGTAGCCGCTGGAAACTTTATAGTGTCCTTTCTCTTACAATGTTAAAAATATCATTAGTTGATGATAACACGTCGCATTTGTTGTACTAATCTCGCCGGCAATGATATTTATAGACAACTTCCTTCTCTGAATTGCACTATTATGTTACCTAAAGTGGTCAATCAGAAAAAAACTGAACATTCTCTGCTTGCCACTTACCTTTGCAGAAGTTCAATCTATTGCACAAACAGAATGGGCGGAAATTAGCCGCAAGCGCAACAATTAAAAGGAAAATACGACCTGTGAAAAGACCCTGAGCTCTCCAGAGAGCAGCAGAGCTTGAAATATTCCCGAACAGGTACTTCTGGTAGTAAAATTAAGATATGTAACATGATAGAAACATAACTAACAAAGTAACAATGCCATGCCTATGGTTGGAGGTCTCTTTTAGATGCACAGCATTGGATAAGCACAAAGCAGTGAGCTTTGAA
Organism: Nippostrongylus brasiliensis; assembly: GCA_030553155.1. Classification (NCBI taxonomy): domain Eukaryota; kingdom Metazoa; phylum Nematoda; class Chromadorea; order Rhabditida; family Heligmosomidae; genus Nippostrongylus; species Nippostrongylus brasiliensis. The sequence continues at coordinate 18,356,150 of CP130737.1, forward strand.
CTAACCTAAAACTTCCTTTTGAGAACAGTAGCCTTTTCTCACCTTTAAAACTGTTTAGTGTTCCTGTTATATATTCGGATCAAGTCAGGAAATTTGCAAATGAAACTAGGAAACAAATATTCGCAAATGTCAAAAGAAAACGAAGGATATAGTGATTAAGGGAAATCGAAAAATAAACTTATAATCGCACAATTTCGTTCACACATCAAATCTACCAGTAACACAGATGAAACAGCTAGTGTTTTACCTCGCAGACTGCTTCGTCTCCTTAATATTTGCTTGCGTACCTTCGCAAGGCCTGGCTTTGAACACAAAAAAGGATAAAGAAAAATAATTGGTAATTGCAAAATGAAAAAGCTGAATGAACGTCGAAGATTAATGGCGAAAAAAACGGAATTAGAGTCGGACAGGAAACACTTGGTTATGAAATTGCCTTAAAATACAAAGAATAAAGAAAAATAATTAATAATTGGAAAGTGAAAAAGCTGAATGGACGTCGAAGATTGATGGAGAAAAAATGGGAATTAATGTAGGACAGGAAACAGTTATAAAATTACCTTAAAATACAAACCCTGCATAACCTGAGTCATAACAATAGCAACACTTGGCTGACGCGGAATAATATGTACTAATAAAGGTACAAGAACTGTAGCCGCCGCTGGCAAGATATTGAACTATTCAAAACCGATTCATCCAAAGGTATTAAGCTAACGAGAGCACCAGAAAAACCTATAGTTCCAACTATTCCAGTTGCAGAACGTTAAATTAAACACCATGAACATGTGAATCCGAAAGAATGGAAAAATTTAAACTGCGTTGGTTCGCGAATCGAATTCGGCTGATATGTCAGCGGCGTTACTTCGCCCTTAACTACATATTCACTCCGAATTTATATCCATCTCCAAAAGCGGACGACAAGCGATTGAGGACGAAGAGTTTATAAAGACACACGATTTCAAAAAAATAGATTTGTGAGACAAACCGAGTACACCTTACAACCTGTTCGAAACGCAAGTCACAAGCACAATGGGAGAAGGATGAGATGTTCTTCACATGGAAGGTAACGAGATGAGTCGTCGCTTGGTCAGTTCTTAAAGGACGGAAAGAGGGTTGCGTGCGGAATGCATGGCGCAATATTTGATTTACCCCCAACCCTAAGCTCCGCCCCCACCAACAGTACACTAGTTGTCTGCGTCTCTGCCATGTTGTGTGACGAGACGGCCTCTCTGACCGTCCATCATCTGTTAGTTGAGACCCAGTATCGGCTCCGTATTTGGTTTTCTATATTGCTTTATTTTAGTTGTTATTCAGTCCTTTCCGTTCTTTATCAGTTCTGTATGAGTGCCACTCGCTTGCAGTGTTCTTGCAGAACAGATCCACACACGTTTTCATTGGTTTTTTTAGTGGTGGTTTGATACCAACACATATATTCTTGTGGTATTCTGTATAACTGTTGGTTAGATTTCTGGATACTTGTTCTTGGGTTCACCTTCTGGCTGACAACTCGAGCCAAGTTCTGCTTGCAAAATTCGAGTTCACTTGGAACCATAAATGATGAGAGATAGCTGACAAAAAAGACGTCTTATTTCGATTTTCTACTGGGACGTTAATAAGTCTGTTACGAATCGGATGCTGTCTAGATCAGTTGTGTTCTATGATGTGTCTTAAATACCATGTGAAGTCGAAATTTCAGAAGTAATTAAACCAGCACGACAACCAAACATCGTGGAGGCATGAAATTAGGGATTCTTTGCATTGTTCTTTGTCTTCGAGTGGTACTGTCGAAGATCCACCATCTCAGCTTACGGGTGAGTTTATTTCGTTCTTTGTTGCTTTATTTTTTCCTTTTTTTCTTGGATACAACACTCCTTGTTCAAGCGACAGTGAACCAGCCGACGAATAGATTTGTTCCTTTTCAATCTTCATTTGGGTTACCCTGAACGAGAACTTTTTGAATTTTCGACCATTAAGACATATATGTGGTAACCGTTACAGTCAGATGAATTGTTTTTGTTAGTGTACGTCGTATTGGGGCGTTGATAAGCGGTCGACGTCCCACTTGATGGATGTGGGTAAGGAAAGGGAAAGCTTGTAGGAGTTCGGGCAGCCATCATCAATCAATGGTGGATGAACCATTTCTGATTCATTCTCATCAACAAGTCACATTTCCCCATATGACGAGCTGTTGATTTAGTAAATGTCAAAACAGGCCACCAACTTGGCTGGAACTGCCGCTTTTTCGAAGCTGAACTTCACGCCTCTTTTCAGTCACCATCGGCAATCAGGAACCGTTTTACCGACGTCGCTAGGAACTACGTTACCTTTACAAAATGGCCAAAAGCAAATGTATCAAAATGACCAAACTTTCCCAAACTAGATCAGGGACTCCGACCGCGACCGCCATCAATTTTACTTTAGAAGCGATGTGAGGAAGCATATCATCTACCGACATTGAACACCTGGTTAACTAGCTCATAAAATGCCTTGCGAGATCAACAAACATGTGATTTCCATTTTTCATTCCATGCTTATGCTAAAGGAAAGCTGTTACTAGTTACTTTTTGTTTTTGTTACCTCACATGCGTGGGCTACACTGATCATGGAGGTTTAGAGGAAGAGATCTCAAAGATTTCTTTACGATTTATTACACAAGTTGTTTGCAATATTTAGTGACTATCTTTGAGGGAGATGCTCGTAGAAATATTCCGCTAACCAGCTTCGGATACGCTGAAGGTGGTACATTCGATCTCGTGCTCATTAACTTCACCGTCCCAGAGACAATCCTTGAAAAAGTCGATTCCAGCGAGAATGCAGATAAATCGGTATGTACAGCTTTTATTCGTTTTGCTCTACTTTCTAAAATTTCCTTTTTTCATTTTCCAGGGAGTTATTGGATTTTCGTTGTCACGTGGTAATTCTATCGCATCTGGTGTGGGGTCAAATCCGCACGTTTGTCAATTGCAGGTTTGTTTTTCATTAGACTTTTTTCTCAACATGTATTGATGAAACTCATGCTCAACTCAAGCGGGTTTAAACGAGCAGAGTCTTGAACTTGTTTATTGTTTCTAAAATCATGATCTGTAACATAAATGGACATAGCTTCTAACGTCCGAATTGTAACTTACTGTGGTTACAGCACTATGAATTAGAATTATGACAGTGTGCTCAGGAACATTTCCTTCATCCCATTACTGGTCACGGATAATACTATCATGCCTAATTTAAACTGTTATATTCTTTCAGTTCTTCTAACATTTCATTGCGTTCATTTCTAGCAAACAGACCAAGGATTCGATGCCGTGTTTTTCTTTGCTGATCTTCCGCAGAAGCGACTTCGAGTATTTCGATCTGGGGCTGGGAAGAATATTCATCTCTGTCCCTCTCACGACCAGTATGCCTTACTTGGATTCATTTTTATTCGACGTCAAATTTCTCGATTTTCGTTTCGTTCAGATGCGCTAAGGATTGGGAAGCAGGCGTTGTGGAGCCAGTGAGAATCGAATCTAAAGATAACACTCCACCTTCCGGAGGATTGTTGGACAAGTTCAAACGAATTTTCTCCGGTGGTACACCCGGGGTTCCGTATTCTGATTACATTCCTCTTGTGGAGAACGATCTGCTGTATTCTGCAAATGTGAGCTTTATTGAAAACACATCGCTGGTATTGACTGTGATTGCATTTCTGCCTGGGACGTCGTTGTAAATAGTTTTGTGCGCAGTCAATATTACCTACTAGATCGATACTTCATTTTTTCGACGAACTTTCATAGTTTTTAAGATATCCATTCGGTTCCCATACGAACTCCGTGGTAAGTATCACTTCATATATCACAACTGCTTCAACTATCGAGCTCATGGGTACAGGTTAGTAAGCATTCATCATGTGATTCATTTCCTTACCATCCGGTGACCTATGATTGTTTTCTGATGGTGCAGTTTCATTGTTTCAGTGATCGAGTTGCCGTTGATTTCACAGTATGGATCGTAGAACGGAATATTGGCTCGTTCTTAGCCGCTGGTGACATTCCCAAACCTCAGCTTTTCCTCTACGTCTCGTTAGCGTTCGTACTTTGCGCTGCACTATGGTGTAGACTGGTGTGCTTGTCGAGGTATGCGATGGAATTCCTTGGAAAAATCATTCCATTTTTCATGTGAAAGCGAAATTAAATAGAATTTTAGAAAATGATGTGCCATTTAGAACCTGTTTGCTTTGATATTTTACTCTATCATTTAGTCGTGCCAATGTTTATCGAGTACATGGTTTAATGACTGCACTCGTATTCCTCAAAGGCGCATCGTTGTTCTTTCATGGAGTGAACTTCTTCTTCGTCAGTAAATATGGACAGCAGAGCGAAATTTGGGCCGTCGTTTACTACATTACCCATTTGTAAGGGATTCGATTTCCTTCCATTTATTATGTTTACTCTTTACAACTATTCAATTGAAGGCTGAAAGGTGCTCTTCTCTTCGGAACAATTATTCTTATCGGCACAGGATACACATTCTTCAAAAATTTCCTCACAGAGCGTGATCGAAAGGTGTTCATGGTGGTGCTCCCTCTGCAGGTACTTTTGTGAAATTTTAATGCTCATTTTCCTATTATTCGTTGACAATCTAGCGTAAGATTATTGTCATTTTGTATTCTCTATTTTCCTTCCTATTTCCATCTTGCAGATAGTTGACAATATTGCTATGGTGATATTGGAGGAAAGTGAATTCGGTCAGCAAGGCTATCAGTTATGGTTTGAGATGTTCGTGTTCACTGACATGATTTGCTGCTTCCTTATAATATTCCCTATTATCTGGTGAGTTTTTGTGTACTACTCGATTGTAAGTGAATTGTCAGTGCTTCCGTTACAGGTCCATGCACCACTTATCTGAAGGGGCTGGAAGTGACGGCAAAGCAGCTTTTAACCTTGAGAAACTGCGCCTCTTTCGACATTTTTACATGATTGTGATTTCGTACGTTTATCTGACAAGAGTTATGAAATTACTGCTACAGGTAAGTTTGAGGTTTAAGGTGTATCCTGCAGTTGTTCATGAAACTGTTTGCAGTACACGCTTCCCTTCGATCAGGAGTGGGTTACGGATGCCGTCGTTGAACTGTCAACGCTCGTATTTTTCATTCTTGTTGGAATTCTCTTCCGTCCTCAGCCATCGAACCCGTACCTCAGACTAGATCAGGATGTCGACCCCGCGGAAGATATATCGTAATCTATTTGCTAATACTATTCGTTTTGGTATTTTACGTTTATTTTTTGATTTTCGGGTATTACTTGGGCTTTTATCGCAGTGCATTGATGTTGCTTTATCTTTCTGGCTAAGGGCAGGAATTCCGATACCTACCTTGCTATGGCTCTTCCCTTTCTGGTGCTCTTTTTTGGGTGTATGACACATTTGAGGTACTTCTGTGAAGTTCGATGGTGTACCATTCATTAAAAGCCGTGCTATGCTAAAACAGTTGACCAGATCGTATATTAGTATAGCTAGCTAGTCATAGAAGTTTATATTTGCCTTTATGATCACTAGTCTAAATTTATGGGGGAGTGGGATACATTTCAGCCATAGCACGTTACCATTGCAAAACACCATTAAAAATCTCATTGGGACACCTAGCGCCTGCAGCTATAACGCGTTTCCTTCGTCTCTGCCCTATATTTCACCTGTACAGCGCCGCTTTGCTGCCAAGTATGAATGGTTCTTATGGGCTATTTAAGAGGAAAGGTACTGATTAGCGCTTTGTGGTGGCCAAGAGCTGACTGTTCCAGATATAGACTTATCTGCGATCCAGGTTAAGTGAATCCAAATAATCTCATTCTAGACTGACCCAGAACGGGCTTCTTCAAGGGGTGGTGAATCGCGGATCATCGCATGCACTTATTGCACCGGATAATGCTGGCAGCGATCTCGACTGTTCAGCTGTCACCGTTGAGGATAACTCGAATGTGTCACTAGTCGGAAGACGTCGTGTTGATGGGTTTGAGAAAACGTTGCTCTGAAGAACCTACATCTATAGTCTGCCGTTCCAACACAAAGATCTGTTTTGCGCACAATAACTCACCTTGTTCTGATATCATGCTCTATAGGCTCTTTTTCCTTGGCAATCAGGCGACGGTGTTTGTTAGAAGAGAGAAATAAAACGTCGTCCACCAAAATTCAATGTGAACTCAAAAGTGGGGCTTGAGATGAACGACAAAATTTTAGTGGCCTAGAGCGGCAGGCTGTATTCGCAGATTTACTAATCAGAAATTCGTCTATTTATTCTATCAGTGAACCGTCTTGAATTTCGTGATTTGGTATCGTTTTATGGGTACTTACGATAGTTCTTTCCTGCATCTAATAATTGTTCAGTATGCTGATATGTGATCGCTGAATGTTTTTGGTGTTTGTTCTCTTTGCCTGGATCCAAAGGTTCATTTGCTATTCCTCAAAGTAATAAACAGCTCATGATAAAGTGTATTGCTATTGCTTAGCGTGTATTGTTTATGTATGCTTGTCGTACTCGTCAAAAACGAGAATTCTCACGAAATGTCCTTGTTCTGCAATGCCGTTATGCCTTTTTGTGTCTGGTGTTGGGTAGCGAATTTTCGATTGCTTGTCGTGCCAATTCTGGTTTATTCACCGTGTGATGTATATAGAATTTATAATGAATCATTGCAGACTACATATTTTATTGAATCGTCACGGTTTCTATACCGAGGTCTTTCGATGAACGATATAGCTCGTGTTGCGTTCGTTCTTATCAATATGACCTTCAGACTTTGCTAGGACGAGGTCTCCTTGTCGGCGGAGCCTCCCGTCGTTCCCAGCTCGCTGAAATTGCAGACGGAATCGCTGGTCCATTGGTCAATAGATGCAGGAATTGTCATTCAATGAGGTTATCTACCTTATAGATTCTATCTTTCTTCCTTCAATGCCCTCAAGCTCTCCATGGGCTCCCTTAAATGTCAATCTTCGTTTTTCAATTATTAAATAGAGTTGGAAACTGCTCTGTTCAGACCACGGATGGTGAACGCAGCAGCGTTAGATCATCAGAGGATGGAGCAAGTGAATCTCCAGGTGGAGATGATCGCGAACGGCAAAGATTATTGCAGAAGATTGAGCTTGCAAGGGAACGTTTGAAGCGGACCAGCCTAGAACGAGAGCGTAAGTGCTTTTGAGAATGTTGATCTTAATTTGTTTCTACTTTGTCATCTTTGGAACATACTTTACTGATCTGTCTACTAAAACTTCGGCGTGATCAATGTGGACGTTTTCTTCCAAAAGTCATTGTGATTCTAGTTGCTTCAATTCAATCAATTTTTAGGAGATGTCGAAGAATTTCTGATAATGACCCAAGGAGCTGAAAGTCAGAAGGGCGTAGATAATCCTCAAATGGCTCGCTTAAAGCAGCATTTCGAGAAGAAGAATAAACGTCATACTACAGAACTGGAGCACCTGCAGGTTTGTAGCGTGGTAGCTATCTATCTCATTGAGTTCGTAGTTGTTCGCTTGGAGCGATAAGCGTATTAGTTCCATTCATTTATTGTAGTTTCAAGTAATTTAACAATGTAGTGTGGGACAAAATCTCTCGCCTCTACATTGTTTGCCTGCAAAAGCGATAGAAGTGACGTTTCATAATAATACTGACCTATAGTTGCTTCTTCGTCCTTTCCTTTCCTATAATGCTCTTAATGTAGAACAATATAGAAAGAATAGTGTTCTCTAAAGGGTCATATTATATTCAACGTGTTTTGCAGAGAAAATTGGTCGGGTATGAGGCACGTTTAGCTGAAATTGAAAGTGGCCTAGTCGATTCTGGAGGTCGAGCTACGGTTATGTCAACAGTAGGACAAGGAATAAGGTTTGTTTTTCACACTTCGTTGTCTGTTCCGTGCTTGTCTTCGTACGAACGTCTGTCAGTCTCTTTTTTATTGTGTATTTTTAGAAGAACCGGTGCTAATATCAAGGGAATGACTGAAACCGTTATAGCTGCTCCACTGGAACTTGCGCAAAGGCTCAAGAGCACATTTGGTTCAGCGGATGACGTCAATCAGCCGGGCGACGGTATTTTTTGCGATTAGTTTGTTCCGTATCTTAACCCTGACACTCAATTTATCATGAATATTAACACTATTTATAATTTGATTAATGCTACTTGAATTCACGGTGAACGTTCCTTGCGCTTTGGTAGAATTTGACCTGATTCTTCTAGTGTTTTGCTGCTGATGAAAGTATTTATGCAACGATTTTGTCTCGATTGCGGGAATAATTGGAGATGAGGGAGTTCTTTATAAATTTTGCTCATCCCTGCTCCTACCTTGTTAGCGACCTCATCAATTATCTTTTGGCTAGAAGTGCAATGCGATAAATTAGCTCTATGGAGTGAGTGTGGAGATTGAACTCCATCTAGCTCGAAATTCAGCAAGCCTGAGTCATTGTTTAAGAATTCATCAACAAAATGTTGATTGCTATTGCTTTTTCAAAATTTTACTTCGTTTTTTTCGTGGTTTTGTTTACACTAATGTTTTTTGTGCTCGCAGTGTCAGTGGTTTCACCGTTCTCCCTAATGTGCCATTATATCAGGCACCCATTCTGACCTGCGAATTGGACAGTCAAAATTCTATGCCAGTTCTGATTACGGAAGTCCTCATCATACTTTGTCTAACAGGTTTGACTGCTTCGGCTGTTGCATGTTAGATTTGTTATTCAAATACTAATTGTCGCCCCTTTTCCAGGTATGGCTCTTCGAGAAAGTCGGATTCATTGCCAGCAAATTCCTCGTTGGAAAAGTCGTCGACTCCGTTGCGACCACGAGATGGCAATCTTGCTGTCATGTCCGACAGTATTTCAAAAGTCGACGCTGACGCAGTAATTTTTAATGTCTTTTGTTTGCTTTCCGTTCTCTTTATAATGCCACATTCTTCACTTTTGAAATTTTGCGAGAAGCGATGTCATTGTTATTATGATGGGATCGTTTAGCCGAACTCCTCGATACAACTGTCTCCTGTTCCCCCGTTTTCTCTATCAGTGGAGTCGGAGGAGATATCGCCACAGATTCTAGAGGATCTAAGAGGTCTTCGTTATCTGATTACCAAAATGGGCGATCAAATAAGTAGGATCGAGGTAGGTTCATGATTTTAACAATCACTGATACAAAAACTTAACTTTTGCTGTTCAGACACGACTCGATTCCGAGATGGCTTATATTAATCGTGCATTGGAGGAAGAGCGAGGGAAATACCTGGTACGACCTCAAGTCCCTTTTTCTTCCAAGGCGAATATAATAAATTGTATTTAAGCGTCTGGAAACCACCATGAACGAAACAATCGAGTTGCACCAGGCAGAATTCCAGGTTCTCGTTTCATTCTTCTTATTAAGAGGGCATTTCTTCGTTATTGAGTAATTTTCTTCTAAAGTTATTGGTATTTTAAGAGTGATACTATTTCACACATGGCTCGGGTTCTGCTGCTCTCTCCACGTGTTCATGTTTTTGGATGAAAAATTTCCGTAGTGGCGCTCTTGATCTGTTCTCCAACCCCTTCCTGTGTGTGTCACCTGCGGAATTGTGGACTTTTCAACAGAACACTTCAGTTGTCAACGAAATGCCTAGTTTCATCGAGCTCTAAATTTTTAGAACGTTTAAACAGCGAACGTTTAGCAAAATCGTTTAAGGCCCTGAAACAGGAGCAGAAGGGTATAGCCAATCGACTGGATTACCAGTACAACGATCGGTTCAAGCGGGTTGAGGAAAGCGTGGAATCGGTGGAGAATCACGTTAGTTTTCTAACTTCGCCGTCTTATTTGTGTAAACTTGTCCGCAGTCATCTATACGGTAGTTGTGTCTTATTGTAACAGTTTTAGGTTTTGCGTATGGAGACCTCTATAAAGGACACTCTGGATATACGCTTGTCAGCACCAGCATGGAGCAATGCTGTGTTTCTCTCCAGTGCTAATATTGTGGTAAGTGTTTGATTTTTTGCCTTCAAAAATGAATTACATAAAATTATGGCAATCTGTGTATGTTCGGTGTTTGATCAGTGGATGAAGCAAACACATTGGAACTTACTACTGAATCGATATGGCATTAAAATAGTGTTAACGGTAGCACACAGATAATCTATGACGGTTTTTCTCGGTCTTCTCGTAGCACCATTTCAACCCATTTCTCGTGGGGCGTAGAGAATAATTCGGAGATCTGCGAAGACCAATCACGATTTCTGAGTAAGGGTTGGAATTATGAGGAACGGCTCGTTGTTTCGAGGACATGATATCCTCAATGTAGGGTTTGTACAACGCTTGAATTTGTGGTGGTTCATCTCGCTTCTCTCGCATCTTCATCTGAAATGCTTCATCCCGCAATAAGGTCCGCAGGAAAAAATCACAGTGTTTGAGTTTCAGGAAAAAGTTGACAGCTGTTTCGTTATCTTACGAGTTCAGAATTTCCTAAAGTGGAAAGCATCGCTCAACTAGCAATTTAGGTCGAATTTCTGAAGATCGTGTTGTACCTTGTCGCAACGGCTTTGGACCTCTTTTTGCCGGTTTTCGGTTCCCGGTAAGTCGTTTTCTAAACTCATTTCGTGTATGCGCAAATATTGTTAGTGATAATCAGGGGTGTGCGGATTTTTTTTTTCGAAAAAGCGGAAGGCGAAAGACGGATCGGAAATGGCCAAAAATGGCCGGAAACCGGAATACGGAACACGAAACGGAAATAGTGCAAAAATCACTAAATTATTCAAATTTAGCCAAAACCGGGCCACAAAACGTTTTCATTTCTACAACATTTTGTACCCTGGGGTTACCCTCGGAATGCTTGTTTTGTTTCCACTAGAATATGTCTATTGTATTGGTGAAAGCATTCATCGTTTGGTGATAGGTTCATGGTAAGCGGTGAAAATTCCTCACAAAAACTATATCAATTTCATTCCTTTTTATAGACTTCATTATAAACCAAAGACAAGTACGTACACAAAGACAGACTTCTTTGTCGTGATAGACAAGAATGCCTCCAAAATAGAATTAGGAGCCTAAAACGAGTACGTTATGAGAGAGAAATAGCACTTCTTCCAAGGTTCTCGGGAGAGAGGCTTTTTTCTCGGATCGCTTATAATGAAACTAGCAGAAGAACACAATCTCTCGCAATCCGACGATGTGGCAGGTGCCGACAAATGCTTCATTTCAAGTTTTCTTAGGAGGGGTACTTCGCTGCGTTGGTTTCATTCTTCCAGATTTCTACTGGATAATATCGACGTCAGCACAATAACTTCAGTCTCCATGTTGTTAGCCTGCACAGTAGAACTCTCCGATTTCTTCCGCTTCCGTGTTCCGCCACAAAAAAGCGGAACACGGAAACTGAAAGGAAGGGCTGAAACGGCCCGAAACCGGAATTCGGAACTAGGAAACAGAAGTTCCGCACACCCCTGATGATGATCTATGAAGCCTTTTATTGTCCACTGACAATGGAGCACTTCGACTTTGTTAGTATTGTCGGTGATCATTGAAATTGGAAAATTAAGAGAAGTTCGGTGTTGAAGGTTGACCGTTTACGTAAATTCTAGTAATCTTCAAGCTGTTCCGGTAGTATGGACTTTTTAAGTTACGACAGAGTCTTTGTTATTCTTTGAGTCTATGAACAACCGTGACAACTAACGAAGCGATTCGACCACATAATGTATTTTTTCGGATATTTGTCTGTTTAGATTTGAATATTAGCACATTTTCATAGTTTCTCATCTTGTTTACTGCCTTCATCAAACGCTTATTGCGCTAATTGACAACTTGTTTGAAGTTGAGTTTTGATTTTTACAGGAACAAGGCAGGTGTGTTCCTGTGCTGCTTCATTGCCGTGTTGCTCATGTGGCAAAATCTCCACGCCTACAATTTCATTGTAGATTTATTCTTGAGGAGAAATGGCAGTGGTGGCAATAAGTCCTTAGAATCGGAAAAATAGAAGCGTTAGAGATGACTAGTTTTGCCATTTGCACTACTGGCCTATGTGCTGAGTATTGGCCAAAGTTAACCCCAGGATCAATGTTGTCGTAAATGCTTGAGAATATGATCGTTTTCGTTATGAAGCACTGCGACAATTATCTTGCCTTATTTATTGTCCATTCAAGATGTCCGCAGTTTCGCAATGTAGTGCTATGTATGGAAATCACGTTCGTAATATTTAGCGTTTCGTTCGATTCGTTTTATTCCCTTTCTGGTACTACGTTACCGGGTTGTAGATCACGTTTAACATTTCTATGTATTTTTTGTGATTCCCCAATGCATGCATAATTGAGCCCTCAACATTGCTTGCTATGATGACATTGCTATTTGCCATCTGAATTGTTTAATTTATTAGTTGTACAGGTTTGTTAATTTTATTAAACTGAGTCACGCATGTGATTGTTTTACAGTTGTGTATGAAGGCGTTGTTATTAAGTGTAAATCGCTTGTTCATTACAGTCTCAGCTCCTAGTTGTCTTTTCATATTCGTCTGCTCCCTAACGCCACTTTGCACCTCATCACGTTGAAATAGTGACATTTCCGTGCACATTTATTCAGTATCACTTACAGGTCATCATATTTGTTGTGATCAATCCCGTTCAGTTTGCCATCGTAAACGAGACCTTTTGTGTGAATTTAATGTTAGATGTGACAGCTGCTTCCTCTTTTACTGCTCGAACCCTCTCGACTATTATGCGTGTCATGATATGAGTAAATTTGCCTCGATCTAAGGGTCTGTAACTGTGGACTGCATAATCAAAGCATGTCGGCTCCATTTGGAGCGCCGTACAACAATTTGAGGGGAAACTGTTGCTATTGGGCTTGCGATTTTAGGGATGTTCGCCTTCTACTGCGGTTGTAAAGCAGCACGGCTGTAAAACAGAGGTGTGCGGAATTTTTCTTTGAAAAAGCGGAAGACGGAACGGAAATGGCCAAAAATGGCCGGAAACCGGAATGTGGAACACGGAGGCCGGAAATAGTGCAAAAACCACTAAATTATTGAAATTTAGCCAAAACTGGACCACATAAAGTTTTATTTCTGTTTCTAAAGGTACCCATAGAGTGTTTGTTTTGTTTCCGCTAAAATGTGTCTATTATTTTGGTGAAAATGTTCAACGTTTGATGATAGCTTCAAAGTAAAAGGTGGAAATCCGTCTTTATAAACTTCATTATAAGCTGAAGACAAGTACGTAGAGAAAGACTGACTTTTTTGGCGTGATAGACAAGAATGCTTTCAAAATAAAATCAAAAGCCTAGAATGAGCATGTTATGGTGGAGCGAAGTACACGCCCCCCCCCCCTCCTAAGAAAACTTGCGATGAAGTATTTTTCGGCACCTGCCACATCGTCCGAGTGCGAGAGATTGTTTTCTTCTGCTGGTTTCATTGAGAAACGATCTGATTGTGAGAAAAAGCCTCACTCCCCAAAATCGTGAAAAAACTGCTGGTTCTCCACCACAACATACTTGTTTTAGGCTTTTAATTCTATTTTGAAAGCGTTCTTGTCTATCACGCCAAAAAAGTCTGCCTTTCTCTACGTACTTGTCTTCGACTTATAATGAAATTTATTAACATGCATTTCCACCGTTTACTTTGATACTACCACCAAGCGTTGAACACCTTCATCAAAATAATAGACACATTCTAGTGGAAACAAAACGAGCACTCTATGGGCACATTTACAAACCACCTCTACAAAAAGTAATGATAGTTTTAGTGGTCCAGTTTTGGCCAAATTCCAATAATTTCCCCGGTTTCCGGCCATTTTTGGCCATTTCCGATCCGACTTCCGCCTTCCGCTTTTTTGAAAAAAAATTTTGCACACCCCTGGGCCTAAATTCACCATTGGTAAACCCCCGATGAACCCCCAGATATACCCTGAACGGCGTAGATTCGTGAATACGCGCTGGGGTTTATCGGGGTTTATCGCAACTCTATCGCACCTCGCGATGAGGCAGGGTTTGGGAAACCTCGACGGTATCGAGCGAGTTTATCGCCGACGGGGTTTCGGAGACCGCTTGTCCGTTCATGAATGTGGGCCCTGGTGGTTACTCTTGCGTGCCATTACCTGTCTAGCAGCCTGGCAACAGTCCAGTCGCCGTTGCTGTTCCTAACGCGAAAATTACTGTTTCCCCACACCAAGGTGAAAGGGGAGCAACATTTGCAGAGGTGTGCCAAACACTTGGTACTGTTCTTCTCTGGCTTTAGTGACGCAATTTCTTCAAGACTATAAGTTTACCTTCTCACATTCGTACTACTTTCCTTCTCTATTCCTTATGGGAAGATGTTTCTGTGATATACAATGGAGAGCCTGTTGTTGGCAGAATTCATTTCAAGCAACAGATGCATTAGACGCGATATCTTTGTGAAAAACGTCATCATCCTCGTCATCGGAAATGCCAAAGTTCGGATTTGGAAATGATTCCTTCTGTTGATCGACGACAACTGTTGGTGGTGGCAGAGCATCTGGGCGCACCAGAACTGACGCCTGAATGACAACTTTTTCAATGGTATTTCAAATAGAAATCATAGATGAAACTAAGATAGATGCCTCAAAGTCATCGTATCTTTTCTTTGCAGGACGACAAATTGCAAGAACGAGTCAATTCCATTTATGCACTTAAACTAAACTACACTATACTTAACTATGCACTATAAACAAAGTAAAACTATAAATACCTGTTCGCCGCGTGCCGGTCTTTGCTTCTGAGCTTTCTTCTCATTCACGTACTCGAAGTACATGTACGTTGTCAATCCAATATGCAAACAATATCCAGCTATCAGAGTGAAGAACCCAACGAACAGGAAAAAGGCGAATACTGAACGTAATTTGATACTTTGATTTGGAAACAGTTGAAGTGGATTTGGAAATACAAAGTCAAACTGAGCGATGGAGAAGAAGAGTGAACTGAAATGAGCGAAATTTGGATTTCAAATGATCGTGAATGCAGGATCACGAAAAACAAGAATGTCGGAAAGAACGGAGGTGATGCCGAAGAAAAAAAGACAATGGAGAGCGCTTGCTGTTCGGAGAAAGTAAAAATAAGATTTACGTTTCTTCTCGCGTTGAAGTAAACTGTATCGTGCATCAACGAAAAACTGCTCGGCCATGGAAGAATATGGGGCGATAAGGCAGAATAGAAGTTGAAATACAAATATTAGCATCATTATGACCACTACAAACTGAAATGGTTTCATAATTTTCAAAATTTAAACTTCATCATTCCTTGGAGCATTGGCCCAGTAAACGGAATAAACTGGAAATATGAAAATTACTGGAACCTGGATGTACCAAGCTTTATCGAACTCACCATCTCTCCTATGTACGGAAGCAGAAACAGTGTACTTTCCTTCACAAATGCTATAATCATCGTCACAGTAACAACATACTCCCATATCTGAGAAAAGAAACAGAATTCTAGAATTGGAAAAAACGGAAGAGAAATGTCTAGCGGCATTCACCTCAATAGCAAATGTGGTGAAATTCGAAGCACTCGGGGTTTTCCCCGTGACGTAGGATGTTGCCTCAAGTATCTCCGCTGCAAGTGTCATCACTATTATTATGAAGAATGCTACCTGAAAAATGATATGGAACGTAGCATGGGAATGGTTTTTTAGTAGCACAATAAAACAAAATAAGGAACGAAATGAGGAAATAAATAAATAAACAAATAAATAAATAAAAATAAATAATTAATTATTAAATAATAACTAATTAGTACATGAATAAATAAAATAATCATGAAAAAGTGGGGTGATATATTTCCCTCTCATCATGGTTAAGGAACGAGGACAGCAACAACTCGGGGAGAGATAAATTCAAAGCTCTTGGACTTTTTCATCCATTCACCAAGTGGAAACTGGAATTTCAATTATAAATAGCACGGAATAACAGTATAAGAGTTGATTTTGGGATTATTACAGATGATGGTGCTGATGTTAGATCTAGCGGGAGCGAATCATTACTCAAAGAACATGGGATTTCCATTTTTCCATTCAAAAATCGGTACGCTACAAAATTTGTTAGGCGCTAGATCCATTACTCGGCTCTCAGTTGTGGAATTCGTGAGAAAATTCATATTCGTGAAATGTATCCCATGTATCATCAAAGTTAATGCTGCATAATAGCAATACATAATTTGTGTCGCGAAATACGCCCACTACATTCCAGAACATTTTCTTTTGAAATTGTTCCTCCTCATTCTGCTATCGTTGAACTTGAACATATCTGCCGATTTATTTACACAGTGCTCAAATTTCCATTACAGTAGCACAATTTGTAAGCGGTATTACTAATATCGGCGAAATTATTATTTTTTTGTATTTACAACTCCAAAAAACACTTACCTTGACGTGAAGTCTTTCTCCACAAATGTAGAACCGTTTCTGAGTTCTATTCAACTTGAAAATGTCGATCATCCTTCAGAGTCGTGCAAGAGTAGCAGGAATCACCTACGGTCGTATAACAATTCAAGTAGCACCCTTAGTAGAGTTTGAGAAGAAATTTTCAACAGGAGGCAGAAAGCCGCTCAACAACGTAATTCTTGGAAAGAGGATTTCTGTTTTAAAAACAAATGAGCAATCAATAGTCGGTGACATTGATAAGGGAGTGTCCAGTGGCTTATCTGGTTGACATGTCAGTTGAGGACGTTCACCTGAAGCACACACCAACGCGAACATTTTAGAGACTTTTATGAGTGGCCATATTTTTAGAGACTTTTGTAAGCTGTCATATACAAAATTATAGTGTAAACAGCGAGTATACTTGCAGTTGTGCTTTTAGTGACATAGCAAACGGTCGAAATCAAAATCGAAATGCTGTCGAAGGGAGTGTATCAAGGCTTTCTAAGTACAGACTAAGTGGCTGCTTGGTTCGGGACAAACGTTCCTTGAGTTGTAGTTTTTATTTCGTGTAGTTTACTTAGGTGTATTTGTTTTTTAAAAATTTCTGTTGCACTTTGTAGCGGCCTAAGACTTCCAGCGTTATATATAGTTACTAGACGTATTAGAAGTGAATTTCAGTCACTGAAGGTATACCCACGTGGAACCTTGTCCATGTCTCCGTTGAAGAAGCATGTAAACATCATTTATTATTTTTTCACCGTAGGGATTTTTTCCGTGCTACAGTAGAACTGAGCTTCGGCTATCCTAACTTTTGAAGCTTGAAGCTGCATCCATTAGAGAATGAAAGAAAAGAGTGTTTTTTGTTGTAATTCGTCTGCGGAACTCAAGTCAAAGAGCCCATTTTCAGTCGAAAATGTTGCAAATTTTCTATTTTCAATGCAGTGCCTATCAAAACTATCACAGTAACCAACTACAGTGGTTGATACACATTTACTGCACCTTTTGTCAAACTGTTCAACTAATAAAGCTTCAAAAAAGCCGTCGGTAACCGATGCTTAGATCTACACAAATCCATGAGA
The DNA here is from genome assembly GCA_030553155.1 of Nippostrongylus brasiliensis. Classification (NCBI taxonomy): domain Eukaryota; kingdom Metazoa; phylum Nematoda; class Chromadorea; order Rhabditida; family Heligmosomidae; genus Nippostrongylus; species Nippostrongylus brasiliensis. The sequence goes on from CP130737.1 coordinate 18,373,542, forward strand.
AAACTGTGAAGGAGCTGTAGACTGTTTCATCGCATTCTGGCCTTTCAGGACTGCAAATAAAGTTCGAACCCGAATCTAGAAGATGGCTTGATGTATTTCAGCTTGCTTTTTTGAATCAAAAATTGCTTGCGTCATAATTCATGCATCCGGCAAATGGACGACGATATGAACGCGGCATCTGTCATTGCTGGCGTCCAAATTCAACTACTAATCCAATATTCGGTTGTGGATTGAGCTGCAAAGAGGATAAGTTACAATTTGCCTCCGATTCCATTAGGATACTGTCGCATCGGCAATCAGGCGTACAATGGGGAATTGCCGGGCAAAGGAGTCGTCTATCGAATTTTGGCCGATGAATACGAGCTATTAAGCCTTTCATGGGATATTATGCCAGCGCTGCAATCTCGGTTTTCGCCCAGTTTGCTGAGGAAATCAAGTTAGTATTCAACCTTAAAGTCCACTGTTAACGTCTTTCTGAAAAGATGCCGGTTCTCGAAAATATTATACTTCTGAAGGGAAGACCAAAGGAAGCCTCATCGCCTTGGTCCTGTCGCAAGGATACAGGGTGATATGAAAAACAAAGTCAAATCACTTTGAAGTGAAGTTGAAATACTGAAGAAAACTGAAGAGAATTCTCCAAGTTCTTTCTTCTTGAAACCTCGGCATGATGGTGTTATTATCGTGTGCTGCTGTGCCGGACGAGGTTGTAAGGTGGATCAGATTTATTTGTCAAATTGTTGCAAAGGTGTTTTTTTTTTTGAAAAAAAACTTCTTTCTAGGCTCCCTTGAGTGTCTAGCAGTGACCGATCAACCGATCCTTGAATCGGAAAGTAATGCTCAATGAAAAAGCAGTTTTCTTTCGTAGGGTAAAAGGTTGAAGTTTTTAATGTCTATAGACATTTGAGTGTCTAAGTAGGACTCGGACAGCTAAGTATTCAAGTGCACACTATTTACTTATATAGCTTCCCCTGGCGCTGTTGTAATGTTTAGAGTTGATTTTTGCAATTATTTACCGTCAACTGTGCAATTACGTACATGACATGTTGCAGTGATGATTGTTGCCTATTTCACCACGTATGTCCATATGTAGTTGCTCTACTTGACATGTTTTTGCAACTTCTGGAATCTAGGTTTCTTTTCGAAGCTTTATTTGGCTTGCAAAAATTTGACAGACATATTACATATAATGCAAATTTGGGACATACAACATATGTATATGTACATCGTTGTCTCTATAAGGGATGCATCACGCTTTGTGACTCATCAACGGCGCATATTTTAGTTTCTCTCTAAGCTTTTCAAAAACATTCAATCTAATAAAAAATAGAAATGAAAGTGATTCGCATTGACAGTTATATAGCATCATTACTATTTACATGTATTCATGTGCATATGTAGGTACCATTGAAAAGAGCACTAGATGGAAAGAACACTTTTGGATTGATGATTCTCGCAGTTTTTGTAGTCGCTTATAGATAACCGTGAAGCTGGAAGATTCATATGCAAATTCTTGTAAAGCCGAATAAACTTTATCGGCTGTTACCAAGAGCTTTCTGGGAAGTTCTATTCAGGAACTCATCGAATCAACTATCCAAGTACTAAGAGGAATGGATCGGATCTGTTTCTCTTGATGAATTTAAGCCATAAAGTGTGAGTTTCGCCTCAAGTGTTGACAGTGACATTGTCGAATGCTTGACTCCTAAGGCGACGAGAGGATTCTCGGTGTCCATCCATCGATGATGACAGAGAGGCGGCAACGAACACCAAGGGTTTGGTGACGATGTCTAGCGGGTATGAAGAGCAGCAACTCGGGTGGCAGTTGATTGACAGTCAGTGCCGACCGGCGGTGAGTGAACAACCCAAACGTATTTTGGTCTCATTAGAGGTGACATTTGAAGTGGAGAAACGTAGCCCAACGAACAATCGCAACAATGGCAAATATTTATGCGTCATGCTTTACTTTCTTTTCTTTATTGAAAGGTGGTTCCGCGTAAAAGCAACACAAAAGAAGATCAAATACAAAAAATAACTAAAACGCAATTCAAATGACCCTGCCCAGGTGGCACATTATGGTCACTTATTCCGGTACATTATATATAATTTTCAAAATTAGAGAGGAAAATTCAGGAAATAAGCAAGAAGAAGGAGGATCGAAGACGCAGTCTTCTAGTAACAATAGGAGCATGATGATAAGATGATGGAAAATGGCATCTAGAAGTTTGAAATCTACATATAGTTGCCGAAAGCCCAATATTACATTTGAATAATTTTCATGTAGGTATATGTATATTCACGGGGTTGTTAATAAAATTCGCTGGTTGACGTCCCGCCGGAAACGTCTTCTTCAGAGTCTGAAAAGATAAAAATCAATTAAATAATTTGTTGAAATAGTGCCAAAGTGGTATATCATTAAGCCGCCATAACTTATTCTGCACTCTTGAAATGTCTTTCGATTCCTTCTGAGTCTTCCTTACTACCTGAAAATTTATCAAAATTCAATTCAAGTGATTCATCGCGTGATGGTGATCAGTTCTCGACAAAAAATAAATATTAAGGCCGAGTTTAGAATAGGAATTTCATTTCACTTCAAATTCCATCAGAATTTGAAGTTTATTTGTAGAACCAAGTGAAACCTCAGACTGGCTGGTCTGCTTGAACAACAGGTATTGATGTTTCATTCTCGCTTTTCGTCCTGTACTCCTCTTCCTCAAATTTGTTTAACAGAATGGTGTTTAGACAGATAGAGTTTCGTTATTTTTTCGGTTTTCGAAGCTCCAACGGAGGCAACTTCGCTAAGATGTTGGCCTGAAGAAGTTTTTCTAACAAAAGAGAAACGAATATGCATCAGTGACAGACTTTATTGAGCGTATACTGAAAATCGTGCATAGCAGTACTAGAGTCTTATTGCATTTTTTGAACATTCGCAAGCATCCAGTAGTAGAGGCAGTTCTAGGCACCTGCTAACATTAAAATGTTTGGTGGAGTCACCTTTTCAGTGGTCAGTTTGGTGAATTTCATCGCTAAGAGAGCCCAAATTAGTGACTTCATTGGAAAACATTTTAGTACATCAAACTACAACTGATGCTGGGAGAGCTTGCAGAAAAAAACTGCCCTAATTCTCTCTATGTTGTGGATCACTATTTTTCTGAGGGCTCCTAAAAGTTTGTGGAATCTCTACGGCTTCGAAAAAAATCAATTGTAAGGATCAGAGAAAGACGGACGAGAGAATTCCTTCGAAGTTTTTTTTTTCGGTGGTGCTAAAGAACACTGGACAAACAAACTTTTTGTGCATTTCCTGTTAGAAGACCTTTTTAATCGGTAATAAGCAATCGGATACAGAGTTTCGCGACAATTAGCCGTTGATACCAATCTCTACAGCCACTGTTCCCACCATAATGTTAATTGACATATCATAAGTGTGCCTATTAATTACATTCATGACACTTCGGCAAAGGACAAACACTCGAGTGATATCGAGTAGACGCCAGTAACTTGATTCTTTGCTACTTCATCACTTCAAATGTTTGTTTTATTCATTTTTGACTATCAACTCAATAATTTAGTGCATACTCAAACTATAATATCGACGGGAGTACTTTACTTCGAAATAAATTTGGGGTAAATATTGAAAGGGCTCACATAGAATGCTGTCATGATTCTTCTCCCAATTTTTATCTTGTATTAATGTACATCCGGTTCCTTAAAAGGTGGAAATATATTCGTGTTTCTCTGTTGAGGGTATAGTGCGGAGGAGGAAATTGTGGGCCAAGTTTCGCGAAGAGGAAGTGGCGAGACATTCTTCACATTGAGACGCGAAATTCTCGCATTGTATGGTCGAAGGTAAACATGAATAGGCCGACGGGAACTATTGCTTTTCACTCGGGCTCTTTTGAAATTTCTCGGCATAGAAACAACCATACGATCAAAGAAATGTCGTCGACAAAGAGATGTTGGTCCGGCTCCTATTTCATCTACAACAGTACGATCATAGCGCCAAATGGATGCAGTTGGATCCTTGACATTATATTGTTTAATTACTTTTTCACTTCAGTCAATCATTTCATCACTCCCATGAAAGATAGCTATTCAATAACACGAAGGAGGATCGGAGACCTCAACATTTTCTCGTTTTTTTACATTCCACTTTTTCCATTTCTTTGTTACTAGTGTCTGAAGGATTTCATAGAAGCAAAAGTGAGCCAGTAATAGGACACCAGTTACTTCTGATTTTTGAAGTATCCAGTAGCTAATAGTTCCACTAAAGTCGCAAGTTTCAGGACTCTTCGTTGTTTATACTCTGATTATGTTTTTGAATATGATTGAAAACCAAAGAAAACACGAGAATACGGAATACGAAGCATTATATTACCCTACTTTCAAAAGAACACAGACTTGATGATCTCGAAATTGTTATAAATCTCTAAAACCACTGCTTGAGCGATGTCGCCTTCGTAGAGACTGGAATTTTCGAGAAAAGTTGAAGCCTACCCACATTGCATTTCATCAAAGAAATATAAATTCAGGAACTAGGAGGGAGGGAAGGAAGCAAAATGGGATGAGAACGAACGAAGCATTTTTACAACTTGTTCTAATGAAAGTATATTGCTCTCTTCCTTATATGTAGCTTTCTGACGGCTACATATTTCCCAGCTTCTTTTCCCCATATCTCTTTGGTGAGACGTAGGAGTTTCATTTCTGTTTTACATGTTTTCGTTCCATAACCAACGATATAAAGAGAATTCTCCATGCTCTCTCTTCTTGAAACCTTGGCATGATGGTATAATTATCCTATGCTGCAGTGCCGAACGAGTTTAGTAAGGTGGATCAGATTCATTTGGTCCAACGTTTCGAACTGTTCGTCGTCGTCAGAAGATTTAAGTTAGTGGTTCACCCCATAAAAGACTTTCTGTCCAGCGTATGTCTTACTATTTCATGAGCGAGATGAGTGTTTTGAGCTTTCATATCCTAATTTTAGCGCTATTTGATGAAGAGGGTCAACACTTTAAAGGCTTTTCCTTTCCACAGCTGCTTTTCTACGCTTTTCTAATCGTGGTATTTGATGAGCAAAATGAGGGTTTCAGCACTAAATGAGCAGCAGCAATGGGGTATGCTTTTTTCAGTTGAACAAAGTTGGCATCTTTAGTCTGCGTTATGAAGCGTCAGAACATTCACATTCTGTGTCTGGAAGGCATAGTGTAACCAATTTAGAGAGGCAGTGGGCGCTTTTCTCACTTGAACAAAGTGGATTATATCCAGCTGATTGGGTGCTGCATTTGAATGCTCACGCTTCGATTGGTTCTTCTCGCAATAATAAGACCTCCAATTCGACACGCCTCAACGATGGAAGCTAGCGGGGCTATATTCTTGAAACTGGTTACTAGCGAACGGCTCGGGCTCTCACCACCGCTACCGTAATCGGAGGGCTATCATTGTTGGATCCTCTAGCATTTCCAGCTTTGACTCTGTTTCATTGGGTATGAGTTAGACGTTCGAGTAGACCTCGACTACCCGCTTGTCGGCTGAGATCTGAATTCTTTGACGTCTTTGAGGGTTTTTTCAAGGTGCTGAAATGAGGGCTAGTTAATTGTCGAGCGCATAAAACGGTATGTCATTGTTTTTGTTCTGAAATTCGCCAATGGGAAACCGCAATCATCGCCACCACGACGCCATCCATTACCGTAATCCGAGGCTGAGCTCCGCCTAAACCCCGCCCACGTATCATGTTTGCCAGCGAACAGTGCCTCACAAAGAAACAGGCGCAACGAGTGCCGGTTCTTACTTTGCTTTTCTTGTTTTCTTGCCTCCTCAACCACAACTGTCCGCCAATTGCCTTACGACACTTCTACCGCCTCTCAATTCTGCCATGCTTTCACACATTATATTCCCAACCTGTCTTTGTTGTTGTTCGTCGCTTTTTCTCCTCACTCACCATCTCTGCCATATTCGATTAGAGTTTACCTAGAATTTCGTGTACTACTCAGAACTACTCCTGCAATTTAGATGAATTGCCTATCAGTACTCTACCCGACTTGTATACCTGGCAGTTCCACAGTGAAACTGATTGACGACGATGATGCGGCATCCGTTTCTTCTGGTGTTTCACCAGCTCCATCAGCACAAGAGTCAAAATCACCAACTGACAGTCATGTAAAACGTCCAATGAATGCATTTATGGTGTGGAGTCGAGGACAGAGGCGAAAAATGGCACAGGTTTGACTTTTTTGTCACTAAACACTCTCAATCAGCTGTTTGCCTGCAACGAACGGGCACCCAGTCCATACGCTGACATTTTGACCCCAATGTTGTTCTAATATTTTTTTGAAGGCATTTCAAAAAGGATTTTCGCCATAATAGCTGGGTAACACTTGCAGGACAATCCAAAAATGCACAATTCGGAAATCAGCAAACGACTTGGAGCCGAATGGAAACAGCTTTCTGATAAGGACAAACGCCCTTTCATTGATGAGGCTAAGAGGTTACGGTCGATACATATGAAGGTGAGAAATACCACTTGAAAATTCTTCGCTTTACTCAATTTTGAGTTGTTCTCGCCTCTTGGAGCAACACTGGTTGAATTGGATAGGTCGTTCTCTCCGCACGGCTGTCACTACCACTCCACATTAAAAATCCATTTCCAATTGAAAAGGATGTAGAAAGAGAGTTCCAGAAAGGCAGCCAACTTTCTGATGTAGGCAAGCCCAGAGATCAATTGACATTCTTTTGGTTTCCTCTTCTAAGAATGTGAAAATCAGCGCTCCATGACATTTATGGAACTGCTCTTCTTCTTCTCCCTGTGTACCCAATACGTCAGATCGATTCGACATGGAAATATTGGGAATTGACTCGTTTCGCCAGTAAATAATAAAAACCACCAGAGGCTGGCTGTCTGTTGCATGAGTTAAAAACTTGTTAAAGGAACAGGAGCACTTCAAGATTAAAGAATTCCTTTTTGGACAATTTCGTTAGCACCTTATTAATGATTTCTACTTAGGAGCATCCTGACTACAAGTATCGGCCACGACGTAAGCCGAAGTCAGCAGTGAAGACGCCAAATCGGCTTCCTCTTGGAATCGCTCTGCCACCGTTTGCCACTCAGGCGCTTTTCGCCAATTACGGGCATTTGGATGGCATCAAAGCACCTGACCTTACCAGTTATTACACCTCGTTTTTCCCAAATTCAATGCTGCCAACATCCTACAGCCCATACGACGTGATGGCAGCTTATGCACGACAAGCTGCAGCTGTAGCTGCCGCTTCTCAGCCTCACGCTACCACTCCGCTGCCTCCACCAACTTGACCGACTCCAGACCTACAACGACCGAAACCCATCGGTATGTTTCATTTGTGTGCTGTGTGTCATTCCACACCTTCTATTTCTCGGTCTCAGTTCGCCTCATTCGTTATATTACTCGAAGGGTGAGCACACGTTGAAGGGCGGATATTCTTGTAATTCCATGTCTCGTTTGGTCACTTTACTTAATTTTGAAAAAAAGAGAAAGGAGAAAGCGAGAAACTGCTTCGACAGTCAAAAGAAGAGGTTTTATGCCGCTCTTCTTCGTAATGAAAATTAGATCTTCTCCGATAATTTTTCGCCTCCGTCATTTCGCATGTGAATCATCTGTACTCGCAATGTCTCATAGTTGATCTCCGCTGGAATAAATTGATATATTTATGTGATTTGATACACGTGCTTGTTTCGTTCTGCTTCTAACTCGCTTAATTCGATAGTGCCTTTGATTTAGTTGATGAGGCGCATTCATACTCGGCAGCAAGGCAGGACAGACAGAGACGCAGAGACGGCGCTATAGCAGCCTATTAGTGCAACGATCTAGGTATAAGATCGACTCGATTGCGATTGTGAACAGAGTTTTTCGGTGGAAAGCCTGCTCAATTTCAGCGCTGCTTTGCTGCTGAGTATGAATGAGCTTTTAGATACCACCAATGCGACTATTTGAACATTTCGCACCTCTTGTGACTGGTTGACTGGCTAGTCGGTGTTGAGACATTTCGAATGTGCTCAATGCACTTGTGAAGAGTGCCAGAATTGTTGCGATAGCTGAGAGCGGAGCTGAATTGAAACCAGTTCGAGCTCAAGAGTATTGTGTGTCGCGTATTTGAGGAAGTCGGAAGAGAATCCTCACACTCGCAATCCGCTTTTTCTACGTTGCCTTTGAGCGCGGCGCGACAAGACACCCATTGCACCCCGTCGTCCCTTCCCTTCCCGTCCGTCCGTTCCTCACTGACAGAGCGGAATCGGCGCGAGCGCTTTTGTTCCTTTATTTACCTACTTCGATCTGGAATTCGCATGTGCTGTGCGTTTTGTTCCGATACCCAGTTTCTCCACACCACCACCTGACGATCGTGCCGTCTTTCCTCACTTCCACACAAAGACACTCGACGATTATTCTCCATTTTAACCGCCCCCACCTATCGTTCAACTTCAATACAGGTGGCGGTAACAGTCGCATTAAAAAGTGTCGCGAGTAACACATTCGAAACATCGTGAAATTCGCTTGGAACAGAAAAAAAGTAAAACGAAAGAACAGCAGTTGGAGTTCGTAGCAAACTGAGCCCTAAAGTCGGTCACTAGTGATAATTCCCACCCGGATGGAGGAAAGATGAACGGGAAGATGGAGAGGAAGGAAGATAAATTAATCTTCGTCAAATACGAGAAAAAATTGTGGCGACGGAAGTCATTGGTACTACTCCCACTGGAGAGCTTTTCTTTATAAAGGTGCTTCCCTTGATAGTTATCCTAGCAGAAATGAGTTCCAATGTTTTCTGTGACTGAAGGGAAGAGGTTTCATCGACTATCTCGTATGGGGTGGAAAAGTTCAAAAGATCCTGACTGGTATTTGGGAGTGTTTTTGGCGATGACCCACCTGATGCCAATCATATCTTTTGGAAAATAACTAACCCCGGTAACCTCTCAGCTCCATAGTCCGAACGAAAAATGTATCTGTGACGAAATTTAGTAGTGAGGAGCCAGGAGGTGTAGTTTACCAAATATTTTGCTTGCTTTCTGACTACTTGAACTATTATTTGTATGAAGAAGAGAAAAATTGGAATCAATCCTGTTTGGGGCATTTGTTATACTGTTTGGATGCAGACCCCCCCCCCCCCCAAAAAAAAATAACACCAACAATTTTAGATGTTTGTCGCCGGAAAAAAGATTTGAAATCCTGTACCAAGTCCATGTCAATTGCACCGTTGAATAACTTGTCCACGACTTGGTAGCTTTAGATTTAAAATTTGAAAAGTTTTTCCTAAAAAGGCAGCTCCAAGTCTTGCCTTTGAAGGTGAATGCTATTGTGTTATTTGAAGTGTGCGGTGAAGATATATTAGCTGAATATTTAGAAAAAAATGTGCTGAAGCGAAATGCTCAAACCCTTCCGGAGCAGAATCCTCCACTCGATGTCGACCTAGTTTCGCCAAACACTCAGATTCACAATTCCATTGTCTTTTGCTGCTTTCCCGTTGGTGTTCCGATTTATTTTCGGTTGCACCTTTTATTGAATTTTCAAATACCCTAAGACTATTGCTTTAATGTGTATTGTTTAATTGCAATGATTTCTGTTCCATCGAATCTCCTATGTCACCGTATCGGGGCTGTTAGCTAGTGAGCTTACTGTATTGTAATTTTTTTGTGTTTATTCGACCTGATTTCACCGATTTCTGGTCATGATAATCTCTTGTGAAGTGCGTGTCATTGTTATTCATATGTATAGAATTTGAAACATTGTATTTGTCTTTGCCTGTGTGTTTATGAGACTTTGTAAGGTTTGTATGTATGTTGTTAAAGTTCGGGGTGAACAGCGGCGAATGGGAGCGCGGAGGAATAAGCGTGTTGTGCGGTTCTTGAGATGATGTTTGCTAAAATTGAATAAACGCTGTTGAATGGAAATTCTGGAATCGGAGGGTAGAAACTATGCGTCATTTGATGAGAGGTGGGGGTGGGGGGGGATGGCTGCCAGTACCCCCATACCCCAAAGCAAACAGATGAATGCTGGCTTGCCTGCCTTTGCCTGTCGGAATTGTTTATTCTGCAATAGCGACAAAATCGGAACTGGAGATGCAAATACACACGTTCATTGTCGTATTAAAGCGATTCCGCTTTGTTCTTGCCGACTACTGCACCCATTTTTCGGGGGCCGCCTCGTTGGCACTTCACTATGTATGTACCGACAAGACTTGTCTGACTGTAGGACTATGTTTCCGGTATGTGAATGGGTGATGATGGGGTGGCTTAATCTGATCAAAGTAACTGAAAGGAATAATAAACTAGAAGTAAAAAATTAAAAATGCTCAGAATGACCGTTTCAGCGAAATTCTCAAAAAAGAGTCCCGTCAGTGACGAATGTGAAAAGTTCGCACAATTCAAAGACCATCTGTTTGCATACGATTTCACATTGGAACGCGGGCAAGCATAAGACATCACCGATTTTTCCATGGTTTTACTTATGTTTCGGAATTTGGTTTCTTTTCCATACTTGATATAACTAAAATAAATCGTAGCTGACTGAAATCACAATATTATAATACATAGAGAATGCGCTCCCAGCTTTTGATCCATTTCTGTACTATCATGCTGAGAAAAAAGTTCAGTTTCCTATAGAATGTGACCGAAGTAAGGCAGAGGTTCATCTACGGTTTCTTCAATTTTAAGGAAACTTTGTAGCTGAAAATTTGGCACAACGGTGTCCGGTAAAGCCACACGCAGTCGATCAGTATGAAATTCTTGCTCACTTCCCTTCTCATATGTGATGAGATGGAATAAGAAAATGAGCATCTTTTTGTCATGCCTTCAGAGTGTTAATCCCTGAAGAATGCTCAAGAATTTCGTTGTTTACTTAGCTCACACAGTTTTCACCGTAAGAAAATTATGTTCAAGAAAACTTCTGACAAACGACGAAGCCCCACCACTACCAACTATGTACATACGTATCTAATCAACGGCTTTACTAGCTGTTTTTGTGATTTTGGGTTCATGATGGGCCTCAAATTTTGAAACTGAGCTTTCAGGATCACTGCTCAAATTCGCCTTAATTTCGTTTAGCGTGATACACATCCATCACTAGAAGCTGGACACTACGGGTAGAACGTCCCAGTGATCTCACATCTTTATACTTGAGAGGCTCCTCAGTTCTTCAAAAGCAGCGCTCACTTATAGGGAGCTTCAAGAATGAGATTTTCCTCCAAAATGCTGGATAAACTGTTGCTTTAATCAATTCTTCTACCTTGCCTAGAACGATGTCCTGCGTTGGTACCGAGGTCCAAAGAAGAGAGACCTTGGGAGCTGTTGAGCGACTTGGGAGGCTTTCTGTTTTTTTAGGCTCTAGTGGTTTTCCATACCGTATGATTTTCACATTTTTCTGTTTTCATGTACTAAGCTTTCTAATGACCATCATGCATTAATACGCCCATGAGCGTAATGACCTAATGAATAGATAATGAAATTTTGCCAAATTGAAAATGATTCATGGGGATCTATTGTGTCCCCATCCAAGCCAATTTTGCAACCTGTGTTGAAGAAGTACTACGAGGTCTATTTTTCAGTCTTCCGTTGTCGCGTTCAGTCAGCTGATTGGAACTCGTCGCTGAATAGCCGAAGAGCCAGCCGCGCCACCTAATGGACCCGATTGGCCCAGGAGGGCCGCTGGTGGCCTCCCACGTCCTCCGCTGGCGGTTCGAGGTGGCTCCCAAGACTCCTCAGCCTCACTTCTTGCCGTCTCACTCTGACCGCACGGCCATCTGCCGATTATAACTCAATTTGTTCAGTTCTGTCAATTGCTCGTTCGTCATTGTGAGTTCATTCAAGGCCGCTTTTGTTCACAGCGCTCACAGCGAGCATCTCACAACAATACACACACCAACACTCACATTCACACACACAGGCAAAGGAGGAGAAACCAGAAAAAATTTGCAAATATCGATCGAGAGGACGCCACATCGTCACCGCTCGAAACTTGTTCTTCACCTGACGAAGAGCACCACTTCTTTCTCACCTCACATCATTCAGTAGACGATCAACGAATTCGCAACAAACTACGGCACTTTGGTGTTAGAACAAATGCGACTTTTGTACATACCTAGGACCTCGGTGGTAGCTGGAATTGAGAGGCGCTACCAGAAAACTTTTTCGGCTGGAAGAGGAATTATTTCCTAGCCTAAAAACTCAACTTGTCGATTGATCTCCCTGTCTTTCCACTTCGGTGTCCAATGGTGTGAAGAAGCGCGGAAACTAGCATAACTTCTTTTTACAACCCAATAGCCTTCTGAACGAATTCCATCTGAATCGACTGATTTCAATGTTCATGTAGGTTCTTATAGTAAAGCTAAATTGGTCACTGTAGCAAAATTAAAAAGCTTTCGTACATCAACATTGGATGGAGACAAGCCATTATGAATTTATTATGGGATCAGATCTCAATATATGGAGGTGATCTGAGGCTAAAAAACATTTGGTCTTTACTGAGGTCTTGATGTTTTTTTTCGAAGGGAAAGAGGCGTGATCTCAGTTTTCTCTTACAATTGTAGGGATTATTTGTTTCCTTCGAATCTTGAAAGGTTTCATGCTAATCATTGGGTGAGAGTTCAGGCTTGTTGGCTGTGCTGAAGTGACTTTTCATAGGTTTCTTAGCGTATTTCAGCCATTTGCATTTTCCTGGCTTTGGTCTAACTTTGGGAGCTGCTGCAAAGGTTTGAGGCTGTTCTTAATAGTGGCTCAAGCAGGATTCAGCCTCTTCGGTGGAACTGTTGGTGCGCTGTATACACCTCTACTACACATACATATAGCAAAGGTGAAACAAAAATTGGACGTTGTCTTTTCCATTTTACTTTTTATACTAAGGTGTGAGACTGGGCAAGCCTTTGTAGTAAGCGATAAGGACATGCTAAGAAGTTAGCATTAATTGCGTAATTGGCAAAGTTACGCAGCAGGACATCTAGTGGGAGCGATCTAGGGTGGGGGTCGAATAAATCCGGGTAGCGGCATCGTTGCAAGAGCAAACCGTCGACAAATATTACCTCGACATCGGTAGCGTGTAGAACAAAAACCAACAACGTTTTGAATGCACTTGTTGTGCCGGTTTACCCAGTCTCAGTTAATCCGTTGACGCAATCCCTCCAGTGAGAGCAGCTACCTTTTTGTGAGCACAAAAGTCGATCAACATCTTTTATAGTGTCGTCTAGGGTCCGTGTTCAGATGTCGACACAAAAACATTCCTAACGAGAAGTGCTACTTCAGCACTAAACGAATCGGTATCGATGTGACGAGAATGAAAGCGCTCTGAATTCATCTCTCTTCTCGTGCAAATATTGAAAAACAAACTTCGCCGAAAACACTTCTCGCGCGTGGGATCAATTTCCACTTCTTCAGAATCTTTCTTCGGTCTTTTTGAGAAGCCATTCAATGAGAGACGATAGCGATTCTCAGATGCTATTGAGGAATTGGAGAATTGTTGTTCTTGCAGATGTTGCGTCACCTTTGCGGAGGTGTGGTGATGTTCGGCGGTGAGCAATGGAGAGAAATGAGGAGCGGTCTGGGAGAAAAGATATTGAGGTTTCGTTAGAGATTAAAAAGGATGGATCAGTCGCAAAGAATTTATTTGTAAACGTTTGCCAAACAACAGTTGGTGTAGAATTAAGGAATACCAATAGTTTCCTGGGCATTGTAAGCATGAGTTTATCCCTCCTTTCGCCTTGTGATATAAAGGTTTCTTGTGTTTAAACTGAACCAGAATTTCACACATCTATGAGGCTTATGCCACGGTAAGGTGCACTGCAGCTGCTGAATAATCAGCTAGAAAGCACCTTAAGTAATATTTGTCCGAAGTTCAAAAACACTGTTTGGAAATTTCATCTAAACACTGATGTGCAGTAATTGAATAGGTGAATGAGAAAAAACAGGACATTGACAGGGGATTAAAATCACAATGAAGGAGGAGCAAAGTGACAGCTAGAGGCGTCATCAAAGACAAGCATCAGCCAGATACTCAAACGAAACTGCTATTTTTTTCACATTGATGAGGCTTCCTTTAGTAGACATTGCACTATGTAGCGTACTATGATTCGACAGGGTCCTTCCTCTAAATTCTTTTTTTCCTTCAATTATTCTTACAAGAGGCGTCGTTCTTTTACTATTTTGTACTAATCTAGCGAGCTCTTACCTTCCGCTTCAAACGACTACGTTCCTTTTAAGAGATGATGAGTGCAATTAGTTGTCCGCTGGTATACATTTACACTTTTGAACTGTCTACTGACATACATTTAGACATGTAGACTGTATTTGGACGCCAGATTCCAATTGTTTCTCTTGGCTTAAGTTTTCGAGCAGCGAAGCGCTATTTGGGCAACTGATGTCATATCAACATGGCTTACGGTAGTTGGGTCCTTAATTAGCTGGGTATGTGGCTGGGTAAACATCACAACTGTGTGTGTGATCGTACACGGAGACCGACACGGACATGAGATCCGATTACTGACTCCATTATATGGACGAATGGACCAAGTTTGTCGTTCACTTTATTGCTGGTGCAAAGTTCACGCAAGTTATTCTACAATTTCTTCGTCTTGCGCACTAAAATTGACATCCAGTTGACAGGTGTTATCTGAATCTTTTAAGAGACTCTCAAGAATTTTGTGTTGGCTAGAAGGCAGTTCTCATTTCTCAATTGAAAAATGTTGACGGTAACGGCGACATGTAAAAAAATAGAAAGTACAATTCGGTTTCGGAAACAACTATTAGCAAATAAACTACGCACTCATTTCGATCAAGCTATTGAATTCCTGGAAATTCGTCGAGAAAGAATAGGATGTTTAGCCTCGAACCCTAACTGCAATGGAATTCCATATGGCTTCTGTAAAATAGAAATTCCTAGAAAAATTGAAAAGATGAAACCTCAACCGGACAGTCAGCCCTCTTGCGAGTTATGAATCCAGAAAAAATTACGCTTCTTGTTAATGAGATGTATGTTGGCATATTTATTACATGAGCTTTGAGACCATCATGTGAGAGTAAGCAATAAGCTCCCGGATTACCAATTCAAAGAACTATCTTGATAAGGGAAATATGACATCTTTCCTGAAACAAATAGAACAATAGGGCTGAAGTGAACCTCAGAATGAAAGGCATGAGAGTTATGAGAACACTAAGAAAGTCGATAAACTACATAGGTGGTGATGCAACTCCAGCAACTGTCGAAAAGGTTTAAAAACGAACAAACAAGCATAACTTTAGATTTGGCTTTTGTCATTGTCATTTATTTGTGTGCGCTGTATAAGACAGGCTTGAAAAAGTAGAACAATAACAGTCATGAACATAAAACAACATCACCAGTCCGTATGAGCCAAATGATCCTAATTAACATATACGAAACGCACTGTACTTTTATTTGGGTGATTATCCAATTGTTTTTGACGAAGACAAGGTGGGACATGGTATATTTTGTTGATTTTTTTCAAAATCCTGCCCAGCTGTATCTACTTACAGTGGCGGCAATATATTTACAGACGCCTGCCCTCTGCGTGGTTTTTTGGCCATAACTTTGGAACCAGAGGAGCACGAGAAGTATTGAGCATACATTTAGAATCCTTGAAAAATTATCTACAAAACCAACTAAATTGCATTCAACGCCTCTTCGAAATTGTAGAAAAAAATCGAGTGGAAATAAATTGGTCATGAGATAGTAAATGGTAAACACATTCTCAAAATCACAATAAACTACAATGCATCATCAAAACATGTTTATTATAAAAGAACAAGTCAATATTCGGTAAGATAGCTCTTGCTTTTGATCACGGCGAAACAGTTCGGTTTCACATTGAGTCGACGAACTTCATACATCGCTCCACAGGAATAGCACTCCACGTTTCCTTGATGATTGCTTCCAGCTCATGAAGATTCTGTGGCTTCGAGCGCTTTCATTCTGAAGCCTATCAAACATCTCCTGAATGACGTGGATAGAGTTTTGAAGCGCTTGAAGCCACAGATTCTTCACGAGCTGGAAGCAATCATCAAGGAATCGTGGAGTGCTATTCCTGGGGAGGGATGTATGAAGTTGGTCGACTCAATGCAGAACCGTTTGGCTGTGATAAAGAGCAAGGGCTATTCTACTGAATACTGACTTGTTGTTTCATAATAAACATGTTTTAATGATGCATTGTAATTTATTGTGATTTTGAGAATGTGTTTACCATTTACTGTCTCATGACCAATTTATTTCCACTCGATTTTTTTCTACAATTTCGAAGAGGCGTTGAATGCAATTTAGTTCGTTTTGTAGATAATTTTTCGAGGATTCTAAAAGTATGCTCAATACTTCTCGTGCTCCTCTGGTTCCAAAGTTATGGCCAAAAAACCACGCAGAGGGCAGGCGTCTGTAAATATATTGCCGCCACTGTAAATGTTACTTTCGTTGGTGCGACGCGATTCAAAGTTCTCCGGTGGGTGCAGTGGACGACGGTGAAAAACTCGCTAGATTACTTCATGGCACATTGCGTTCTTTGTTGTTCTGCAGCGTGTTTGGAAACGCGTATTCATAGCGAATGACAAATTGTTGTATCGTAAATAATCAATGAGGCTACGCTGAAGGCGACTGTCCAGTTGAAACAACGGTTGTCGACGTAGCGAATTAATGACCCGCGAACACACAGAGACGGGTCACCGACAACACATCATCGTCGACATCAGCAACTGTGCACTTCTTTAGGATGAGAACGTAACAAGCCGGAAAATTGGCCAGAAGCTCCTGAACTCTTTGATATCTACAGTACCGGACATGTCTTTTGATCATTTTCCGGAAAAGCCGCTTAGGAGCGTTCCAAAGCGGTTTTTTTCAATAACTTTGTTGAAACTCAATTATTTGTAAAAATATACATACATTTGAGCTCAGCAGCTCGAGCTCTATCGACTTTTATTCAAAGATCGGTATAGATGCAAAATATGGTCCCTTTTGCCGACCCCTCAAATCTCGCCTGAGGGACCAACCAGCGCCCGAGGGCCCGACCAGGCGAGATTTGAGAGGTCGGCGAAAGGGACCATATTTTGCATCTATACCGATCATTGAATACTAATCGATAGAGCTCGAGCTGCTGAGCTCAAATGTATTTATATTTTCACAAATAATTGAGTTTCAACAAAGTTATCGAAAAAAAACCGCTTTGGAACGCTCCTAAGCGGCTTTTCCGAGAAGTGATCAAAAGGCATGTCCGGTACTGTAGTGTCCCAGTATAACGCGGCGAAGGTTTTGTTGTTGCAACAATCAACACGTGGTACAGTGGTAAGAGCCGCTACTGACACCCGCACGGTCAAACGATCGGTTCCCGCGTGAGCTAACCAAGCCTAGTATCCCTTCGGGGTCGGCTAGATTGGTACCGGACTTTTCTGGAAAGGTAAAGACACTGACTTGGTATAGCGAGTGGCCCCGTAAGTCATTGTATACGCCAAACACGCATTCACCATGCCTCTACGATTCTGAGTGGAACACGAATACGGCGGTCCTTAGGGGACTTCAACAACGCCACAACACCACAACTCAACACCTTTCCCCTTACCTTCACCTATCGAACAACTAATAGGTTGTTGCAAAAGTCTTGCAACACTTTTGCAACATTCTTCAAAATAACAGCAATTTACTGAAACAAAATCTCAGTCAACGATATAATCACCATTCATATATGTACATATATGACTCTTCCCCATCTTTCGGGCATTTTCTCAGTTCCTCTCCGCCAGAACTCTAGGAGCTGTGGTGAAAAAAATTGGCCGACCTCTATTGCCAGTTGGTCTCGGTTGTCGAATTCCATATGTCGAAGGTGTTGCTTTGGGAACAACCAGAATAAGTGATAATCTGATAGAGCAACGTCTGGAGAATAAGGTGGATGCGGTAGAACTTCCCAGCCTAAATCCTGAATTTACTCACGAGTTGCTCTTGCGACATGAGGTAGACTTTTCCCTTTCAGGGCGTTTTTCTCGCATGACAGGTAGTTCTGCCGCATCCACCTTATTCTCCAGACCTTGATCCTTCAGATTATCACTTATTCTGGTTCTTAAAGCAACACCTTCGAGATATGGAATCCGACCACCGAGACACCAACTGGCAATAGAGGTCGGCCAATTTTTTTCGTCACAGCAGCCGGAGTTCTGGCGGTGAGGAATTGAGAAGTTGTCCGAAAGATGGGGAAGCGTCATAGATCTGAATAGTGATTATACCGTTGACTGAAATTTTGTTTGAATAAATTGCTGTCAATTTGAAAAAGTGGTTGCGAAGCGGAAATACCTTACGGTGGATACAGAGGGTCAAACGCTATCAGAGTTTCCAAGGGCCGAAATACAATGGGGTCCAACTTTCGAGCAATGATCGTTGTACGGATTCCAGGATACGGATGCTCAAAGCCCCAATCCTACCCTTACAAATGGATCACACATTGCAATCCACCAGATTCCACCACATTGCAATCAAAGAGAACGTGACCATTTCGACGAGGTGATGAAGTCAGTGAAATTGGCCCTAAACTGTCTCAGTGCCTAAAGCGGCTTTTTTGAGTAACTTTGTTAAAACTCAATTATTTGCAAAAACATCCATACTTTTTTGCTCAGCAGCTCGAGCTCTATCGACTGGTATTCAAAGATCGGTATGAATGCAAAATATGGTCCTTTTTGCCGACCCCTCAAATCTCGCCTAAAAACTGTCGGCACACTGAGAGCAGGAGCAGAGTCCTACTGGAAAGCTCAGCGTTCATAGTCGAAATGGTGGAAGACACGAGGAAAAACCGCAGTTTGAAGATCGAATCCTCACACTAGTTGAATCGAACTCATTCCGATCTTGATCGATCAGAAAAATGTGGTGAGAAGAATGAAGTTATTTCCGTCGCACTACCGATAGACGTAGGATATGTGAAGGCACCCAATTTCAACTCGTTATTTTGGGACATTCTGTATATCTATTTGTTCGCCTGGATTCAGGGCTCACATAGGAAAGAACAAGGCACACATTAAAGGTAGGCAGCAATCACCAGCAGCAGAACAAAACTCAATAATGAAAAATACCTTTTGTGATCGATGGTCGAACAGAGTCAGGGAACCCAGAATTCTAGTTATTTCTCCCCTATTCACCACACGTTCTTTACCTGACCATCTTTGGGTTCGCATCAGATCAAAAAATTCGTTCAAAGACGGAATGCGTGCCATGTCTATGGTGGCTTAGAACTGTTTTTTGAATAATCTGCTATATGGGCTGTGTTTGGCAATACAAACCTTAATAAGCAAATGTTTATTTATTTATTTTGTACGTCAATATGACGCGCCAAAACCAACAAAGTTTACACAAAGAGAAGGAAGGGAAAAATAGGAAGAGAAACTACTGTTCAAAGTTGCCTTGCTAACCATCTGATTTTTCAAATTTCAGGACTGTGTTTGCTTGTATTCCATTGCTCCATTCCATTAGTAAACGAAGGGGTCAATGTATGATAAAAATGATTCTTACCTCACAAACTCTATAGCAAGTGAAGAATTCCTCTTGCATGTGTTTTGCCCTGACTATCCGATACCCTATCAGCTGTTTTAATCACTTTCTCGCAGACCGATCGCCCTGACCTAATTCTGGCGCAACCCGACCTCGTTCTCTCATGACGACCACCGCCAGTTCGATCATCAGCCCAGTTGCAATAGTTCCGTTTCTTGACGCTCTCGAGGTGGGTTCCGCATCTATTTGATGACGTTTGCTTCCAATGGTAATGTTTGGTTCCATATTCAAGGGTTTTTCAGAAATGGAGAAGCCGGCTACCTTACAGGTGCCGTTCGTGGCGGCAGCTGTGTCCCTATGCTGCATTTTGACTGCTGTCGTAGTGCTTCCAGTGCTTCATGTTCAGCTGGACAGGGCACAGGCACGTCTTCAAGCCCGGATGGATGCTTTCAAGGTGAGTGTCGATGTTGTGGGGTCGAATTTTGTCTATAGGATTGGGAATTCGAGTCGCCTCTGAAGATACCTCAAAACTGAAGCAAATTGAGATTAATTTTTGTGCATTTCTAGTAAACGCGTACTGCAAGTAATTCTGCTAATGTTACAGTACACCGCACGGAATATTTGGCAAGATATTGTACTTGTTAAAAGCCACGGACGTATCAGACGACAAGGCTACGGCAGCGCCAGCTATGAAGCAAGCAGTGACAGTCAACAGTGCACTTCATGCGTACAACTGCAATGCCCACCAGGTCCACCTGGACCACCTGGTGTCAACGGTGAACCCGGAATGGATGGAGCACCAGGACGCCCAGGTGAATTCTTAATTTTTCCCTGAACCTGCACACACATCATATCCTCTTTGTTCTACAGGAAAACCAGGTCTTGATGGCCTTGACGTTCCTCTTGATCCAGAACCAAGCTTCCCTTGCGTGATCTGCCCTGCTGGCCCACCAGGAAATCGAGGAGCTCAGGGTGAAACTGGCCGTCCAGGACTACCGGGAGAACCTGGCCGTCCTGGTCTACCTGGACGACCTGGCAAACCAGGAAGAGTGGGTGACGCTGGACCACAAGGTGAACCCGGGGAGCCGGGTGAACCTGGAATCAAAGGTCCACCAGGAGATGATTCAATCGGTGGCACCGGGATCAAGGGACCACCAGGACCACCAGGTCCTCGTGGACCAAAAGGACCACCTGGTGCTAACGGACTACCATCACAAAATCCAGGACCAGCAGGTCCAATTGGAGAGATGGGACCTCCCGGACCACCGGGTCCACGAGGAGAACCAGGACCCCCAGGACCGTTTGGACCACCCGGGGATGCCGGAGAGCCTGGAGGACACTGCCCATCGTCGTGCGGGGTAAGAAAAGTCAGTATTTCAATCGATTCGTGAAATACTACATTGAACGATTTCAGGTTCAAGAGATTGTTGCCCCTTCGGTTTCTGAACTCGACACCGGCGAATATCCTCAAAATTATCCACGTCCAGGATCAGCGCGAGGTGGACAGGCTGGCGGATATGGTCGGAAATGAAACATTTTATTTATTGTGTCGTAAAATGAGCAATGAACTGTTGAGACTGCTAACCATTCGACAGCTGTAACCGATTTGTTAGCGGAGGTGAAAAAATTAGCATGCGCCCAAGAAGACAAGTATGTGATCACTAAATCACATTATGTTCCGGTAGAAATACGCATGTAAGTATGATATTTGGGCTATTCTGTCTGTCAAATTTGAAGAAGAAATATAGCCTTCGCCAAAATGCCGAAGTCTTCTCATGATTGCGTTATAAGAGATGACAGAAGGAGTCTTGTCTCTGTTATGAACACGACGTTCCTATAACACAAAAATCTGCTCCATACAAAGAAAGCTAACAAGTTGTTCTACAAAAACCCAGCTAGACATCTCCAATCGTTACTTTAAACTCTTTGTGAGCATATGTCGCAAGCCATGGTTGGCTCGCGGATCGGCTCGCGCAGATGCAGCTCACCAAAATCGATCAATCAATCGATAACAGACATATTCCCATAGCAACACTCCGCACAAACGAAGTGGCACATTTTATTACAGGAGTCAAATAGATCATACTCATATTTTAACGTGAGTACCACACTATCACCATAATCACTTTCAGTGCTCAAGGCGGGTTATTAGAAAATAGTCAAGTCAATTAGTGAGTCGGATAACAAACATTGGAACGTATAAACTTGGCACTAGACTCGAATACTGATTTGCATGCCTAGAGGTTAGTAAAACGGGTTCGTCTATCAAAAATACCCACAACTGTTAGTCCATCACACTCTCTAACAACCGAAGTTATAATTGATGGCTAACGAGAACTAAACAAAAATTACTGTAAATAGTTGTAGCACGAAACCTAGTGATACGATATTTTGGTGAATAAGGAACCAGTACTCTGGCAGGGCATAAGTTTTGGGAAACAATAAAACAGCTCCGGTTTTGTCACCAGAGTTTAAACATGGCTAGACTTCTGCACTCCTAGAATTTTCTCAGCGACTCCTATATAATACACGGTTTGAGCAATACCGAACAACGGGGCCATCACCATCATACGACATGCGGCACCTTTGAAAAGAGCTCGAGGTCCTTCCATCTGCAGAATTTTTCTGCAAACAGATGAAAATCAAGCGATTGTAGAATTTCCTGTAAAAAATTACAAAAAAAGAAAACTTACACAAACGCCTCGCCGATGTTTTTGTATCTGACCTCGTTGGCGCCTTTTTTGATCGTCTGCATCCTCGTCTTGATAACTGTAAAGATAACACTATAATTTGTGATTGGAACCGTTGTATGACTGCTACGGCAGCACATCTCGGCTGCAACAAAAGTATGAACGCCTCCGCACCACGCTGCCTTACCGCGCCTTACTCTGCGCGTCTTCGATGTTTTTAGCTATCGCTTCTATGCTACCAGTGCTTAATACAAACGAAATTTGATATAACAAACAGCTCTTACCATCCAAGGGTGTTACAGCAAACGAAGATGAAGCTCCAGCAGCCAAACCAGCCACGAACGATGTCCAGAAGACAGCGTCGCCACTTCCGTCACTCTTTCGAGGTCCCTGCAATAGGACGAATATTTGTCCGTCAAAAATCTATCCATCGTCTAATATCTTTTACGAAATATTATATGGGAAGATACTCACCAATGAGTCGAGGTAAGCGAAAAGTGGGAAATACATCATAGAAAACGTGACATCTCTTGCGAAGGTCGACCCTAACCCTCTAAAAACGAAGCGATTCATTACCAGAGACAAATTGTAACGAGGGAACTTACTTGTACAACCCAGCAATTCCATTTTCTCTAAGAAGCTTAGTAGTCAATTCTAGAGCGGTCATCTTCTTTTGACCGGCAACTACAAGATGACGCATTAAATTAGAATGACAGCACGAAGATGAAAACCGAAGAGTATAAAAGGAAGTCACCTGCGGTTCTGCCTTGATCCTGCATTTGGATTTTCAACAGCTCCATAGGTGTTGTAACGATTATTTGAAACATACCGGCGAACCCTCCGGCCACCATTCCTCGCCATGCGGAAAGTTGTCTGGAAACAATCGCTTGACAAAACCAATTACTTCAAATTACATAAATCCTGTCTCCAACGTGAAAGCAGTTTTCAATATGCCCGCCTAAAACGAACGAATTGATTGAAACTTATAAGATTCCGTCAGATACCGACTACTCCCGCGTTTGAATGAACATTTCGATATATTATTACAAATCAAAGCAGTTCATAGAGCACCCTATAGCTACACAGATGTGATAGTTTTGAGACACAAAACTATTCTGCTATTTGCCACTTTTTTGCTTTTTCGTTTTGCGAATAATCTAGCATCTCCAAATATCTAAGTTTTGGGACATTTTCTCACAAAGGTCTACAAAATCGAAGTTGAGAGTCTCGAAAGGTAGATAATTCAAGTGGACTCTCAAGTTTTATCTTCAGTTATGCCACATACGAATAAGGACCTTCCATCACTCAAAGTGTGGTACAGCAGCAGTTTGGTGACGCTGACGTGAAGCAAACAACAAACAAATGAACAAATGAACAACGGAAAACAAACAGCACTTCTCTCCAGGAACAGCAAGATGATGCCGGAAGAAGTCATTCGCCACTAATTTGATGGCCTTCTCAGGAGTAATGAGCAAAATGTTCACGGCTGACCCCGAATACAAGGCGCGTACCTAAACGAACCAAGAAAGATACTGTAATTCGTAATTAACCAACCAGCGAGAAGAGATGAAGAAAATCTCAAAGGGAAGCAAACCTTGGAGAATGTTGATGCTCCCCCGGATCTCCATGTCTGCTTAGCGCAGTCGACACTGGAAATTCACAGCTTTTAGGTTCACAGTGAACACATTTCAATATACATCTTACGATGTTTCGTACTAAGTTCGACATGGACTACTTCAAAAAGTAAGCACTCCAACTGACTGTTAAATACGGAATGGGAAGGAGCTTTCTATTGCAGAAAGTCTGTGCCAATTTCAGCAACATTAAGATCATTGAATATAGCTCAAAGTTCTTATATGACACTACGTACGGTTGATAAAAGCTCAATGAACAAAAAGAACTGTACTGATAGTGAACCAAACTCACATTCCCTTATACTGCGCCTCTCCAGATGCCAGTATCGGTTGATTTTGGAGTCGAGTCTTCACCAGGTCAATTGGGAATACGCATGTGACTCCGACTATCCCGGCCAGTCCTCCATTCATAATTTTCGGTACATATCTGTAAGACAATTATGAAATAGGAACTGATGATTGCTAATTCACCACACAAAAGCTTTGAATACCACTCACGAAAACTCCTGCTGGCCACCCATTGCTCGTTCTGCAAAAGAGCACGATCTAGTGGTAACATTGTAATAAAATCAATAGTTGAGTTACATCAAAGAATTAGCAGTACTCACGTGAATAATCACAAAACCAATACGAAAGCGTACGACAGCAATTCGAACTTTTCTTCACGAAGTGACGTTACGGTAGAAACATTAGCAGACGAAGAAGAAGTATTTTCCATCGGAACAACAGCTTATCTTCTGGCCTGTTTTCTACAGTTCTCGATACAGACAATATCCTAATTGCATCAAAAACCGAACGGACAGACCAAAATAAATAGGATAAGAGCACAATATTAGAAATTTCCTTTACTCTCTTTCCCTATTTACAACAACGAGCAAACAGAACCCGGAAAAAGGGGAAAGCCGAATATGAGTTGCACATGTCCGGAAAATCACATTTTGGATGAATCAAACGCACAACAAAAACTACGAACACGATGTTGAATGATTCAACGCATCTGACTGTGACAGAAAAGAGGACATTTTAACATCAGCTCAATCCTATCATAAGGATCAGACGCATTTTGCACAGCCAAACGCGTTCAAGTGATCCACAAACAACAACAGCCGCAACCTCGAACACTCACTGACTGCTCCGATATGCAGTTTGAACCCGAAAATAATTATATTGATCAGAACAGCAGCAATCAGGTTAACACAAGAACACATGATGACGACAATCAATGATCCGAAGAAATGATGCTGGGAGAGATAAGCTTACAGCGTTCGTCACCACAACAGGCTGAAACATTGCGGCAGTCAAGAAATGACTATTTTCAGGGAAGTTTTACAGCTTGGCACTATACCATTTTCCACAGTCCTACCATTCCATACAATATAATTCAAACATAAATGTGGAGCTTTTGTAAGGACTTTCCTGTACATATCACGGTGTGCATTTCGATTTTGGCTGCTATTGGAACGCAATCGATAAAGGTCTTCAAGAGAAGGACGACATACAAGAAAAAGAACGTTCCTGAACCAAGAACAAAATGTTGCGGAACTGGTTAATATTCTAAGGAGCAGTGAACAGACCTGGCTAATGAATCGATTTCTTCAGAATCAGACATATTTTAGATCGCAACTATGTCACGATGGAATGCAGCTAATAACACTAATCTCGTACAGACCTCTCAGCACATTATTAAAATGAATAGATAAATACAGGATGACAACACATTCGGTCAAATATGACTCTGAGGCAACGAAATAAAAATATAAAGGAAACAAATGTTCCTAGCACAATCGTCTCGTAAAACCCTTATTAAGAAGCAAAACCGGAAACGAAATAAAAAGGCACCCTAGGAAGGCTTGACGAAGATCTGAATAGCTTACTTTAGCAGTTAGGGAACGGATGACCACCGTTTTCCTTCTCTAGCAGTGGTGCGGAAGGAGCCACATTTGAGGTCGAGCTCTTACTCCACTGAAAGAAGCTTAGAAGCACTTGAACCACGTTGTTAATTATTCTACTAGTAGCGAAAACTCCTCCAACGACGGCACACATACGAATAAGCAATCCAATCAGCGATCTGAAACGACTACCATACACGTTACTGTTACACCGTTGACAAACAATTGAAATATATAGTAAAACTGTACAGCTTCAGTAAACTTCTACCGATTTGAAAAGGGCAAAACTAAAGGAATAAGAACAATCTAAACTCACTTAGCCGCCTCTCTGACTTCAATAACATTTGCACAAAACTCATACTCGAACAGGATACCGCCATGGCTATGCTCTCCATCTCTCAGTTTCTTTTTCTAGAACAATTCCACTTTTCGCGAAGCAGAACTTTTCGATAATAACCTAACGCAGATGTTCATACCAAGAAAGTGACTGAGTACTGATATGCCATTGTGAATCTCCCAAAGATTCCAGTGTAGATTTTCGTTGGGACTACTTTTATGAAGTATCGGTAGACATCCTGCCCTGGAGCACCAGACAAAATTAATATGGGCTCATAAATCACGATTTTGAGCCAAATAGATAACGCAATGAGAATAAGACGCATTCCACGTACCACTCATCGAGATTTGTTCCGCACCGGCAAGAGGAGCAACCAACCCTCGGACTCGAGGTCCAAAATTGAACTTCTCAATACGATGAGATATGTTTCCCGCTAAAAAAGAGATGACATAAAAAAGGAAGAGCCTTTGATGAATGCGTTCAAAATGAAGGGCTTACACTGCTTTGCACCTTCGACATGAGCGAAGAATCCTAGGCCAAGTGAATTTCCAATTGAAATTGTTATTGTTTCCTCTTTTCCTTTTCGAACGGCGAACTTCCCGTGCACTCTACACGCTGTTCCTATAAATGAACCTTGGAAATGAGAGAAACTTGGAAAAAAACTCGTCATATGAATTCACAGAGTAAAAATGGATTTTTGATAGTAAGATAAAGTGGAGAGTACGATAATATAACGAAATAGAATAGGGAAAAAGGATTCCTACGACACCATCAAACATCAACTACCACGAAAATAGGTTCTACGATACTGAATGAGTTCTTGATCAGTGGGATGTTCGCCTCTTTAACAAAAGTAAAAGAGAAAAAGTGGGTGTGGTACACGATGGGGTACGAAGACTGGAGAGGCTGATGGAGTGTGTTGTTGACAGGTATCAATGAACATTTGGCTAATAAGAAAAGGCATAGGATAGAAAGACCTCTAGTACGCATGCTCATAGCGAGACGAATCTGAGTGAACATTGTTCCAGTTCTGTTTCTATTTGAATCCCTACACATTATTATACATAAAAAAGAGTTATTTTCTGAAATAGTATTGGACGCGTTTTGGAGTCCACTTGAAAATGAATAACGTATATTGGTCGAATAAATCAAGAAACTTCCAAATAGAACGAAAATGAAAGAGAAAAAAACGAAAATAATCACTTTTGAAGACCCTTGGGCCCACGAAAATGAAAGGTCAATCTCAAATAAGCAGTGGTTCATCAACTAGCCTCGTCTGGGAGACCACCGTGAAACACTTTTGAAGAACACAACGAGATTTAAAGAGTAGAGAACTTGGAGAAAAGAGTGAACTGTGTTCACCTTCATCTGCTGCACCGCTTGAAATCACTTGAAACATACCCATACCATTTCCAATCATCACAACCTAGAATAGAAACCAGTAGAAGAAAGAGAAAAAGAACGGAGGTCAACCACAAAACTCACGAATTGACCCATTCCCATTGGACTTCTGCTATCTTTATTGTTCTTCCTTTGTTCAATGATTGCTGCTGCTTCATCGCTTTGCTTCTGATTGGCAATATGTTCGAGATTTTCCTCGACATGTGAATCCACGTATTGCAACTATAAATAAAGAACTTGTATTTGGGCTAGTACTAGAAACCGAACAAGTTACACCCAAAATCTTTAACGTGCACAAAATGAGAAATAAGAGTAGAGCCAGAGCCCTAGGTAAGAACCAGATTGAGAAAATAAAGAGGAAAGAGGAGAAAGACGATGGAGTGGAGCGGATGCAATCTCCTGGAGGGACAAAAGCTCATAGGAAGCGAGAAGGCTCAGATCACTGTCATCCATGAAATAAATAAGGTCTAATCGAATATGGACGCCGTCAAGACGCCAACGCCAGCGAAGACTCTAGTTAAAAGCATCGATTACGGCAAAAGATAACAGTAGTTTCTTTCGTGAAG